>CM052900.1:91153842-91245091 GCA_028534135.1 Potos flavus | reverse complement strand
TTTTAGAAACAAGAAGACCCTCTGGCTTCAAATTACTTACCTTTATGCAAATTACTGTTGAGTTTTTTGAGTCTCAGTTTTTCCTTTTGCAAAAGGATGATGATAATACAAAATAATAGAACATTTGTGAAAATTAAATTTGCCTCTCCCAACATTACCCTGTGCAAAAGCAATAACTTCTATACAACAAGCACCTACCAGAAGAAAGCTGAGAATCAACAAGATCAAGTAACTGGCCCCCTATTACACAAGTCAGTAGCAGATCCAGAATCCAAACCCAAATAAAGGCGGATTCTAAACCTATTATCTCTCTTTCCCTTCCAACCAAATCCAAACATACCTGTCCCTCGTGGAAGCATCCTATCATTGAGTAGCTAAAATGCCATATTCCCAGAAAAGCCTTCTCTATAGCCTGAGTCCAAACTGATTTTTTTTTAAGAATTTATTTATTTATTTATTTGAGCATAAGCAGCAGGAGTGGGAGGCAGAGGGAGAGGAGAAGCAGGCTCCCCGCTGAGCAGGGAGCCCCACATAGGACTCAATCCCGGACCCTGAGATCATGACCTGAGCCGAAGGCAGATGCTTAACCGAATGAGCCACCCAGGCACCCCAAACTGATTATTGTTTTTGCTAGGCCACTACAGCATCTCAGCAGATATTCATTAATACATTAAACAGTGACTGAGAGCCACCTAAATCTCAGGCGCTCTCCTAGTCCTGGGACAAGTTTTTGAAATGTTAAGGATATTTCTGCCTGAGCCTTGATCCTTGGCTAGACTGTGAACCCCCTGAGGTCAGGAGAATCTTCATTATTTTCACACTGGTTGCCCTTGTCTTCATTCACCGCGAAGTGGTTTATAAACAACGGTTTGAAACACCAGGGACGTGTTCTAAGCTAAGCTCTGCCACAGTTTCGGCTACAAGACTGTGAGCAGATCTAATTTTCCTGAGCCTGGGTTTTATCATCTCAATGTGATTATAATATCCATGTTGCATGATTATTGTAAGCCATTCTGCGAACGACAGAGCTTTACACAAATGCAAGGGGTCATGCTGTTGCTATTGTTGATGTTACATTATTATTAATGAATGCATGAATATCAGAATGAATGCTCTCCAGTTCACTTCTGCACTAGCAGCTGTAAGGTCCAAAGTTTGGTTCCACACCAATGCTTTCTTAATTCCATTACCCCATATCTGTTTAGACTCTGCTCCGAATCAGTTTGTGAGCTCTGATGGTTGTCTGCTGGGAAGGGTTCCTGGTCTTGGCTGCTGGGGATCCAGATGTGCGCTGCTAACCCCCAGGATCGTGGAGCCTGGGGCCTCATCTCACCGCCCCGTTCTGTCCCTCAGTCCCCGCGTCCTCCTGGGTCTTACCTGTTCTGACCAGCCAACCCTGTCTTACTCAAGTGTACCTTCATGATACCACACCACACCTTTGCTTCCTAAATATGGCCCTCTTCTGCCCTACTTCTCAGTGTCCCAGCTCCAGGCCACGATCTCTTCGGTAACCCTGGGGCAGCACTGCCTTCTGATGACCAAGGGACCCTCTATGAGAGCTACTTGCCTGCCCATGCAAGCTGCCATCTCGCCATGGCTTTACCAGCCCCCTAGTCCCTGTCATCGGACCCATGTCGGGCTCAAAGGCTACTCATCTTCTGGGGGGAAAAAAACCACTCCAATCTTGTGGTCTGTCTGAATCTCCCATCTCAGCTTTTCTGGGCTTGGCCAGTTTATATATTGCTAAAGCCTGGACTGCTTCAGCTCTCTATGGTATGTTCTTAACCTGACTGCTTTTACATGCTTCCTTTGCAACCGTTCATGTGTTTTCTCTTTCTGATCCCTTTAAGTTCTCCCTTCTAAGTGAATGAAGCCAAGACACTAGCATAGTCACATCATAAAATTTATGCAAATCCAATTAATCTAATCAAAGCTTGTTTGTATAAAAGCCTGTCTTATGTGCTCTTTAAAGTCACTTCCCATGAATGGAAATCTTAATTAGATGACTAAATTTAGAAGGATAGAGCATCTTGCAAGAAAACCAAGAACATTTAATCCTTAGTACCATAAACTGGAAAATATGAATTTCACCTACCAAGAACAATAGTGTTGGGTTTCACATAAATTTCAGTCCGTGCTTTCTAAAAGAACTGGAATATCTGCCCTCAAATTTCTAGAGCAATATATAGATGTACATATTTCACTTTACCTTCCAGGATTAAAAGATAAAGATTAAAGATATTTACTACACAGGTGAGCACACCTATCATATAATTTAGAAAATGCAAGTCAAGATGTCCTAATTATAGAAGCAAAACATAGCAATGGTAACAAAAATATCCTTACCAATTTAAATTTTAATCGTGTATATCAACATAAGCTTTCATTGTACTAATACTGATCTTTTAGCATTGTCCATGTGATTGAAAATCATGTAATCTGTGTGTCAGAGGGTTATCTTCTTATTAACTATCTAATTAAAAGTTTATTTCATAGTAGTATTTTTATTTCAAAGTAGGAAAATGTAAGCACTCTGGAACACACTTGGCAGACAGGATCGATGTGATGACTATTTCCCTAGATTCTTTAACACTCTAAAACAATATTCTAATGTTTTTCTTTTAGTTTACTAAATTAAAATCAGTCACAGGAAAAGAATTACTTGTAAGACAAGCAGATTTAGATGTCTGATTTTGCAGACAGAGATAGTGAGGCTAAGAGATTAGAATGCATATCAGAGGTTTACCTCTTCATGCTGGTAAGGGAATCCCTGCATATTATTATAATGTACTTTCTTTTTAAAGATTTTATTTATTTCTTTGACACAGAGAGAGCATGCACAAGCAGGGGAGCGGCAGGCAGAGGAAGAGGAAGAAACGGGCTCCTAGTTGAGCAGGGAGCCTGGCACGGGGCTTGACTGCAGGATCCTGGGATCATGACCTGAGCCGAAGCCAGACACGTAACCAACTGAGCCACCCAGGTGTCCCTGTAATGTATTTTCTACTATGCATCCTTATGTTCTGAACCTAATTACTTCTGCGCTATACACCTTTCCATTACAGACATTCTTGGAGTTCCTTCAACCTGGGAAGTCTTCTCCAGCCTAAATGACTGTGTATATGTATGCCCTTGGCTTTCCCTCACTGCTCTGACTAGCTAAGGGCACCTCCTTTCAGAAATCTCTCTCATCATTCCTTCTATCTTTCTTCCCCAGGCCGGTTCTCAGGATTAGTATATTTTAACTTCACTGACACTGAACTTTGACTTCCTTAAGGACAGGGATCCTTTCTTCCGTCTTTGAATATGTAGAGCCCATTACACATACAAAGCTTTGTCCAGGGAGAATTCAGTAACTGTTTTTCAATGGATAAATGAAGGAACGAATTACTGAATACGAGATCATTGTACTTCAGTGTGATTGCTAACAGGTTATTTCATTTGCACCCATTGGATAAGGTGAGGAGCTAATTTGCACTTGGCTGATTTTTTGCTCTAACTGGGAAATCCTGAATTTCAATGAAAAGTATCCATAAACGATAAAATCCTAATTTCATTTTCCTGGTTCCTTCCGAAGTTAATTGAAGTTGTAAGTGATTTGCCTGCCCAAGCAGCATTAAATCTTTCTCTACTCATTAATGTCATTTTCTAAAGTACCACTAATTTTTATCACTCTCTAAGGAAACAAACTCTTCTCAAAAATAGTTCCATGTATTGAGTCAAATGTTTCAACTCTTAATTTAGGATTACTAATGAAAATGTACAGAGTATGATTCAGAGATCTGAGTGACTATAAAGTCATGACTTATTTCATTTAGAAACTCTGCCAGCAAGGTGCCTGGTTGGCTCAGCCGGTTGGGCATCCAACTCTTGGTTTTGGCTCAGGTCATGATCTCAGGGTCATGAGATCAAGCCCTGCATAGAGCCCCGTGTTGGGCTCCGTGCTCAGGTCAGAGTCTGCTTGTCCTTCTCCCTCTGTTCCTCCTCCCGCTCATGCTCTCTCTCTGTCTCAAATAAATAAATAAATAAAATCTTAAAAAAAAAAAAAGAAAAGAAAAGAAAAGAAACTCTGCCAGTTAGCTGAATCCCACATCAGAAGATCAAAAAAAAGTTTTCTAACTTACCAAATAGACAAACTTCTGATGTAGAACATATTGGCTATTTGATTTACAAAACAGAATGGAAGATGATGTGCTCTTTAAATCCACCAATTCATTCTAAAAAATAGGGGGGGAAGTATTGAAATACAGAATATGCCACACCTGACGAAGAAAGAGCATATGCTACAGAAATGCTTACTGAGTGACAATTTAAAGTTATAAAATTTTGTGCTATGGACAATTAAAGACATGGGGGAAATAGTGGTTACAGAAGCAAAAATACGATGATGTTAAAGATTTTTAAAACAAAATGATAGGTGCCTGAAATATTCTCCATTTGAAGTAAATATTTTGAAGTATATTTTAGATAACTTTGATTAAATTAAAAAATAAATGAATGTACATGGGGAAAATATCCGAAATCAGGGATGAGTGGTAACATTAAGAATTGGGATTTGGAAAAATACTTTGGACTTTATAATATAAGTATCTAGGAATGGGTACCCCAAATAATTTTAATTCCTGCTTCTCCATTGTGTTCTCTTAAAATACATTAATAATTACTTATATCTACCATTGGAAAGGCATTGTATTAGCCATTATGTGGTGAGCAAGAGGCAAAGACGCACCGGATAAATTTGTTGAATTTATAATCTTTTGATGGTCAAAATAAGTATATGTAATTAACTATATTACATAAATATGTAGTATACTACATTGTATATGTGACATACAAGTGGAAGCATTTTAACAATCATCTGATTGCAAGACAGCAAATCCAATTAGAAGGTGCTGCCTGGAGTTCTGCCTCAAGGACTGAAAACCCACATCAGTCTCAGCTGGAAAGAAAATGCCACAGTCTCTTTGCGAAGTCTACTGTGGTCATGGGAGGGAGACAGCGTACATGATCATGCAGTGTTTTCACCTACTTGAAGAAAAGTTTAACCTCCTCCCTTCGCAGATGAGATAATCAACCACAAGGAGAATTTATGGTGACCCCAAGGCTAATGCATTAAAGAAAGCAGTATGCAGAATTTCTGACGTTTTTGCCAGGGGTGAAAGTACACTGGGAAGACATCATTCGGTGCCAATGCCGTGCCTTAAAAACAGCACATCTCAAGTGAGGTCAGACGTGAGAGCCAGAATGGCAAAAGGGACTCAAATCCATGCCATGTGAGCCTGAAAACTAAGTCTCCAAAAAAAAAAAAAAAAAAGAAGAAGAAGAAGAAGAGTTAAAGAGCTAAATTAATGTCATGTATTGGGAGACCATCTAGGGTGTTCTATATGGCTTCAAATGGTGAGAGGCCCGGAAGCAGACAAGTCAGAGAGGCAGACTTTATTTCACTGCAAGGTAAAATGCCCTCACAGTGACATTTGTTTCACACACATAAAAGGCTATCTGAGGAGCCATGAGTCAGTCAGTTTCCACCCCAGGTGGAGTTCAAACCCTTCCAAACCAGATCTCTAATGACACAGAGGCCTGAAAGCTACTTGATTTTCTCAAGGTCTCAAAGGCAGTAAGCAACAGAGTAATGAGGAAAGCTCACTGCCTGTCAGGCCAGTTAAGTCACCTTTTCTTTTCTTTCTTTCCATATTCCTTCCCTTCCCTTCTCTTCCCTTCCCTTCCTTCTTCCTCCCTTCCTTCCTTTCTTTTCTTTCTCTTTCTTTCTTCCTTCCTCCTTCCCTCCCTTCCTCTCTCCCTCCCTCCCTCCTTTCTCTCTCTCTCTCATTCCTTGTCTCCCCCCTTCCTTTCTCCCTTCCTTTTTCCCCAATCTCTCTCTCCTCTTAATTTCAGATCATCATAAAACCCGCATATGCAAAATTTATTACCAATCCTACCAATAACACTCACTACTTCCATACAGTAATACATTATTGCTATTGTTCCTTTTATATGGTCTCGCTGTTTCTCCAGCTCCCCATCCCACACCAGCAACTACACTTTTATAGAAAGTCTATAAGAGGACACACTATTATTCAAAAAGGATTTTTAAAGGCAAGGTAGACCACTGTTGACTAGAAGCATCAAAGGAGGAGTTATGAAAGAGGTGGGATTGGAGTTGCCCAAAGTAAAGGTTGGAAAGTATTTAAGCAGATGGAAATGAAGAGTAGGGAAAATAACATAAAGCACAGCATAGCAGAGAACTGATTTCTCAAGTCACTGCTGTTTTGCAGAAAATGGCACTACAGGATTGGACCAAAAATTTCTACAATCATTTTAAGAGTATTCCTAAGTCCCTTCAAAAAAAAAAAGACTTCAAAATATACAAATATATAAATGTCTATGTTTTTCCTTGACACACACAAACACACACATACACACAGACACACACACACACACACACACATCACTGAGTATTTCTTCTTCGATGCCTCTAACTAGTTGCCACACTTAACATAATGACTCTGCCGTGGGTGCAGTAGACATGCTATATGTTAATTATATATAGTGTTAAAATTATATTATATTGTGTTATGTTAAAATCACACTATAAGAATCTGGAATCTGTGCATCAAAAATGGGTAGGTTTTAGTTACCTCTACTTGTGGCAAGTTTCGAATGTAGTTTTACTTTCTGTCTGAAAAGATTTGATGTTAGAAGCATAGAAGACATCATAGAACCAAACTGTTTGAGAATTAAATGGTCTTTTTCCTTATCTGCCACTACCTCTTCACTATCACAGACAGTCCCAATTGTAAATACACTATTCAGTGAAATCTTTTGGGTCAACAATGAAAAAGCTACCATAATAATCATATACTCCTCGCCTCTCTCTCCCAACTAATACTGCTCTGCGGAGCAATTCCTTACAGGTGGCCTTAGGCCCAGCAGGAGATGGCAAAACATTTGGTCAGGCAACAAACACCATCTCTGTGTTAAAAGCACGTAACTGCCATTCTGCTGAGGTATGTCAACTTTCTTGCTGTGGGGTTATGGGTTACTTGCTTAATCCTTTTGTGCCTCAGTGTCCTCATCTGTAAATTGAGATAACAGTTGTGTCTGTCTCCAATGACGGGAGGATTCAATTGGTTAATATGCGTAAATACTTACCGCAATGCCTGATATATACTCAGTGCCCACCTATGATAGCTATTTGTGTCATTCCTCATTAGTTGCATGGCCTTGGGCAAGTCACTTAATCTCTCTGGCCATTCATTTGAAAATCAAGAGATGAAACTGAATGATTTCTAAGGCTGCTTTCTTGACTAAGGAATCCCAGCTACAAAGAAGCATCTTCTGACATTGGATTCACGAATCTTTTCCAAAAATTGAATGGCAGAAAAAGCCTCATAGTGTGGCTTGAATAAAGTGTCTACCGGATTCCTATATCTGTATTCTAGACCTAGCCCCAGGAGAAATAAAAAGGGGACCCCAAATAATCATGTGGTTAGGAGCCAGAGGGAAGAAGAAACAAAGGTCTCTCTGTGAAAGACCAAAAGGGTTGTCACACGTAGTTTTGACTAAGTCTCTTCATTCAGTTTAGTAACTGAGCGAACCCAAAACTTCAAAGGCACATGTGAAGGAAGAGGTCATTGTCACCAACCCAATGATATTATTTTGTTTTTTAATTGGAAATTTCAGGAATTCATTTTAAACTATAAGATGAGGCTCCAGGTGCACTATCTCTATCCAAGACTGCTCAATTTTGGTGTCTATGAAAACTTGGCATTCTGCTTTGATGAGATCTCTGGAAGTATAAGATGCTTCTCAGTGTGAAAAGTGTTTCTGTGCACCCCAGTGTGAGAAAAAGCTAAATCTGAAATCTCAATAAAAAATCTTGATAGAAAAGTACAGTCTTTGCTGGAGCTATTGAAACCACTCTTTAGAAAAAGAGGATTATCACACGAGAAATACAATACACAGTTTACTCAAAATAGAGGTTCTGGTTCTATTAACACAAATCCTGCTTCCCTTAGATAGGAAATGCCTAAGTTATTTTGGTAATATGTAGATATGACAGGACTGCATTTGTATTTAACTGACCTATGATTTCATAAGTCTTTTATTTCATGATGCTCCTCTGAAAAATCTGAAGAAGAGAAAGATGAGTTTAATCCTGGTTTTTGGATTTGCAGCAAGTCAAGTAAGCTCTTTGGGCCTTATTTTCAAGGTATGGTATACATGGGAGGTGCTCACTGCATATTTGTTCAGGAAAAGAAGGAACAAGGAAGCCAGGGAGGAAAGAAGTCCTGGAAAGTCACTAGCATTTTATTAGGAAAAGCCCAATCCAAAGAGTCTGCTACAAGTCTTTTTGCTATCTGTATATTAATTAATAACTGATTTAACTAGCATTATAGACATAAAAATAATTATTGATGAAAGTAATGACTTAATTAGCATGATGAATGCTAAAAGTAGAATCTTTATTAGTGAAATTAAATATTTTCAAGCCATGTGGATTGGCTAATATAGCGGAGATACTTTCCATCCTTAAATGAATAAACCATAAGACTCCAGTGAGGTCTGTAACCTATAACTCAATGGCTTGTTCTCAATGGATCTCAGGTCCAGATATTGGTTTAGGAGGATTTCTGCATGGAGCATGTCAATGCAAGGGCACAGAATCCCACTTTGTCTGTGATGAAACTTTCATACACTTAAAGCACCTCAAAGGACAAAAAGCTGCCAGTTCACTGAGCTTACAGAACAGGGCATATGGACCTTTTTGCCTGTTTTAATGAATGGTTATTAAGTACCTGCATACTCATCAGAATTTGGTCCTTAGAACCTCATCATCATAAACTTAGTTGGTGCCTGGATAACTTAGCTACCTAAAATAACTGAAGAGTTGGGTATGATGAAATCAGCTTTAGTCAGATTACAGTACCCTGACTTTGAGATGCTCAAGTCTAGTGATGAAAAAAGGAATAAAAATAAATACAACATAAAGCATAATATAAGGTTATTTTAATACCACAATTTGTTAAAGAGGCTAAAGAGTCATAGAAGAGAATGTGGGAGTCCAAGAGATTTCCTCACAGGAGTTGGTGCTAAATCTAAACAGATATAGCAGAATGTTCCAGAAAGTTGGGTTTTTTTGGGAGGCAGAGATGGATGGGGTGCACTATAGAGGTCAGAAGCAAGAGAGACAAAAATTAATCCATATAAGAAATTCCAAGTTTACTACAGACCAAATATATACATTATATATGTATATATATGTACACTACACATACACACACACACACACACACACACACATTCACTCAAATGTTCACTCACTGAGAAATGTCCACCAAAAGACTGCTTTTAGAGTTCTAAATGCACTGGTCTGGAAAAAAATCCTTTAGATTCTGTTTTTTACAACAACAACAACAACAACAAAAATGGTGGTTTTACTGACAGTGATTTTCAAACTACATCTGTCATAATAAGACTAAAAAAATAACCAGGCTGCTGAGTGAAAACTGGCATTCTCAAAAATAGCTTAAATAGTACTGAATATAGAACTCCATTTCACATATTTTAAAATATCTTCCATCTAAATGATATTTTTATGATTTTCCAAAGTCTGTTAAAAGGATCCTCCTATCAGTTAAGTTCTCTGAGGTCAGAACTTGCCTCTCGACTTGATGAATGGGAATGTTGAGCTATTCTATTGGCCATTCCACTGGTTCTTTTTTTTTTTTCTTTAAAGATTTTATTAATTTATTTGACAGAGATCACAAGTAGGCAGAGAGGCAGGCAGAGACAGAGGGGGAAGCAGGCTCCCCGCTGAGCAGAGAGGACAATGCGGGGCTCGATCCCAGGACCCCAAGACCATGACCTGAGCCAAAGGCAGAGGCTTTAACCCACTGAGCCACCCAGGTGCCCCCATTCCACTGGTTCTTAAAAGCCAATGAAGTTTTGTCTTTGAACATGTCTTTGAACATCCTCTTGTTATGTCTGGTTGTAACTGAGCCTATACATTAACAAACATATGGATCCTGTAAACATCACACTGATCCATAATCAATATGCTTTAACTCACCTCTGTCTTCTAGGAATATCACCATTTTATGTGGGAATCAAATTAGTGGGAAACTGCATGCAGCCAACAGAGCACTGGACTTGAAGTAATAGATTCAGATCCTAGATGTATCATTTACCAGATAGAGCGAACTGCTAAAGCTCCCTAGATGAGTTACTGCATATACTATATGAAAGGGTTAAAGTGAATAGTTAATGGTTTGTCTCATTCGTTCCACAGAAATAACTAAGTACACCTGATGTCATTTTGCTATGCCCTATCAATAAATATTATTGGCATTTATGCTAGAAGAGCAGCTATCAGTTATTGACTACTTGATGCATGCTAATATTTAATTCTTATATGGTATCATGTTAAGTATCATTACCTCAATCTTAAAGACAAGAAAACAAAGGTCTGCAGCTATAGCTTCATGCATAATGTCTGAACTCTTGAAGGGCAGTGAATATGCCTTACTCATTATACAAATTCAAGCAATAGCACTGTACCTAGTACATAGTAGATGCATTATCATCATTTAAAACTTTTACAAATAATGTCTTTTTGGAACAATGCAAATTTAAAAATATGACAGCGCACACGTAACAGAATTTATAATTGCTCCTCGGAAACATTATTTTGTTTCAAACTCTACAAATGAATGGGATGTAGTCACACTGTGAGCGGTCATAACCATCTCCAATGACCAGCTGGGGATATAACCCACGTAATCTGCTCTCATTATGTTTTCCTCATATTGTCTCCAAAGTATAGTCTCACCTATTTGATTCTCAAAACAGCTCTGAAAAGTAGGAAGAAGGCAGTCCACATTTTTCAGATATGATAACTGGCTCAGAAAAGCCACAAAGCCACAGGGATAACGAAGTGATAGCGGTTGGAGGGGAGGAAGAAGACAGGAAGATAAAAGGGGAGAAAGGGATGGGGAGGAGGACAGGCGGAGGAAGAAGGAGAGAGAGAGAAGGAGAAGCAGAGGAGTGCTGGCTGGTTTTCAGACCTGGCCCTGCTTTCCCCTCAGCATCACCATCTCCTTACCAGTATGCAAAGTAGAGGGGATCTTTGGAAAAAGAAAGACAAAAAGGATTGCAGGGAGGGAGGGAAAATATGAATGACTGAATATGAATGAGACTATCTAAGTGAAGCAAGGTCTTAAGAGACATAAGGACATAGTGTGGTTCTAGCTTTTAGAGAATCCTGGATATCTGTGACAATCCAATAAAGCTATGGAGGCTCTTACTAGAAAAATGTGTGCGTGTGTGTGTGTGTGTATGTATGTATGTATACATATATATAGTATCTATACACAATTTCGGTGTGTTCACTGCACCCCAAATACAGTGCTTGGTCCCATTTTAAGAAACGTGCCTTAGAAATAGAGGCTCCCCACTGTAGCGTGCAGGTCTAGAACCAGAGGGTGGGTCCACACAAACGCAGCTCCCTGCAGTACTGTGTCAGTGTATGCTACAGAGATAAGCACCAGGGCTTCCGATCAGAATAACAGAAATATCTTTGAATCCCTTCTGCTGCCACCCACCTCTCCACAACATTTCAAGCTTAACAGGAAACAAAACAATCTCCTACACCACACATTGAAACCATTATCTACACTGGAACATGAAGCTTCTGATCAAACCAGGAAAACCGAAATGGAGGATAAAAGGTTTGAGAAAATTTGGACTCCTCTGGTACTGAATCACTATGAACAAAAAATCTCTAAAGATCCGCTGAATAGGTTAGGATCAAGGTATAGAACAGAAGAACTAGAGGCTCAGGCTTTGACGATTCTGGCACTGTCGATGTGGGACTCCTGGTTGGCGCTCCAACCTCTTCACATCCAAATTGCCTTCATAAGCTGAAGGTAAAAATTAATTAATGGATTTAAATAATTTAATACAAGTCTGACACACAATCTCACTAAGTATCGTATTTCTCATCTATAAGGGCATTTAACGACAGCACGTATGCTTAAAGAAAGAACCACCATGGTGAGTATTCAATGAAGTAATGCACTAAATATATCTAACACAGTGTCCACTGCATAGGAAATACTAGCTAGTGTTGGCCTACTTGAAAAGGAGTCATCAGAGGTAGGATTGACGTGATGCCAATAACAGAGTTCCGATTTTTCCTATTCTTGCTATTCAGGGTCCCCAATTTTTGTGGGTGAGTGGGTTGAACTAGGTGCCCTCTGTCCACGTCTAATATTTTATCAGCCCTGGAATCCACTGACAAATGCGCTTTCCTAGGTGCCTTCAAGAGATTACCTTGATTAATCATCCCAACCTGGGGAGAACTAATGGTAGCTAACACATATTTAGCTGGGCACTCCTCTGACACATATGGGAACCCATCTCATACTCATAATAATCCTGTGAGGCCAATACTCCTATTATCTCCATTTTACAGTGGAAGAAACCAAAGTATAGAAAGACTGGCTCAGGTTCCCACAGCGGGGAAGTGGCAGATCTAGGCTTTCAAACTCAAGCAGTCTGACTCCAGAGTCTGTGATCTTAACCTCTAGATGCACTGTCTCTCAAGAGGTAGGCATTTTCATCTCCAATTTAGGAATAAGAAAATGTTGCCCAAGGTCCCAAGTAGAGTAAGTGAGAGAAATGCAGACAAGCATCCAGGTTGGTCTGACACCTGTGTCTGTGCTTCTCCTCATCCAGCCACAGGAGTAGAAATAGAAGCGAGCACTCAAGATGAGGTCCACAGAAGAGGCCTGTGGGTAAGGTTCAGGCATGTTGATCTAACAAGATGGAGATCTATTTTTTTTTAAAGATTTTATGTATTTATTTGACAGAGAGAGAGAGAGAGATCACAAGTAGGCAGAGAGGCAGGCAGAGAGAGGGGGAAGCAGGTTCCCTACTGAGCAGAGAGCCCGATGCGGGGATCAATCTCAGGACCCTGAGATCATGAACTGAGCCAAAGGGAGAGGCTTAACCACTGAGCCACCCAGGCGCCCAAGATGGAGCTCTAGACATGACAGGCCTTTCTGTCATCATCTACCCTCGCCACATTTAGCGACCCCACCCCCTTGGGACAGCAGCAGCAGCACCTGCATCCCCAAGTCTCAGAGTCCAGAGGGAGTTTCCCCCAGGAGGCAGACATAAAGAATCAGGCATGTGCCCTAACACTAAGATCTGCCCGGATTACTGCTGGTCTCTCTCTGCCTTGGTTCTGGCTCTATGAAGACGGATGTTCTAGCTCTGGTCTCCTTTGAATCACCTGTGTTGCTTAATGATCTATCGAACAATAACTGCTCATGGCGACTGTATCCAAATTTGGGGCGCAGAAACCATTGTCATCACCACTTCTTTTAATCAGTGAAAGATCAAAGATCACTAATTAAATGTATACCTATAAATTATGTATGTGGTGCTTTGGCAAATGTTACACAGATCACACCGAGCAGGACGTTTTCAAGGAGCTAATAAAACACGTTGTCTTTGTAAATGAACCCAAGTTACAGGCATTTTCTGAAAACACAATTAAAGTAATATTTCACACCACAAAATAGACTTGAGGATAGTTTAAAATTCTTATATAGGTATTTTAATAATAGAAGAGCCCTATACTACTGTCCCCAAAATGTCCTAAAACACCACCCACCAGACGATGTCCCTAGTCAGTTCCCAACAAATTGAGAAAAACTTTCAGCCTGGCATTCCAGGACTCAGCAGTGAGACCCACGGCTTCCTCTTCAGCAGTATACCCTCTTTGTTCCCCACACTCCACTCTTAGAAACAAGACAAACCACTTGCTGTTTCAAGAGTACAGCCTGCATTTTCTGCTACCAAGTGGCTGTCCGTGTAGCTGCTTCTGTGATGTCCCGACTCAAACTCCATCCCAGCCTCTTCTTCAAGTCACATCTCAAATGCCACCATTTTCTTCCCGAAGCCTTTCCTCACCCCTCCAAATAAAAATGAGCTTGTCCTCTTCTGAACCACCAGAGGTCTTTGTGGCATGTGTGTGTGTGTGTGTGTGTGTGTGTGTGTGTACTATTATGGTGATATATATTATGACCTTGGCATATTTACCTAATTTCCCAAATTAGTCTGTAAACTCCTCAGGAGTTTGGTTTATTTCTGAAGTTTCCTTTATAACCTCTACTCTGTCTGATGTCGTGCTTACAACACAGGAATTCAATAAACATTTACTGAATTATCATTTCATTAATAATGCTAATGATTTACTGCTCTCTTATCTCTTATGGAGTATCCACTATGGGCCAAGGATGACATTTATGTATTATACCTAACTGAATATTCAAAATCCTGTGACTTAGGAAATTGAGGCTTAATAAGCTTAAATAAGTTGTTCAAGGTTACACAGCAAGTAGAGTTCCCAACTGTTAACATAGCAGCAGGATGTACTTTGGATCTGAACCCAAATTTGTTATATTCCAAACCTGGGCTCCAAATCAACACTACATAAAAGTGATAAAACTGAAAAGATATATTGCTTTTGATTTTTAGATAAATGAATTTAGCAAGTATGAAACAAAACCACAGCTTGTAGTAGTGAGGAGAGCTAGTTTTCAAATAAATCTAAAGACTTAAAAATGACTTTGAAGGTTAAAAAATATACAATATGGAGAACCTTTATCACTACAGTCCAAGAAATGTAAGAGATGGGGAAAGAGACTGTCTGAGGCATTTATTTAGAAGAATAACTTATTAGTGAACTACAGTTGTATGTTATAATAGAAAAGGCTCCAGCTTGGAAATTTGACAAAGTAGGGTTAAAATTCTGAGTATAACATTTTTAGCCCTAGACCTTGGGCAAGTTACTTTATCTTTGTAAACCTCAGTTTTTGCAAATATTAGGTGACAATAATAAGAATTGCTTTCATAGATAATGCAAATGTTAGACGGGTATAAGGTATATAATTCAACAAATGATGGGCATGACTAGTATTATTATTACTAGTAATATTATTTTCATGCAGAGTGACTGTGCTAAAGCCAGTGTTCTTGAGAGGAATGGAAAGACAGGGCTACCATTACTGTTCCCAACCTCTCACATTGTGAGAGCGTACTCTTGGAAAAGCAGAAGGGGAAACAAGGACGAGCAGCACTGCTAGCCTCTAAAATCCAACACTTCCTTTTCTTCAGATGGACCCCCCAAAATTCTTTTCTTGCAACTAAAGAACTGAAAGTCAAAACATGGAAAGCAAGTCAGATCCTCCCTATAAAAACCCCTCAATTTTTATTCTAGATGCCTGCCGCATTGGCATCCCTCATCCTCTCTCAGAGAACATGTTCTTTGGAAGTAGTAGAAGTAGCATGGCATTTGGCATCAGTCCCATGGGCATACAAACACCACACCCACCATTTTTATTTTCAGGTGTTTCCATTTTATTATCTGATCCTCAGTGTCCTTAAATGTTATCTGGAGAGGAATGCTCTGAAGAATAAATGCAGTGATGGCTCGTGTGCCCAGTACAGAGTAGGCACTCAATAACGACTGATCCCTTTCCCCTCCTAGCTGTCCCCTAAGTGGGAAATAATCAACGCCAATATGTTCCCATCTCTAACTGGCACCTGCCACCACAGATGGATGGTTAAATCTGAAAGGGGCTACCTCATTTAAATAAGACACAGAATGGTAATTACCAAGGGACAAGTTACAGACATTATTGGTTATGGTTGTAACCAAACCAGTGACCTGAAAGTGACAGGCTTTTCTCTTTAAAAAAAAAAAAAAAAAATCCCAGAAAAATCCCTGAGCTATTCAGCATCCCAGATAACATGTGTCTGAAAACCCAACATCTGCAGAGAGGAAAAAGAATTCCCTAAAATGACTAAATTTTCTTTCCTTTTCAAATGGAAGAGAGAGAACACAAACAAGAAGGTGGATTTTTAGCAAACTGCAATATTAAAAACAAAACAAAACAAACCATTTTCTGGTGCAAGGTCTAACACTTTTCAAACCAGTATACTGGAGCTGAATTCAAAGTCAACTATCATGGTACCTGTGATAAACAAAGTTACTTTGAAGTTATCAAGAAGTTCCTTGGTGGAATTCCATTATGTGTGTTAGGAACCTCTCATTATTTGGAAAAATATGAAATCATTTCCCCTAAAATCAAAGGAAACATGAATATCCAAACACAGTAGATACCACTGATGTTCTCAACATTCATTTGTTGAAATTTACACATTCAACCACTGAAATAAAACTTCCTTTTCTCTTTTCCTTTTCATTTCCTAATTTCCTATTTGTTATCTGTTGAGAGTTGAAAGACAGAAGCCCTACCACTGGAAGGAGACCTCCAATACTCTGGCAATAACAGAGGAATCATAATGTTTTCTGAAGAACCACCACCAATCTTCCTACCAATAATTTGCACCATATTCACATATGTAAATTATTATGTGATTACCATCACAATAATTACACATGTATATCTGTCTGTACATGTGTGTGTCTGTATACACACACACACACACACGCACACACACACACAGTCCATAAATCCACAAGGCATTCTAAGCGAGGCTAGCAGAGAAAACGACTTAAGCTCCCCAGAGAGTGGAGCAGCCTTTAAATGAATCTTGTCATTTGGACACAGCTCCTGCTTTTTTCAGCAAGCACTGCTGTCGGAGCCTCTTCATTTAGCAGTTTTCAAAATTCTTTTTTAGATATTTGTTCCCTGGTCAGCTTAGCCCCACTGGCACTTTCATCTGAAGGCGGTGGTAAACCTGGAGGGAATACGCGCCCTGACTCGGGAAGCAGGAGTCCCTTCCAAACCCCAGCGACTGATGTCCTCTCCTCCTCGCCGGCCAGCTGCTGCTCAGCTTCCAGGCGCAATCTGAGAGCCAGCGGCCAGCTAAGCAAGGCCACTGAGTGGATGAAGTAAAAATTCATCCGAGGGCTCACCCTCTCCGCGGCCCCGACCCTCACCCATCACCTCCCACAGCCCCCATCCCTCGCATCCTCCTCCCCGTCCCCCTAACGCCGCAGGCACCGCAGGGCGTGCGGGGGTGGCCTGTGGGGAGAGATGCGGGCTTCCTTCGCACCCACCCCTGACGCGCCCTAGAAGAATGTCCTCTGGGGAAAGGGCTGCCCACAACTTGGAGGAACTTAGAAGGCAAAGCTGCCGCGCCCCGACCCTCAGCGGGGCCTCTACCCTGAAGGTGAGGGGCGACCGAAGGGAGTCCGACGCGAGGGCGGGCGCCCCCGGGCTTACCACAAGCACGGGGACCCCGGCGGCCAGCGAGTAGAGGAGCACGGGGGGCACGGCGCTGCTGTCCTCCGGGCCTGGGTAGGGCTTGCGGTAGGCGCTGTCGTGGCAGAAGAAGCCCTGCACGTTCACGGTGAACGTGTCGGTGTACTCGAAGTAGTACGCCAGCATCACTGTCCCTGCCATGATCACCATCTGGAAATAGAGCATGCTGCTGGTGAGCGCCGCGGGCAGCAGGGGCATGCACGCCTCCCGGGCCGGGCCGAGCCGAACCGAGCGGGCGGCGGACGCGGCGGGCCCCCTCCCGGGTCCGCCGAGGCAGCCACCGGGGGCGCGGCGGCGGGGGCGGCGGGACGATGAGGCGCGGGAGGAGGGATGGAGTCGCTGGAGGAAGAGGCGGAGGCAGGTCCGGGTTTCGAGGCGCTAGCAGTCTGCAGAGGAGGCGGCTACCCCCAGACGAGCCCCCGCTCCCCTCCCCGCCCCCCGCCCGCCGCAAGCGCCGCCCGCCCGGGCGCGGGGTCGCGCGGGAGGGCGGGGAGTCCCGGGCGACCGGCAGCGGCAGCAGCGCCCAGCAAGAGACCGTTCGCGTTGCAGCAGCGCCTGGTGAAGCCCCCGTGGCCCGCCCGAAGGAGGCGGCGTCGGCGGACTGGGCGGCAGTAGCCGGGACCGCGGTACCTGTGCCCCTCGGAGGGCAGACGCGGTGGAGCTGGAGAAGCTCCTCGCGGGGGTAAAAACCGAGAGAAGGCGGGGGGGAGGGGGGGACGGGAGGCAGCAGAGAAGGAGCTTCTAGAAACTCCTTTCTGAAGCAGCAGCTGGGCTGTTTAAGAAACCCGCACAACGCCTGGGAAAATGGTGCGTGGACGGGTCTTCGGAGCGCAAACCCCACCGAAGCTCAAAGTGCCGGATGCCGCGCTGCGAGTTTCAGCCGGCGCTCTCTTGGATTCCTTAACCCCGCGCAAGACACACGCCAAGCGGTGGTTTCTAGGCACTGTTAGAAAAATAATCTAAGAGCATTTCAGATTCAGAGTTTCTCTGCCTCCCCTCTAGCTTCCTAGGGCTTTGTATGTAGAAACACAATCATAGTTCAGTAGCTCCAGAAGCATTATCTTTTGTATAACGGCCTCCTTCACGTATTCTCCGCTTGCTTGTGTTCAGCCAGTGTCCCTTTATTAGCTGCTTGTGAGAGGAGGCATTGCAGGTTCCTGGGACTCAGCGGTGCCTGCCACCAGGGAAGGGAGAAGGGCTGTTTGCCTCATCTCTCTATTCCCTGAGTTCTGGGGAATTGCCGGGATTCCCCCAGGTCAGGTGAAAGAAGAGGGAGACCAACGTAGGCACACACCACATGCGTACGAAGCACACCTATACATGGGCATACACGCATGTGCATAGCTCTGTAAGTAGCTGCATATGTAAAGAACCCATTTCGTGATGCCATGTGGGTCCCTGCGTGCAAGCTTAGGCAGGAAACTTGGGGGTGGTGGCAGAGTGGGGGAGGACCTTAGCAGAGCCTGACACTGCTCACATCCTCCACTCTAGAGAGCAGGTAAGGAAGCCTATGGTAGAGACAAGGGGATGAAAATATTCCTAGAACCCTTCCTGTCTCATTAAAATGTAGATTACTTTAGCAGGTTTCTAGAATATTCATTCATTTTAATGGGTTGTACTTGATTTTTAGAGGTGGGTCCTTAGCATCAGGAAAAAGCAACATTAGTAGGCTAATAAGGTCGTTTAATTTGGTAACTGATTGGTATTTTGGGGAAGTAATGGCAGTGTGACTTGCCTTTAATGAGGGATACCTTATCCACCACATGTTATTAAACATCATTTAATAACTACTTACTAGGTAAAAGACACCGAACAACATGTATAATAAGCAATTTGGGGCAGTGGGAGGAAACGGGTTCCTTAATGGACAAGAGTGGCTTACCATATTATGAAAGTGTAACTACTACAAAGGTACATGATTTAATGCCCCATTCAGAGAATCATTTTAAGACTGTAAGAGAGTTTAAACTGCTCCTCTGGTTGTACATAGGAATCTCCCAAACCTTTCTACTTAATAGAATTTTTGGAAAGATGGTCTTAATTTTTAAGGGTAGATTTTAAGGGTAATTTTGGATTAAGGAGAGTGATGTAGGTAATTGATCCAAGCCAATGAAAACATACATTACTTTTGAAATTAAGATACATGTACCGCATTATTAACATGTATTGAGTGCCTAGTACTGTGAGTGTGACAAAGCAGGGCCCTTGACTGTCCTGTTCACAGTTCTGTCCCCAGCATGAGCAGTGTATGCCACATTGTAGGTATTCAATAAATATTGTCAAATAAATTACTGAATTTATTCCTCCAAGAACAATGGTGAAGTATGTTCACATATAAGATGTCTGTCAAGGGCTAGGGAATCATAATCTTTTAGTCCTAAGGTAAACAAAGACTGCCTACTTACATGACATACCGACATTGAAGGTATAAGGTTAATGTACGAGCAGCAACTCTCGTACTACTTTGGTTCAAATCCCAGCTCTGCTACTTACCAGCTCCGGAAACCTAGCCAAGATGCTTGACTTTTTTCTGCTTCAGTTTCATCACCAGTAGAATCAGGATAATATTAATATCTACTTTACAAGGTTGATGGGAGGGTTAATGATGCTCAATTATGTCTGGCACATAGTGAACACCTATATCATGTTTAAATTTTATAAAGTTTGACTTGTAGACATAAACGCATCTAGACTACCTTAACTCAGGTCACTCCAACATCTGTCACCAGTCACCTCCTTCTAATTTTTGGCTTACAGAATGATTCTGGGTGTATCCATATTTCTGTAGGTTTATATATTTTCCTATAGGTTTATGCACATTCTGTCTTCTCTTTCAGATACTATCTATCTCGGAAATAAGATATTATTTTCCTCAACTTCCCAATCATTTGTCCACATTAGACATAAACAGTGAAATAGTGTCATTGACTGATTCATGGTTGATTAATGATCCAATACTGAAATTCAAAGTTAATACTGAATCTTAACTCACATTATAAAGATACCAATATTAAGTTCAACTTCCATGAATATTTAAGCAGATTGGTTATTCATAGAAATGATGTGAAATGGATGAAAGAGCATGAGCTATGTGCCCTTGGGCTGGTTGCTTGACTTTCCTGAGTCTGAGCTTTTGGGGGGACAAAATGAACTAATTTTTCTTACCTCTGGGCTTATTTTGACAATTAAATGAGACCATGTAAAGTACCTAGCCCAAAGAAGGTACTTGTTTAGTATGTTTTTTTCACTTTATTTTCTTATAAATTATTTAAGCTAATTCTTGGCCAAAATACATCTTTTCAACTTCAAAGAACACTTGGGAATCCTACCTTAATTTTTAATTTACCTTTCTACGTTTCTAGATTAACAACAGCACTGCTCATATTTAATCCTTTGGAATCCTTGCCTAAATTCTTAATTTAATTTAATTCTTAGGCACCTCATTGTGCTTTCAAATATATTATAGCAGTCAATCTTTCTGAAAATATTGTCCTGTCCTGCAAATTCTCCCCATCTCAGCTCCAACCAAGGTGGATAATCTAGGTCAAAAAATATGGCATTTATAGATTCTGTTTTCCAACTTCCAGTGATTCATATTATATTTATTTAAGCATGTCTTAACAACCACTCTGATCTCAGTCTGTTTCTTCACCCATTAAACATGAACCATGATAAATACTGAGACAAATCTTGGGGGAGTCATTTATCCATTCCAATATCTCTCATCTTCCCACTTCAATACTAATGTTCTGATAAGAACTAGTGAAGTGCTAGACCAACGTGAGAAGATGTTGGTCCTTGTCTATATGGTTTACAACTTTTTTATCCACAGACAGAAGACAAATATATGAAAATTTGGGGTGGATCTTTATGCTGATAGCAGTGCAAAGACCAACTGAATGAATAGTCTTTGGGAAGCCAATCATTGACCATGGATAGCTAGGTAAATGAATGTGTCCTTCTTTAACTTTGAAAATATAAGGTACTTGCTGGAAGGGAACTGCAGATGTACCTAACTCCTCAGGATTATACCAATTGGGTTCTGTACAATAAATCTATGACTAGCAAGAGAGGCATACTTTTTCCACTAACGAGAGAAAAACAAGAGAGATTTTTCCACTAACATCCAAGGATTTGGCCCTCATTAGTTTATGGACAGAATGGTTTTGGCAAAGATGGCTGAGCATTTCCAAGGACTAATGAAGATACAGAATGTTCAGTGTTGGTTTTCCATGTGTTTCAAGTAACTCAGAGGTAAGCTGGGGCATTTTCCTGAATTTTTCTCATTCTATGGTGCAAAAACAGAAAAATAACATTACTTTCAATGCATAGCTGAGATGGTGAGGTAGGAAGGATTCAGAAGACCCTACATAAGAAAAACTAGGGAAACATCTCCAAAAGAATAGAGTCCTCCTTTTGACAAGAGCGATGACAAAAATCAATGACAAAGACAACAACAAAAATGCTCATAATGCTAAACTTGAGCTGCAGATGTTTGAGGAGATTCATGAGTGTGAAAAGTTAGATGACTTTGTACTAATGAGGAACTTTAAATATTAACATATATATAGATTGGTGGATGATCTAATGGGAATAGATTTGGAAAGAGATTTTTTTTTTAATAGGCCAGGTAATTGCTTTCAGAATAAGTAAAGGCATCTCGTAATTCATTCTAATAATTATTGAACTACAAAAAGCAATGTCTTGACAGGTCTTTATTGAACTGGATTGTGAAAAGGAGCAAATACACTAGTTTACTAACTCCCAAACAATTCGATGTAGAGAACATCCCAGACACTTAAGAAATAAGTTGTAGGACTGGTTAACACAAGAAATGTGCTTAAATGTGTTCATATAAATTTAAAGATACAGCATCTTCAAAGGGAAACTAAAGAGAGCTAGGGACGTTTGGGATTACACCTTGACCTCTTATTATGGACATCATAGTGCCCTGGATCTTCACATAAATATCCTCAGTGCTTGATGTAGGAGGTAGCTGCATTCTCAAAAAACAAGAAGGAAAAACAGCCAGTGTAGTAATGTGTATGTCTGTCTTTGAGATTCCAGTTGTAATGGGATGTTTGTCTCAGAGGCCAGAAACTTCTGATCTGGATAAGTAGTATTTATCTTCAGTTAGAACATCTGAGATATCATTAAAATGCCTTACTCTGTGACTGCATTACAGCTGATTGTATTTGTCTACATTTCCAGTATTATTTTAAATTTTATAATAATAATAACTTCAAAACAGTTATCACAAACCAAGCACACATTTTATTGGCACACATTAAATCTAGTTATGTTTCACTGAAGGTATAGGCAAGAAATTGAAAGACCAAGTAAAGAGTTAAAGTTTATAAGACATTAAGGCTGGGAAAGACTAGAAAAATGTAATATGTTATCAATTTAACACTCTTATATTAAAATAAAAATTTTAAATTATTGACTTAGCAAAAGTTAATTGAAACATGCTGATCATACTGTGTGGCCATGGCAATCATCCTCTCTAAATCTCAGTTTGCTCATCTGTAAAATTGGGTTAGTGAATCTTTACAGACATTGAAAGGCTTATATTATAAAATGCTTTGGAAATATCAAAGCATTAGACAACTCTGCATTAGGAAATAATATCGTAATTAGGAGGAGAAAATGCCTAGTCTAAGTGGGTGCTGAATTTTTTCTCAGCACTGAGTTCCAACACAAAAAACACTCAAGATTATTTGCTGTCTGTTATGTTCCACATCTGTGAATATTAGATTATTTACCATATGTTTGAATCATTAAAAAACCCTATAAAGCTTGGTAAAATGTAAGTCAGTGGATCCATTACATGGGGGATCTTTCAAAATATTCAAGTTTCCTGAGAATAACTTAAAACGATTATTAAAGATAAGGACATAGGAACATGTCAGTGAAGCCCAAGGTCAAGCCCAAGGACTGAGGACTCAACAGATATTTTTGTTCTGTAGATTCGTAGTTACAGGAACTTGGTGAAGTCATTTTAATTTCTTAGTTTCTATAGTACCCTAAAATGAAGATAAGGCTGCCTACATCACCAAGATGCAACACAGAGCCTAGGCCATTCATGACAATAAATGATCATCACAGTTATTATTATTCTCCTGGTATAATTAATCCTGCTACTGCTGGATCAGCAAAACTCTCATTGATCCATTTGGAAACGTGCCTGCATAAAATCTTGCTGAACTGTCTATGTAACTTCATGTTACTTGAAGACACCTGAAAGTCATTACTTGTGCTATGATAAATGAGGACTGTCCTAAACAAATCACAAATCCTGCTAAAAATGAGAAACGGAGCTTCTTCAGAGGTGTTTTGGAAAATGTGGGGCAAACTATGCCCATGACAGCTGTAGGTCCTTTGTCAAAGATACAGATTGTGAATGGTAATTAGCAATTGTTTGGTTGTCCTTCAGTGTCCTGGATAATGATTGAAACAAAGACATAGTGAAACTAGACACTCAAAATGGTTCCTTATGTTGCTATATGGACCGTAATCAACTATTAGTTTAGAATTGGATAATTTTTAGAATGCTATTTTAGTGAGGGCACAAAGGCTTCTGGCTTAATGAATTTCTGCTGTAAATTTCATCATACTTGAATGGATTATTAAATTACTGGACTTTTTTCACTCTATGGGCTTACACCAATAAGCAAGGAAAATAATTTTTTGGTCAAGGAAAGAAAATAACATCTTAATTACTGCATTGAAAGGTAATAAGTAGCAGAAAGTGTTACCTCTAAAATGCAAGTATTTATATGTTGTAACACTTTGAAAGATAGTTGAGGGCAAGTTTTTGGAAGAGAAACATATCACTGTGTTTGTATTGCTATGTTAACTCTTCCGATTATCACTTTTTGTTATTAAATCAGGTATTGATTAATCATATTTTATTATATCAATTTTATTATTATAAACAATGCTTCAAATGTAATGATGTCTTCAATTTAATGTAATAGGTAAGAATAAAATATTTTAGTTTGTTTTCCACTCACTGATGACTTGCTTTAATATTCTTCTGGCTCATATGGATCGCTAATAAAAATAGAAGAACATGAATAGTAAAATCTTAATTAACTTCATAAAAGTCTCATAAAATAGGGTGTCTTGGGGAACCACTGCTTTTATTAATAGAAACCCTTCACATTTTTTGGAAGAACTCTTTTTTTCCCCCAGTTTTACTGAGAAGTAATTGAAGTACATCACTGTATTAGTTTAAGGCATGCAGCATTATGGTTTGATTTACATGTATTGTGAAATGCCACTGCAATAGATTGAGCTAACATCTGTCTTCTCACGTACAATAAAAAGAAAAGAAAGAAAAAAATTTCTCCTTGTGATGAGAACTCTTAGGATTTACTCTCTTAACTTTCCTCTGTATCATACAACGGTGTTAGCTGTTGTACATTACATCCCCGGGAATTATTTATTTTCTACCTGGGAGTTTGTGCCTTTTGACCACCTTCCTCCAATTTCACCTCCCCACACCCGCCGCCCCTGGTAACCATAAATCTGATCTCTTCCTCTAAGAGCTGATTTTTTTGTTGTCTTTTTTGTTTGCTTGCTTTTAGATTCCACCTATAAGTGAGGTCATGCAGTATTTGCCTTTCTCTGATTTACTTTGTTTAGCATAATGTCTTTAAGATCCAGCTGTATTGTAAATAGTATTTCTTTGTTTTTTTCTATGTCTGAATAATATTCTGTTGTATCTGTATATATTCCACAAAGTGTTATCCATTCATTCATCACTGGACATTTAAGTTGTTTCCATGTCTTGGCTATTGTGTATAATGTTGCTATGAACATGAGGATGCAGACATCTTTTCAAGGTAGGTTTTTCATTTCCTTTGGTTATATTCTCAGGAGTGGAATTGCTGGATCATATGATGGTTCTAGTTGTAAATTTTTGAAGCTCCTCCTTACTGTTTTCCACAGTGGCTGCACCACAATTTAATTACAATGTGTCTCAACATTTCCCTACTCAGGTTCAACCTATTTGGGGTTCTTCGGGCCTCATGGATCAGAAATGCCCAGGTTTCATAAGTTTTCAGCCATTATTGTTTTAAATATACTTTCTGATTCTTTCTCTTTCTTTTATTCTGCAATTCTCTTGATGTGAATGTTGTTTCTTTTCATTGTATCCTATAATTTCCATAGGATTTCTTCATTCTTTTTCTCTCTTTTTGCTTTTCTGGGTAATTTTCAATATCCTCTTCTCCAGAGTGTAATTCTTTCTTCTGCATGGTTGAGATGAGGTTTCGCTCTGTGTAATGGGGACACCAGGGGCTGTGCTCTCCGTCCAAGTGGCACTGTATATAGGCCTGTAGACTAGGCTATGCAGCTTCCTGTGTGCTCTAGGTTAGGGTCCCTGGTTGGATGGGCTGACTGCTGTATTCAGCAATGAGTGGGGCTACAAATTAGATTCCCTGCCCAGGTGTAGCAGGAGAAGCAGCCGTAAAATAGTAAAACTCTTCGTTGTCTAAAACTCAAGCTGACTGGCACCCCAAGCTCCCTGACTGAACAGACCACGGGCTTTGCTTTGTAGACTCTCAACTCTACCTGCCCGGCTCTTGGTTTGAATGCCGCTGGGCCACACAGTTTCCAGTAGTTGTCTCCAGCCCTACCGGTCAGGTGCGGACAAAAGACACTCCTACCACTCCACCACCTTGGAGCTCTATTGTAGTTCCCTTGCCTGGGGGAGGAGCCGCTCCCATCTGGTCTCACTTCCCCCAACAGGCTGTCTGGTTGGGAAGCGCAGGAAGCTATCCTCAGACTTCTCTATGAATTAATCCCCCTGCCTCCTTGGGCACACCCCATGACCAGTACTGGCTTTTTTTGAAACATGTTTTTGTTTTCATTGAAACAACAAAACTGTTTATTAAGTGACTACTCTATGGTAGAAACAAAGGGAGGTGTTTTAATCACATACCTCTGATTCTCACAACTACCCCCAGTATGCCAATGAGGTATGGCAGCTTCAGTCTTAGCTTGCCTATCTTCCAAAAGGTCCTGTGTGGATCCTACCAAAACTACTCCACTTAATTGAGGCTTTCAGTGTGTGTGGAGTCCATTTTGAATAAATCAGGTTTTTATTCCTCACGATACCTATTTGTAATTCTATACCATTATAAAGTAGAAGCCGCTCTGGAGTGACACCAAGTTTTCATTTTGGTGTCTAGTGGACCTGGAAATGAGGCCATGGACTTGAGGAATATATGCCCATACTTCTCTTTAACTTTTGATAATCCAGTTTAGCTACTGACCCAGGAGCGGAAGATTCAGGGAAGATTGGGGATTGACACCTAGATCAGTCTGCTTGGGCTGCCATAGCACAATACCATAGACTGGAAATGGCTTAAGCAACAGAAATTTGTATTTTTGCAGTTCTGGAAGCTAGAAGTCTGAAATCAATGTGCCATCAGGGTTGGTTTTTGGTGAGACCTCCCTTTCTGGTTTGTAGACTGCTTTCTCACTGTGGTCTTAACATGGTCATTTCTCTGTGTTTGCATGGAGAGAGAGAACCCTGGAGTCTGTTCGTCTCCTAATGAGAATAACAATCCTATCAGATTTGGGCCCCACCCTTATGAGCTCATTTAATCTTAGTTACCTCCCTTAAGGTCCTGTCTCCAAATGTAGTCACATCCAGAGCTAGAGCTTCAACATATAAATTTTGGGGGGACATAATTCAGTCCAGAACAGTATCCTGTTATTGTCCCAATTCAATATATTAGAATGTTTTATAAGGATGAACCATAAGAACTTGCCATTTTATAGGTGCAAAAAGTTGGATTAGGGACGCCTGGGTGGTTCAGTTGGTTAAGCGACTGCCTTCGGCTCAGGTCATGATCCCAGCGTCCTGGGATCGAGTTCCGCATCAGGCTCCTTGCTTGGCAGGGAGCCTGCTTCTCTCTCTGCCTCTGCCTGCCTCTCTCCCTGCTTGTGCTTTCTCTCTGACAAATAAATAAATAAAATCTTTAAAAAAAAAAAAAAGACTGAAATTGTCTTTAGCTTTAATCTTGTAACACTGAAAAAATAAAATAAAAATATTTGGGGAAAAAAAATAGTTGGATTATTGGCAACTTCAAGTGGATTAACGTATACAAGGTCAATACAATATACTTGATTGCTGAACTATCCGAATGATTATCCCATAAATTATAACATTAGGAAATAATAAGTTATATTTACTCATTTTTAATGATATCTATGCCTCCCAATCTGATAGATTTCCAGTTGAACTCTCTAAAGTTAAGTTTGAAACCAAGTGTATTTTTATTACCTCATTGTAAAAGTCAGAAAGCAGGAGTTAAAATGGAATCAATGGCACATAACTTTAACGATTTATGCGGCCAGTCCAACTGTCCTAGAACTAAAGGACAGTCTTACTCAGTTGTGCAGCCAGAAGTATAAAATGAATAAAATATGGGGAGTTTGGGCTAAGCCCACACATATTTTTTATCTTTGGGTCAGAAATTTAATTGCTTCTTCTTGCTCATACAGATAAGGAAGCCCAATGCTGCGCTCCAGGAATTGCAACAAATCAATTACTGACAAGTAATGGAGTCCAGTATCAAGTGAGATAAGGATGCTTAGGAATCATTTTCATCACAAGGCTTACCAGTGCTGTCTGAATCACCCAAGCATTCTTTGTGCTTAAGGATTGCCTCCTTCTTTCCAGCTGACTATGACCGCATGATGAGGACCAGAGGAAATCTGCATCTATCACATATCATCATCAGATTACATGGACCCCCAGTTCTGCTAGTGTTGCTCAAAACAAGTTTCCCAAATTCCTGGCCTCTAGACACTCCATAAAATAACCTTTTTCTAGAAAAACATGCAAACTAGTGTTCTGCACTTACTTAGAAACATACTAAGAATTTACATTCTGCAAAGATCTGACCCAGGCAGAGTACAATGGATTGTCTCCCATCTGCTTACAAAACAGATTGTAAGAAAGTCAATATTACAAGTTTCGACACCTGAAAATCAGGAGAATTAAAAGTTTCTTTTTTTTTTTTTAAAGATTTTATTTATTTATTTGACAGAGAGAGAGATCACAAGTAGGCAGAGAGGCAGGCAGAGAGACAGAGGGGGAAGCAGGCTCCCTGCTGAGCAGAGAGCCCGATGCGGGGCTCAATGCGGGGCTCGATGCCAGGACCTTGAGATCATGACCAGAGCCGAAGGCAGAGGCTTTAACCCACTGAGCCACCCAGGCGCCCAGGAGAATAATAGTTTCTAAAAATATATACTGTGCTACCTTCCTGAGTGGAAAGTGGGAAGGAAAACAGACATGATTGATTATTTACTATGTGCTAAACACTTTTCATGCTTTCATCTTATTTAATTTAGTCTTATTTAATTACCTCTTGAGCCTTATGAAATAATTATCATTCACCCCCCCCAACTTTGCCAAATCTAAATCTCAGAGATTAATTAACCTGCCCATGATTAATAAGTAGCAGAACTGATGTTTGAATCTAGATCTACTTGGTTCCCAAGAAATTCCTATTTGTATCATATGGACAATTTTTATTTTTTATTTATTTTTTATTCATTTTTATTTTTGTAAGGTTTTATTTATTTGAGAGAAAGAGAGAAATAGAGACAGTGACAGAGATAGTGAGAGAGAACATGAGCGGGGAGGAGAGAGAGAAGCAGATTCCTGGCTGAGCAGGGACGCCGATGTGGGGCTTGATCCCAGGACCCCAGGATCATGACCTGAGCCAAAGGCAGACGCTTAACCTACTGAGTCACCCAGGCAGCCCATCATATGGACAATGTTTAGTATGTTGTATCAATTCTACAAATACCATTTATATTTAATACAAATATATCAAAATATATATTTGAATAGATAAACAAGTGGTGGTATATCCATGTTAGAGAATACTACTCAATAATATAAAGGAATAAAACTCCATAAGTTGGGTGAATCTCAAAGGCATTAAGCTGAGTGATAGAAGCCAGTCTCGAAAGGTTATGTACTATGCAATTCCATTTATATGTCATTCTTGAAAAGACACACCTACAGGGTGGAGAACAGATCAGTGGTTGCCAGGGACTGGGAGTGGGTATGTGATATGACTATAAAACAATAGCACAAAGGAATTCTTTGGGGATGATGGAACTCTTCTGCATCCCAACTGTGGCAATTACCTGAACTATACATGTGCTGTAACTCACAGAACTATAAGACAGCAATAAAAAATTTAAAAAAGGAAATATTCAAAGGGTGGGAAAATTGTAGAAAAAAATGTCACGGTACTCATAAGACTTCTGATATTTTTATAGTTTTGTTCTTACTCATGTTTTGTGAAGGCTTGTAACCCCATACGGAAAAGTATAAATTCTGACAAACCTGTATTTGAAAGATGATAAAATATGATGAATAAGAAAAATGGAGACTGATATGTACCTGTAAGCCTCTTGGAGTTGGTATATATATTTTGTATCCTACGGAATAATGTGAACATTCCAGATAAGAATTCAATATTTCGAGAGGAACATCCCATCCAATAGCGGGGAACAATGTAGATAAATCCTTCTGCCAGAGCTCTTTCCCACAATAGCTGGTGGCAGAAATAGGCACTCTGTCCCAGTGATGAGAGGAAAGCGTACTGATTCCCATGGAGAGCTAGAGAACTATGAAAGAGATATTGGAAACAACACAGCTGTGCCAATTAAGCCTAGAAAATGGAATCCGGGAGGAGGCTGGGGCTGGTGGAAGGAGAGAGTGCCAGAATTTCATGCGGTCACATCAGGTAGCAGGTCATCCTCAGGCCATATCCACTGACCCCACCTACTTGCTATACCAACAACTAACAGCTTGGTCGGGATTGGCTTAGGAACTTGCATCCTTGAAGGTCAGGGAGGCTGCAGAGGGGGGAACTGGCCCCTTAAGCAGTTCTTCTGTAGCTTCGAAAGGTTACCGTGCTTTCCCAAGGCTTCGGGCATGTTATTAAATGAGTTAATGTATGTGAAAAGAGTACTATAAATTGTAGGGTACCACAGAAGCACTAGTTATTATTAACCTTGAGGCTGGGAGACTCACTCAATGGAATATATTAAACTAGAGGATTAATCTGTAAGGTAACCAAAATACCAAATGCTCAGTCTTCCGAATTTTTAAACATACATTTCAGGTAGACATAATCCATATGTGCTTGCACATTGTGCAAATATTCATACTGCACGTTAATAAACACATAGAAGTGAGCTGAAAATTGTGAATTACTCACTAAAACCACAGCAGCCCATCCTGATGAGATTACCCTTTCAGAAAAATCCATTAAAATGCAAATATGTTAAATAAATCAAATTTGGGGGGTCAGATTTTCCAGGGAAGTACAATCTGTTAGCAATATTGCATCTCTATGGAATTTCCATCTGAATTGTACTAATGATGTGCAGACTGAAACCGCAAGGAAAGAAAAATTTCTAAGACTATGGGTTTCAGCTTTAGCAGATGTTGTATATTCTGATAACTAAATCAAAACGAGATGGATAAAAACCATGGCACACACTTTACATATATTTTCCAGGAGAGAGATATTCTCTAATGAGCAATTCAGAAAGGAAATGAGGAAGTATACACTATTTTTAAATGACATAATTCATATATATCAAAATATTAAATGTATTTACTACATCACACTAATGTCTTTTATAGGCATACTGGGTGCAGGCTTGAGCTTGTTTTAATAGTGATTTTTCTGGGCAGAACTCCTTTCTACCCAACTGATTCACAAGGGATAGTGAGGATGTCACATTTGATGCGTCTGCGGCCCCCAGATTTCTCTAATGAAAACTAAAACTTAGACTGAGATAGTAAATAGCTGTTCGTTTTATCATCGGTGCTTCGTTCCACCCAATGTTTAGTCTAATCCCTTTGAGGTCATTCAAGCAGGACTGTTCAAAACCACTGTCTGAGGTAACCTAGTGCAGAGGAAGTCTGCCAGATTCAAAACATCATGGTTGTGTGTGTGTGTGTGTTTGTGTGTGTGTGTGTGTGTGTGTGTGTGTGTGTCTTTTTTATACACTTCAGAGCACTTGCATCCCTGACTGTATTGTATTCTGTGACTCCATCCTTCTTTACTCTGACATAGTTCCCAAACTTTGCCACACACTGGAGTCCCTAGAAGGCTTTTGCAACTCTCCGTGCCCAGGTCACGCCTCATACCAATTAAATCAGAATGTCCGGAGATGGAGCCAGGCAGTAGTCATTTTTTTAAATAACCCTTAGGTGATTCCCATGAAGAGCAAAATTTGGGAACCACTACTTTATGGCCGATCTGACATAGGGTGTAGTGCTTGATACTGGCAGGCACTGTATGTGTATGTATAAAATAAATGAAAGAATCTAGCTTCAGATCAAAAAGGCATCCAGGAGTGCCTGGGTGGCTCAGTTGGTTAAGTGCCTTCAGCTCAGGCCCTGATCCGAGGGTCCTGGGTTCCAGCTCTAAGTTGGGCTCTCTGCTCAGCAGGGAGCCTGCTTCGCCCTCTCCCTCTGCCTGTTGCTCCTCCTGCTTGTGCACTTGCAGTCTCTCTCTCTCTTCCTCTCCTTTGTGTCAAAGAAATGAATAAAATCTTAAAAAAAAAAAAAAAGGCTTCCAGCTATTGGGGTTCAGTTGCACCCTTTTTGCAGTAATTTCCCCAATACTCCCTCAGATAACAAAGAAGCAAATGGTAAATGTCATTAGTGACAGCTATTCAAATCAAAACACCATACTGGATTTTGGTTTTTTGTTTTGTTTTGTTTTTGTTTTTGTTTTTGTTTTGAAACATTGAATTACAAATGATATAGGCAGTGATAAAAACCCATGCTATTAAGAATGTGTTGTGAACATTCTTATACACAACTTATAGTGCAGCTTCATTGGAAGCCTTTTAGCTTCTATGTAGCAAAAAATTGGCTCCTTGATCCAGTAATTACATATTTTTAAATCTATCCTAGGAAAATAAGTGGAACATAAGGATAGAAATAATGATTTAACCACACTATTTAAAACACAATGAAATGGAAATATTTAAATGTCCAGCAACAGGGCACTTTTGAGTAAATTAAGAAATAGCAAGTCCATAGTAAGTGTATCATGCAACAAAGAAAAATATTACCAAATAATTTTTAAGAACATTGAAAATATTTTGTTAGAATTAGACTCAGACTCTTTTTTTATGCCCCACTTTTTCTCTAACTCTAAATCTTTCTCTAGAAAAAAAATCACTTTATAATGGAAAAACAAAACAAAAAATGTCACTGGGAAAGCTACAATCGGGGTCTAGATTGACACATCAAGCCAAGATGATGATGCCTAACACGAAAAATGAAAAATCTCCCGTGAAGAAAATACTGACAAATACTGTCAGAGTTTAGCACGAATGAACTCACACTGTAGTCCAGAGTAGTTAGCAGTCATTTCACGGAGGAGGTGGAATTTCATGGGCATCTTGAATATGTTTGGATTTTAGTAAGAGGAAAAATTTTGGCAGGAGTTTCAAAATCTCAAAGAAAATTTCTTTAACAAAAAAATAGAGGGCAGGAATGAGGCTGGTGTGGTTTGGAAGATTGGCTCAGCTAGAGGAGAGGGTCAGTATTGGGGGAGAAGTAGGAAATTATTTTGGACAGGGAGACCAAACTTGCTACCCAGATGGTAGCAAGCCTTAGCAAACAAACAGATCTAATAGTCCAAGCTTTGTCTTAAAAATAATGGGGCATCATCTACACCATTTGATTAGGAAGCAGGTAAGGTTCAACTATAGTGCAGATTATTGGGACATTGGTTTGTATAATAACTCACAAGGTGGAGGAATGGGAGACACACAAATGATCGATTAAGAAGCAAAGATAATGATCCAAAATACAAGAGTGATCTTTTAAAAATCCAATGCTAATTCCTGTTTATTTATTTTTTATTATTTTTTAAAGATTTTATTTATTTGTCAGAGAGAGAGAGAGCACAAGCAGGGGGAGCAGCAGGCAGAGGGAGAAGCAGGCTCTCTGCTGAGCAAGAAGCCTGATGCGGGACTTGATCTCAGGACCCTGAGATCATGATCTGGGCTGAAGGCAGACACTTAACCTACTGAGCCACCCAGGCATCCTTAACCCCTGTTGTTTAAACACTTTGGTAAATTTCTTTGATCTCAAAACAAATACTACTTAACATGATGTATAAAGCCCAACATGGCACAACCCCTTAACTACCTTTCCAGCTCCCCTATTCTGTACCACATTACCCCTAAATCTGCACACTATTTCTTGCGACCTCTACTCGCCATGCTACCTCCAATCATAAGGCATTTGCGCATATAGAATACTGCCTGGAATATTCCTATCTGCCTTCTTTGCCTAATTAACTCCTGTTTATACTTCATATTTCAATGCGAGTGTCATCTCCCAGAGATGCTATTTCTCAACTCCCGTATCCTCCTGTCACAGGCTCACATAGCACCAAGTCACTTTCAGGTATTGCAATTATCTGCAGTGTCGAGGTTATACATTTGCTTAAACTATAATTTGATAGCCCTTTGTCCACTCTTCTCAGCACAAGGCCTGAATCAATGTTTCATCTTTCTTTTATATTTCCACTGCCTAAAAAATGTCGTGGCATGTACTTAATAAGTAGCTGTTGAAGGCGCACATGATAAATAAGGAGTAGAATAGGGTGGTAGAGTTACAAATTAAAGAGAAAAGATGAGTAGGATAGGCATTTTATAAGAAGAACCTATAGAAACAAAGGCAAGTGATGACTCAAGGTGATGCCAATCAAAATGCCAGTCATTTTGTTTGGATGACCAGGAATGGTACTGCCACTGACCATAACAGAGGGAAACAGGAGGTGGAGGGGAGCAGATAGATTTAACATTCTAAAGGTTGGAAATACATCAGACTCAGAGACACAGATTTGGGAATTATCTACATAAAGATGATGATTAGGAATGAAGAATATCCCACACTGTTTATGTATATATAGCTCCCTGTGCTTAGAGTAATGCTCATGATGTGTCTTACTCATTTCTCCCCAAGCAGGAGCAGTGATTTATCTGACTTTGACTGACAGTGACATTCACTGGTTCACGTTTTTCCACCGGGTAAATCTTATCTATTTAAAGGCTGAAAGATCTGGAGACTCAGCTCCCTCTTTTTTTTTTTTTTGGGAAACAGCAATTCTGGGTAAGTCGGCTCTTTGAGTCTAATTTGTCTCCTTAAATAGGTTCTTTCAATCTCTGAGTTTGGTATAAGTGGAGAGGCAGAGAATATTAGCATCCTTTTTTTGGCCATCAATCTATAGAAATAGTTAAAATCCATTTGCTGATCTCCTAGTCTAGTTTTTATTGAACCAACTGGTTCAATATTATGCTGTAGGATCAAGTGATGCTATATACTAGCCCCCAGAGCCCCAATATTCTAGAAATGTTTAGAAAGAAAGTGGAAGGGGGAAGGATAATAGAGCGACCAGTAAAACAGAGAAGCCATCATTGAAAATGTTCAAAGATATCAAGGATTTCCCATTGTCAAGGAGACTAAGGAGGGAAAGTTCACAAAGGACATGCAAGACGAGCACAGATTAAATCTGCCAAGCAGACAGAGAGAAACAGGGCAATGTCTGAGCCACTGCATGTGGTGATTAGGTACCTGGTCACCCGTACAAGTTTGTTCTCCATCAAATGATCAAAGAGGAAGCCAGATTCTGGAAGGCATCAGGGAAACAGAGGCAGCAGGTCCAGATTATTTGTGGTAGTAGTTTGAAAATCAGTAATGAGAAGGGTAATAGAATAGCAGCTGGAGGAGGTCTCAAAGTAAAGCCTGTTTTGTTCTGTTTTGCTTTCAAGTCAAGGGAAGATCAGTGCACACACTTGATGAGTAAGAATCTATAGAGGTATGAGTGAATGAAGAGGCCAGAGCAGGGAGAACCTACTCATGGGGGTAGATTTTGAAAGAGACAAGGGAGTGAGAAGGTGAGGTGGGCAATAGGGTCAACTTTTATGGAGCCATCTTCCTTCATTGAGATGGGAGGGTGAGGGTAGCTACAGCAACCATTAAAACACAAGCATGAGAACCTGGTGAGGTTCTGATGAGATTCTATCAAGAGGAAGTTGAGAGAAAAGAACCAGTGAGAAAGTAGATCAATCAAAATATAATGTTCTCAAGAAGGCTTGTAACTCTCACTTTATCTGAAAACAAGCCCTGTTTCCTCTTCAGTTCAGCTCTGGTATCAAAGTCTCCCTTTAGGATTATTGAGTGAATGAGAAGTGTTCTAAAATAGAACACACGAACGCAATTGAAAAGCAGGGTTTTAGAAGGATATATATGTGTGTGAAGGACCTTGGCATCCCAATTTGGAAAGCCAAAATCCTATGAGAACAAAGCTTAATCTTGAAGTAGAGAGGCAGACCTTAAGGTTCCCGGAAACATGGCTTCCACTCCCTTGACGCTTTCTATTCCCCCAACACCCCTCCTTCCCTTTCCCTTTGGGAAGAAAAAAACAGCAAGGACACAAAACACTTTCAGTTTTTCTCTTTTAGCAGTTAAACTATCTTATGAATATGACTCCTTTTTAATGAATCCTATACCAGAGTAACTAAAGTTGTGCCAAACCCACTGATTGATCTGGTGCCATATTTTGGGGCTGAGCTAAGTCATGGGACACATCCAATCAGCATAGCATGGGAAAAATGAAAAACGGAAAATTAATCCCACAGGGTTTTTCACATGGTCTAGCACTTGTCAGTGAAAATCGGTAATGTGTTACACTACCCTCTTTTCTGTGTGAGAAAGATGAAAACATTTCCAAATGTACAGTAAAAGAATTTTGTGTTAAAAACAAAAGGCCAAAGCAATGTAGTAGATGTCAGGATTGGTCATAAAAGTATTTCATTTTAATAATGATTTTTCTTCAAGGAACTTGAGACACAGAAAAATAAAGTTTATTAATTAACAATTTTCATTTGTTCCCATCTAAAACATAGGAAAGTGGGGGACCAAAAGGAATAAATAAGATAATTCAATGATTTTCCTTGATCGGCAAGTTAGTATCATTTGAAAATGAACTTCTTAACATAAAACCATAAATAAAATGTGTTCTAGAGGGATGCTGGCTACTTTCAGGATATTGTGAGAGCCCAAATTTTCTGTTTTTTTCTGCATTATGAATCATTTCAAACATTCAGAAAAGCACAAAAATGATATTTTAAAAAATCTGTGGCCCCAGTACCACTCAGGTTAAAAAAATTTATGGAAACTTTTACAAGTATATACCATTAAAGAGATTAGTATCATAAAACTTTCTGTCCTTATTGCTCACCTTCAATAATTATGTCCTTGATCTTGTTTTATCTTTACTCGAATTCTCTATTCCTCTAGATTATTTGGAAGCAAATTCCCAGCATGTCATTTACCCATAAATAATTCAGTATATGTCTCCATATAATGATAAGTACTTTTTAAAAAAACAAACCAAAATTAGAATAATCACACTTAATAACTGCTTAATATCATCCAATATCTGTCCACTCAGTATTCAGATTTATCCTGTCATTTTTATTTTTTATAGTTTATTCAAATAAAAATGCAAATAAGATTTAAAGTTTGCAATTGGTTGTTATGTCTCTTATTTCTATATTAATTTGTAAGTTTCCTTTCCATTAGTTTTTTTCTTTTGAATTTATTTTAAAAATCAGTCATTTAACCCCACAGGGTCCCTATAGTCTAGATTTTGATAATTACATCTCTGTAGGGTCAGTTAACATGTTCTTATCCCCTATATTTCTGTGTAGAAGGTAGATCTAGTTTTGGGTTTTTCTGGCAAGAATATTTAATAGGTTTTAGCTATTAAATAGGAAGTACATGACATCTGGTTTGTTTTGTTTTTCTCTGTTAGTGCTATTATCAACCACTGATGATTATTACCTAGATTTCTTAATCCTTTTAGGGATTGAAAAATATTAATTTTATCATTTCATCTTTATTCATTAGCTCTAATACTTCTATAAAGAGAAACATCACCTAATCAACTATTTGATTATTCAACAGTACAATTTATGTCAGAAAAGCAGGATAAATTTTTTATTACTTCCCTTTATTTACCAGTTTAAAAACATGAATTGGCTTCTTAACATATTTCAAAGGAAAACAATGAGAGTTTAATATATATTACCTATGTAATATTAATATATATTAGTCATATTATTGATAAATACTATTTTATTTATTTTTATTTTTTTATTCTAGAGAGGGAAAGGCTGTAAATAGAAGTGGGGAGGACAGGCAGAGGAGAGAGAAAGAGAATCTTAAGCAGGATTCAAGTTTAGAGCAGAGTCCAAAGCGGGGCTGGATCTTAAGACCATGAGATCATGACCTGAGCCGAAATCAAGAGTCAAACGCTTAACCAACTGAGCCACCCAGGTGCCCCTACAATACTATTTTAATATATTACAACAACATGCTATTAAGATTATATGTATACTATTATATATTATTATATTACAATTACATATAATACAATAATAATATAATGTATATTATATTAGATAATTATGTAATTATAAACTTAGGGATTTAAAGGTATTTGATGCTGCAATCCATTAGGTTGTTATTCTTATTTATACTCCAGGTACCTTATTTTTGGCCAGCAGGATTGTCTTCACATTAGTTTCACAGATCCTTTTGATGTAACTCTATTTATCATGGTTCGTTTCCTCACTTCTGATATGAGAAAATGTTCCAGGATCATTTCATACATGTTTTGCCCCAGACCTAGAAGCAGCTATTTTTCTAAGGTACTTTGGTTCCTTTTAGGAGGAAATGATATTTAGAGACCAAAATCTGATCAATGAATATTTCTTTATTGCCACCAGATTGGTCATTATTTATACGCTTTTTCAATAGATAAAGCTAATTTTTTTTTCTTTTAGAGAAAATACACCATAAATTCATACTGAGATCCCAATTCTGAGTCAGGAATATAGCGTTTAAATTTAACCTCTTTGGTCTTTCATCTGTATGCCATCTCTTCAGTACTGAACATCCTGCTTCAAGAGCACATCTACATGATTTTACATACTTTTCGACACAACCAATAACAATATAATTCCTGAAAACAGTTAACTTTCTGTTGTGGTTTTTTTTTTTTTTCTTCAGGATAGGGGAAGTTTTATTTGTGTATTTGTTTATTTTTAGGGAATTTGCCACCAGTGGTAGAGACAAATTCCTGTGTTTTAAAGTCATTTTAGGGGCGCCTGTGTGGCTCAGTCGGTTAAGCTTCTGCCTTCAGCTCAGGTCATGATCCTAGGGTCCTGGAATCGAGTCCCACATTGGGCTCCTTGCTCAGTGGGGAATCTGCTCCTCTTTTTCTCTCTGCCCATCCCCCAGCTTGTGCTCTCCCTTTGCTCTCTCTCTCAAATAGATGAAATCTTTAAAAAAAAAATAAAGTCATTTAAAATAGTTCCTCCCCACGTGGTTATGCCACTACCTTGACACCTAGTTAGGTTCTCTCATTTCATTTTGAAGTTTTAGAGATTGCTTTTTCCTTCCTGGTTTGGTTTATATTATATAAACTAGAAAATAAATTGTAAGAGAATCCTTCCTCAATCACACTTTGAGGTGACAATAGCCCCGGCTGATACCTTGATGGACCTTGTGTGGGAACTTGAGCGGAGGGCCCAGCTAAATTCTGTCTGAGTCCCTGACCTACAGAAACCATGAGATATTAGATGTTCATCATTTTAGGCTGCTAAATTTGGGGGCACTTTGTTACTTGGCAATAGATTACTAATACACTGCACTTCTTGTGCTGATATCCAGCCCAGTTTTCTATAAGGTTGTTGGCAGCTTTCTATTTTCAGAAGCTTGTTCTATATTAGAGTTACTCTCTCTTTGTCTATAACTTAAGTACTTTCCCAGTTTGAAATTAGGTTATTTTTATGTACTCAAAATTTTCAATCTTTTCCCTTATTTTTCTCAATTTGGATAACAGGGATGTTTTTTACTACCAGGTTATAGAAGAATTTACTCATGGATTCATTCTAGTACTAATATGGCTTCATATTTTACATTTTTATCTCTGACCACTTGGAAGTTATCCACAAGTTGGACTAGCATAAGACACTAAAGCATTGTGTGGCTTAGGTGGCCTGGTGTAGTGGAATCATAAAATTCAGAGTTAGATTATGTTTGAATCTCAGCTAAGCTTTTATAAGTCCCATAGCCTTGAGCAATTACTTAACAACTCTGAGCCTCATTTCCACATCTCAAAAGTGAGGACAAATAAATTTGAAACACTTATAATATTTGGCCCCCAGTAGGTAATCAACCCATCTTAGCTGCTATTAGTTTTATTGTAATTGACCTATGTTTTCATTAAATCTATGGATTTAATTAAATCATTTTCATTTTAAATTAAATTAATTTCATTAAATCTAAAACCCAAATTGCTGTTTGCTAAGCACAAATCCTGGACCAAACTTTCATAAATATGCAAAATTCTGAGAATCTTATGTTCTTTGAAAATTAAGATTATTAATGAATGGGAATATTGGGGTGTGGTATGCATATGAAGAGTGTGTGTGTAAGTGAAAGAGACAGAGACAGAGTGACAGAGAAAGTGATCTGTCTTCAAGTTCTTGATTGTATCCAAAATAGTTCTAATGCAGTTTTCATGGGTCCCTCTAGCAAACTTAATTCTTTTTTCTTTTCTTTCTTTTTTAAATTTAAAGCAGAGTGTCTTGAAAAGAGTGGGTCATATCAACTTCTATTGATATTCTCATATCCTTTTCTCTTTTAAGCTCATGATAATCTGGCTACTTATTTCATTGCTCCACTGAAACTATTTTTTATAAATTCACCTAAATGCCAAATTCTAACAAATACATTTTGTCCTTATAGTACTTGACCTCTGCAAATTTGATGTTTGACATTATTGATTATTCCTTCCTTCTTGAAGTTCTCTGCTTCCTTGACTTTCCAAATACTACACTGTTGGACTTTCCTTCCATTTCTCTGTCATTTCCCTCTTAGATTTCTTCATGGTCTTCCCTTCTTCTTTTATTTAGCCCTTTAATGTTTGTGTTTCCTCGTATCACAAACTATGTATGATCCAATATCCTATGTTCATGATTCCAAAATCCATCATCCTTAGCTCACTTTATTTTTCCCCATAGAGCTTGTCACCATCTGGCATCTGGTATATTTAATTAACTGTTTATTTTTGCTCTCTCTAATTAGGAAGTAAACTCCATGATGGCAGATATATGATCTATTTTATTATTTTTCAGACCTAGAACAATATTTGGCACATAATACAGATATTCAAGAAGTAATTTCTGAGTGAATGAAGAAAATCTATTTAAAGTTTTTATTTATTTATTTATTGGAGAGAGAGACAGAGACAGCAAGAGAGAGCAGGAGCAAGGAGGAGAGGGAGAAGCAAGCTCTCTGCTGAGCAGGGAGCCCAACAGGGAGCTCTATCTCAGGACCCTGAGATCATGACCTGAGCCGAAGGTAGACGCTTAACCGACTGAGGCACCCAGACACCCCTAAAATCTATATTTTGATCACATTTTCCCATACAGTCATTTATTTATAAATATTTACTGCCAGCCTACTATGTGCCAAGAATCATCTAGACACTGGGGATGGAGCATAGAATAAAGCAGACAGACTTCCTGCCCCTATGGAGCTTGTATTTGAAAAGATAAACAAGGTACGTAAGTAAACTTTAGTGTAGGTTAAATAATGCTAAGTATAGAGGAGAAAAAAAAAGGCTGAGAGAGAGAATTTGAAATGTTAGTATGTGAGAGTTGATGCAGTGGTCAAGGAGGGCCCCAGTGAGAAAAAGGCTTTTGAGTAAAGACCTGTAAGATATGAGGGCACCAGCCTTACCTACATCTAGGGGAAAGAACATTGTAGGTAGGAGAAATAGGAAGTGTAAAGGCCCTGACATAGAACTTGCCTGGCTTGAAAAAAAAGCAAAGGGGTTGGTCGGGCTGAAGCAGAGTGCAAGAGAGGGAGAGATGTTCACAGGGCACCAGATTATGTCTCGCTTTGTAGGTCATTGTCAAGCCTTGGATTTTGCTTCCCATGAGATGGGAAGCCATTGTTAATAAAGAGAGAAGTAATTCAAGGTAACTGTGTAGCAAATAGACTGGGGAAGAATGGGGGAGAGCAGATGCAGAAGGAGGGAGATCTGTTCATGTAGGGATCCCCTCTACATGACCTCTGGGCTCATATCTAACTGCCTCATCTTTGCTTATATAATCTACAGTGTCACACACAACACATACGCAATGAAAGCCACGATCGCCTCTCAACTTCCCCAGACCTGGTTTTCCTTCTCCTCCAGTGAAAAGTATCACTTTGCATCCATGCAAACACCTGACCCAAAGCTTGGAAGTTGTTTCATTGTTCATCTTCTTTTATATGCACGTTATGTCACGTCCAAGTGCAATAGATTATACCTGCTCTCTCGGAGAGCCTTTCCCTTTTCTGTTCACTCAGCCACCAGCTTAGCCCCAGCCTCATGGTTTCTCATCTATTTCATGCATTTTAACCTCTCTGAATCTCAGTTTCCTCATGTGTACACTGGCCAACCTACCATACCGGGCTGATGTGGGGATTAAATAATTCAATGCCTGTGGAGTGTTTGGTATCACCCCTGGCACCTAAGAGCTTTCAAGAGACTGTTACTGCTTTCATCTTTGTCAATGGAGGATTACTGATGGTAAAACGAGGACAAGGTCAGCCTCCAGGGGAGGCAACCCTATCACCAGAGACAGGTACTGATGCAGGAAAAGCAGAACTCGGCGCCTACTGGGGATGGAAGCTTCAGGTCAGCAAGTGGCTCCCCTAATTAGACCAGGAGTGAACGTTAAACCAGACCCAAGAGGCAACTCTCAATTGAGGCTGTCAGGAGGTAGCTGAGAAGCTAGGTGAGGAAAAGTAGGACGCACAAGGGACAGTTCTCAGAGAAGTGCTTTTTTATGCTCTTCTGGGTCAGGGGATTTCAACTCACATGGCTCCTTTAAGAAGCAATATTAAAAGTAGATGCTTGGTCTTATAGATAGATAGAATTACGTCCCTTTCAAAAATTTGTAAAGTCCTAACCTCCAGGAGCCCAAAGTGTAACCTTATTTAGAAATAGGGTGTGTTCGGAGGTAAGCTACTTAAGATAAAGTCATTGCAGTGGGCTCTCATTTAGTATGACTGTACCCTTATGAAAAGGGGAAAATTTTGGACACAGAAACAGACATGGACAGAGGGGAGATGATGTGGAGACACATAGGGAGAAGATGGTCATGTGACTAGTGATAAATCTACAAGCCAAAGAATGCCAAAAGTTGCCAATAAACCCCAGAAGCTAAAAAAGGCAAGGGAGGAGTCTCCCTCAGAGCCATCAGGCAGAGCACGGCCTTGGTGACACCCTGATTTGTGACTTGTAGCCTCCATTACTATGAAAGAATAAATTTCAATTGTTTAAAGCAACACAAGTTTTTTGTTGTTGTTGTTTGGGGGTTTTTTTGTTTGTTTTTTGTTTTTTTGTGCTTTGTGATAGCAGCTCTAGGAAACGAATACCCCCAGTGATACAAAATAATAGCCAGTTCTTTCAGACTACATGATTAATGCATTAGATGCTGTGCCAAGCACTTTTCATGGGTTTCCACATTCCATCCTCACATTTCTGTGGGTTGGGTACTATTATGTTCATTATATAAAAGATAACGTTGAGGTTTAGTGAAGTTAAGCAACTTGCCTGGCATCACACAGTAAGTAGTAAAGGCCAGAACCTAAATTTGAACCCCATCTGCCTGAACTCAGTCTCAACCACAACATGCTGGCTTCCGGTACGAACAATAGCACACTGAGGCTTTAGAGGAGCGATAGGGCAAAACCTGAGTTCAAGGAGTTCAACTTGGTAAATTATAGGTATCATTGCTGTGTCAACGTGCCATCTTCCTGAAACAGTACCAAAGATAGGCAGCTGTGGTACCATGGAAAAGAATAGAGTGAGAATCGAATGGTGGGTTGAAGTTCAGATATTTTGATTAGATAGATGTTTGACCTTGGGGTGGACATTTAACTTCTCAATTACTTCTTATACAAAAATGTCTCCTCTTTCTCCAATTCTTCCTTGTATCTCCTTGTAGTCATCCATTTATTTGTTCATGCAATAAATGTCTCCAAGCAATTACTGTACACCAACAAACAAGATGAGGCATGGGAATTTCAAAAAGGAAAAGACAGCCTCTGCCTCTCAGAACTTCCAGTCCCAATCTCCACACTCATATCACATTATTGTTGTTTCTGTTGTATCTTGGTTATCCTGGGTTGTCATTAAGGTTGAATCTGATTTTTTTCTTAGCCATATTCTGTTTAGTAGGTATGGCAATTAAGAACACTGATTTTGGAAAAAACAGATCTGAGTTTGAATCTTGTATTTCTGCTTTTTTAAAATTGAAGTAGACTTGATATACAATGTTATGTTAGTGTCAAGCGTACAACACAGTGATTCACAACTCTATACATTACGCCGTGCTCCCCACAGTAGGCGTAGTTACCCTCTGTCACCATACAAAGTTATTATATTATTACTGACCACATTCCCTAAGGTGTACTTTTCATCCCCATGTCGTATTTATTTTAAAACTGGAAGCTTGTACCTCTCAATCATCTTACCTATTTCACCCATCCCCACAAACCTGTCCCCTCTGAACCTGTTTGTTCTCTGTATTTATGAGTCTGTTTCTTATGTGTTTGTTTTGTTTTTTAGATTCCACATATAGGTGGAATCTTACGGCATTTGTCTTTTTCTGTCAGATCTAATTTATTTCACTTAGCATAATCCCCGCATATTTTTTATGTAACATTGGGCAGGTTACCTAAATTCTCTACATTTAAATTTTCTCATTTGTGAAATGGGAATGATAATACTTATCTCATATTGTCAATTTGAGGATTAAATAAGATAAGGTGTGCAAAGCAAACAGTCTGCTGCCTGGCAAATCAGACGGCTTAATGAATCTAATACTATTATTAATCATATGGCACACTTTCTGGAACATAATAAATACTCATGTGGTTAATAAATTAATGAAATATGATGATATAATGAAAACATTTTATCAACTTTTGGGTTATAAAGTGTAATATATTTTCTGCAAAATATGTACATGCACTTAATCACTGTGTTACTGTTTCTTTTCTAAAGGATAAAATTTGAAAACTGGAATGTTGCTAAATCTTAGTTCTCTGGAAATTCTGGTGATTAAAAAACAGCCTGTCAATATTTGTTCCACAAGTCAGAAGAAGTAACTAAGTATGAAGAGCTGATGCATTGAGAGCTCATTTGTATGCAAAGTAAATTCAGGGTTATCTGATCGACTGTTTTACTTGAATCAGCTGCTTAGTTAAAAATTAGTCTGCCTCATAATTTTGACAGATTAAACAATAACAATAAAAACAAAATTGAACAAATTGTTTGGAATAGGTATAGCTGCCTACCTTATTTACTTCTACTTTGACTATCTCTGAAAGTCTAAAGTAAATCTACCTGTCAAGAAGCCAGCCTAAGTAATACCTATTCCAGAACCCATTTATAACCCCTGACCTCAAATAAGCACCAATCTGTTTTTCTTTTCTCCCTGTTTCTAGAGACAACCTTGCAGTAATTATTTAAGTATGAGTCTTACTTCTTTTGTTGGATTCCAAAGGTCTTGCAGGAAAAAAATCTATATGATAGTTATCTTTGCTTCTCATGTCACTTTATATAGTGCTTTGCATAGAAGATATATCTGTTACATAAATGAATCAAGGAAAAAAATTAGTGGATGAATAAATGAGTGAATAGTTGGATTTCTGAATCATTACTTCGTTTAGAAACACCGGCCATAAACATTACCAATAGCTTGAATGCGTGATGTTTCCAAATTTTAGAGAAATTTAGTGTATTATAGTGAGATGATCTCACCTTACCCTCCATGCCACCATTTACTCTTCATTCAACATTTTTTTCCATGAGTGCCAATTACGTACCAGGTATTGTACTATGCAATGAAGATTCATTCTTCGCTTTCCAACAGAATGTTCCTTTTAAAGCAGAAAAACTTCTGTGTTTCACCATTATCTCTTAGATAAAGTTGACATTTTTATTTTTAGCAAGACACACACATATCTGCCTACCTCTCTCACCTTATATTTTGCTGTGTGGACCCCTTGCCCCCATAAATGTATTCTCCAGCCACTTAGAACTCCTTGCAATTTCTCACCATCATATCAACTCTCATGTTCCTGTGCTTTGGGGGATGGTATTTCCTTTGTCTGGACCATTCTTATCCATAAAAATTTCTATTCAGGATTTAAAACTTATCTCAAAGTTACCACTGTGCAATCTCTGTGGGTACACAGAGTCATTCTGACCTTACTTTGTGAAGTTTCTCTCTCCAGTATGCTCTTTGCATCCCGTATGTGTTTCTGCCATCACATTTAATGCAATCTATCAAAAACACTGATTTACTAGTGACTCTTTTCTACAGGATTGTAATTTCCTTGTGTGTCTAGTTTATCTCTGTGTACCTAGAACCAGGAAAATAGGAAGTACTCAATAAATTCTTTATGGATGCAAAGAAAAAAAAAATCAAGGGACATTTCAAAACTAGTTATTTATTATAATTACCAAATTCTCCATTCTAACGATGATATTACTTAAAATAGGTTAATTATAACACCTATATTTCTATTGCATTTTATACTTTCCGAAATGCATTTGAACGAATTTAAACTGAACGTGTATACTTAAAAATAAGTTCTATACACATAACTTTATTTATTTCAGGGTGAGGGAGTTAGAAGATCACTTGTGATTTTCTCCCTTTCAGGCACCTGATGGGGCTACACTCCCAGCCCCTTGAGGTCGGGCGGGATCACGTGACACAATTTGGCCAGTGCAGCAGGAAGGGAGGCTAAGCATGCCACCTTCAAGTGGAAGCTTTTAAGAGCTAGTGCTGATTCCCCTCAGCCATGAAACGATGTCACCTTTTACCCCTAAGCGGAGACAACAAAGGACAGAGCTCACTATTGACCTGGGATGGAGATGTTGCAGGGGCAAGGAAGATAAAACAAGCAAACAAGCCAAATCCAAGCCTTCTGTTGCTGAAAGCCACTGAGATTTTTAAGGATTTTTGTCACTGCAACCCATTCAAATCTATCTTGAATAATAATCAGGATCTATTCTTTCGTGAGGGTTAAATGATGGTATTTCCCCTGCATAATTTATGCTCATTTTTAGTTATTATTTAATCCTTGGGAAGATCAAAGGCGTGAACAGTAATGTAGTGGGATGATCATGCTGGTTCTGTCTATATCTTTAGCAGGAAAGTCCAGGGAAGGAAATTTAGACCATCGGCACCAAAATCATGAATTTCGGTGAGAAAAAAAGGAATAGCTGAGAGAGGGTGAAGAAAAAATGTGTATGCTTTGGAAGAGGATTATATCTGAAAAGAGATAGTGCCTAAGGTCAGACAGACTCATGTTTAAAACAATGAAAAAATAAAACATTATATACCTTGCTCTTATACTTTAATGAACTAAGTCACATCAACTCATCTCATATTCTATGCTTCATTTATACTTATGATACTAAATCTCTTCAAAGACTTTATGATACATGTTCCTTTGCTCTTTATAAAACTCAATATATCCAAATATGCTTTTCTCATATAACTATAATATTTATTACAAATGTCCTTTGAATGCTAAGCCCCCAGTGAATTTAAGTGCTGACAGTCCATCAACCAAGTCACAGAGAATCTTGAAGGGCAGAGACATGGTGAAGGTGCTATGAAGGACGGCCAATAGCAAATCAATCAGAAATGCAAATAAAATAGCTCTTCTACTGCAAGTCAATGTAATCAGATTTGTCCTTATTTGATCTGCACATAACTTTTCAGAAACGTACCTAATGAATAAAAGACATGTATGCATAAAATTAATTCAAAAGTTTAACATTCGTATGCTCTGCCTCCAGGTTGCAAATTCCTCAGATTAATTTCTAAATTTTCTAAGAAACGTTTTCAGTCAAATGAGAATAGCCATTCTTATACAAAACTGCATAAACATGTTAAACTATGCATTTCCAATTTCTGAAAACTCAGCCATACCAGATCATCTAGCTTCAAACTCGAAACTTCTCAAATCTACCTTTCCTCTATTTTCCTGTTCTTCAGTCCTACCTTTCTAACTCCGAACAGAACATATTTACTAATTCTCAGTCTTCAAATAGCATGTATCCTTTCAAAGCCTATTTATGGAAGACCAACCTTGTAGGCATTGAGATAGGTATGAAAAAGATAGTGCTAACTAAATAATACTTTCCTAATATTATTTAGGTTTCAATCTAAAACCAACTCTAAATTTCCCCCATTGGATAAAAACTCTCCAATTGTTCCTGTGATTTAAAAAAATATACATTTTAGGCAGTATTGTCTGGAATTATTATTTCAGTTTTTTCTTTTTCTTCATTCTTTATATTCAATCTGTTCCTAAGTATTAATTTCTTCAGCATTTTTATAATATTTGTGCATTAATTAATGAGAAAAAAATTTATTGAATACCTATCATGTGTCAGGCACTGTTCTAGGCTGTGAAAATAAAAGAATGAAAACCAAAACAGAAAGATCTTACCTATTTTAGGGGAGAGAGATAGACAATAAATAAAAATAAAGTGGTTAGGAAATCTACGAAAAAAGAAAGATGCATAAAGAGGATTAGGGAGGGTAATGGTGGGTGGGTTAATTTTAGCAGTCAAGGAAGAAACTCCTTGCCCTTCATATAATGTAGAGTATTCCTGGCACCTTATCACCTTATGCTTCAATTAGTACAATCTGTGGTCTCCCTGACTTCCTATCTCATCCTCTTATATGTCTTTTTTTAATCCTTCCAGACTACTCGTCAGAAGACACTGGGCATAATTATCACATCACACTTTTTATAAAATGACTTCCAATGGATTCTATGCCAAACATATCAATTCTAAAATTTTATCTCATTGTCTGATCCTCCTTAAGTTACCTCAACAACTTCCCACTCCTCCCTGCTGCTGATTCCCAAGTTCTGTCATCTTCTTCCCATGTCTTTGTTCATGCGATCCCCTGTCTTGAATTCTCTATCCTCTTCTTTTCAGTATCTTCCCTTCCCTTCAGCTTCAACTCAAGCCATGCTTTCCTCCTGAAGTTTTCCTGTGTAACCTTATATTTGGAGGGAGTCTTCTTCTCCAAAATTCTATAATGTGAGGATTAAAAACCAAAAGTTTAGATCTTTAGTCTACCTCAACTTACATCACTTTTTAATTGTGTGTCGGTCTCCAGTCCTGCTTCCGCTGGCAGGACTGCAGCTGGGCACTGACAAACAGCAGTGCTCCTCACAAGGTATCATTGTCCCCTGAGAAAAGGCATAAAGTTTTCTCATGCTTTTTTAAATATCCCTCATTGTCTGCAACAATGGCTACATAAAAGCCCTTTATTGACTGTGAATACATTTTTTGTTTGTTTATGTTTTTAAACCAGAAAACCTGGAGACTCTTTCTTGGGTTTATAGATTGCTGACTTCCTTGTTTTAATTAAACCTTGAAGCCTCACTTGACATATTCTACTCCTTATAGATTCTATACATCACCATCTATCTCTAGCAAATAATTTGGTTTCCTACGTCAGAAGATTCCGCTAAATAATGAAGTTACAGGAACGCCTGGGTGGCTCAGTGGGTTAAAGCCTCTGCCTTCGACTCAGGTCATGATCTCAGGGTCCTGGGATCGAGCCCCGCATCGGGCTCTCTGCTCAGCAGGGAACCTGCTTCCCCTCTCTCTCTCTGTCTGCCTCTCTGCCGACTTGTGATCTCTCTCTCTCTCTGTGTCAAATAAATAAATAAAATCTTAAGAAAAAATAATGAAGTTACAAAAATGTAACCCCAGAGAATACTTAACATTATTTAGATTATTTTCTTTTATGCACTGTTGGAACTTCCTTTAATCCTGCAGTGCCCTCTAGAATACATAGTTAGTTTAAAGTTATAACACATTATATAAGTCGCACCCAAACCATCATCTTCCAATGCCAAAGATCCTAAAATAAATTTTGTTTTTTTTGAAAACTTTTAAACTTGTGGTGGTATTTTGTCATCCTTAATACTCAGTCTACTTGTTCCTGACACCCCATGTGGTAAAACTGTGGGCAAATATCTGCCTACCTCTCTTCACTTTGTGAGAAAGATGAAAGCAAGCCAATCTTCATGTAATCTAGCTTCCTGTAACCACAGAGACTAAACAATCTGAACATTAAAGTGCCCTCTAACTGGGTACACGTGCCATGTTTTATGCAGCTAACCTGCCCACGAGTGATTCACCTTTGCCTAGTTTTCAAGATGCACACAAGTAGAAAGCTGGATTATTTTTATTGTTTTCTGTGTTCTTGGCTACTTCATTCTAATAATATCACATATAGGATGGTTCATACAAATAAAAGGTTTCAGTCCTTTGAGGACTGTGCCTGGGGAGACAGCGCAGGCTTCTTTTCCAAGTTCACTGTCACAGCTTCAGAATCTCCCCTTCATTCAGGATATTATACACAGAAAGAGAGAAAAAGCTGATCCTCTGCTCTACTTACTTTAAATCCTTCCAGGTATGATTAAATAAAAGTCTGTTCTTTTGTATGTCAGTATAATTGTACCCAATTTAATTTTTTGCTAGTTTAACATTTGAATTATTTTAAAAAGAGGGAAAATGTCTTTATTATTGCAAATCTTGTTCGTTTTAATTCTATGCTGAACGCTCTAGAAAAAAGAACGTGAGTGACCCTATCTTAATTATGTCTAACCTGCATCTAGTACTTTGCCTGGAACATCACAACTCCTTGAAGGGTAAATGTCAAATGAGTTAGTGAATAAATGTGAATTAGTTTGTTTGAATTTAATATTTCTACATATGGTCTTTCAGATTTTTTTTTTCAGGTATATACCAATATTTAATCATTAATGACCATACTTGAAATTGGGGGAATATTTTGAAGCATTTTACCACTAGCAAACTTTAAATAAATTATGAGTTTTCAGGTATCATAGGTACATTTCAGAACACAAGACTACGCCTAGGTGAAAAACAAAAGTAGGAAAAGTGATCAAACCATGAAATTGAAAGTTATCTTAATGCCCATATCAACTGAGCAATTAGATTTTTGTATCAATCACACCAAGGTGAAATCTTTTACTTAATGTAATCTTATGCTCATTAATATAATTATCCTGACTTAGTCAAACTGAATTAATTGCTATTTCCTGTACATACTTGCTACTACTCTGCTCATGTGGCTTTGCCTAGGATTCCCTTACCCCATTTTTCCAGACGTAAACTCTAGCTATCCTTTACTAATAATTTCAATGACATCTTTTTCATGAAGGCTTTCCATGAATCTCACCTGAAAGAATTATTTTCTTCCTAAAATTTTAGCTATTTGGTTATGATACTTGGCATAATTACTACTAATTTAAAATGTGTAAAATCTGTTTAAAGCTCTAGTTCAACATTTACTATGTGGGCAAGAGCAGGTCACTGTACCTTTTTTCTTTAAAAGATTTATTTATTTATTTGTTTGTTTGAGAGAGAGAGAATGAGAGAGAGAGAGAGAGCACTAGTGCCCTCTGGGTGCGCAGGGCTCAGGCTCTGGGGAGCAGGGGGAAGGGCAGAGAGGGAAGGGCAGAGGGAAGCCTTAAGTGGACTCCAGGCTGAGTACAGAGCTGGTGGTAGAGTTCCATCCCAGAACTCCAAAATCATGACCTGAGCCAAAACCAAGAGCTGGATGCTCAACTGAATGAGCCAAGCAGACGCCCGTTGGTCACTATACCTTTATGTACCTCATTATACTGATCCGATAAAGAGGAACATTAGTGCTTAGAGCAATACTTATTACATTATTTTCTTTTTATGGGCCCACAGGAAAGCGACATTTCCCACCTTCTCTAGGAGTTGCATTCAGGTCACATGACTGGTTCCAGGCAAGAAAATGTGAACATTTGTGTTGAATTAGAGGGAGGGAGTTATTAGCTGCTGTGCCTCTCTGGCTGTACCCTAGCCCTTCCTCAGCCATGTGTTGGGATGGAGGAGCTAGGACCGAAGTTTATAACTGATAACCATGATCAAAAATTTAATCTCTATGATTTGTGTTTGAAAAAGAGCCCTTGTTGACCCACATGGCACTTTTCATGAATGAGAAATAAACTTTTGAATATGTCACTGGAATTTTAAGATTAATTTATAATCATGAATAGCTTATCTCATCCTGACACCTATACTTTCCTATCTCACAGAGTTGAGGTTAAGATCCAGTGAAGAAGAACACATTTTGAATGTATACAATATACCAAGTATTATGCTAATTTTTTACCTGTATGAACCAATGTAATAATATATTGAAATTATTTTGGAAATTATAAATATTAATTATAAAAAAGGATTAGTAATTTGTTTCTGCACATGTCTTCTCATTTTACTAATATGTAAGTTCTTTAAGAATGGATTGAAATGTGGGGCACCTGGGTGACTCAGTCGTTGGGTATCTGCCTTCGGCTCAGGTCATGGTCCCAGCGTCCTGGGATCGAGCCCCGCATCGGGCTCCCTGCTTAGCAGGAAGCCTGCTTCTCCCTCTCCCCCTCTCCCTACTTATGTTCCCTCTCTCACTGTCTCTCTCTGTCAAATAAATAAATAAATAAATCTTAAAAAAAAAAAAGAATGGATTGAAATATAATTTAACAGAGGCAGTATTGCATAATACTTAAGAATGTGGTTTTTAGATTCAAATCCTATTCATGCCACTTAGTAGCTGTGTGACTTTATACAAGTTACTTAAATATCTCTGTGTCATGTTTACTCATCTGTAAAATAGAGTGAGTAATACTATCCACCTCAATGAATTTTTTTTGTGAAGCATAAGTGATTTAATATATATAAGATGCTTGGAAAACTATCTGTCATTAGCAGAGTTCAAAGAATGTTTGACTTAATATTTTCTACATGTTCTTCCCAGAATTCAGCAGTATTTTTGGAAAAGTGAATAGATGATAAGCCTAAATGTTATCTTATTTCTTCTGTTAATGTATTTTCTTAGATTATTATATAACTTTACATGTCTGTAGTCATTTCCTATAATTTCTTTTCTACAATATTTTGTATCCTATGCTTTAAACTTAAGTTTTTTAAAAATTTCCCTTTAGAGGCACCTGGGTGGCTCAGTCATTAAGCATCTGCCTTCTGCCCAGGTGGTAATCCCAGTATCCTGGGATCGAGCCCTACATCATGCTCCCTGCTTGGCGGGAGACCTTCTCCCTCTCCCACTCCCCCTGCTTGTGTTCCCTCTCTCACCGTCTCTCTCTGTCAAAGAAATAAATAAAATCTTTTAAAAAATAATAGTAATTTCCCTTTAAAAATAAAAAAAACAGGATGCCTGGGTGGCTCAGTTGGTTAAGTGTCCTCCTTCGGCTCAGGTCATGATCTTGGGGTCCTGGGATCAAACCCTGTGTTGGCCTCTCTGCTTAGTGGAAAGTCTGCTTCTCTCTTCCCTCTGCCTCTCCCCCCTGCTCATGCTGTCTCTGTCTCTCATTAATAAATAAAATCTTTTAAAAAACTAAAACTAAGTTAAAAAATTAAAAAAAAACATTTTTTGTGCCATCTGGATGTATACATGATATGGAATCTCGTTGACCCTAAACAAAGATACACATGTTTCTGCTGAGATGGTAGATAGACATGACTGCTCTCAGACATCTATTTGCATGAACTGATTTGAATGAGGCAGTTTGCAGGCAATGGTGGTGGGCAGTGTGGTGTCCTTTTCCCAGAACCGTACCGCAAGGTAAATAAATCCTAGCCCTGTGGAGAGGGACAAGAAGCATACACTGAAGGAGATGCTGTCATGAGAGAACAAGGCTTTCACAATGCTGAGTCAGATAAGCCTTCACTTTTAATTAAGGAGCCCAACATTTTTAGTCTGTCTGATAACTAATGCTTTGTTAACAAATTTACTCATGTACTACAAAAAATGTAAAGCACTATTATAAAAATATGACTATATATATTTTTATTTTATCTATATTTAAGCTTATTTGGCTTAAACATCTTGTAAAATAATCTGAACCAAATAATGTTGGTTAGCTAAGTTTACCAAATATTTCAAGTAGTAGTAGCACATTCATTCATTCATTTGTTCATTCATTTAATGACTTTTTATTGAGAAACTACCACATGCTGGGCACCATGCTAGGCCCTGGGTATACACTGGAGAGCAATATAGACTTTGTCTCTGTCCCCATGAAACTTACAAATTTAATGAGACACATGCAATCAACAAGTAAATGCATCATTGTGAATGCAAAAAGTATTAAAAGAAGATGAATATGATTCTTTGACAGATAATACAATAGGACAATTACTTTACTTTGGGTGGTCAGGGAAAGAAAGCCCATCTGAGGAAGAGTCATTTAAACTGAGACCTGGAAGTGAGAGGAAGGCAGCCATGAAAAGTCTGGGAAAGAGCATTCTAGGCAAAGAGAAGACTATCTGCAAAGTTCCCACGGAGCTCCATGTACAGGATGGTGGTCGTAAGAGGAACAGTGGTGTTAGCCAGGCTGAATCACTAAGAACATTATAGTTTACGGGAAGGAGCTGATGTTTTTTTTCTAAATGCAATGGGAAGACATTGACATAGATAGGAGTTGATTTTGTTTAAAATAGATTACACTGGCTATTTATTTAAAGAATTTGAAAGCTAGAAGACATGTTTGAAAGCTGTTGCCATAAGCCAGAGGCTTGGACCCGGATTGTGACAATAAATAGGGAGAGAAGTTCATACATCGGAAAATTCATACATTCGTAAGGTCAAGAGGATTTAGTGATAGATTTGATATGGAGGACAGAAAGACTAGAGAGGGGAAAGAGACACCCAGGGTGATTTCCTGGCATTGTAAAAAGAGACATCAGCCTCCTGGGTGATGACATAAGCATGTGCAGAGATGAACAAGACAGGGAGAGGCACAGCAGTACTGAAAAGATACTCTATGTAGACTCCAGCTTTTTCCAAATGTCTGCATCTTCATTTATTCATGTTGGAGCTTAACCAGCATCACTTCCTGAACTGTAGCTAATTTGGGAGCAGGGAAACACACCTAGAAAATTACAGTAAGGCAAATGTTTATTTTTCCCCCCTCCATTTGTTCCAGCCTATACTATATCTGTAAGAATTAGAAATATAAAGACCTAAGGGAGGGGATATGGGAACATGAGTAGAAAGTAATAGAAAATTAGTAGCATAAAAACAAATATGAAAAAAATGTTAAAGGTTGGTTTATTTTTAAAAATTTATATTGAATAAAACATTTAGGCTCCAGTTCTCATATATTTCATCAAGCCTTATTCTCTCCAAAAATATTTCTAAAAATAGAAATATCAATGTGCTACTGAGCCGAAACAGCACGTTTTTCCATCCTTTCATGTCCAATGGTTTAGGCAACTCCATTATTTCATGAACTTAAATGTTTCTTCATTAATGAATGAAGAAAATAAAGGCAAATGGGGAAAGAGTTCTTGTCAAATAGTTAATTCAACCGCTATTCTATAGATCCAGGTTTCAAAGGTATATAAGTGATACTTACATTTAATTGACCTCTTAACTTAATTGAATTAAAATTTTAGCAAATAGCACAGTTTGGACTAAATGTTACAAAAGCAAATTCAAATGTAAAGTAATAGGAAAAGCCTTCAATTTGGGGAAATGGGAATGGGGTTTGTGAATGGTAACCATGTTCAGCAGTTTTCATTTCTTTGGATTTTTTTTCATATCTATAAAATAAGGATAATATAATCCTATCTAAGAGTTGTTGTAAGTACTGAAACAGGTAATGTACATAAAATGCAAGAATAGTTGGGCCGCCTGGGTGGCTCAGCTGGTTGAGCCTCAGACTCTAGGTTTTGACTCAGGTTTTGACTAGGTTTTGACTAGGTTTTGACTCCCATGATCTCACGGGACGTGGGATAGAGCAGAGATGGGCTCCACGCTCAGTAGGGAGTCTGCTTGAAGATTCTCTCCCTTTGCTCCTTCTGCCATGCACACCCTCATGTAGGCGCGCTCTCTTTCTCTCAAGTAAATAAATAAATCTTTAAAAACATTGCTAGTGCAGTATTAGGCATCATTGGTTACTCTGAAAATACAATATGTATATGGAAACAAAAGCATATATATGTGTTATATACTAGCACAAACAAGTTATAATAATTTATATAATGGAAGATCAAGCATATGCTTTATTATTTAGCTAATAGTTATTAAGCACAATTACATGAAAGCTACAGTTCTGGATGCTGAGAATAGAGAAATGAACAAAAAACGTATGTTGTGGATTATATTCTAGTAGAGGAAAACTAAGGACAAACAGATACCTTTGGAATATTTTTGTAGCGAAATGAGAATAAGGCAGAGAGAGGAATAGAGAGGAAACATAGAGTGGTTAGCTAAGCCCTCTCTGATTAGGGAACGGCATTTGAGCAGAAACTAAAGGAAATGAGAGGAAAATACGTGGGGGTAAACCTTCCCACACAGGGGAAGAGCAAGCGCCAAGTTCTGAAGCAGGAGAATGCTCCATGTGTTCAAGAATTTCCAAGCAGGGCAACGTGGCTGGAGCAGAATGATTGGGAAGAGATGAGGTCAGAATGAGACAGGAGGAGATGACATCAGGGAGTTGGTGGAGAGCCGGACCATGGGAGCTTTTCAGACCATGTTGCAGATTTGGACTTTATTCTGAGCTAGACGCAAAACCCACAATGGGTTGAGGCAGAAGAGTGCCATGATCTAACTAACTTATGTTTTAAATCTATCCCTTGGACGGCTGGGGGGTGGGCAAAGAAGGAAGTAGGAAGACAGCGGGGAGGCAGAATCACTAGTTCAGGCAAGCAATGATGGTTCTTTTGAAAAGACTGAAGGCGGTGGAAAGATGTTGAAATTTGTATATCTTTTGAAAGTAAAGCCAACCAGTTTTCTGATGACTTTTTAAAAATTAATTAATTAATTTGACAGAGAGAGACAGCGGGAGAGGGAATACAAACAGGGGGAGTCAGAGAGGGAGAAGTAGGCTTCCCTCTGAGGAGGGAGCCTGCAATGCAATGCGGGGCTGGATCCCCAAACCCTGGGATCATGACCAGAGCTAGGCAAAGGCAGACGCTTAACAACTGAGCCACCCAAGCTCCCCTCTGATTTTTTAATTCAAGAGAGAATACAAGGACAAATGGAGAGTGGGAGAATGGACAAACTTACCTGAGCGATTTTGCTGTAAAGAGGGACAGAAAATTATGGTAATAGCTAGAAGGGGATGTGTGGTAAATAAAGGCTCTTTCTTAATATGGGAGATATTGTATCTGTTTATGCTGATAAAAATTACCCAATAAGAGAGGAAAAATGACAATGCCTGAGAGAGAGGATCAGTTGAAGGAGTAATAGCCTAGAGTAAATTAGAAGAATGGAATCCCATGCAAAAAGGAAGGGCTCATTCACAGATAGAGGTACCATTAGTGCACCATTGCCAAAGGCAGGAAGGTTGGTTATGAGTACAGATTCGAGTACATTGGTAAATTCAATAGTAAGAACATGTAGAAATTTTCTTCTCGTTGATCATATTTTTTCAATGACTTAAGAATCAAGGAAATTAAACGAGAGAAGAAAAGGGGTTGTTGAAGTTTTATGAGAGCAAAGAGAATGTAAAATCTTTACCTAAGAGAGTGATTAACCTAGGAAATGTGGTGGAAATGGTTGCAACTTGTGTTGCAACAAGTGTTGAGGACAGTTTAAAACTACACTGATCAGCCTGGCTGTCTGCTTTCTCCTGCCAGGTTCGGATGCTTGGGGTGGGAGAGGACAAATCAGAAAATGGAGTTTAGCCAGGGCTGGAGTTTTCACAAGTAATCGCAATGAAGAGATACTAATTCCAAATGGAGAAATCAGAGCTGATTTCTTGGCAAGAGGTGGATTTGACAGGGATACTGGGTTTGTAGAGAGCTTGAGTAGCCAGAGTGAGTTGTCTTTCCAAACACAAGGAAATCATGGAAGAGTACATCTTAAGGAGATAAAGAATCACAGATTGTCAAATCGAGGCATCTAACTGGCCATATGGAAATACTTTAATGGAGTGGATTGGGATGGATGGTAATAAGGAGGAGGGAGGGGAGAAAAAGGTATACTGATTGAAAAGGGGTGAATTTTGGTGACATTTAACTGTTGTCTTATGTAACACATGAAAAAATTGTAAATTTTTAATCTGACAGAAAATCCTATTGGTTGTACCCCTTATGTACATACTAGTCAAACATTTTTCTGGGTTTGAAAACTTGCACTAAATTTAAGAACTAAATTAAGATTGAAAAAAATCTTTTTCAGTTTGGGCAAGATTTCAATTTTTAGAGTTTCCTGAAGGAAACAAAATAAATCAGTAGAAAATAATATTAATTAGGCAACTCTGTGACCAAAGATGCATTCTAGTAGGTTTACTTTTCTTCCACGTCTTTTTTTTTTTTTTTGAAAATAAACGCTTTTTGTACTTCCTCCATTTGATACTGCAGAGGACAGAAATACTATTGGTTTATGCTTTACAGGTACTTAAAACTATATTCTTATTCATCTCTTCCTATCCCACCTCTCCACCCTCACCCTATCCCATTAAAGAAATTAAAGGAATAAAGAAAGCAGGAACTTTGTCAAATTTCTATTCTTAAATGACTCAACAAAGGACGAATACATTTATGATTTTATTCCCCTTAAAAATGGATAACACTTCCAACTACAGAGGATGAGATGCCCTGAATTGTATTTGATGTTCTTTCAATCTTTCTTCATTCTAAAATCTTATACCTTTGTGTGATTAAAGCAACATAATCAATAACCCATGAATAAGCCACCATTGATAGCTTCATTTTGATTTCCTTTGTTTGACTTTTTTTTTTCTATTGGGTGCATATAGTGCACAATTTCTTTGTCATGAAGTTGTGAGAAAAAAATTTAAACTACCTTTTTATAAATAATTTATCTCTAAAATTTTCTTCTAAATAATTAGTTTCAGAATGAATGAATGTTCAGACTAAAGCCGAATAAGAATGGCATGACTAAAGAATTATTGCCCAAATGTCTTAGTATTGCCACTGTAATGTCATAGTAATAAACAACTCCTAAGGACTATATGTTTAGTATTTAAATGTTTGTCTTTTTTGATTTGTTAAGAGAAATCTAAGATATACAGTATGTATACCATGTGTCAGGCACTACGTTGAACATTTAAATTGTTGTCTTATTTACTTCACAGGACACTAATAAGAGGTGCTGTTATCTCAGTATTACTAATGAAAAAAATCAGCCTCAGAGAAAAAAAAGTATTTTTTCAATATTGTATAGATCCTTGAGCAAATAATTAGATACATAGATACATAAAATAATGTCGACATGAGCTATAGCCAATCCAAAACTTAGGGAGAAAATTTTAAAGAAAAATAAATGATTCCATATATTGAAAATATATACCATAAATAGTGACTATATATTTGCTCTTTTTTTATAGAGTATGCTATAAAGTGACTTTCAGCATCAGACACTTAGCTACCTGAACTTCAGGGTCCTTTATAAATGGAAAAGCCTATCACCCTCTGATGTTTGTATGATGATTTTGATTTGGGAATCATGACTGAGTAAAAAAATGTTATCACAAGAAAAGCTTGTCTTCCAGATGTTTGCACACTGTATGGAAGTAGCAAAGGGAGACACCAGGGAAGAAGGCTGGGGCAGAGTAGGGGTAGGGTAAGTGGGGGAAAGCGATCTGTGGAAGGGAAAGCAATAGTTAGCTATATATAGCGTGATTAGAAATCCTTCTTGAAGAATTTGGTTATTTGAGACCTTACAGTGGGTTATCACTTGGATTATTGGCAAGAATTCCAATCAGAGGAGAATCAACTGTTCTAGGATTATAGCTATGAGATCCCAGAAACACAGGGATTCTCATATGGACTTGCAAGAAGTCATTATCATCACTTCTGTTGATATCGTGACACCAGGTCTCCCAAGAAGTTCACATATTCTTAGGAATGAGGGGTGTGGATGGAGAGAGGGGAAGCCGTTGTGATTTAATTCCATTAGACTTTTTGTTATTAAGCTAGATTTTAAAACTACTTGATTTAATTGTCCTCACACAGAGAGGAAATGAAGAATTAATTGTACTGAAGAATATTTGTGACCTAGAAGTCACCGTACTTTTGAAATTTTTAATATCTGCTTTAATTTTTTAATTTGGATTATATTCCTTGAGTTTGCTTTGCTATTCTTTTTGAAGCTCTTAAGCCGAATTATTAGTTTTGCTTTGTTTAATAATGAATATATCCATGACTAAGATGTTTTCTCCGAGAAATATTTTGTTCCTGTCCCATGATTTTTTAACTTTTCAATTGTAGGACTATTTAAGCATATGTAGAAGTAGAACAGTGTAATGAAGTCCCATGTATACCTATTACTCAGCTGCACCGTATCAGCAGATGGCCCATCTTCTTTCATTTATCTATCTCCAACAAGATCTTCCACTATTGGAAGTTTTGAAGTAAATCTTAGACATCGTATCATTTCGTTCATAAAAACTTCTAAAATGTAGGTATTCGGGGTGCCTGGGTGGCTCAGTCATTAAGCAGCTGCCTCTGGCTCAGGTCAATGATCCCAGGGTCCTGGGTTGGAACTCCATATCAGGCTTCCTGAGGGAAGCCTGCTTCTCCCTCTCCCACTCCCCCTTCTTCTGTTCCATCTCTCACTGTGTCTCTGTCTGTCAAATAAATAAATAAAATCTTCAAAAAAATTTTAAAAAGGGGGGGCACCTGGGTGGCTCAGTGGGTTAAAGCCTCTGCCTTCAGCTCAGGTCTTGATCTTGGGGTCCTGGGATTGAGTCCCCCATGGGGCTTTCTGCTCAGCAGGGAGCCTGCTTCCCCCTCTCCCTCTGCCTGCCTCTCTGCCTACTTGTGATCTCTCTCTCTCTGTCAAATAAATAAATAAAATCTTTAAAAATAAAATAAAATAAAATAAAATGTAGGTATTCATATGTAACTTGGTATGTCTTTTAAGTACAGACCTCTCTCTCTCCTTTTATTGAAGAAACTTTGACTTTTTAATTCTATTGTTCTGTAATTTCCCAAGTCTAGATTTTGATAGGTATCATTTACCATGTGTTCGCTGTCTCCCATTTTCCCTGTAACTTGGTCCTTATCAGAGCAGATTTCATCTCAATCAAAGGTGGAGTTATGTATTTCCATCAAGAGACATATATTGTCTATTTTCTCTTTGTCATATTAGCAGTTGTTGTTGATCATTGCCTAGATTGTTCATATTAGGTTTACATTATGGGTTGCAGAATGGTGATTTGCACTTTTTTCATTTCTTCTTCATTTATTAGCTGCAAATTTCCCATAAAGACTAACTCATCAATTATCTTGTTTTTCTGAGGTATAGTTCCTGTGGGAAGGATGGACTGACTGATTATTTTCTTGTTTTACATTTTTTAAAATATTAAGTCGGTTCCCTAGTACCTTCATAGGTCTCCAGGGATTTTTTTTTTTTTTTTTTTGGCAGGGGATATTGGGGAAGCATTTATACTTATGAACTCATGGATTTAAACATATTTGATTTTTTTTTATTCTTATTATTGTTCAAAATGTTCATGTTTGTCCAGTGGAAATCTAATTTTGTTCCTGATTCATTATGACATGAATCCAGTATATTTTGAGAGTTTTCTTACTTTCTGTTATGACAAATGTTCTGGGCTCATATTGTACATTTCCTGACCCAGGCCTAAAATAAGCTTTCTTCCGTGAGTCCTGGTTCCTTTCAGTAAAAAGTGACATCTAGAGACCATAATTGCAGTGCTAGGATCATAGTTCATGAGTTTTAAAAAAAACTTCTTGTCATTTATTTTCTAAATAGTCTATAATTACAATTTCAATTTCTTCTTTGACCTAAGAAGTGTATTTACAAATTTTCTGAGTAGTCGAATGTTTCGTTTTGTTTTGTTTTTGATTATCTATTTTCCTTTTTTTGTTGTTATTGTTTTCTTGATCACAGAAATCTATCTGCACAAACTTTGCTTTTTGTAGACTTAAAGAGTTTTCTGTGACAGTATAATATTTGAAAATATTTCATCAGCTTTGAAGAGAAAGTATTGTATCTGCTGTAGGATACTTAAATTTCCTATATAGCACTTACACCAATTTATATCTATATTATTAGATTCTGATACTTTGCAATTTGTCACTCTGGAGAGCTGTGTATTAAGACAGACCCTAAAATAAAAGCAGTTTAAATAAGTGGAAAGTTTCTTTCTCTCTTTTGTAATAGTTTAAGCATAATCAATCCAGGGCTGTATGGAGATCCTTCCATCTCACTCTTCTGCCATTTGTGGGAGGTTGTTCTCATCCATATGGAAGATGGCTCATCACCATGCTCACATCTCAGCCAGATGGAAGGGGAAGGAGGGCAAAGAGGATATGCCTCTTCTCACTAAGGGTATGACTTAGAAGTTACATATATAAATTCTATTCATGTCCTTTGGACCAGAACTTGGTACATGGCCACATTGTGATTCAAGAGAGGTTGAAAAAGGGAATGATTATTTTACTTTTAAAGTTATTATATTTATTGTTAACATACTCTTGATACAGGTGAGGGTGAGAAATAATAATGAGTTGAGGGTGTCACTTAGCAGTCTCTGTTATAGCCTAAAAGATACTTTATCTTGGAAATTACAATTTCCCCAACATATGTATAGCTTTGGTCTCCTTAATTAATTTTGGTTATCAGAACATGTTTCCCTTTGATCCAGGTATGCATCTTATTCCTAATTACGTAAATTTTCTTCTATTATATCTGAAACCATTTATTCTGTCCCATATGTACAGTTCTTTTCTTTAGGCTCACTCATTTCTCTAAGATCTGGATCTATTTAGTCTGGATTACAAACATGTAAGTATATAATTACAAAATACATAATTCCTATATTAGTGAAACTGTTCAGGCTGGATGATTTCTATGGCTAGGAAGGAGTCCCTAAATTTTGGTAGAAATTTGGCGTGATGAGCTCAAAAATTCCTCTCAACTCTAGGATTCATTGATATTGTAAAATGTTTATAAGATGTTGAGTTTATTTTATCATCTGTGCTCTTCATATGGATCTTATAGACTCTGTGAAACAGAGTACTCTATACTCTGTGCAGTATATTCTCAAGGAAGTTAAAATTGCAATGACCAAAGTGAAATACAGGCATATTATTTGCAGGGAAATATTTGCTTATATAGATCTTTCCATCTTGAATGACTTTTCTCCTGACTGAAGTTCTTAGGAGTCCCTTGAATCTTCACAGGCAGAGTCTCCTAGAGTCACTGTTCTTTCTCTTTCCCCAGGTGATAGCTCACAAACACATGATTGGGTGCTCCTTATTGTAGGAGATTTCAATCAGGTATTTATGTATTCATATTTGGTTGTGTCCTTGCCATATGTCAGACTATGTGGTAAAACAAAGATGGAAAGGACCTGGATGTGCACTCATGAATCTTCTAGTTTCAATACCACAATATGGGCATATAGTTAGAAAGTTTCTCTTGAAAAATATTCTATCTCTGAATATATATATATAATAGAAATAGCTGTAGACAGTAGAAAAAGGTCCATTCTGATTAAGTTTTAAAAGTTAGCTATCAGTGAAGTACAAAAGTTAGGTTTACATAGACCCGTGTTGTATTAGTTCAGTCTATTCAAGGAGTGGAAATTCCTAAGGGTATCTTGAGCTACTGACTAAACAACTGAACAACTAATAAATCAGCCTACCAAACTTTAGATGGAAATAATACAGAATAAATTTTTAAAATTTTCTGTGTATATACAGAATTATAGAATCCTACAGGGACCCAGTAGCCTGACATCTATATAATGTATATATATGTCACTAGATTTTGCCCTTCACTGTTTTGAAAAAAATGATGTAACAGTCCCAATGCACTTTCATAACGTTAAGGACCAGTTTTCAAATTGAGTCAAGTATTAGTTCCACAAATCATGTGTTTTATTTTTATAATATTTAAGTGGTGGCTTGCATACCACTTTTTGAAATTTAGGGTGAAGAAATTTATTGAGATAAAAAATGCACAAGCCTTAAAGAAAAACTTAGTAAAGCACTCACAATCCATGCCCAGTGGGCATGCAACCTAATTAGACTGACTGGCCTAATGCAGTCCTCGGAACTCACACTACATTAACAAGTCAGTTAACCACATTTTAAAACTGGGCCAACAATGTTAAAATCTCACGGGCTTCATTATGCTTTCGTGCAAACTGGGCATCTCTAAAATTGCAAATGACTTGAGAAAATAAAGAGTACTGGCAACAGCATTTATACTGTAATGCTGATCCAGATACTTTTTCACCTGCCAAAGGATATCTCTCCATTACACTTGTTTGTACCAAGCTTCCCATCAGTTTCAGCCAAATGTTTTTATAGCCACTTGTTGGTGGTAGTTCTGCTTTATGGACTGTGACTTAAGATCGTCTATCCTATATACCTCACTGAGCTAGGTCAATTTTTAAATGGAAAAATCCCAAGGAAAATCAGACACTTTTGGCACAAGCTGGGAATATAGTGTTTGTACCATACCTGACACACATACACATGTCTGCCACAGCAAACAGGAAATGTTATAGTAAGATGGAGAAACATATCAGCTGGCACTGAGTCCTGGGTCAAGAGCTCTCAGAACAAGTCTATGCTGAAGAGGACACAGCTGCTGGGTAATCCTTCTACTCTCCTCTCAGTCTTTAGGCAGAATGAGAGCCTTAGATGAAATTCCCAAGGCACTCTTAACTCCTATATGCCATGGAAAGGATCTGGAAGATACCACATACTCTCACAGTGGAGTTGATGTGGAAGACGCATAGTAGTTGGGAGGGAGTCCAGCTGTGGTACTTGCCACAAGCTCCACAGAGATCTGGCTGGGATTGAGTGTACTGTGGCCAGTTTAGCCAACTACAGTAGCCGGCAGCCATGCCCAAGACCTCTTCGCACCAGGAAGTGAAGGTAAGTTGAGTCAGCCCTGATCAAACCAAAAAGAATGCAAGAAATTCTGCAACCACAAACTCTAGCTAGTGTGACAGCAGCTATGAGGACCTGTATGTAGAGCTGTCCCTCCCCTCCTGTCAATCACTGTTGGTCATGTAAGCCTCCCTCTCTTGCAACTTCAGACCATCTTGGATATATCTGGGACAAGGACAGGAAATCTGAATGATGGAGAATTTACTTGAATAAGACTCTCACTTAAAGAAAAAGTTTAAATTATTAGATTAATGTAAATTACTGGATTAAACCAAATTATATTTTCCTTGCTCCCCAAAATTTGTGAGAGCAAGCAAGAAGATGGTTTTAAAGAAAGATATCATCAGTTATTGGAAGTAAGTCGTATTTCCTGTAGATGTAAATAAGGACTCATTTACAAACATCTACACCGACTGAGTGCACTATTAAAGTAGTTATGTCTTTGTTACCAATGGCCATGGCAGGGTTTGTCCATGTTAGGACAGTCATGAGTCAAACATAAACTATCAACTCTGGAGGGGGTCAGGAAACCCTACTATGTTAGAAAATTGGGAAGATCTGAATTATATATTAAATATATTAAACATATTAAATATTTAATTATAAATTAAATATATATTAAATATATAAATAAATATATTAAATTAAATATATATAAATTAAATCTCCCTCCCAACTACATATCTGAGGCAGGTTACTGAATCACAAAATCTTTGTCGATTAATTGTGAGGACAGCAATTTCTTTCTGTTTTGTTATTGCTATATCTCCAGAACCTGTAATATAACCTGAACTATAATAAATGCTCAATAAATATTTATTGACTGATTGAATGAACGAATGAATGAATAAAAAATTAAATACGGATATTGAAGTTAGAAACACAAGGGATCAAAATTGAGAATTAAAGAAATACACTCAGGGCACCTGGAGGGCCCTTGACCACAAGGAAACACTACCTTTCTCTAGCACTGGAATAAATATTTCCTGACAATCTCTACCCCCTCACTTGTTTTTCTCTATTGAAGAAGGAGTAATTGAACTGACTAGTAAGCTGAGGAACTTGGGGCACATTTATTAGAGAGAGAGATATTCTGTTGAAGTGTTGACTGTGGATAATTCATCTTTTTCCTCCTCCTTTCTCTCTTTAAACATCTTTAAATATCTTGGCACAGGATCTGGCACCTCATAAGTATTCAATAAATGTTGGTTGTTATAATTAATATTGTGGTTGTTGCTTTAGAGAAAGAAAGAGAATAGTTTAGGAAGTGAGTAGAAATTTAAAAGCTCAGCCAGGACTGGCCGAAAGAGTAGGAGAATGACGGAGAGGAGTAGAGTACTGGAGGCAAAGAGAAAATGGCAAGAAAGAGATGTCATGGAAAAGTGTTTGGGATGCTATGGAAGGAACATAAGGGATTCAAGTGCTAACAACCCCAAAACCCTGGGAATGCAGAACTGGATGAAGTCACATGGAAAGGATATGTTTATCCTCTCTTAATTCACTAAGGGCACAAGCATCGGAAAAATCAATAACAGCTTCAGCTCAAGAATATATTGAAAGGAAATCTTGAGCTAAGGCCAATGTGAAGACAAAGGAAAGATCCTCTTAATAGATAGGATTCCTAGGTTCAAGGAATTCCAGAAGACGCAGCAGCAACAAATGGCACACGGCTAAATATGCCTCTAGATATTTCTGAAGTTGAAGAAATCCAGAAAAAGAGCAGAAGATTGACATTGTGAAGAATGCAGTGCAATGAACTCTGGAGCATTGGTTCTTTTAAAATGTAGGGCACCCAGGTCTCAAGGGGAAATGGAGATTGTATTCCCAGGCAGCATGCTCACTCCTCAGCATCCAGATGCCAGAATCATGCCAGAATTGTACAGCTCAAAGAAGATACAGAAATGAAAAGAGGTGAAATGCACATAGAGGGGAAGAAGAGAGCTTCAAATAAGGCCTGGAGGCTGGAGAGGCCATCGTAGCAAATTTACAATTTTTGCAAAATGTAGAAATATATCAAATGTGGGGAACAATGTGACAATTAACCTCTTAATGGAAGCATTCTCATAACTGAATTTAAGTTGATGGTTTAAGGAATCAAAATAAACTGGCCTAGACTACCGGGAATCCTGGCAAGACTGAAGTCAAATCTACTCTATTTTTTTCTGCTACGGTTCAATGCTAGCAATTGCTCTGTGACATTATATTATGTATGGGGATGACTGCTGTGGGAGGATTGAAATTATCTTGTCTCTTCTAAATTGTATGAGTGAGGGCTGCAGCTGAGATCATTTTACATGTCCTATAGACTCTGGATTCTTTGTCTGATAACATGTCACACATGAATGTGACTTGAAATTGGAGTAATTAAATTTTGAAGTTGCCAAAGGGACTACACCTATACCCACAGAAAAAGGACAATGCACTCCTGAAAGAACCCAGACTGCATGTGACTGAGATCTTTCTTGATGAAAATAAAAAGAGAAATATATTGAATGGGCAAGATTTTGGACTTTTGATTTCCTTGAAGTTCAATTAATTTGAATCAGGTTTTGCTTTCAGTCTTTAATTTCTTTCTGAGACTGTAATAATAGGAGGAATTTCATGTTGTCCAAGTGTGTGATATATATATATATATATAAAGTTATACTGCATTGTTGGAGGTACTTTTGCTTTTCTATGGATTTTTTGTGTAGTTCCTAATAAGAAATATTTGACAATGAAGCTGTGCATAGTTTGAGGTTGGAAATTGAATGGGCATTGAGTTTTGGGCCATGAGTACGTTGTATCCTGTGAGTTGCAGCAATTAATGGTTATTCTGAGCTTTGTCAGAACTTCGTGAGTACAAAAACTGAACTATTCACTACTGACCCAGAAAGAGCCCAGAGGGGCAGTGTTGGGGAGTGGGATGTCTCTGATACTCTGCTAGTCCTTCCTCTGAAGAGATATAGCCACAACTTTTGTTAACCACAGCCTCGGCTCTTAAACACAAGCAATTAAGTGAACACAAAGTTTGGGAGTTTTGGGGAAGAAAACTCATTACTCGACTCTTTCTCCCTTTTTCCTTAGAGAAAGGACAGTCTGTACATACTCCACACATAGGAGCAGAGGTAAAATATCTGATAGGTGAGCTCCAAGAGATCTTACCATTTGTGGGCCACATTTGCTGGGAGGCAGGGCCACGGTGTTGAAATGTTGCATTGCTAAGTAATCTCCCCAACACACACCAATTCTAATCATCCATATATCCTCAAACACTGACTGCCTGACCACCTTGCACTCCCACCACCCTTGTGGTCACTAAACCAAAAAGTGCCTTGGTGGGTCCCCTTGTCCTCTGGTCTCTCTAATCTAGCATCTCTGACTGTGCATGAGTGAATACTTCCCTGGGAATCTGGAATGTCAGTTCAGGAGGGGCCATAGGAAGTGCCATGATGGCCTCTAATCCAGGCTGGGTTCTCAATCCAGCTCTACCAGTAACAAAGCTGGTAACTAATTTTGTTCCTTATTTAGCCCATTGATTTTATTTCTCCATTAACTGCAACCAGGAGGGAAAGATGGTGAGCATTTAGTAACTAACAACTTATTCAACAAATATATCCATTTCTGCTGATACTTTTCTTATACAGCTACTTCAGAATTCAAAGAGCAATTTTTAAAATTCAACCAAAGAGAGATAGGAACCTAAGAAAAAATTAAAATTTAAGTTTATTAACAAGAGACAAAGAACCAAAAAATGGCAGAAATTTTGTAACAAGCTGAACCACACTGACAAATTTTTTTTCCTGTTCCTGGCTTCACAGGGAAAAAAAAATAAAGGCAGTCAATGACTATGGATAAAATGTATAAATGCAGGGCTATATAGATGGATGGTTGGTCTTATACAGAGAAGAGTCTCAAATTAGAGAAGATTTAAAATTTGTTATAACAAATTATTCTGCCTCTGGCTTTGACCTGCTAAGTATAAGAAAATCCAACTTTTGCAAAATTCTTTCTCCAGCCCTTTCACCATCTCCTTTCCTACTCCCAACTCCACACACCTGGCCACAAATAAGTCTGAGATTCCCCACCCCTGGAAGTATCTCACAAATTGTCAGGAAGAGGATCTAACATATGTTCCATAGGCACCATATGATTCTCCACCAATGCAGCAGTTCCCCTACTACTGGCCTTTGCCACTCTTTGGGATGCTGAGGTTGCTGAAGCCCCCCCCCCCCCCCTCCACAGCTACAATGGTTATGAGAGTATTTCTGGTAGCTTTCCTGGGTGCCCAAGTCTGGTGAGAATCCACTCTGAGCCCTCAGTCACAACAAAGTTGTGTGTGGTCTGTGGAAAGGCTTAGGAGTAGTCCTATTTCCCTCTGAATATTTTTAAACAAATTTTTGTTACAGTGATGAAAATTAGTGCTGTCTAGGCCACAGAATATTGGTATTTATGAAAAGAAGTCTTTTTGTTTTCATTTATAGGTTTTTGAGGTTGAGCATGGGATGAAATCATGTATTGACTATGACATTATACTGAGTTCTTCTTCCTCCTCTGATGACTAAAGGCTTTGTTGTTGGACCTAAGCCATTGGCCTGGTTTCTTCCTCCTTTGGAGTGAACTCTTTTCTATACAATTCTTAATCTGCTCATAATTTGACTTCTTTGGAGCCAACTCACCAATTCATCAGGCATGATCAGATATACTTGAAGTTCAGCAATGGATATAGTTTATGTTCTTTTCCAGAAAGCTTCTCAGTCACTGAGAAACTCCAGCAGATCTAGTGTACAATTTAACTAGCTCTGCCTAAACCTCAGGAGAGGACAGTAAAAAGGTAATAGCCTAATCTGAGATTTCCACTACGAAGTTTATAATCACACTGAAGTAGAACATAGAATTATACAGAAACAGGGACTCAGGAGATAGCATCTCATATCTCATTACCTTCCGGCAATATCACACAAAAACATGTTAGAGACACACATACAAGGGAATTCAATTGGCCTACTAGGAGATCCTTATTGCCCTTTACTTTCTGAGTCAATGGCTATTCCCACAAGCACAGTTGCAGATACAGTCCTAAATTACTGTGACCATAACTCTCAGTTGAACTAATTAACCTTTTGACATGGTGCCACAATTAGCAAAGTTCCAGAAACATTAATCACTTTAATTGGCTACTATGTATAAGGACTTGTTTAACTCTTAAGTTACTTTAGGATCAAGTCGGTCATGACTCTCCCATATTTGTGAAAATAGTCTTCAATTTCTTTGGTTATTGAAAACCTCTGGGGTGCCTGGGTGGTGCCTGGGTGGCTCTGCCTTCGGCTCAGTTCATGATCTGAGGGTCCTGAGATCGATCCCCGCATCGGGCTCTCTGCTCAGCAGGGAGCCTGCTTCCCCCTCTCTCTCTGCCTGCCTCTCTCCCTACTTGTGATCTCTCTGTCAAATAAATAAATAAGATCTTTAAAAAACAAAACAAAAAAACACCTCTTTCTTTCAAAGCATTTAAAAGTGATTGTCATTCCATGACACTTTTTTCCAAGTAAAATAACACTTCTAAAATTTTGGGAAATTAAGTTCATGTATAAAATATAACTTCATATGAAAGTAGAATAAACACCTAAGAGCTGCTTTGGGATCTTAGACTAAGTGAAAGTGGGTGGAGGGAGAGGGAACAAACACCATGGAGGCAGAAATAAGTAGAAGTTAGTCCAAAGAGAAAACACAATCATGAAAAAAATGAAGGATGAAAATTATTCAAATAAAATAATAGCGAAGATATAAGAGACTTTGAAACCACCTATTGATGAAACTCATCTCACGGAATTCATAGAATAATGATTAGAGTCCATGGTCACTCTATGACAATGTGGTACTATTAAAAATGAAATATTTGTGTATTTCAGTAATAAGAAGGCATATGAAGGCAAAAACTGAAAGCAAGTGGTGTCTTCCATCTGGCAACACAGACTAACAGAGGATGACAAGCCTATCAATGAAAGGAAATGTATTCAAATTTGGAAGGTACTGTCCAAACATGAAAGAAATAAAGAGAGTAGAAGTCAAAGGCCTAAAAAGATTTAAAGAGTAAACGTACAAAACAAATATATCAAAGAAAACAGAAATTGATACCTCTTATACCTACCAGAATGGCAAAAGTAAAAAGACAGAAAATACCAAGTAGCTGGAAATGCTCTTAAGTGTTAGTGGGAGTGCAGATCTGTGCAATTACTTTGGAAAACTGGTACTATCTTCTAAAGCCAAACACACGTATATCTTATAACCTAGTAATTCTACTCCAGATCACCAAATATCATGCACTAGAGTGTTCATAGTATCACTATTAGTAATAGCCCCACCTGTGGGAAATCAGCCACACATCATAAGCAGGAAAATGGATAAATTAATTTTGATAGAATCACATAACAGAAAAGTAAACTATAATAAGATTAAACTACAACTGCATGCAACAATGTGAGTGAAAGGCACAAGAGTACATACTACATGATTTCAATTACATAGATTGTAAAACAAAGCAATCACCTGTCTATGCCATTAAAAATCAACATAGTAGTGTCCCTATAGGGCAGAGGGTAATGACTGGAGGAGGAATGTGGGGAACTCAGGAGTGCTGGCATGACCTCCAAACTGTAATAAACTTCTTCTCTCCTCTCGACCAAGGTGTCATCACCTTTTGTGTAGACTATGAAAGACGGCATTATAACTAGCTTCTTTCTGTTTTTGCCTGCCTATAAACTATTATCCACATCAAAGCCAGAATTACCTTTTTAAATAAAAATCTAATTGTTTCACTCTTATTTTAAACCCCTCCTGTGACTTCCTCTCATACTCAGAATAAATTCTGAATGCCCATTACTGACTGAATAGTCCTGCATGATCTGGTTTCTGCCTACCTCCTCAACTTCACTGTTAATCATCACAGCTCATGATGACCTTCCATCTGCTCCCCAAACGTACCTACTTTTCTCCTATCTTTATAATAGTTGTTTGCTCTGCCCAGAATGTCCTTCCTCTCTGGATGTTCATATGGTTGGTTCCTTCATAGTATTCATATCTCAGTTCAAATCTTATCTCCTTGGAAAGATCATATCTAATCCATTAATCAAAAGCAACCCTATCTTACCCCATATCATTAGCACATTTCTACCACATAACTTTGTATTATATTTTTCATAGTACTTATCACTATGAAATCTTACTAATTTTTTTTCATGTCTATTGTCTGTCTTCATTGATAGAATATGGACTCCATAAAAGCTAAGACTCTTTCTCTTCATCTTGTCTATTGCTTGACCTCCAGCTCCAAACACAGTGCCTGGCATAGAGGAGGTGTTTGATAAATAATTGTTGAATAAAGATGCCCAATAAATAAATTGTTGAAGACCTAGAGGGATTTCAAGGAAATGAGGCTAGAGGAGTGGGCTGTGATAGGTTGTTAGCAACAGTTAGAGAGACCCAGAGGAGACATTGGGCAACAGAACCCACCAGGCACAGGGAATGGGGGAACTAAATCATTCAATTGTTACTTACCCATTCTCCATATATTTGCAAGATATACACCTATGTGGCAGAAAGGAGGAAACATAGCACTCAGAATACCTAGTTTTTGTGTATATATCTCTCTTTAGTTGGATCATAAATTGAAGACAAGACTCTGCTCCCTGCTTATTCAAAAATATGTATTAAGCATCTACTGTGTGCCAAGCACTATGATACTTTTAATTGTATAGTCATAAAAAAATGGAGTAATAACCCTTGCCCTCATAGTCTATATGTCCTTGTGGAAGAAATAGATAGTAAACCAACATAAACCAAATTTGTAACTCCAAATTCAGGTAAGAAGTCTAAGAAAAATAACACAGTGAACCAAGAGGGAATAACTGGGAGTCCCACATTTAGATTGGGAGTAAAGGGAGGTCTTATGAAGAAATTGAATAATAGTATTCAAGATTGTGGTATTCAAGAACAGCTGGAAAACATTGAATGGGAATTTGCTGGAGAAGGCTGATGAAATGAATGTTGTTTAGCCTGAGAAAACTATGTGAACAGAGAACTCAGGGTAGAAAGGAGGTTTGGGGTTTGAGTAAGTGGGAGAAGTATAGAGATTAGAAAGAAAGTAGAGTGGTACAAAATGAAGTGGAAAAGTAGGTAAACCCTTGATAAAGAATTTGCATTTTCTTTTTCATATATAAGAAGCCATTGGGGGATTTTAAAGAAGGCACTGGCATGTTCCTGTTTACATGTTAAAAGATCAGTTGGCTGCTGAATAAGAGAGGAAGCTGAGAGACCAGTTTGAAAAGTGAGTCAATAGCCCAGAATAAAGATGATGGCAGCTTGGATTAGACTGGTAATAAATATGGAGAGTATTAGATGAATTCAAGATCTATTTTGGAGGGAAAATTTTAAATTTGTTAACAGATTGGATGGAGTGGGGTTAATCAAGGGGGAGGACTCAAAGATGACATCCAAATTTTTGACCAGGGTTATTGCATAAATTTGGAGGTCATCTCTTAAACCATGTCAGAAAACTGGGGTAAAAACATATCTTAGTTTTTGTATCCCCAGTTTTGGGGATTACATCAGACAGCCAACAAATACAGATCAAATGGATGAGTGAATAAATAAATGAATGAATGAAAAGTACGATGCAAAAAAGAGAAATTTAGTGAGCAAACTTCGGACATTATCTTCCATTGTTTAGTGGATCACCATAGCAGGCGCAAGGATCTCTGACAATACAGGTATGAACATGATACTAGAGCCAAAAACATTCATTTGGTTTCATCAACTAAACTCCTTAAGATGGGATTTTGGGTGATTTTAAAATTTAAAACTTTCCATATGGCTTTCTCCTATTTTTTGCTAGTTATTTGCTTTGCTTGGAAATCAGCAGTTACAAATCTCAACAAAGAAATAGAAGTCATAAACAAGAACCAGATGAAAATACAGGACTGCAAAATGCAATAATCAAATTTTTAAAAGTGCTGGATGGGCTTAATAGTAAAATGGAGGTGAGAGAGAATAGATCCAGTGAACTTGAGATCAGATCAATAGAATTTATACAATCCAGGCAACAGAGAGAAAATAGACTGAAATTAGAATGAACAGAGGTCTTAAAGACCTATGCAACACTAACAAAAGAACTAATATTTTTATCACCTGAATTCTAGAAGGAGAGAAGAGAGAATGGAACTGGAAACGTATTCAAAGAAATAATAGGTTAATAATTATTCCAAATTGACAAAAGAAATAGAAATACATAGAATTATGTATTATAAATACTATGTACTATACTATTATATATTACTATATATATTTATATAGTATTATATATATATATATATATTTATATACTATAAATACTATTATATATACTATGTACTATAAATAGAATTATGCAAGAAATTGAGTACATCCCAAATAAGATAAACTCAAAGAAATGTATGCCACTCTCAAATGATGAGTTTTATAATATGTGAATTATATCTCAAGAAAAATCAATTGTTTTACTATATACTAAAAGTCAATACATGATAACTGAAACCAAAAGCACAATACCACTTATAATCTCTTCAAAGAAAATGAGAGACTTAGGTATGAATTTAACCAAACATATACAGGAACTATATACTAAAGATTCCAAAATGCTGGTAAAAGAAATTAGAGAAAACTTAAACAACTGGAGAGACATACCATGCCCATGGATTAGGATATTTAACATATTAAAGATGTCAATTATCTCCAAATCAATCTGTAGTTTTATTGCTGTTTCTATCAAAATCCCAGCACGGTTTTTTGTAGACATGGACAAATGTATTGTAAAATTTATATAAAAAAGAACAGTCTTTAGAATAGCTAAAACAATCTTGAAAAAGGAGAATAAAGTGAGAGCAGTTTCTCTGTCTGATACTAAAGTTTACTCCATAGTTATAGTAATCAAGATAGTGTGATGCTGGTGAAGGGATAAACACACAGATCAATAGAACACAATACACAACCCAGAAACAGACTCACACAAATATGCTCTACTGAGTTTTGACAAAGATTCAAACATAATTCAATGAAAGAAAGGTAGCCTCTTTAACAAATGATACTGCAGCCAATGGACATCCATAAGCAAAAAAAAAAAAAAAAAAAAAAAGACCTTGCCCTATACTTCACATCTCTTACAAAAATTAACTCAAAATGGATCCTGAATTTACATGAAACATTAAACCATAAAACTTTTCCGAAAAAATAAGAGGCAATACTCACATCTAGGGTGAGACAGAATGTTTTTAGACTTTATATCAAAAACATAACCCAGGGGCACCTGGTGGCTCAGTCAGTTAAGAGTCTGCCTTTGGTTCAGGTCATGATCCCAGGGTCCTGTGATCAAGACCTGCAGCCTCCCATCAGGCTCCTTGCTCAGGAGGGGGTCTGCTTCTCCCTCTCCCTCTGCCCCTCCTCTCTCCTTGTGTTCTCTCTCTCTCTCTCTCTCAAATAATAAAAAAAAATAACCTACAGAAGAAAAAATGTGATAAATTGAACCTCATCAAAATTAAACAATTTTTCTCTGCCAAAGACATTGTTAAGAGGATGAAAATGTTACTACGGACTGGAAGAAAATGTTTCCAAACCACAAAAAAAAAAAAAAAAATACTAGTATCATTACAAATTAATTTCAATGAATACTAATGTAGTAATGAATATTAATACAAATAACTTTTAAAACTCAACAGTAAAAAAATAAGTCCAAACAGAAAACAGGCAAAAGGCATAAAGAGACAGTTTGCCAAAGAGGATATACAGGTGGCTAAATAAGCACATGAAGAAATGGCAAACACATATGAAATGGTATTTAACATCAAAGACATTAGGAAAATGTGAATTAAAACCACAAAGGGATATCACTATACACCTATTAAAGTGGCTAAAGGAAAACACCAAATGCTGGTGAAGATGAGGAAAAATTTGATTTCTCATGCTGTTGCTGGAAGGAATGTAAATGTTGCTGATAGTAACATTGTGACTATAAATGGAACAGGTAGTGTTTTTTTTTATAAAACTAAACATGGAGATACCATATGGCCCAGTCATTGTACTCCTAAGCATTTATTCCAGAGAAATGAAAATATATGTAGAATAAAAACCTATATGTGAATGTGAAGTTTTATTTGTTATAGCCCCGAACTGGAAAAAACCTAGATGTCCTCCAATGGGTGACTGGTTAAACAAAGCATAATATGTCCATATCAAGGAATAGTAGACAGCAATATAAAGGAATGAACTATTGATATATGCAACAACCTAGATGAATCTCCAAGGAATTATGCTGAGTGAAAAAGCCAATCCTCGTAAGTCACATACTGTGTGATCTCATTTTTAAGACATTCTTGAAATGACAAAATTAAGAAATAGAGAACAGATTGGTAGTTGCTACCTGTCAGGAGTAGGGTTGGGAACCTGTAAGTAGTTGTAGCATCAAAGTCCATGCAAAGAATCCTCGTGGTGATGGAACCATTCTGTACCTTGACTATATCAATACTAAAATCCTGGTCGTGATGCTGTACTAGAGTACTGAAAGATGTTACTTTTGGGGAAAGCTAGGTAAAGGGTATTGGACATCTCCTCATACTGTCTTACAGCTGCATATGCACCTACAATTAGGTAAAATAAAAAGTTTAATTTTTAAAGTAGCACTGGAATCGAAAAAAAATAAAAAGTTCTCCTATAAGGTGTTCCGGAGTTCCAAAGTCAAAGGGATGTCATCTACTTAAGGGAGGAGGGTGCAAGATTCGTTCCTAAACGCAGAGCAGAGAACGCTTAGAAGGGAACCGGAAACATTTAGGAGGAAGAAGGTCACACACATTATAGTTAAAATTTTTATATGTAGATTTGGTATAAATGAATTGGATAGGATGGGAAACAAAAAATATATTTGGAGTACATTCGAGGAAAGCAAATGTGCTATCATGTATGAACACATGAAAAAAATGACAAAGCATGTTATTAAAATAGGCAGAGACAGAAGGGGAAAGAATTGAAAGAATGTAATTGCAGTGATTATATGGAATGCATTAGCTGAGGTTTAATGGATGAGGGGAGGTTTGCAAAGCTTATAAGGAGACAGAAAAAAAGGGAGGACATATCCATTTAGAAGTGTAACATATACAAAAGCTCAGGGCTGTGACTGTCGAGTATATTTGAGGAGATGCTACTAATTGGGTGTGGCTGAAGCTGAACATGAGGTATGTTTATCGAGGTTGCAGAGGTTGCCAGGGCAAGCAAAAACTGTCTTGGAAACCAAGCTATGGAATTGGTTGTCTGTCTATCCCGAAAGTGTCAGGAAGTTATTAGAGAAATATAAACCTATAGCTGTTTGCTCTTCCCTACCCTTTCTTTTGTTTTCCTTCCTTCCTTCCTTCCTTCCGCCTCCCTGCTTCCCTCCCTCGTTCCTCTCCTTCCTTGCCTTCCTATTCCCCCTTCCTTCTCCGTTCACCTCATACTCTTTCTATTTAGGAATGCATTGAGCTAGGCACAGAGAGTGCAGGAAGAAATAGGATAGCGTTTGCTCTAAGGGCTTATAATCTATTAGGAAAAAAAGGGCACATGCAATTAACTCACTATCTCTGGAATTTATTTACCTTTGTTTACTTTTGGTGGCAGAAAAGGAAGAGAAAGCAAAATGTATTAAATTCTGTAATGTTCCAGACTCTGTGTTCAACGTTGTGCATGTGTTATCTCATTTTATCCTCATATTGCTATATAAAGTAGGAAAATCATGTACAAGCACATTAATGCATTATATAAATGGTTTTCATAATTAAAACTGTGGAATTTGTCCCTGGGGTGTTCAAAAACAGTCTAGACATCCATCTGTTATGAGTGTTAGAGTGAAACCCTGAGGGATGCTGTAGCCCTTGGCTCAGTGCATTTGTCAGCTTCTGTCTATTTCAAAAGAAAAATTCTGGAATTCTATATTCATATGCAAGTAGTGGTGAACTCTTGCACTATTCTCAAAGGATTTAAATGTGATAATTTTTTTGAAGGAGAAACTAATGTTTTACTATATTCTCTTACTGAAAGTGTCATGCAATTCTCCCCGAGGTGATGGTGGCTATTCTCATGCCAGGGCCAGCTTCCAAGAGGATAATTTTATTTGGCTTACCTCAGGTTCCTAGGGATTTCAGCTGCGTAAAACATTCGTCCTTCTGATTAGAGCAGTTGCAGAGTTGTGTTGGTCATATTTATACTTAAGTTCAAATGATGGAATCAGATTCCCATATATGTGTGTATTTACATACATGTATATAGAATTGAATCACATTTCTCACATCCACACCACTCGCACTAAACAAAATGATAGAGTTTGAAGAAATCCACAGCCCTGTAAATGGCTCTTCATGCCCCACACATGGAATTCAGAAAGGAAGGGGCAGTGTCACCAATGGAGGTCTTGAACATTTCTAGGACAAGGAAATATTTCCAGGTTCGCAAGCATCATGTTTCTGCTTTCAGAGAACTGTTTCCTCAATGGGAAATTTTGATTAATCTTGCTACAAAATATTTTACTAAATCAGGAATGTTATTTCCACAGAAAACTGATTAAATCTTGGTTTATGATTAGTTGGTTTTGACTGATGAAGTTAGTTCATGGAAAATATATCACTAATACACAGCATCAGAAATAATTTTGGAACAAGTGTTTCCATATCCTGATGTTCTAGCATAATCTTTGCCTCTACTCAGCTAACTGACCTAAAGCAGGTAGGTAACTTCACCTCCGTAGATCTCTTTTTCCTTCTTTAAAAATGAGGGAGTTGGAAATGTGACTTTCAAGTTGTGTAGGTAGTCCAGGAATCACTGGGTCAGGGGGTACTGTGCTCAATGGATCTTGCTTTCTGAGGTCTGAGACTCTACGCTGAGTCTAGAGCCCTCTTGTGAGGGTCAAGTACAGAAGGCATGTCTGAGTGGCAATTCTGTTTGGCCTAATGACTATTGTGACTGTGTTCATGCCAGACATAATTTCTAATTTACAAAGAAGCTCCTCTAGATTTTGTGGGTTCTGAAAACAAAATCAGCCAACTGAGGCTCTTTTTCCAGAAGGAAAAAAAAAGTTAAAAACTATCACAGTGATGTTCATGGCTAGTAATGACAAAGACAGAGATTTTTTTTTTCATTCCATGTACTGCTTCATTTAAGACTTCTCCAGCAACTGCTTTGTTATGAGAGGATGAGAAGGCATATATTTCACATGTTTGTGAGATCATCTGATCTGAAAGCACATTTCAGCCAGAATGGGCTGGTACCTCAGAAAACCAAATATCATCCAAACCAGGACTTTCGTTCAGAAAATCTAAAAACAGATGCTACTCAATCTAATTTCTGTTAGTTTTGAGATGAAGTTTTAAAAGACTAACCAGATTTTGCAGGCAGCGAAACTATTCTATATGATACTAAATGGTAGATACATGTGATTATACATTTGTCTAAAGGCATAGTTAGAGTGAACCCTAATGTAAGTTGTGGACTTTGGGTGGTAATTATGTGTTGCTGTATATTCATCAATTGTAACAAATGTACTACACAGATGTCAATAGTGGGGGAAGCTGTGGGGGTGGAAGAGCGGAAATACATAGGAAATTTCTGTGCTTTCTGCTCAGTTTTGCTGTGACCCTACATCTGCTCCAAAAGTAAAGGTTATTTTTCCCTGACCTGTGTGGCTCAGTCGGTGAATCATCGGACTCTTGATTTTGGTCATGACTCAGGTCATGATCTCAGGGTCTTGGGATTGAGCCACTTATCAGGTTCCATGCTCAACAGGAAGTCTGCTTGAGATTCTTTCCCCCTGCCCCTCCCCAATTTCACTTTCCACCCTCCCAAAAATAAATAAATAAATCTTAAAAAAATAAAGTTTATATTTAAAAAAAACCTAGTCATGACTGCTTTTTTATTTTCTGGCAAAGAAGCTGTTTTCATTAATTGAACAAATATTTGTAGAGCACCAACTGTAAGTAGGACTATAAGATACTTGAAGGCGGGAACCTGTGTTCTCTCTGTTAAGAATGGTGTCAGATACAGAGAAAGTATGAATGTACCGAATTGAATGACGAATAAATGAAACGCATGCATGCGTGGATGAATACAGACCGTGATAGATGTTTAGGATGTGATGGTGAATGAGATCTACAGGGTCTCTGTCCACACTCTTGTGGTAGAAAGATACGGGCAAGTACATTTTGGGTTGCGACAAACAACTTGAATGGGATTAAATTGTGTGTGTGTGTGTGTGTGTGTGTGTGTGTGCCGCACGCACGTGAGCACATACGCAAGCACATTTGGTTGATAGATAATCATACCTGAAAAAAGTCTTAATCACGATGGGTTCCTAATTTTTCAAGAGACATCACAAATACAAGGATGAGATACCATGAATTAAGGAGGGCTGGTTATAATTCAAAATATATAGAGGAGATTGCCGAGATGAAGAGTAGCGCTCTTATATCCAAAGTGGGTAAATGTCCTGCTCTTATCTCTATGTGCTGGGACTACTTATATTGCTGTTCTGGAAATGGGTTATCTCTCTCTAATGGTGCCAAAGGGAAAACTGTATCTGAATTAGTGCCAGTGACCATAAAACGGTCAGACTCTGTCCTATCCATAAGACAGATTCCCAGGAGGTGGGTCTCAGATATGTCAAGTTCTATTTAAGCAGTGTACAGGTAGGTATTTGGTTCCACTTTTAACAACTTTATTTGCTTATGCTTCGGCTTAAGATTTCATTTAAACCTGATTCCAATTTTTTTAAGTTTGGAAATACTAGGTTAGTTGTTTTTGTTGGGATTGTTGGGATTCCAGCTCTAATAGATATTAGAAGAAACTTTATTTTTTTAATTTGTTGTTTCACCAACCAAAACACTCTAGAATGGACTGACCTAACTTGTACCTTACTAACAAGTTCGAACGCCAAAGATTACCTCAATATTCTCCACTATTTTTTTCTGACAGTGATATTATTAGCTTTATTTTTCAGCCAGCAAAACTAAGAGGAAGATTGACTCAGCTGGAAACAGACCCAGTGTCATACCCAGAAAGAGACCCAATTTGTACTAATGTTAGAACTGACAGACTCTTTGAAGGCAGGAAATATGTCATTTTCTTTGGAGAATCTCCACATTTCCTAGCACTGTGCTCTGAATTTAATTGACATGAACCAAGCACCATGTGACACCATATTCTTGGAATGGAGTAAATAACATTGACCTGAACACTCATGATAAATGATGACAAATGAATTGCTTAGCTGAATTTCAGTAAAAGCCATACATACCAGCCAAACAATAACTATAACTTTAAAAATAATTTAAAACGTGTGTGCTGTTTTGATTTAACTCAAAGCTCAAGAAAATTTATCAAGCCAGCAGTACAAATATAAAACATAAAATTCTGGAAAAAACTAGAATTTAAGAATGAGAGCACCAAAGACATTTCTTTATATTTGCTAGGATTCCAAGTTCATTGTCCAGTTAATACTTGATCACTCAGCTATTTAATCATTTGATCATTTTTAAAATAATTTTATCAAGTATTTTTGTCACTAATTATATAGTCACTCATTCACTAATGCACAAACCTTTTAGAGTTCATCATGTGTTGGACTTATGCTTCTCTCCAAGATTTTATGTTTAAGTCCAGTTCCAATAAAATAACTTGTTGCAACAGTAGGAAAGAAAGTCTGAGAGTCTATACAACACTTTCTGTTACTCACTTGACACCCAACTCTGAACTGTTGCGGTTTATTCCTTCATTTAGTACAATATATGTCAGGCACTTGACCAGGCACTGGTAATCTAAGCCATGAAAATATATATCTATATATATATTAGAGTTTCTGCCTCCCTCATGAAGTTCACATTCCTGGGGGAGAAGTTAAATAAATCAATAAGTCAATAAAATTTTATATTATCAGACTGTAATAAGGATTGTGAGGAGAAACTAAAGTAGGATAGGAATAAAGGAATGATAAGTGTAGTCATTCAGAAAGGTTGGTGAGAAAAGTCCTTTTGTGGAGATGGTGTTGGAATAGAAATCTAAATTAAGTGAGCGGCTGAGTTATGTGAGTATCTGAAAAAGGAATCCTCAAGTCAGAGAGAACAGCAAATGCAAATACACTGAGACGGAGCATTGTTGGCTTGGGAAAGGACAGGCAAAGAGGGCCAGGTGGCAGGATGGGAAGTAGTAGGGAATGAAGTCAGAGAGGTAGCTATGAGCAAAATAATGTAGAGCTTTGTAAGCCATGTGAGGATTCTGGATCTTTTTTCCTAAATTATCCTGAGATGCCACTGAAGAGTTGCTTGGAAGATAGCCTGTGTATGTGGGAGTTGGGTAGGATGGGCAGGAGAGGAATCAGGGACCAGTAATATGGCTATTTGAGTCACGCTTAGAGAAATGATAGTGATAATGTCAGGGTGGAGATGTGAGAATTGGTTGGATTTGGAATATATTGTTGTCATCATTAGAAACTATGCCAAAAAGGTCATGGTATCCATATTTCCAAAGATGAATTTTCTTCTTTAAGCTCAGACTTTTAAAGTAGTAACCCCTCTTGCCAACAGGTCCAAATTTATCAGTCCTATTGCTTCAGGATAGCAGAAACCAAGTATATGATATATACTTGAAACCAAGTATACGATACTTGCTCTCACTTCAGAGAGCTTACAGAGAGGAGTAAATTTCAACAGAGAGACGGAAAAACCCTTCCTGAGGTTTACCAAGTAACAAAGCATCTACAGAGCCAAGTGAAAAGAGGCAAAACTCACCCAGTTTTATCACCAGTTTTTTTCACAAATCTGTTCTAAAGTGATTTTAGCTGTAAACACGAGAAACCAATTCTCATATAAGCAGAAAAAGTACACATTGAAAGTACACTGGATTTTCTGCAGAATTTCTGGTAAGGCTGGGGAAATAGGCTTGAAAAATATGCAGAAGCGAAGGAAGCTAAGCAGCAGCAAGAACTCCTGCCAGAACCCTATCACAGAGCATTGCTGCCACCCCTGCTGGCTACGAGGTGCTGGAGCATGGACCACAGATGCCACTGCCCCAAAGTCCAGCACCGGACACTGGACACTTTCACTGCAACTACCGCCATAGCCGCAGTAAATGCGGCTTGGAAATGGAGGGCTGCTTCTATTGTTGCCGCTGTCACAATTCCCATGCCATCTGCTTCTATTGGTCACTCTGAGTCCTGTTTAAATGCCAATAGTTGATTAGTTGAACTCACGTCAACTGCGCATGCCCATGCTATAAGAATCTGGGATAATGAGCATCTAGTCATTTAGCCTTCTAAAATGGGAAGCAGGCTCTGCCTACCACCACCAAGACCAAGACTGGCACACGCAGCATAAAGAATTTACAGAGCATAGAAAAGGAGATCAGATACCAGGAAAACAAAAATATGAGGAAAAGCAGTTTATTGTAGGAAAAAGCAAATATGGAGGCTAAGAGCAAAAATTGTCTGCAAGAAGTACGAAGGTATTTTTTGCAAGAACACTTTATTCCAGCGCAAACCTACATAGGGAAATAATGACAGGCGTTAAATACCTTTTTAAAAAGAAGGATAAAAAGAATCTAAAAGAAAAGAAATTTAGACTGAAGGTAATTCCCTTGAGGATTTTTATCAATCATTTCCCAAGAGGAAGAATTAGAAAATTGTATCTGAATCTCTTCATCTTTTAAAATCTTGTCTAGGACTGGCAAATGCATAGTGTATGAACCTTCACTTCACCTGCTGAGACATTGCAGACATTGCTAATCAAGAATCTTGCTCTTTTCGAGTGTCATGTTAAGTGAAATAAGTCAGAGAAAGATAAATACCACATGATTTCACTCATATGTGGAATTTAAGAAACAAAACAAATGAGCAAAGGGAATTAAAAAGAGAGAAGGAGATAAACCAAGAAACAGATTCTCAACTATAGAGAACAAACATGGTTACCAGAGGGGAGGTTGGGGGGGGATGGGTGAAATATGTGATGGGGGATTGAGGAGGGCTCTTGTTGTGATGAGTACTGGGTGATGTATGGATATGTTAACTCACTCTATTGTACACCTGAAACTAATATAACACTATGTTAACTAACTGAAATTAAAAACTTTATTTATTTTTTTTAAGATTTTATTTATTTATTTGACAAAGAGAGAGATCACAAGTAGGCAGAGAGGCAGGCAGAGAGAGAGGGGGAAGCAGGCTCCCCGCTAAGCAGAGAGCCTGATGCGGGGCTCGATCCCAGGACCCTGAGATCATGACCTGAGCCGAAGGCAGAGGCTTTAACCCACTGAGCCACCCAGGTGCCCCTGAAATAAAATCTTTAAAAAAATCTTGCTTGGGGTGCCTGGTTGGCTCAGTGGGTTAAGCATCCAACTCTTGATTTCGGCTCAGGTTATGATCTCAGGGTCGTGAGATAGAACCCCACATCGGGCTCCACATTCAGCAGGGAGTCTGCCTGAGGATTCTCTTCATCCCTCTCCCTCTGCCACTCCCCCTGTGCTCTCTCCCTCTCTCTGTGTCTCTCTCTCCAAAATAAATGAATAAATCTTTTAAAAAAATCTTACTCTTTCATGTTAAACCCAGTCTTGACTTTAGATTTCTTGTCACCACAATGCTCCAGACAGCCAACAGACTGGTAGTGAGTTGGTTGAAATTTCGTTTTCCTTTTTATGTAAAAGTACCCGTTTGGTAAAATGTCTATCTTTCTCTAGAAAAGTGGGTTTAATGTCATAGATGTATATATTGGAGTGACCCCAACTAATGACTACAGCCAAGAAACACTGCTTTTAGCAGTGTACAGAGTATTTATATAGCACACTTTAGATAATTTTGTTTAACAAGGTTTATTTCTCTTCTTGTTAAAGAGGTTGTGCTATCTTTTACACTAACAAATGCTTCATTGTATTTTATTAATTATTAAAAATCATAATACCTACTCAAATACAAGATCGGGAGGTCTTAAATTTCTTAATGTCTGTAGGGAATGAGTCCGTGTTCTCTGCAGTGTCCCACATTTATGTTCATCTGAATAGACAGATATACACTATACATATTCACTCAGATTATGTGTATGTGTTTTTATAGTCTTAAAAAGTTCTACATTTCACATTTTGTTATTTATCAACTATCAACCTTTCTTTTACTCTACCCTTTGAATAGCTACTTTATTGTAAGAGATAGGTGCTAAGGCTTTAGGGGAATTTTTTTCCCCCCACTGATAACCTTTTATAAGCATTGAACCTCAAGATAACATGGAATGAATCTCTTTGAATAATAGCTCTAAAAGCCAAATACACTGACAGGTTGATAGAGCACACAACATTCGTATTATCCACGAAAGGCAGAGTCTGAACATGTTTAAAATGACACAGTAGATTTAACGATCACTATGAAAAGTTGCAGTGGAATTCAAAGGGGAGACCTTTGTAATAGATCACTAAAATTTTCATGCTATCAATATGAAAGCAAGTTCTTTGTTAACTAAGTACAGTTTTCTGAGGCAGTTTATTGACTTGAAAAATGGTTCTCTTAATTCATAAATTGAGTGATAAAACTGTCAGCATTTTTTCACACTCATTGATTGAAAATACGAGAACTTTAAAAGAAAGTTTTCTGCCAACATGAACGAAATACAGAACAATTCCAACATCCCCAAAATTTCTCTCTTGCCTACCCTTCGTAGTCAGACCACCCCTTCCTGAAATTCTGGTAACCACTTATCTGTTTTCTGACCCGTTAGTTTGCCTTTTTTCAGGATGTCCTATAAATGGAATCCTAATGTATGTAATCATATTTATGCCTTTTTAGGAATGCCATCTAAATAGCATCATACTGTATGTAATCAGTTGAGACTAGCTTCCTCACTCAGCATAATGTCTTTGAGATTTATCCATGTCATTGTATATATCAATAGTTCTTATGGCTGAGCAGTATTCTATTGTATGGATACATGACAGTTATTCGATTAAGGATCTTAAACAAACTATCCTCCATGTTCAGAGCCCTGTTTATTGTACCGAGGTGAGTACTATGTATTTCTTACAAAAGTTTTTAAATGGAAAATGATAAGGAGATGGACTATGCTTTATTTCTCCATTTATCAATATTCATAAAATTAAGTAGATTTTTTTAATTTGCTTTTATTTTTATTTATTATTTATTTATTTATTTTTTAATTTGGTTTTAAAAAGACAAAGGAAGCTTTTGCCTATAACATCTAATATGTAAATGTATAACCTCATTTATAAATGGCATATTAGAGGCGCCTGGGTGGCTCAGTGGGTTAAAGCCTCTGCCTTTGGCTCAGGTCATGATCTCAGGGTCCTGGGATCGAGCCCCGCATCGGGCTCTCTGCTTAGCAGGGAGCCTGCTTCCCCCTCTCTCTCTGCCTGCCTCTCTGCCACTTGTGATCTCTCTCTCTGTCAAATAAATAAATAAAATCTTTTAAAAAATTTAAAAAATAAATGGCATATTAATAAAATATATTTTGCCTTTATCCAATAAGTTGGTTATTTGGATCAGTTATCTTTATCAAAGCATAATTAACATACAGTATTATATTAGTTTCAGGTGGACAATATAATAGTTCAACAGTGTGTTACTCAGTGCTCAAGATACGTGTACTCTTGATCCCCTTTATTTATTTCACCCCTCCCACTACTCACCTTCTCTCTGGAAACCACCTGTGTGTACTCTGTATTTAAGAGTCCTTTTCTTTATTTCTTTGTTGGTTTGTTTTGTTTCTTAAATTCCACTCATTATGAGTGAAATCATTCATCTTTCTCTGACCGACTTATTTCACTTAGCACTATACCCTCCAGGCCCATCCATGTTGCTGCAAGTGGCAGGATTTCATTCTTTTTTATGGCTAAGTAATATTCCACATATATAGATAGGTAGATAGATAGATACACACAATGGTATATCTATATTAATAAGTTAATATTAATATATATATATTCTATTCATCTATCCATGGACACTTGGATTGCTTCCATAATTTGGTTATAATTTATCTTCAATAAACATAAGGGTGCCTATATCTTTTTGAATTAAAGTTTTCATTTTCTTTGAGTAAACACCCAGTAGTAGAATTATTGAATCATAAGGTAATTCTATTTTTAATATTTTAAGTAGACTCTATACTGTTTTCCACAGTGCCTGTCCCAGTTTGCATTCCCACCAGCAGTGCAAGAGGGTTCCTTTGTCTCCACATCCTTGCCAACACTCGTTTTTAATTGTGTGTTTGATTTTAGCCATTCTGACAGGGGTAAGGTGATAGCTCATTGTGCTTTTGACTTGCATTTCCATGATGATTTGTATTTGATCAGTTTTAATGAAAAATACTATGCAATTTTATATATAAATAATAAAAAAGCAAAGAACATAGATTTAAGCAGTAAATATTATAGGTAATTTAGGGCTAGAGATAATTATTACTCTGAAACAATACTGACATGTAATTAATAACATAACTTCTATTTCCATTCCACCTAAAGACATACAAAATTTTTATAGGTGCTTTAATATAAATTGGACAAGATTGTTTTTCCTTACTTGTAAATGTAAAAATGATAAAATACTTAATATTTCAAAAGGTTTTTTTTAAAGTCATTTTTCAGGTTTATTAGGTAAGATTGAAACAACTTTACCACACATGCACAATATGTTGCATATACATATACATGCAACATATACGACATACTGCACATATTTAAAATATACAATTTGATACGTTTGGACAATAAAATACACATGAAACTATCATCATAATCAAGATAATGAACAAATCCATCAGTTCAAAAGTTTTCTCATGCCCTTTATAATTACTTCCCTTTGCCACCCCCTCCCCCATGCTGAGGCAAAGACTGATCTGCTTTCTTTTACTATATATTATTTTTCATACTCTAGAAATATATATAAATGTACTCATATAGGAAAGAGCATTTTTTTTTTTGCTGTGATTTCTTCCACTTATCACAGCTGAGATGTGTCTGTTTTGTTACATTTATAAATAATGCATTCCTTTTTATAGCTGAAGAGCCTGATGTTGTATGGATATGCAACAGTTTGTTTATCATTCACTTGTTGAGGGACTTTTGGTTTACTTGTTTTCCAGAATGATTGTATCCATTGCTTCATATCTCTGCCAACACTTAATTTGGTCAGTCTTCAGCCATTTTATTGGATAGGTAATAGGATCTTGTTGTGGTTTTAATTTGCATTTCCCTGATAACTAATTATGTTGAGTATCTCTTCATGTGCTTTGTCATCATATATATTCTCTGGTGAAGTGTCTATTCAAATCTTTTTTTTTTCCTTTTTTTATTGGCTTTTTGTTTGTTTGTTTTCTTATTGTTAAGTTGAGAATGCTTCATATATATGCTTATCTATCTTCATAAATATTTTCTCCCTGTCAGTGGTTTGCCTTTTCATATTTATAATAGCATCTCTTGAAGAGCAAACATTTTTAATTGTGATGAATTTCAGTTTACTTTTTAGAAACTTTGTGTTTTTTGTGTCTTATAAGAATCTCTGCCAAACCCAAGATTGCTAAGATTTTCTGTTTTCTTATAGAAGTCTAGTTTTAATTTATACATTTAGGTCTATGATCTATTATTAGAAGTCTTACAATGCCTTCCTTCAAGGTGCCTTAGGCTCAGATTTTTGAAGGAGTGACTGAGGATATGTACCTGCTGACCAAACAATATTGTCGTTCAATACAAGTAGGTTAGGGCCTTAGGCACGCTTTACCCTTGCTCTTCAGTTGTGATTCAGCCTTCAGCCTTCTGTTTCTTTTGCTCCTCTTGTTACTATGACTGACAACAAATCGTTCATCAGGTCTGACTATGTTTTCAGATCTTTAAATATCAGCTCACTCCTTCATATCAAATCAAATAAGTAACGGAAATTAAATCCACAAACCTAAACAAAAAGAAAAAATTAAGAGAGACTTTTTTATGTAATCCATAGGCAGAAAGTCCAGCCTACTTTTACAAATAGTGGGGTCAGAAATAAGAAAAGCACCAGGAGGCTGGGTAGCTGTACTCTGTCTTTTCCTCTCTTAGATTAAAATTGTTTTCTTTTTTTTTTTAAAGATTTTATTTATTTATTTATTTGACAGAGAGAGAGAGAGAGAGAGAGAGATCACAAGCAGGCAGAGAGAGAGGGGGAAGCAGGCTCCCCGCTGAGCAGAGAGCCCGATGCGGGGCTCGATCCCAGGACCCTGAGATCATGACCTGAGCTGAAGGCAGAGGCTTTAACCCACTGAGCCACCCAGGTGCCCCTAAAATCGTTTTCTTAAACAGGTTTCTCAGATTCGTTTTGTAAATAATGATCCATGATGTTTGTAATTCCTGGATATGCTTGTCCTCCACTCAGGTAATTTTCAGAGACTAATTTCTCTTTCTTAATATCAAAATTCCAAATTCTCCAAAGTCATAAACTGACTGATTCACCTGGAATCAATATCAACTCTTGATACAATCTCCTGTTGAAAAGAGCAAGATTACAGAAAAAAATATAACTTCTTGGGCTCACAAGGATGGGTCCTGCTAGTTTAAATGACATGACTATTAGGTTATCTCTTTTCTTAAGCTGCATGGTCCTTGAGTGCAGGAATCGCTCAGTCTGAAAAACTCAAAAAAAGATCAGGACGTAGAAACAGCATAATAGACATTTGTGAAGTAAATGAAAAACATTAACAACTAGCACTGAGAACCAAATACGTAACATCGTGCTAAATTATGTAAAACCATTTAGTTATTTCTCACAACAATCCTGTGAAATAGCTACTTTAAGTATTCCTATTGTATAGATGTGGAAACTGAGTCTGAGAGAGAGACAAAAGTAAGTTCCTAAGCTTTTCCTTCTATTAAAAGATGAACTTGATCCCAGGGATCTGACTCCAAACCATGGTTACCCACTAAACAAAACTTATTCTCCACCAGTGGCCCAATTTTCTCGAAGATCATGAGCATCTTAGTCGAGTGGCTTTTCTTTTCTTTTTTTTAAAGATTTTATTTATTTATTTGATAGAGAGATATCACAAGTAGGCAGAGAGGCAGGCAGAGAGAGGGGGAAGCAGCCTCCCAGATGAGCAGAGAGCCTGATGTGGGGCTTGATCCCAGGACCCTGAATCATGACCTCAGCCAAAGGCAAAGGCTTTACCCACTGAGCCATCCAGGTGCCCCTCGAGTGGCTTTTCTTTCCACCGCACTGTCTGTTCATCATTTGTATTAGTATTTAGTAGCCTCAGGCAAAGTAAACTCTTTGTTTTTCTGCTTAAAAATGAACCTAGTGAGAAAAACAAGCATTCATGAAAATATCTACCTACCAACTACTTATACAAGGCTTGACAGATTGCCTTTCTTTGGTGAAGCAGATCTCACAAGGTGGACTGTTAACGCCTTTCATCAGTATGAAGAAAAGCTTTTGTTTAGAAGCTGTTTTTTATAGTTGTTTTTCACTGGACAATTGTTATGGAGATTTGGAAGGCAAAATCTTCTAAACATTTCTGTTCTTATTCCTGCGGAAAGTTGGCATTGTCAACCATCACGCTGTCCTGCAATGCATATGAGAATCACAGTAGGGCATTACTGAGTCCAGAAGTTGTGATTGGGTAGAAGGCCTAGGTCTGAGGCTGTCTCAGCACAAGGCTCTATGGGAACGAAAATGCATCAGCTTGCTGGGGAAGATGCCTTTGTGGAGTCTGTTACCTGAAGGGAGTGCATGTAAATTGCCAGGTTACCAAAGTAATTGAGATTGTCTAATGGAGAGAGTATTTTATACAACAACAGCACTGCTTTGTTTCTCTAGAAGTAACTTGAAAAAATGTGCATCCCAAAAGGTAAAAAGAAACACGAGAGGGAGAGGAGAAGAATCAGCAGGATCCACACAAAATTTTGAAGCTGAGTTTAAATGTGTCAGATGGAATGTGAATTAGATAAATGTACTATTGTTCTACAGTAAATTCTAATAAAAAGCATTACCTACTTTTCATGGTGAATTTTTGAGGCGGTATGCATTCTCGTTACCTGGTAAATTGTGTAAAAATAAGACAAATTCAAATGCATGAAAGAAGTCTGTTGGCAATATTGCACCATTTCCTCATTTATTTTACTTGCTTACACATTCCTCTGTCCTGACAATTTTGAAGAATTAAGATATGTAAGTTTTCGCTGGTAGATGTATGGAGACAATTTTAGTTGAAGTTAGGTTTTAAATAAAGGATTGGAATTTAATATAAGTCATGAAATGAAATATTGACCTAAGGCAGCATTTGCGAATTGGGCATAGTTTTCCTTCCAATCAATTATAATCTTTTACCCGCCATGGAAAGGTCTTACATCTGCCTGTACCCCTGGAAACTGCTGCTGTGCCATGGGTTAGTAGGTGTTCTGACCACGTTCATCATTGCCATGGGGTAATTGTGGGGGTGATCACACACTCATCTATAGTTTTCCATGACATTCAGGTGCTTATTCCACAAGTATTAATTATGTGGGGGCTAATGACACTTGGCCATAAGACTTGGTAAGGAAAAAATATTAGTCCTGATACTTGCTGGAGAGGGCAAGGAGGACTTTAATTAAGGTGGGGGGAGTATTACAATAGGTATAGGAACCACTGCCATGGGATCTTACAGTGGGGGAGAGATTGAGTTCTACTTCCAATATAGCATGGGCAAGTGGGAATTGATGGCCAAGGAGCAAGGTGGAGGGTCATCG
>CM052900.1:91122566-91153342 GCA_028534135.1 Potos flavus | reverse complement strand
AAGGGGAGATTCCAGCTATCCCTACCTAGCAGGATGCTTGCTGAAAGCAGGCCCGAGTGATCAGACACCGTGTGGAGGATGGGGAAGGAGGAGAAACCTTTTCGGATGTCAAGTGATCAAATACAGAGGATGGGGATTCTTGTTAAATGACTTAGCAGAACTCTTGTTAAAACTGAGCAGTGTAGAGATGAACACCAAAGTCCAGAAGTCAAGGCCTGGTTGTAAAAGATCTCAAGGGAACCTTGGTAGAGTTTGGCCAATAAAAGAACCTTTATATTATTTATTCGTTTTACCCATGTTGAAAATTAGAGGGAAAAGAGATGGACTTTTAAAAATTATCAGCTATAAAACTTACATAATAAGACATATGTTCTCGGTTGGGGGATTATCCTGCATGATAAGACTATGCTATAACATTTAGATAACTGCAACATTGTTGAATTTTAAATTCCAGAAAATAATAGAAATTACATAGGCATTTCATTTCTATGGATGTACAGAGTGTGAAGTAATTAATTAAAATACTGTCTAGGACATATGACGTTTTTCCAGAAGGAGCCAGAAGCTTGATTATAAAAATGAAGAAAATAAAGAGATGCCACTCTAAATAGAGAGTGAGTAAAATTTTTAAATTTTAAGCAGGAAACACTCAGGGCTTATACTGAAAATATTTCCTAGCACAGAAATTATTTAAAGTTCCCTCAACTTGACCTTTTAAAATTATCTTTAACTTCACCATCCTCTCTTTACTATATTTAATCATGGAGTGGATATTGATGCTTTCCTTAGAATTTCTTAGATTCCTCATTTCCTCTTCATACTGGGTGCCACTCAAAAGTTCAGAATTTTGTCACCACAAAAGCCTAATTAAAAAATGTCCTCCAAAAAAAAAATAATAAATAAAAATAAAAAATAAAATAAAAAACGTCCTCCAGTGTTGTCTCCCTGTCTCAAGCTATCACTTAAAAAAACAAAACAAAACAAAACACACACACAGAAGCACACACAGAAAGCCATTTAGAATACTACCACCAGTTTAATTTTTTAAAAATGACTTACCCATAAAAAAAATGACCTACCCATAAAGTTTCTTAATTCAAGAAAAAAATTCTGTGATGGTTCCTGTTGTCTTTCAGACTGGAAATGAAGATCCATAAGAGCTCAAGCTGCATAACCTATCATATGTTAAGATCCACTTCTCCTCAACAGGAATTTTTAAGAAGCTACCCGGATTGTGGTTTATTAAGCCAGAATGGTCTTTCTTCCTCTCTTGCCAAAATGGATACTTTGTACCTTTAAGGAAAACTTCTTCATAAAGGCTTCACAGCCCATTTTCACATAACAGTCTTTTCTTCCCTAGTTTCCACATTTATTTATTCATTTTTTTAAGATTTCATTTATTTATTTGACAGAGAGAGATCACAAGTAGGCAGAGAGGCAGGCAGAGAGAGAGCGGGAAGCAGGCTCCCTGCTGAGCAGAGAGCCCGATGCAGGGGCTCCATCCCAGGACCCTGGGATCATGACCTGAGAGGAAGGCAGAGGCTTTAACCCACTAAGCCACCCAGGCACCCCTAGTTTCCACATTTATATGATCATATTTAAAGCATCATAATATAAGCAACTTGCTTATTAAACAGTGCTCAGTGTAAGAAAGACAGTGACTTCTATGTGTGTCGGGCTTCTCCAGATTTATGTGTCAGGTTGGGTTGGGTTTGAGTTAAATACTTGTGAACAAATCAAGAGAAAGCAGAGCAGGAATTTCTTTTTCTGGCTTAATTAAATACAGTTAGCTATAGATATTTTTCAGAAACTTAGTTATAATTATTTAAGTATTAGTGACCACAATCACTACAACTTGAGTGAGAATATTTGAATAAACTGGTTAAATATTTTAAAAGTGATAAAAAGAAAACCTTCATAAGCTTTGAGATACAGTAAAAGGATTTTTTTTCTGCTTTATAAGAAAAATGAAATGCAGAGTATTTTATTGTAAATACTACACATGGAAGGTAAAAAAGTTCATCCCGTTTATTGATATTTTTATCCTTTAGACAATTTCTCTTTCCAAATGCCCCAAAACAGATATATGCTAAGTCGTGAAGGCAGAAGGAAGGGAGATCTAAGGAATCCATACCTTTACTAGTTCTTGAGCTGTTCTCTCATTTCTTACATCAAAATACAAAATCTTATTTTAAAAAATATTTGTAATAGGTACAGGCATAACTCGTTTTATTGCATTGCGCTTTATTGCACTTTGTAAATACTGTGGGTTTTTTTTTTTTTTTTTTACAAATTGAAGGTTGTGTCAACCCAACGTTGAGTAAGTCTCCCTTCACCATTTTTTTCAACAGCATTTGCTCACTTTGTGTCTCCGTGTATATTTCTTCATGTCTCTTTGAATTATATTTTGGTAATTATCACAACATTGCCAACATTTTTATTACTATTACATCTGTTTTATTGATCTGTGATCAGCAATCTTTGATGTTACTATTGTAGTTGCTTTGGGGTGCCGTGAACCACGCCCCTATAAGATGGCATACTTAACAGATAAGTGTGTTTGTTCTGAATGCTGCACTGACCAACCATTCACCTGTCTCTCACCCTTTCCTGGGGCCTCCGTACTCCTGGAGAAAAAACAATATTGAAATTAGGCCAATTAGTAATCCTGTAATGACCTCTAAGTGTTCAAGTGAGAGGAAGAGTCACACCTTTCTTACTTTAATCAAAAGGTAGAAATGATTTAGTTTAGTGAGGAAGGCATGTTGAAAGCCAAGATAGGCTGAGAGCTAGGTCTTTGGAGCCAGGAGGCTCACCAAGTTGTGAATGCAAAGGAAAAATTCTTGGAGGAAATTCAAAGTGCTAATCCAGTGATCATACGAATGATAAGAAAACAAAATAATCCTACTGCTGATATGGAGAAAGTTTTAGTGACCTGGATAAGCAGAAGCCTAATCCCGAGGAAGACCTTAGCTCTCTTCTTTCTAAGGAAGGCTGAGAGAGGTGACAAAACTACAGAAGAAAAGTCTGAAGCTAACAGAGGTTGGTTTAAGATGTTTAAGGAAAGGAGCCATCTTCATGCCATAAAAGGGCAAGGTGAAGCAGCAAGTACTGACATAGGAGCTGCAGCAAGTGATCCAGAAAACTAGCTAAGATAATTAATGAAGGTGGCTTACACTAAACAAAGATTTGCAATCCAGATGAAGCAGCCTTATCTAAAACTTTCACAGTTAGAAAGGGAGAAGTCAATGCTTGGGTCAAAACTTCGAAGGGCAGGCTGACTCTCCTATGAGGGGCTAATGCAGTTGGTGACTTGAACTTGAAGCCGGTGCTCATTTACCATTCTGAAAATCCTAGAGTCCTTAAGAATTATGCTAAATCTATTCCAAACCTGTGTTCTCTAAACGGAACAACAAAGTCTGGATGACAGCACATCTGTTCATAACACAGTTTACTAAATATTTTAAGCCCACAGTTGAGACCTTCTGCTGAGAAAAAAATTTCCTTTCAGAATTACTGCTCCTTGATGATGCACCTGGTCACCTAAGAGCTCTGATGGAGATTGACAACAAGATTAATGTTATTTTCATGTCTGTTAACACAACAGCAACATCCATTCTGCAGCCCATGGATCAAGATATAATTTCAACTTTCAGATCTTCTTATTTAGCACATACATTTCATAAGGCTATGAAGCTGCCATAGATAGTGATTCCTTTGATGGACCTGGGCAAAATCCATTGAAAACCTTCTGGAAAGGATTCACCTTTCTACATGCCATTAAGATCCATGGGAAGAGGTCACAATATCAACATGAACAGGAGTCTGGAAGAAGTTGATTCCAGCCTCAAGGGTGACTTGGAGGGCTCAGGACTCCAGTGGAGGCAGGAACAGCAGATGTGGTGCAAACAGCGAGAGGACCAGAAGCAGCGGAGGAGCCTGAACATGTGACTGGACGGCTGCAATCTCCAGATCGTACTTTCACGGATGAGGGGCTGCTTCTTACAGATGAGCAAAGACAGTGGTTTCCTGAGCTGGAATCTACTCCTGGTGAAGATGCTGTGAAGACGGTTGAAATGACAACAGAGGATTTGGAATATGACATACACTTAGTTGCTAAAGCAGCAGCAGGGTTTGGGAGGACCGACTCCAATTTTGAAAGAAGTTCTACTGTGGGTAAAATGCTAACAAACAGCATCACACACAGAGAAATTGTTCAAGAAAGAAAGAGTCAATCAGTGCAGCAAACTTCATTGTTGTCTTATTCTAAGAAATTGCCACAGCTACCCCAGGCTCCAGCAGCCAGCACCCTGGTCAATCAGCAGCCATCAACACTGAGACAAGATCCACTGCCAGCAAAAAGATTACAACTCACTGAAAGCTCAGGTGATGGTTAAAACTTTTTAGCAAGAAAATATTTTTTAATTAAGGTATGTACATTTTTTTTAAAGACATGATGCTATTGTACACCTAATAGACTACAGTATAGTGTAAACATAACTCTTATTTTTTGCATTGGGAAACCAAAACACTCATTTGATTTGTTTTTTTGTGACATTTGCTTTATTGTAGTGGTCTGGAGCCAAACCAGCAATACCTCCAAGGTGTGCCTGTACTCTGGTTAATGTAAGAAAGTTCTACAATACAGTAATGAAATAGAATGGGAGAGAAGTGACCTCTAGTCTTAACATGTTGGTTATGAATCCAGTGGATATTAGTGACTATGAATTTAGTTCAGCCACAGAGCCATTTATAGTCAATAATCCGTAAATGTTATTTCTCCACGTGTGCCCTAACATAATTATCAGTAAGTCTGAGCACTAAATGCAAAATTTCCACATTTTTTATGCTTCTTTTTACATGTAATAGATATTCAAATATCACTAAGTCCTAGCAAAATATGAAAGAAAGGAGCTAAGAAATCACTCAGAAATAAAAGAAATTAAGAGAAAGCAGAGGCAATGCAGGAAGCAGAAGAAAACTTCAAATAAACCATTCTTTAAAAAGAAAACATATAGAAAAAAGAGACAAAAAAGTATGAGTAAGAGAGTTTAGTTTTAATAAATTAAAAATTTTAAGTTTTTTTACAAATTCAATGAGAAAGTTAGAAGTTAAAATTGAAGGACTTTTCCAGAAAATAAGAATAAAAGAGTGACCAGAAGGACAACAGAGAAATTACACATGCATAATAGATGTTTAATAGATATATATTAATAAATATATTTTATTTAAATTTTATATTCTTTAATATAGGCATAATTCCTTTTTTTCTCCTTTATGTACTTGTGTGTGTGATGTTGCCTCCATCTCATGTATGTATGACATGCAGGAAGTTCAATATTCAAATCACAGGAGGTCCAGATAAAAAAAATAGATAAAATGTTGAGGAAGAACACAATAATTTCAAGTAATTAGGAAAAAAAGGAACTGAATGGTATGTGTCTTTAAAGTGAAGGGACTCTGCCCAAGTGCCCAGAACAGCAAATAAAATATATAAAGCTAAGACACATGACTGTATGATTTTGTAATACCAGTAATAACAATTCCTTAAGCCTTTTTCAAACTCAGAATCTCATCTGAATTGAAGAGAAATTTGCAAGCTATAAGAGAATGAAGTAATATTTTGTAAATTATGAGTGGAATCATTTTAACGTAGAATTCTACATCTAGCCAACCTATTAATCAGATGTCCATGTAGAGCAAAGACTTTAAGATATGTTTCCCATGTATTTTGAGATAGGCGGGGTAATAAATCCCATAAAGATGTCCGTGTCCTAATTCCTGGAACCTGTGAATATGTTACCTTATGTGACAAAAAGAAATTAAGATTGTAGATGAAACATGTTTACTAATCAGCTAATCTTAACGCAGGGAGATTGTCCAGATGGGTCTAATATAATCACAATGGTCCTTAAAGGTGGAAAGGGTGGGCAGAAGAGGAGGTCAGAGCAATACAGTGTGAGACAGACTGAACCCACCATTTCTGGCTTTGATGATGGAGGAGGTCACAGGCCTAGAAATGCAGGCAGCCCCTAGAAACTGGAACAGATAAAGGTTCACCCTTAGACTCCTAGGAAAGAATGTAGCTGTGCCCTCACCTTGATTTTAGCCCACTGTGATCTGAGTCAGTCAGACTTCTAATCTACATATCTGCAAGATAATAAGCATATGTTATTTTCAGCCATGAAATTGATAGTGATTTAGTACAGAAGCAATAGAAAATTGGCACATATACTCTTTAGAGAACGTACTGCAAGATGTTTTCCACTAAAACAGGAGAATAAACCAAGAACAGAAGGCCTGGGATACAGAAAATGGGCACTGCTACAACACAGGAGAGAAGAAGGGAAGATAATACCCAAGACTGTGGCAAAGGAAACCTCAGGACAACTGCTGTGGACCAGACCCAAAGAGTGACTAGAGTAGTTTGAAATAAGAGAATGAAAGACATCTGGAAGGATTCCAGGCATCCGGGTGGTGGTGGGGGGAAGTAGTAGATTATCTGATACCCTTTGTCATGTAGAAAATTGAAGTAAGACCTTTTTCTAAGGAAATTTTTAGTTTTACTTCTTGTATCAAAATATTCATTAATTTTAGGGGCACATGAGTGGCTCAGTGTTAAGTGTCAGATTCTTGGTTTTTGCTTAGGTCATGGTCTCAGGGTCGTGAGATTGAACCCCACTTTGGGCTCTGTGCTTAGTGTGGAGTCTGCTTGAAAGATCCTCTCCCTCACCCTCTCCCCCTACTCATTCAAGTGTGCTCTCTCCCTCTCTAAAATGAATAAATAAGTCTTTAAAAAATATTCAATAATTTTGACGTTTGTGATGTGTTCTTTTTTAATTTTTTTAAATTTTAATCCCAGTATAGTTAACATACAGTGTCATATTTGTTTTATGTGTACAATATAGTGATTCAACAGTTCTATACATTACTCAATGCTCATCATGATATATGTACTCTTAATACCCTTTCTTATTTCACCCATCCCCTCACCTGCCTCCCCTCTGGTAACCATCAGTTTGTTCTCTGTAGTTAAGAGTCTGTTTCTTGGTTTGTCTCTTTTTTCCTTTGTTCATTCAGTTTGTTTCTTACATTCCACATAGGAGTGAAATCATAAGGTATTTGTGTTTCTTTGACTGACTTATTTCACTTAGCATTATACTCTCAAGATCCATCCATGTTGTTGCAAATGGCAAGACCTCATTCTTTTTTATGACTGAGTAATAGTGCATTCTATATCTATACATCTTCTGTATCCATTCTTCTATCAATGCATATTTGGATTGCTTCAGAAAAATGCAAATCAAAACCACAATGAAATATCACCTCATCCCTGAAAGAATGGCTAAAATACAAAACACAAAGAAAAAAACCAATGTTGGTGAGGATGTGGAGAAAAAGGAACCCTTATGCACTGTTGGCAGGAATGCAAACTGATACAACCAACTGTGGAAAACAGTATGGAGATTCCTCAAAAAATTAAAAATAGAATTACCATATGATCCAGTAACTCTACTACTGGATATTTACCCAGAATAAGACATTTTTAACAAAGCTAATATATTGTGTGCCAAGATTTAAATAAAACTACATAAATAAGATAATGAAGTCGTTATTAATTTCAAAAAAAGAGCAAAAAGTTGTGAAAATAAGGAAATGAACCAATAATAATACATTATTTGAATAGAATCTACATAGCCATAATAATAATGAAAATGTTGTGAATAGATTTTGCTAACAACAGTGACATATCTAGTATAAGAGAATTTAAGAGAAAAGAAAAAAGTAGACAATGTAAAAGCTAAAGTTTTCAGTCCCTTAAGATGAAAGCAATCAATGATATCTAAAATTTATGAATCAAGACACAGCAGTGTACACGTATTATTTGGAGAAACAAAAAAATTACTTCACGGCAGGGGAACATAATTAGTAGACAGCAATTTTTTGTTACAACTTTTTAATACTTTTTAACCCTTTAAATTATGTGCTTGTATTTATAGATTAAAAGTGAAATGAATTAAAAAGAAAATTTCTGGTAAGCAATGTGCTAAAATATTAACCAATATTGTCTATGAAAGGCAACATTATAAGGAAAATTATGAGGTTGCCAGCAGACCCCATCCTTGTTCCCTACTTTCATTGTCCCCATAGCACTTATCCACAATTGATACTCTAAATATCCTGCCCATTTATGTCTTAGTTGTCTTCTCGGCTTATTAGAATGTAACACCCAGGAGGAAGGAGATATTATCTGTTTTCATCACCTCTGTATCCCCAGAACCTAAAACAATGCCTGCTACATAGAAGAAATTCAGTACACAGAAATGAATAAATGAAATTTTCAGAACTTTGCAAAAAATATCTATTTTTTAAATGTAACGAACATTTATTAGTTATATTCAGAAAAAAGAAGAAAGTCTTTTCCATTTTAAAGAGAAAGAAAAGATGCTGTCTAGGAAGAAAATAGGCGAGTAAAGTGGATAGTCAAGCAAGGAGAGGTGGTTTTTGTTTTGCTGCTTTAAGAGATCAAAAGAGCTGAAGCAAAGTACAGGGGGCACGAAAACTGCATTCAAGTCTGTGAAAGTACAGGAGTTGAGCTATCAAAGGGTCAAGGAACCGAGATCAGAGAATCATTTTCGATTCTCACCTATCTAATTCAATAGAAGGTGAACAGAGCTGACAAGATGATGGGAAAAGGAGACACACGCCTGTCCTTCCCTCACTTAGCTATGCAAACTTAAGTAGATCGATGGATGCTATGCAAAATATTTTTTTTCTAGTCTCTAGTTTACTCTACTGAAGCACAAGTTAACATCGCCTCAAGTATATTGAAAGACCAACAATCTCGGTTCACATACTGACATCAGTCGAAAGACCATTTACAGTTAATTGAAAATATTTAGTCACCTGCCATTCATGTCTTCCTTCTTTCAGCTTCAACTCTGCTCTCTGCTTAACTGTTTTCCTAGATTTATTCCCCAGATTTACACAAAGCAAGTGTCCCCGACTCACCCTAAAGCATTTTTTTTCAGTTGTTGGAATCCTTGTAAAGCACATCCATTGCTCCCCAAATGGCAGAATTTTTCAGTGTGAAGAATAACATGATTTGGCTTCAGAGGCTGTCATTTATCCCGCTATGCCCCCGTATTCTCGTGCTATATAATCTTGAGAACTTTAGTGAAAAACTCAATCTGTACTTCCCATCACCAACCCTATTTCATTACCTTAGTTGGAACTTCTGCTTGTTTTACTTGTAGTCCGACAGAGTTTTCCAATCGGTCCTAACTGCCATCCGTGATCTTTCTTTTCCAGATTATGAAAGAGAAATTGCTAGAAACAGCATGTTGTATATCTCTCACCCAACTATAAAGGAAGCATTGTCTCTAGTTCATCACATGTTAGCTTCTTTATCTTTATATAAATATTGTTCTTGCTTAGGCTAAAGTCCTTTGCCATAAATACTACACATAGTTCATTTCAGCATACTTCTATATTTTTACTAGATTTTTTTTCGAAAACTAGGTTCTTAAAGGAGCTTAATCTATTGTAGTTCTAAAGCTTTAAAGCATATTTTTAAATGATCGAAACATCTGAAAGACTGATAGCCCATTTGCCAGGTCATTCTATCATCCTCCCTCCCCTAATATCTGGGTAATCTTGCCTCCCACCACATGTGATTGCACTGAATCATTTATAAAAGAACACTAAAAGACTTCAGTCACAAAAAAGGAGGCTGACTCAAAGAAAGCAATTGCAATGTCCAGGCACTAAGCCATAATCTTGTTAATGTCATCATTGAAGAAGCTATTACCAAATTAGTATTTCTGGCTTAATTAACATATTAATTTTATTCATTATAACATGGAAATTATATACATGATAAAGATGAAGTCACCATGAAATATACTTGTGATATTTCTAATATTGTATATACACTTAATAAAAAAATAAAATATAGAGCAGCCATTTGGGCTGGCCAAACAGGTTCCTACTGGGAATCCCTTTACCATTGTTGATGTACTAAGGTATGTTGTTTATGTATACACAATTCAAAATGGCCAATATAAATAACAATTCATCCAGATGCCATCAAATCTCTTTCATGGGAGCACATGATTATCTTGCGTGGCATGAAAATCTTGGCAATGTACCCTGACTTCCCATCGGCTCAACTTCCTTATAATCCTGATAGCCTTAATGAGTCTGAAAGAAGAGCATGTGAGAGCTCAGAGGTCTTGTCAAGGTAATTGGGGGGAAAGGTGATAAAAGAAGGTGAAGGAACCAAAATGGGGCAGTTCTGATTCCAAGAAAGAGGGAAAAGATCCTGAAACTCTTGACATTAACCTTAGGGTTTTCAGGCTAATTTAGGGGCAGAATAAAACTATATTAACCAATCAAGTGAAGTCAACACCATGGTGTTCCAGAACAAGGCTGAGAGGTCCTGTGATAAGGAAAAGCTTGTAGTGCGGTGGGGTCAATATTAGAAAATGGGGACAGAGAGAAGGAGATGCACTGATGAGGTAATGAAACTATAACTCTGGATCTAGAAAGGCATTTGTGCATGACACCAATATGGCACCCACATTTTTCTTCTCTATGACCATGAAACATTTCAGATGAAAAGAAGCCAATGGCATTACAGATTTCTATAATTAGTTTCAAGGTGTACAGAGGAGGATACATGAAGTAATTTTTGAAGAGATAGCATATATATTTTTAAAATAAAATACATTCTAAAGGTGAATTTCCAGAATTTTCTTACCTCTACAAAGAAGAAGCAGGGAAAAATTGTGTAGCTCCTAAACTCTTGGCTTTGATGATTTGGAAACATGTTTTCCTGTTGGGATATGGGGAAATAATACAATAATTTTGAAATCAGTTTGTGCATGGTATATGGTCTGTGGAAATTCTATAAATTTTCATTATAAAACTAACTTTCTTTTTACCAGGAACTGACATTTTGCATCCTGAGTTATTGTTTAAAATGTTAGAAACATCAATATCTTTTACTTGTATTGCACTTGGCATCCACAAGGATCTTTCTTTGTAAATGCTACTTCTGGCTTGGGAGATCATCGAACATTTCCATTCCCACCCTGATACAGGCACAATCAGATATGCAACATCTGACTCTATCTGCCAGAGAGATAAACATTATGACCATAGAAATAGTACCTTGAAGTTCATGGGCACCATCGCCACATCTTTCCTGCAGCTCTGTGCCTGTCCCTTCCCAATCCTGTGCAGATGACCTTTTGTCAATAATCTGACAAGGTCGTCCTAACCCTAGGAATATGGTGAAGGAGGAAGATGTCCTGAACTCTAATCTGCAGCAGGAGTTGAAATTCCAAGAACATTCCACATTATCCCCACCACCTAGCTTGGAAAATTTACAAAATAAAATGTTTGCAATGTGAAAACTCCCTAATTAGGTATATATGAGTCAACACAGTGGGAATGTTTATGGAGAATTATTAATTAATATATTTTGATTGTGATTCTTATGAAAAAAATAATGGAGAGTTAAACCTCCTTCAGATAATTAAGAAGGCAAAAACTTACAGAGTCTAGCTCTTATAGGATCAAAAGTAACTGTTAGGAATTACTGGCAGAGAATGATATGCAAAAATAAATATGTATAAACAACTCATCCAAGACAGAAGAAATATCTGAATTAGTACATTCTTCTGTAGATAAAGCTGAAGTGGTAGGGAATTGTGATTTTTTTCCTGGGTTGCATTATCAGGAGTAAGCCATAAAGCTGATATGTTCCATATTCTAAGTTGAATTGTTGTAAGCAGTTGGGGTCTGCCTCCCCAAACCAGCCCCACTACCTCCACTCTCCCCAGAGTTCTGTGTTTTTCAGGAGAATGCCATGCCTCATTTCAAGATGTATTTGGAAATCGTGAAGTGAGTTGTCAGAAAGGGTTAGGCCCTTTATTGGCATTTAGGGACAAGGACCAGAGATGCCACCACATGTTCTGCAGTGCATAGGACAGCTCTACACATAATGAAGAATCCTTCCTGCATCCATCTCCACTTTCAAATGTCCCATTGGCTTGTGCCCACTTTAAATGTGTCTGCTGCAGTTTAGTTGAAATAATAAAAAAAAATACAAGTTAAATGAAAATCTTCATATCCTCAGAGCAGGTTATTATAGATAGGGAAGTTTAAATGGAATAAAGACATTGTTTCACAGTTACAAAAATTTTACTTACACAGAGCATTTAATTTAAAATGTTTTCATTTATGGATTAAGTTGGTAGAGATTCATGACACTCAGTGATCTCATTGTTCTTATCTTAGCATAATGATTTAAAGAAACTGTGTGATGAAAATGATATATTTGAATTATTATATGAAAATGAATATATTCATATATTCGAATTCATATATGAAAATGAATATATTCGAATTATTTATTTGGGGCATACACATGCTTTTTAGTTTTACTCTGATGTTTTCAAAATCTTGCAAAGAAACGATAAGGCTGAAGACAGGGGGTAGCAGTGAAATAGCTCACTCTCCCACCATTTGACGAGGAAGGGACAAGAGATGTAAGAAAACGCGTCCCTTTCTAAAAAAGAACTTAAGACATTCTTTTTTTTTTTTTTTTGACAGAGAGAGATCACAAATAGGCAGAGAGGCAGGCAGAGGGAGAGGGAGAAGCAGGCTCCCCACTGAGCAGAGAGCCCGATGCTGGGCTCAATCCCAGGACCCTGAGATCATGACCTGAGCCGAAGGCAGAGGCTTTAACCCACTGAGCCACCCAGGAGCCCCGAACTTAAGACATTCTTGCCAGCAGCACACCTGAGAGAGCCACCTTGTCAGGCTAGGGAATCCAAGAGAAAGAGGGTGCAGGGAGGAACCTGGTGGGGGCTGAGGGCATGAAGGAGGGGGATCCGAACTTCCTGCCAAAAACCTTCAAGGAACCCTGGGAGAAAATCAAAGCTAACTGTGAATTAGTTCTGCCACAAAAGACCTATCCTAATTGACAATGACAAAAAACAAATTAAATGAGATCCCCCAAACTTAAGAGGAGAATGAAAGGAAGAGAGAGAGAAGCCGACAGCTGAAGTTTGGTACTATGGCTCTCATGGGGGGGGTCATGTAGCCCTTACTTGCCACCACACTGTCAGCATGACCAGCCAAGGGGGTGACCTGGGGCATTCATTACCCCACTCATTTCCTTCCTTTCTCCAAATATAACATAAGGTAACATTTTATGAAGTTTAAAATGTACAGCAAATGAGTGATGTAAAAGGAAATGTGATCTTTATTAAACTAGAAGGAAAATAATCATTAATGCTACAATGGCATATTGCAAGCATCATTTAAAACATTTTTCAATCTTGGTATAAGTTGCCAGAGTCTTTCTTTCATAATGAAGACATTATTCTTCAGTTCTTGGTGCTCTCCCTTGGAGACTAGGAGTGAAGGTAAAGTGGGGTGCTTGACAAATTTATGTCACATGCTAATTTGTCATACTCATCATAAAACTAATACATTTCTGCTGATTTCATTTGCATTTTATTGAAGTTATCAATTATTTGAGATTTAAATAAAGTCAGAAGCCAAATAGAACTATAATATGGTAGTTACAGGTGAGCTAACCATGAAGGAATGACCTATGTTGTATCACAAATACCACATGTTAAAACCAAAATATCTTGATCTTTTAAATAAGCCAAGGCAATTTTCTGCTGGTATGTTCCATTTTGCAAATTATTTTGCAGAAGTCTTTAATGCTTATTTAACCTACTTAATAGATTCCATCATATACGTACAAGGCTAAGGCCTGAAAACTCCTATGATTGAACTTTAACGACTATTGGAGAGCCATAGACCCCTTCGTTTGAGTGCTTCTTGACACTCCATGTATATAGCGTATTAGTTTTAAAACAGGTCCACAAATTCTTTGATGTTCCTCCTTTCGAGAAGTGTAGACTAATTTCCCTCCCTGGACTTAGTAACTCACTGCTAGTGAGTGGAATATAATAGAAGGGATGGTTTGTAACTTCAGAGAGTAGGTCATAAAAAGAGCTGTGACCTCCTGTTACTCTTAGATGCTGGGTCTGGAGCAAGTTGTCTACCATGCCATGAGGAGAGGCCCACATAGCAAGGAATTTGTCCTCCTGCCAAAAGCCAATTAGGAACTGAGGCCTTCTGCCAACAGCCAAGTGGGTGAGGCATCTTGGAAATGGATCTTCCATCTACAACCAACCTTCCTATATAACTGTAGCTCCCACTAAGTCCCATCAGCTACAAAATGAGACATACCAAGCCAGAACCACTCAGCTAAACCCCTCCCAGATTTCTGCCCCCCCCCCACCAGATCTGTGAAATGATAATTGTGTATTATCTTAAGTTTGGAGCAATTTTTTACACAGTAAAAAACAAGTACTACAAGCATTAACAGACTTATTTGCATATTAGATAACAGTCATGAGAAAGGGTTTTTTGTTTGGTTGGCTTACTTTGCTTTTTGTTTGTTTGTTTGTTTTTTGCTTGCTTGTCTTGTTTTTGTAAAGAAACATTATCTGTCTTGGGGAAGGGACTACCTAATTTTAAATGTCAACTCGTCATTAACTTATTCATGGAACAGAAAAATAAGAAGTCAATATTCAAAGTGATTCTTCTGTTTCAGGAATTTGGTTAGTTAATTCCATGCAGGTGGTATGATCTGATGATTCTGCTTGTGTCCTGGCTTTGTCAGTCATTGTGTAATCTTGTACAAGTCACTGAGCCCTCATGATCTCAATTTTCTCATCCATTTCATGGGTATAATAACAATACCTAGCATGAAGTTTGCTTTGAGGATCAAATGAAATATTGTATGAAGAGAACTTTATGAAGTGCTATTCAGTCCAAATGTGGATATAGGGCCTGGTACTCCAGTCCTCAGCTCCCAATCAAATGGACAAGTTGTACCCTTCCATTTACTGAAATGATGTTTGGGATCTTTGTGATAAGAAAAAACAGAGATTATATTTTCTAGGTGTTAGGAGCTGAGTGATGTCTTCCAAAATTCATATGTTGAAATATTACCACCCCATAACTCAGAATGTGACTTTACTTGGATATAGGGCCTTTACAGAGGTAAATAATTTAAATAATTTTCAATAATTTAAAATGAGTTCATTAGGATAGCCCTCAATCCAATATGACTCATGTCCTTGTTAGAAAAGATTAGGACACAGATACACACAGAAAACAGAGCCTGTGAAGATACAGGGAGAAGATGGTCATCAAGCTAAGAAGAGAGACCTTGGAAGAAACCAACCCTACCAACACCTTGATCTCAGACTTTTAGCCTTTGGAACTTCTTTTGTTTAAGCCACACTGCCCTAGCAAGCTAATTCACTAGAAAATAGCCACCAAGGTGTTAGAGTGGGATTTCATATTTCAGATTCAATCATCATTTAGCTATATAGATTTAGTACTGGTTGGTATATCTGAGTAGCAGTTTTGTGGTGAGAAAAGATTATTCGATTTTTTGAAGGGCTTCTTAAGAACTATTACCAATTGTATAATCTCAAAAAAAATTTCTTTTTTCTTTTTTTTTAAAGATTTATTTATTTATTTGACACAGAGAGAGATCACAAGTAGGCAGAGAGAGAGGGGGAAGCAGGCTCCCGGCTGAGCAGAGAGCCCGATGCAGGGCTCGATCCCAGGACCCTGAGATCCTGACCTGAGCCAAAGACAGAGGCTTTAACCCACTGAGCCACCCAGGCGCCCCGAAAAAATTTTCTATATGGCCCTGAAATAGTTTGAAAAGTTGAAAGAATTATTCGTATGTAAATTATTTTGAAAGGTGTTTTTTTTTTTCCCCATTCGGGAAATTTTAAAATTTTTCACAAGGAAAGTAATACACACAGAAAAAATCTATTTAATTTGAATATGGCTACTGTGGCAAATTTAAATTCTAGAGTGATTTTCCTTGTGGGTGGAAATGGAATGCTAATTAATGTTAATATTAGTCTCACAGAAACATAATTAGGAAGGTAAATCTGTTACATTTTCTCTCAAACCAAATAATGCATTCCATTAGAAATGATTTAAGGACAATCAGAAATTTGGCTTCACTTTATCACATCTACTCATCATTAGTGCAAAAAACTGAAAGGGGACTAGACATTATTATTACTTTTGTAATATCATGTTCTTAAAGTATGTATCTGTGGAAAAATTCATATAATATTTTCAAGGCAAAATTAATATAATTGTGTGTACCAATGTATTTTATTATTGCCAGAGATCCTTGCAATGTTATTCTACATTTTATTACCATTTATATATTGTTTTAATACCCTATTCTGTATTAATTGATTTACATTATCGTCCCTTTGTGCCGCAAGCAGTACATAAATACAAACTCACCCTCCATAAGATAATAACTGCATTGACTATTGATTGCAGCTTCTATTGAAAAATTTCACAAAAAGATATTAAAATCTTCCATAACACAATAACCTTGTGGGCCCTAGGGTACTGTCATAATGGGTTATGTTTAATTTCAGGGAATATTTGGGTAAATTGTCTTTTCACCAACCCTCAGCAACTTAACTGGTAGCTTATATTAAGCTGCATTTTCTTAAAGAGAGAGAGAAAGAAAACATGAATGCAAAAAAAGTCTCTTCGTTGTCAAGCTCCAATCTTGATTTTTAAATAATGAAGTTTATGATATTTTAAAATAATGAGTGACTGAACTAGCTTCCTAGCAGGGGAGGGAGTAGAACGTGAAATTGGCATTTGAGTATGTGTCAAATATGTATTTAAACTGACCATATGAGGAGAAGGTGATTTCCTTGTTATTCCATCAATTTTGAAAGCAGAAGTGCATTGTTCAGCATAATTTTCAGAAGCTGTAATAATCCAGGTATACGCTGACTGGGGCTGAGAAGACAGCTGCAGGGTGTGGACAATCCAAGCTCCTCCTATCACGTGGCTCTGCCATCCGGGCATCTCCCTCATCTATATAGTCCCGAACGGCCCATTTTCACCATGCTTGCTTTCTAGGAAACAGGAAGGTGGAAAGGACTAGAAGAGGAAATGGTGCAGATCACTACTATACTGCCAGAACATAATTAAAAGGCCATGGGAAGACCTGCCTGGGAGGCTGGAAAAATTGCCCTGTGAAACTTCTATTTATATATGGACAAAGTTGAGGGACCATTAATCTCTGCCACCTGAATGAAGAGATGGATATCTTTCCTTTGCAGACCTTAATTCAGAAACTACGAACCTGGGAATTCAGCAAATACCATGTTGGAAACTCAAGCCATGTCTTTAGGCTTTGTGTGAAATTCAGTAGCCCAGACTAAAAAGCAGAATAGTGTGGCTGATATCCAGCAGTATTTATTGGGTGCTTTACAGTGAATCAGAGAATCTCACTGAACACCTTTTTAAAAGACTTTTTTAAAAGTAATCTCTACCCTCCACGTGGGGCTTGAACTCACAACCCCGAGATCAAGAATCACATGCTCTACTGACTGAGCCAGCCGGGTGCCCCTCATTGCACATTTTAGAGTTGTGGTTGTATAAATGCTGTCAGCTTTTTTTTCTTAATAAAAACAAAAGTTGTGGGGCGCTGAGTGGCTCAGTGGGTTAAAGCCTCTGCCTTCGGCTCAGGTCATGATCTCCTGGTCCTGGGATCGAGCCCCGCATCGGGCTCTCTGCTCAGCGGGGAGCCTGCTTCCCCCCTCTCTCTCTGCCTGCCTCTCTGCCTACTTGTGATCTCTCTCTCTGTGTCAAATAAATACATAAAATGTTTAAAAAAACAAACAAAAAAAAAAAAACCCCCAAAAAATTGTGAGATAAACTTAGGCTAACTCACTTTGTAAAGATTAAAAACACAGTGTATTTGTTACTGATCGTTTCAGCTTTCTTTTGGTCTAAATTGGACTGGTCCTAGTGCTTCTGGCTATATTAAGGAGTACGGTCATCTTGGCAGCCTGCATTTATATATTTGCCATTACTAATACATTCTAATTTCTATTTTATTAACTGAAAGAAGCTGTTTTATTTTTTCTGAATATAAAAGTATTTCATTCTCTTTACAAAGCCAAAGAAGAAAGTAAAAATAATTCATGACTTTACCATCTGAAAATAACTCCTGTTAGTATTTTGTTGTACATTCTTCTAGATTTCTTCACTTAATATAGACTATGAAGCAATATGTTTATTCCACATTACCTTAAGCATACATTATTTAGCAACTATGGTACTGTACTATTGTGAAGGGAAACTCTTCACAAATCTACTTGGGATTCGCAAAACTTGGAGATGCTCTAGCTTTCTTGGTCCCCTTCTTATGGGCTCCATCACGGTCTCGCTCCCCACCATACCATGGTGGTATGTCACCTTGGTTTGAGTCGCTTAAAACTTTTATGATTTTGTTTATATGGTGGGTTTTTTTTTTTTTTTAAGATTTTATTTATTTGTCAGAGAGAGAGAGCTCAAGCAGGGGGAGAGGCAGAAGCAGGCTCCCCGCTGAGTCAAGGAGCCTGACGACCTTGTGCGGCTTGATCCCAGGACGCTGGGATCATGACCTGAGCTGAAAGCAAACACTTAACAGACTGAGCCACCCCGGCATCCCTGTTTTGCTTATATGTTTATGATGAGTTCCGTACAGAAAGCCTGTGAAAACATTTGCTTTCCACCAACATTTTGATTTATACTTAGCTGGTGATGGATCGTGTGAAGCAGTAACTGTCTTTCTCTCTTTTGTTCTGAGTACGTGCTGGGGTATTCACATCTGGCTGAGATACCATCCATATAGTATCTATGTAGCTACACTCTCTCTGGCAAGTAAATGAGGGGATTTTATTTTCCACCTTTTAACAGGAAAGTCAATTCTTCATCAGAACTTACTTAGCTGAAAACGTCTCCTTGTAGCTGATGCTTAACTAAGTAAGGCATTGCCAAGAAATTTTATGCCCACTCTCATGTGGGTTTTGTTTTCCTAATATTCTAAAACTTTTTCAATGAAGCAAGTCCCACTGTCTTTTATCATCCAGTGTTGCTGTTGAAAAACAAGTGTAATTCCGTTTCTTACTTCTCTGTAGGTAGTTGATTTTATTCTCTTCTCTTTCTGTAAGTTTTTAGAATCTTCTCTTTATTTCCGATGTGAAAAAAATTAGGATTGTGTACCTAACTATGGGTCTTTTTTTACTTCTATTTTCGACAGTTTTAACCTTAAGATTTGTGTTTTTTCTAATCTCTGGTAAATACATATTATTACTTTGATTAATGTCTCCTCGTTTTTCCCTGAAAATGCTTTTTAATGTATATTTGACCTCCTTATTTGGTTTTCCATGTCTCATCATTCTCTTTTGCATTTTTTTATATTTTGTGGTCTGTGTTCTTGGCGATTTTCCTCTATCTCATTCAGTATCTTTGTATTGTAGAAACATCACATTACAATGAGGAGGTGTATAAGTTATTATACCTCTTTTTGTCCATTTAGACATTGAAAATTAGACGTTGTAACTTTCACAAGTAATATCATTTTGTCATTACTAAATTTAAGTAATTGCTTACCACAAGTATGTAATCTCACAATTAGAATTGGCCAAGATCCAATATCGGGGCAGTAAAATAATTTAAAATTTCATGAATGATAGCTAAGTACATGTAAGTAGGCTCATTTAAAATGTTGGGAAACTTAAGATGAAATATGGACAATTTAAATTCACAACTGAGGTCATAAACAGCAGAATTGAAGCTATATAAAGACAACTCAGTGATTTAAAGAACAATTTGACATATTCTTCTAGAATAAAGAAATAAAAAAGATTAGAGATAAAATAGATATGTGGCATGGAAAATGAGGATCTACAATACATATCACTGTAGATTTTTTCAAAGGAGAAATAGATTCAAGTCCAGGCCCCAGATCTCTTTTTTTTTTTTTTTAAAGATTTTATTTATTTGAGAAAGAGATCACAAGTAGGCAGAGAGGCAGGCAGAGAGAGAGAGGGAAGCAGGCTCTCTGCTGAACAGAGAGCCCGACGCGGGGCTCGATCCCAGGACCCTTAGATCATGACCTGAGCCGAAGGCAGAGGCTTTAACCCACTGAGCCACCCAGGCGCCCCCCGGATCTCTTTTTAAGATATAGTTCTTTCCAAGCAGCTGGTCAGTGCCACTACTTCTTGGAAGAAGGTCCAGCCAGCCATTACTCTCTCTGTGAGCTTCCTTTCTTGTCATACGATGTTTTTCCAAAGTCACAACTAGTCAGATGAGGTAGGCTCTGGAGCCGCTATGGCTGCCCAGGAAAGGCAATCCTGGGGAGAGCCTCGGGCAGCTCTCCCTAGACATCTAGGGTCAACATTTTTTTCTTTTCTCTCTGATGTGTGTTCCAGATTTCCTTTTCCCTTGCTGTTGGGTTGGTAAGATGCAAGAGTTGGGGAAGTCAGTGGAGGTCATTGTCTTGTTGCAGCTCTATGCTATCATAGGGAAAAAATTTAGCTCCTTGAAAAACTAGAACTACATGAGAATTAGGGGCCTAAATTTAAGACAGTAGTAGAGTCTTTTAAAGTGTTTCTTTGCCAATATTGTTCCCCATGAACACTCTGTCTCTCCTTCGTGAAACTCGTAAGGGCGTATTCACTGTTTGTTTTAAGATCCTGGTTCCTTTAAGGAGTTTTTCTCTCTTAATTACTATCTATCATTTCCTTTTTTTTCTTTATTTTTTTTATTAACATATAATGTATCATTTGCCCCAGGGTACATGTCTGTGAATCATCAGGCTTACACATTTCACAGCACTTACCATAGCACATACCCTCCCTAATGTCCATAACCCAGCCACCCTATCATTTCCTTTTTATGTGCTACTTAAATATAGATTGAAAAGCAGACCATACTGACGTATGAACAGGGCTTGATATTTAATTGGTAAGTGTGCATTCAAGAGACCAAGATTCTTCGGAAATGGTGCAGACTTTTCAGACTTTTCATTAAAATGGTAGAGCAAATTCTGTATGTATGGAGTTTGGGATTTTTGAATTTGTGATTACCTCCTTTGGTTTTCCTTCAAATTTGCTTAAGAAGAAACCACATTCTTTACATAGCAAGTTTCATTCTTCTTTATCTGCTCGTCTGGAAATTCAGAAATTCCACTTCTTCCCTCTGGATCTCTAATATGCACAGCCACCAGCAGAGATCATTTAATATCCACCAAAGACCCTAAATTGGGAAATAAGGTAGAATATCTTCTTAGGTGTCCCTCATCCAAGCCTCACAGATCACGAGAGATTGGCTCTTTTGCTCTTATAAATTCCATAGATCAGGGCTTATCAAATATTTAAACCAGAGGCAATTTGAGAACATAAGGAAGGTATGCATCAGAGAGACGATGAATAAGCTGCATTGTCCTGAGAGACAGGATGACTATGATGCCCTGTTTGGCCCCAAAGAAAGCCTAGAAATTGATAAACTAATATGGGAAGGAAACTGAATCAAGATAAAGAGGAAAAGTCCTAAGGCAACTGGTCTGGTGCCATCTGCTTCTGCTTGGTACTAATTCCATTCCCCTAATGGCCAAATGTGGAACAGAAGCCTTATTATTATGCCCATTTTATAAGTAAAGGGAGTGAATCCTAGAGTAACTTGCCAAATGTCAAACAAATATCATCGGAGTTGATACTGTTAATAAAAAGGCCCACATACTTTCTACTATAGCATACATCTCCCTGTTAAAATGCAATGTGAGGAGCACTTGGGTGGCTCAGTTGGTTGAGCGTCTGACTGCTTGTTGGCTCATGTCCCGATCTCTTGGGTCCTGGGCTCTGGCCCCCCATCGGGCTCCGTGAGAGTCTATTTGGGGATTCTCTCCCTCTGCCCCTCCCCCCATGCCTGCTTGTGCTCTCTCTCTCTCCCTCTGCCCCTCCCCCCATGCCTGCTTGTGCTCTCTCTCTCTCCCTCTCTCTCTCTCAAATTAATAAATAAATCTTTTAACAAAAGAAAAAATAAAATAAAATGCAACGTGATGAGTGTTGGGATTCAGGTAAGCTTTGGGGAGTAGGGTCTAAATGAATTGATGAGGATAAGTTGTGAACTAGCTACCCAGGTCAGTAACATATAAATAAGCACTTAAGATGTATTTGTGTTTCCTAGAGTAGTGATTGCCTCAGAGACCCTAGCTAGAATGAATATGTATAATTAAAAGAGTCTTTGTGGTGTGATATGCAGCAAAGAAAATCATACAATCAAGAGACTCTAAATTCCCAATTTTAGAGAGTTACACAGAGATACAGACCTCCGAGGGAATGTTTCCTTCCATGGAGACACAGGAAATGAAGGAGGAGGGAGAGGATATAAAGTGGCTGCAAGGCAGGATGACACAGCATAACTCTCAGGCGTGGAAAAAAAATAGGTGCCTTTTGGATAAATAAAGTATCTGGCCTGTATATACACTCTAAGGTTTGTTCAATTTCTTTTTAATCAAATGCTCCCAGATTGAGCAGGAAATTGTAGAGGGGACGATGAGAGCCCAGCTGCTGCCTCTGGAGAGCAAGGACTGATTTCGCCTGCAGCTGGGAAAGCTCACGTGAGAGCTGATAGGTCAGGATCACAAATGGATAAATTCTGTCCAGCTCCCACTCCCACAGGATTTCAATTCATTGAGCTTTTAGTTTGTTACTGACCCAAATAAAATGTGCGAGGTTCTCTTCTTATTTTTTCCTTTGCTTTTTATTTCCCTGCCCTTCTTTGGTTCCTGTGAATCGTGTATTCATAATGAGGCTGGGTGATATGAAATTCACACACCCCAAAATGTAATTATTTTGTTCAACAACAACCTAATACTTAAAGGTTTACTTCATCTTCCTATCGGGGTCACCCATCTGGCTCTCCCGGTGAGAGAAAAGCAGTTTGAACAAAAAGACTCTTTTTGGTCTGAGCAAATGCACACCACCCAGAGAAAGCAGGCAGGATTAGATGTAACTGACAATGCAGCCTCCCCATTTTATCTTTCTCCCACTTCTCAGTAAGCCAATTCATCCATCCAGGTGTGGACCACTGACGTGAATCCTAACACTGATCTGTAGCTCTTTTCTAGTCCATAACAAGAAGGTGTTTATAAACTCATTTCCTTCCTTGAGACGTAAACACTGTCAGCGATTGTCTGCTGTCCTTGATTGTGGAGCGTCCCCCTCCTCTTCTAATTTGTCACCCATTGTGCTTGTTTTGCTCCTCAATTCAGTTTTCTTTTTGACAGATTCTGTTATGTTTCCATAGCCCCCACTTCATCTCCCATTTCCTTTTAAACAAACACTTAAGTGAAAATAGCCATCTTTGTTTCTGCAACATTTAGTCGATACATTCCTAGGATTAAAAAAATTATAGAAGAGCCCAAAATCTCTGCTTTGGAAGTCTCTTGAAAATAATTCCTACCATAAGCGCAGTCCGTAAGTAAGCCTTCTGTAAACATGGGTTGCAAGAAATAAATGAAGCAGAAAAAAACTCAGTTTTTATTATTCCTTCCTGTCAATCTGTCCTCTAGGTTTTCAAAATTTAACCCCTTCCAAATGCTATTCATGTGAAACCCACACAGCTGTTCCTTTCATTACTTGGCATTCCTTGATATCCAGCTTGATGGAGAAAGGACATTAATATTTGTCAAGCACCTACCAATGTCAGACACCATACTTAGTAATTTTTACATGCTATATGTAAATCTTCACTAAGTTTTCCTTTCCAAAGATGACCGTATAGTGACTAAGAAGAGTTAAGGAAGATTTCTTCACTCAAAATATAAAACAACCATGAGCTTATTGCTCCAAACAGAACAACTAAAAGGATAAGCTACAAAAATTATATAGTGTTTTAATACCCATAAGGGGAGGCAGGGTATGCAAAAACATTAATGGAACTGAATTTCAGAACTTCATAAGCTCATCCCAAGAGAGAATAAATTGCCTATTATGTTCATATCTGGAAGCACAATGGGAGAAGATGTATGTCCAACATAGATGGTGAGATTTGCAGGATAAGGAGAAAATAGCCAAACTTTTAAAGGCCGCATATAGGCTGGCATGGCCGACTAGAATCTCGAGGAGCTCCAGATGCAGAGTGAGTCTGTACCCATCTATCAATTCTTTCTCATGGGATTTTCACCAGTCCTCAAGGCAAAGGCTGGGAAAGTAACAGAAGGGTCTAAAGAAATCCCAGTATTTCATGGAGCCCTCACGGAAAGGGCAGCAGACCTCACTACAGGCTTAGGAGCACAGCAAGGACAGAGAGATCTCTGGAATAATAAAAACTGGGCTAGAGTGCAGAGAAAGCTTTTTGGTGACCTAAAAACAGTACTTTCAAGCCCTGAGATGTCATAAGATTTTTATTGGCGTTTAAATCCTAAGTCTTACTTGAGGGAGAATTCTAATTGGATCTTCAAATTATTTGGAACGAGGGATGTCCTGAAATTTACCAAACTGTAACTTCTCCCAGAACTCACTTCAATCATGGATTACAAGAAGGAGCATACTCTTCAATGGGGGTAAATATCATTTATTCGGTCTCTACTATTCTTTGTTTATTGTACCAGCATGTAGAGTATAAACTATAAGACATGCAAAGAAGCACGAAAATGTGACCTATTCTCCAAAGAAAGAATGGTCAATAGAAGTAGACCCAAAGATATTCCAGAGATTAGAAACAACAGGCAAGAACTTTAAAATAACTACTATAAATATATTAATGTGTTTAGCTGAAAAGGTGAATAATAAGCATGAATAGAGAATTTTAGCAAAAAATTTAACAATACAAATGATTAAATGAAATTCTAGAACTGAAAAATAGAATACTGAAAATGAAAATCATTTCATATGCTTAAGAGCAGAAAGAACAATTTAAAAGAAAAGACCAGTGAGCTACAAAATCATCATTTTTACATCCATCAAAAAGTTAAGGTACAAAAAAGTTAAATGAACTAAATTTCAGCGCTCCTTAAATTCTTCCTAGGAGAGAAGGAATATTCTGCTATTCTCATACCTCAATAAGCCAAATAATGGTTCAGGTGTTTCCCAGAGGTTAGAATTATTAAATAGAAACTCTGGGATTTTTATTTAGGTCATCCTGACACCAAAGCCTGAGCCTTTTTAAGCTCTGTATCTCAAATTATACTTGCATTATTTATTATAGTGCCTTTATTCAGTTGCTCCCTACAAGATAGCTCCTAATTCAGATCACAAAACACCTATGTGTCCTCTAAATCAGTTCCATTTTCTGTAATCCCAAATTGAGGTATCTGCATACAAAAATTGCTACAACTGTCAAAGCTAAATGAGGTCTACATTAAAGCCCAATTTAGATGGAGGGGTTAATAGATTGATACATACATAGATAGAGACATAGATGTTATTTAGAACCTTAAAGGGATACTTGAGCTGGATTTTCAACTCGTCTTTTTGACCTGAGACCTTTTCATTTTACCTCTTGGACTCCAACATTTACTATTCTCTTGGACCTCTTCGATGTGATAGAACAGGAGTCTCAAAATCCACTGTCTTCTGTGGCCAGGGAGATAAACGAACTATATCGAGTAAAATCATCTGGGTAATCAGGCAATAAAGAGAATGAAAAATGCAAAAATGCAAGGAGTTATAAAGTGATACCATGCCAAAATGTATTCAAATTCAAATATATTTTTAACAGTCTCCTGATAAAGATTTCAGCCAGATCTGTTCCTTACACTAACAGTTTGTTTTATAGAATAGAGCATGGTAGTTAAAATCCATTGTGACAGTCAAAACAGATTTCAAAGTCTAGCTCTGCCACTTGCTGATTTTGGTAACACAGGCCTTGTCATGGACCAAGGTTAGCCTTAGATCCTTTCTCAGTCAGAGGGTGATAATAGCAGTACTTATATCATAGGTCATAATAAAGGTCAAATAATGAGGTAACGTGTGTAAATTGATTTGAACAGTGCCTGATACACATTGAATTTTCAATAAATATTAACTAGGATTAGTATTAATGAATCTTAACCAAGTTTTCCAAAGAAGGCTTACAATTTAGTTTTTAAATTTATTCTTAATAGGATCTAGAAATGTTTATTTCAAATTAAATGCTTGCTGGGATATTACTATTAGGATCTATGCTTGTAGTTAATCATACAAGGATAAAATATATGATCATATATTAAGTATAATATATAATGTATTAACAGTAACTTCCTGATGACTCATGGCTAGTCCATTATTCTATAATGGCATCTATATCTTTTCTGTCTTATTCACAGACAGCCTGTAATTTCTATATTTTCAGAACTACTTTCTCTTTTAAGTGTGCTTCTCTGGATACATTTCACTGGAATATCATTTAAAAAATTATTGATGATTCTGCACAGCCTACTTTATTAAAAACAACTATAAATATTCAGCTCTAAATATAAATAAACGTTTAAATGCAATCACGGCAAAGTTTTCTGGAAGTGACTGTTGAAATGAAAATGATGCAGGATTATGGCTCATTTTATATGTTATTTTATCTATTTGCCATGTTAATACATTTCTGTTGACAGGGTAAACCTGTTGGCTGCTGTTTCTATTGCTAACAGCCTATTTATATGCACCATATAAATGTTTTATGGGTAGATTTCCCATCATATTTTGACTTAGAGCAAAATAAAGATAATACGTTGCTGAAGGACATCTTCTCCTGTGGTCATAGTCTCTTGATGACTTTTAAACAAAGGAATTTGAATCCTCAAAACATCATAAAATGATATTTCTTTTCCTGAAATATCTGTTGATCACTTGTATAGCAATTTCTCTCTGCAAACCTTTCATATGAATATTTTATATAGTCTCATCATAATATTAATATAATATTAATTTATAATAATATTAATTTATTCAATAAATATTTATTAACACGCTACTCTGTGCTAGATCCTGATGATACAGTGGTAAACAAGACTGTCATGCTCTCTGACTGTGAAGTTCGCTATTTAACAGGGAAGACATTCATTTAAAAAAAAAAGAATTAACCAAAAAAATTTAATTACTTTCAATTATGATAAATATTACAAAACAAAAGCGATTTTTGTTCATTGCATTTATTTATTTACCAAACACATATTGAAAACCATGTTACATTAGCATGAAATATGCTGGGTGAAAAAAAAAGATGAATATTGCAGTCCCAATATCAAGAAGTCTAACTTGATATGTCTAGAAGAGATAAATACATACACAGTAAAAAATGGTAAGGAACAGAAGAGAGACGTATAGATAGTAACACAAAGACATAGAGGAAAGACTACGAGTAACTGGGCAGGTGTTAAGTGTAGGCTTCTCATAAGACATTACATTTTAGGTGGGTTTGGAAGAATAAACAAAATATGGCAACAGAAAAGGTGTCTAAGTGGAGGATACTTTTTTTTTTTTTGTAAAAAGGGCACTGATGTAGGGGCTCCTGGGTGGCTCAGTCGGTTAAGCCTTAGACTCTTGATTTAGGCTCAGGTTATGATCTTGAGGTCATGAGATCAAGCCCCACATCAGGCTCCACACTGTGTGGAGAGTTGGCTTGAAGATTCCCTCCCTCTCCCTCGGCCCCTCCCCGACCCACATGGTGGCACATGTGCCCTGCCCCCAACATAAATAAGTAAATCTTTAAAAAAAAAAAAAGCACTGATGAAAAAGAATAATATATTTGTAAAAAATTTATTGCTCCCATCACTTAACATATTCAAGAACTGTTGTATGAAATGCAGAGGTAAAAAGAAGTGTTCCTTGCCCTTTTGGACCTCCAGATCTAGAAGTTGTGGGGAAAAAAATGCACATAAGTCAATGGTATAAAACATTTATTTATTGTATTAGAATTCCATGCCAAATCAGTAATGTGATCCCAAACGAAATACCACAAAATGATTTTTTAAGATCTGGGCAAATTAACATACTAAAAACCATTAAAACAATATGAGGAAAAGAGCAAGAGGGGAGAATGACCTAGTTAAATATTTAAATACTTAACACTTCTGTAATTGCACTGGCTTGGAATTGGGGAATGAATAGACAATGCAGGCCCACAAATAAATGTAAACTTAGGAATGGAAGAAATAGTGCTTCCTGTCAGTGGGAAAAGGTGTTTTGGAGTTTTGTTTTGTTTTGTTTTGTTTAAAGATTTTATTTATTTATTTGACAGAGAGCTAGAGAGAGAGCACAAGTAGGCAGAGCAGCAGACAGAGGGAGAGGGAGAAGCAGGCTCTCTGCCGAGCAGGGAGCCCAATGCGGGGCTCGATCCCAGGACCCTGGGATCATGACCTGAGCTGAAGGCAGCCACTCAACTGACTGAGCCACCCAGGTGCCCCGGAAAAGGTGTTTTGTTTTGTTTTTTAACAGAGGATGCTAAGAAGAAAATAAATAACTTTGGACCGTTCCACTGAGTGATCCATAATACTTCTTGCCTTCCTTCTGAACTTTCCTAAGTATTCTGTGCTCATAATGCTTCCTCTTGCTCATCCGGGGTTGGGCAGCAAGAACTGGGTTTAGCTCTGCTTACGTCTCTCTCTTTTTCCCGTGGGACTGGCTTGTCTGCAGCAGGAGCCTGCCTCTGGTCTACTCCCAAGGTGCAGTGAACTTGTACTAAATACCCTGTCCCTCTAGGAGGCATCCGCTGTCTGGTGATGCTTTCTGGGCTGGGGCGGGAGGCTTTCTAAATTGAGGCAGTGTGGGAGGGTGGTGTTCAGTGGTAGAAAACCCACTTTAATCTCATAAATAAGCAGCGTTTTGATACATGGGCCAAGATCCCCGAAAGATCAACAAGGTCTGGCATTCAGCTTTAAAAAAAAAATGCAGACTTCTAGTCTAGTTAGTGAGTGTCTGTGAGCTTTGCTGTTGCTTGTAGACCACGTGGGGTTTTGGACCTAGTAGGCGGTACTGGTGTGTATCACACTCTATTTGTACAGGTGTACCCATGGCTATTAATGGCTGCAGCCTGAGCCAATAGCTTTAAGCCATAGGCATTAAGCAGGTGAGCCATGCAGGCTTCCAAACTGGGTGCCTCTGGAGGTTACATCAGGTTTGCCCAGAGGTAAGTGGCTTTAAGCAAACAGTAGGCAGGCCTCACAGGCCCTCAGCTGTGCAGCTTGATTCTGAGCTACCTGGGGACAGTGTGGCCTGGCATTGCAGGGTAGGCTGACATGGGATTCAACTGTTTTCATGCACTGATAGGCAGCGTGATATTTGCTACTTTTAATTGTGAGCTGGTGGATGTCCCTATGAACCAGTGAATTTCTGGCTTTCATTGCTAGTGCTGGACCTAGAGAAGCAGTGTTAGAAAACTCAGATCCCACTCTGCACCTGGGGCCCCACGCAGGGACAAATCTTGGCTTTGTGTGACTTGAGCTTGGGTTTTCTGACTTGGGTTTAGAGGCTTCAGAGTCAGGTCTTGCTTTGTGGTCCCAAATTGGTCTGGATTCCTTAATTATGTAAACTCTGACCTTGGATTTAGATTTCTCAAATCCAATTTGTATACAATCGAGGTGCGCCTGGGGCAGAGGTGTTGGCCCTTCTTAGTCCTCAGGGATAAAAGCTTCAGAAGCAGTCACAGCAGCTACAATTCAAGAATCTGGGGAGGGATTTCTCTATTTGAACAAATGCAGGAATGAAGAGAAAACCTTCCTAAGAGATCATTTTATTGGTTTAAGCAAGTCCGCAGCAAAAGGCGGAGGCAACAAGAACAAAGTACCGCAAATACTCCTGAGAGATTGTGTAGAGAGAACTCACCATCCCTGAGTCTTGATGGTACCAGAAACTCAGTGTTCAAAGGCAAAATGAAAATTAAAGGATTTTCCACAAAGGAGATGATGATGATGATGATGATGATGATGATGATGATGATTTTAAAGATAGGAATTACCCAGATGAATCTATTTCTATATTTTTCCCAAACAAATTTTAGATGATGGGTCACTGACTAGGGCAAACTGGTATAAAATAAGGCTAAAATCAAGATTTTTCTTCATCCAGCCCCTTTTGCCCAGACACCACTGAGCCTGTGGTAGGCTGGTGTTGTGACCACTCTGGGACAAGCACAAGCACAGTGTCACGGCGCTGGCTGGGAGAGCTCCTTCCGCATCTCTTGGAGTCAGTCACTTTCAATCTTGAGTGTAGGAGCCCAGCTATAAAATCTGATGCATCCTTTTAAATCTCTGGGCTCCTTTAGACTAATGTCAGTGACTATATACTTGCTTCTGAGGCCATGAAATAATCTCGCATTCCATGAAGGAACAGTCCAGGATTCAGCCGCTGGGGGGACCCCAACTCCACCAACATGGAAAATTTCCCCAGCTGAGCTCAAGCAAAACGGGACATTTTAGAGGATAGATTTGAGACTTTTATTTCTTTGAATATTTTATTCATTCAACAAAAAACTTTTATGTCAGACTTGGATTTATTTTAGACTTTAACTTTGCACTTAAAAAGACTCCAACTTTAGAGGTGATTTCTCCCTGGGAACTTAGTAATGTGACAAGTTTTATAGTAGACATTTTGCAGCATCTCTGGGATGTTTTTATTTATTATTGGACTATCTTAATTTCATTACCACACTGGGTCATATGGATAGTTATAATCTGAACTATAACTTAAGCATAAGCTTTTGGCTTTGAGCACAACATTACCTTGGGTTCAGTGTAATTCATGTAGAGTAGTGACTCATTTTAGAGTCTTCCTGGGCAAAATCTCTACTGCCCACTAGAAAGATCCAGGGAGGGGCAGTGGTCACATGCAAGGCAATGGCTGTAGGAAGATGGAGGTATAGGGAGAAAT
>CM052900.1:91091940-91122066 GCA_028534135.1 Potos flavus | reverse complement strand
TACCATAATACTGGCCTTCGTTACTCATAAATCCTTCCGAAGAACAGAAAGTTTATTCCATATTTCCAGTTGTGTTTTTCATCCAGTTTTGGGCGCTTCATTTATTGGAAAAAGGATTTTTTTTCCCTATGGTAGTTTTTCTATGGGAAATACAGAAACAGAAGTTACATACCTATACCAATTTATCTACTGATCTGTATCTCTATCTTGATTCTATTCATAGCCCTACTCTCCCTCCCCACTCCCATCTGTATGCCTATGTAATCTATAATTGCCTTAACTAGAAAAATGGCAGAGTACCTGGAGTAGTAACTGTCTATTCAAAAAAATTACTCGGCAAGCAGTAGAACTAGAAATGGAATATTTGCAGCTCCAGTTTTCATTAAAAGGGAGATTGTAGAGAAATGAGAGCAGTTTGGCAACAAAGTCCTAAAACTCAGGCAGTCACTGCATCATTTTAGTGAAATTTGGGAAATGGCAATTTTTTTGGGAAATGTGGTTTCCTGTAACGTAGAAGTCTCGGTGGCAAATATTGTAAGATGAAGTGGCAGGATGAATGCCAATGAGCGTTGACTAGCTATGGAAAATAACTTCTAAAATCATCACCAGCTTCTTTTAAAAGAAAGGGCAAATGAGGTGACTCTATTTTGTAACAACAGAACTATTTGCAGTTTTTGAAACTGTGTCCAAAATAATATTCTTCACTGCGGCTTTCCCTGAACCTGGGACTTTAGAAGATCATAGGTTTGGGTATATGTGGTGTTTAAGTCAGTCCTGGATCAAAGCTTTTGTCCTAAATCGTATCTATGTGAAAGACAGAAAAAGAAACAACTGAAGAAGCCTCTCTTCGTTCGCCTTTGCAAATCACTGAACAGTAAAATAAATATTTGGAGACAAGAAGACAGAGCAACCTTTATAGAAGTTGGCATATTTTGAAATTTGAATAACTACCAGAAACAACCTCAACACAATAGCTATGGCTTCCATGTGTTTGATTGTGTCATCGACAACCAATTAAAACCGAGTAGTGCAAGGACTAATATGCTATTTAAAAATTTGTCTTATACTATGTTTTTTTCAAACTGATAATGTTTCATAAAATTTATAATAAACTGTTCTTTAACCCAAGTTTTTTTTCCCCTTAGTTTCTGAGGTCACAGTTCTTCCTAAGCAAGGTGCTTCTCACTACAGACTCATGCATAAAAGGAATCTGGCCCAGGAGAAACTATGTCTCTTTATTTGCCTCTATCCAACAAAGAAAACTCTGTACTTGTGAAACAAACAAGAAAAATTTGAAATACCTCCTCGTGATTTCTGGCATCCCCGCCGTTTTCAAGCACCAAAAACTATGCCTCATTGTCAAGTAGGACAGACCAGAACCTGGATAAGTTAGTTTTCTAAAAAGTCAGTTTTAACGGGAATTGCATTCTGTGGGCCAATTCTCTCTTCTTCTCTTCCTGGATCTAGCAAGAAGTAGGGGAAAATGCTCAAAGCTAAACTGGGTTTCTTGGGTCACGATGGAGAAAAAAGAAAATATAATGATAATGTTTCATATTACGGTTGGAAAATAAAATTTGTGGAATAGCGTTATATTTCACCTGAATTGTTGCAATAACCTTCCAACTGGTCCCCCTGCTTTTTCTACCCATGCTATCTATTGCCCACAGAATAGCCCAAATAGTTTCTTAAGAATATGTTGTTTTATGTTACTTCTTTGCTCAAAACCTAGTTTTCGGTGGTTTCCCATATGTCTCATGGTAAGATCTAAAGTCCTCACCACAACTAAGACCCTCCTTTATCTGTCTTGCATCCCCAGCGCAACCTCCGCTCCGATGCCATTTTCAACTTTTGGTCATATGCTTCAGCTGCTCTGCTTCCTTACTACTCTTAGGTTATGCCAAATGTGCTCCTACTTCAGGGCTTTTTTATCTACCATTTCTTTTGCTGGAAACATTCTTTCTCTAGAAAACTGCATGTCTTCGTCCATGATTTCACTGAAGTCTTTGCTCCAATGCCATCCTCTCAGAGACTCTCTCGGATCACACCCTCTTCCACGGCTCTGCCCAAGCAAACCACCTTCACTCTCCTGTATTTGACAACCCTTATCACAGATTAGCATGGTATACGTTTACTTGTTTTTTTTGGTTTTTTGGTTGTTGTTGTTGCCTCTATTCTCTACTGGGTGTAAGCTTTATAATGCCAGCCCTATAAACCACATGTTATTATAAGATCTCTTTCACAAATAAGAAAAGTGAGGATTATAAGGATAAATAATTTGTCTAATGTCACAGTCATTGCATAGCACAACCATAATTAAACCTTGGTTTTCCGACTGCAGGCCCTACTTACTTTTCTTCCCCTTAACCCTAAGACTGTTCTTAAAAGGGAAAAGCATTGATAACATGCCAAAAGATGGAGAAGGTGACTAGCGGATGTTTAGGAAAGTTCTTTCTATCTCTACCTCTCTACACCTGCTTGATTAATTTCCACTCATACTCTTCCCTTTGCCTGGAATTGTGTCTCCCCTTCTTGTCATCTATTAATCCCTGTGTTTTTCAGGGCCTATCTCAATCTCTTTCCTTATCATGAAAACTTCTGTGACTCTCGTCTTCCTTATGATCTTGACTATTTTTAAGCAGCAGAACCTTTCCTTCAAGCTAATCCTGAAGCCGAAGCCAATAAGGAAAACACCAAAACCAGAGCTGTGTTGTTGAAGCCCATTGACAGGGTCCAGTGCCTCATCCTCTGTTTCTTGCCATGACTTAGGTACCATCCAGGCTGCCAGGAGGTAAAAAGGAAATTGTTCAGGCCTTTCTCTAGATCTTGAGGTAAAGGAACAAGAAAGATGTTCTAAACTTGCAGCTCATCCCACCTGGCTCATCTGGGTAGAATATCAGCTCATGAAGAAGAAATGAACACTTTTCACCAAAGATCAAAGCGATAAGAATATGATCAATATTTCATTTAGGAGTCATATTTTTCAATCCAGAAATACAATGTCTGCAACTTTGCATCAGTGTTCTTTTATTTTCTAATTTCTAAAATATGTAACTCTAATTGCAGAAAAAGCATAGCTACAATGCATTGAAAAATTTCATAACAGTTTTGTATCTCTGATCAGATTGGTAATTGTGTAAGGTAGCTTTCAATCTCTTTGATTTGGGTTTTCCTTGTCTGACGATTTAAGTTACTTAACTGCACAATGGGGCTGGTCTGACCCTTCTAATGTCGCATCCTTTTTAAAACAATATATTTTCCAATTGCACATGAAAGAAATATGAATATCTTCATAATGGAACCCTCTTGAGCCATTTATCCTACTGACATTATTGTCCCTTTTCTGGAAAAGACTCCTGCACTAGGTGGAAAATTCCTCCAAGGCCGTGTCTGTTCTCCTTGTCCCTCTAACCCTTATCATACTTGATCAATCCCCTTGGCAGACACCTGACCCAAGAGGAGCAAGTCAAATTCTCCCCCAGGAGTCTGACATTTAGAAAGGACAGATACAGAGCCTAAAAGTCTTAGGGTTTAAGTGATAGGACTCCACAGCTTTTAGAAAATACGGGAGAGGTCTAGTATCCTGTCAGTCAATTTCTTCCACCTCCTCCCTTATTTTTTCAAAAGTGACAAAGTAGTTGTTTGCAACTAAAAGAAATTCTCTCTGCTCATCTATATCATCTATCTATCTATCTATCTATCTATCATCTATCTATCTATCTCTATCCATCTATTTATCTGAGAATGATGTACTCCAGTCCGCATACTTTGAAATGCACTCTTCTTGGAAAGAGCGATTACATTTTATTTAGGATGTAGATTATTCCAGTTAAACCATTGAAATTGTCCCATTAGACAATTAGATTCTTTTTGTCCCCGTATGCCCATCATGCTCATAGCAGACTGCCAGACGGATTCAATCCTTTGAACCTTTTCTATAGCGTAGACTCTGGCAATAAAGCTCTACCACCCCTGATTAACAAATAGTTCCTGGTTGAGACAGTGCATGACTTGGAAACCTTTCCTAACATATGGGCCTCAGTTTCTCCACCTGTGAAATAAGAGGGATTCTGAATTTAAACTTACTACTGCCTGAATTTAAACTGACTACTCCAAGTAAATTTACTGAAACTTATTCCCTGCTTATAAAGAACATGTATTGTATTCTTTTTTTATCCTTACAATCCCTGACATAAAGGTGTCAGTTGATATTTGTTGAATGAATCTGAACATTTTAAAAAATTGAGAGATTTAAATTTGTGTATTCAATTAGAACTTGCAGATTAGGGGTGCCTGGGTGGCTCAGTCGTTAAGTGGCTGCCTTCAGCTCAGGTCATGATTCCAGGGTCCTGGCATCGAGCCCCGCATAGGGCTCCCTGCTCGGCGGGAAGCCTGCTTCTCCCTCTCCCACTCCCCCTGCTTGTGTTCCCTCTCTTGCTGTGTCTTTCTCTGTCAAATAAATAAAATCTTTAAATCTAAAATAAATAAAATCTTTAAAAGAATTTAAAGATTCTTTAAACTTAAAGAATCTTTAAAATCTTTAAATTTTAAATAAAATCTAATCTTTAATCTTGCAGATTAGATCTGAATGTTAATTTTATGCTGGTGAGGTTTTCAAATTTCATAGAGCAAAATTTTCATATTATTAAATGTTAAACATGTTCTGAGGAAATATAATCTTTTTTTACAATTAAAAGTGAGTGTTAATAAGAACTATTAAAGTAACACACTATTGGGATGCCTGGGTGGCTCGGTTGGTTAAGCCGCTGCCTTCGGCTCAGGTCATGATCCCAGGGTCCTGGGATCAAGTCCCACATTGGGCTCCTTGCTCAGCAGGGAGCCTGCTTCTCCCTCTGCCTCTGCCTGCCACTCTGCCTGCTTGTGCTCTCTCTCTCTCTCTCTCTGACAAATAAATAAATAAAATCTTAAAAAAAAAAAAAGTAACACACTATTGACAGAAAGCAGATTAGTGGAAGCCAGGGGCTGGGAGGGAGAAGAAATGGGAAGTAACTGCTTAATGTCTATGGGGCTCTTTTGGGGGGTGATGAAAATATTTTGGAAGTCAATAGAGGTGATGTTTGTACAACGCTGTGAAAGCAATAAATGCCACTGTGAATTTCACTGAAAAGAAAGACGTGCTATCCAGAAATAATGTGAAAAAGTGAGATGGGAAGAAAGAATCATCGCATCCTTAAATTTTCATTATCTGGAGATTAATGTACAAAAGCAGTAAATGTGTACCACTCATTGAATAAAATTCTCCCTTTTCACTCCAAGGATACAGATAACTTAAAGAGTAAGAAGACAGAGGTTAGATTAAAGGTTAAAGAGTGAGAAGACAAAGGTTAGATTTGAGGTGAAAAGAACCCTTAGTCCTCATCAATTATAATTATTAGTTAAGAAGAAGATTTTTCATGGTAAGAAGGTATTATTGATAGATATGCTTTTATGAGGAAACTAACAAGATTAACCTGCCGGACATATCAAATAAGTATGTAAAGGCAGCCAAGTATTAAAAAGAGTTTCTGTTTATAGAGACTGTATCTGACTTAAATACAAAAACTGTATCTAAAACATAAAGTCCTTAAAAATAAGCAATACCTGTAAGACACTGTGGTCTTTAAACCTTCATTTGACTTTACAAGGTCATGGTGCAACCAAAAGAAATTCTCTCTGCTCATCTATATCATCTATCTATCTATCTATCTATCTAATCTATCTAGAACAATCTATGTATCTATCTAGAACAATATATTGTTGTTCTAACAACAACATGATATTACACAGTGCCCTATCTTAGTGAAGGGTGCCATCATCTTGATTACAAAAACGAGGGAGTATTTGGTCATCTTTAACACTCTCATCCTCTTTTTTTTTTTTAATTTTATTTATTTATTTGACAAAGAAAGAAAGAGAGAGCACAAGCAGGGGAGTAGCAGGCAGAAGGAGAGGGAGAAGCACACTCCCCACAGAGCAGGGGAAGCTGGATGTGGAACTTGATCCCAGGACCCGGGGATCATGACCTGAGCCAAAGGCAGTCGCTTAACCAACCGAACCACCCAGGCACCCAACACTCCCATCTTCTTCAAGTCCTCATGTCATATACTGCCACATCTGGTTGGTTTTAACCTAGCCATTCATCCACCTACCTCTGTAATCTTGAATTACATGCTTCCCAACATCCCCACGACCCCATTCCATTCCAGTCTACACTTTATCCCTCTTTAGTTTGATGTGATTATAACATAGCCATATAAAGAGGTCACTATAAGAACCTCCTACAAAAAAAAAAAAAAAAAAAAAAAGACCCTTCTAAACCTCTGGAGCCTGCCCTACTTTGACCCAAACCTATTGTAGATGTAAGAGCCAGAAGGATCTTTAAAACATGAGAATCTGATCATGGCATTCCCTGTTTAGAATCTTTCAGATTTTCCATTGCTTTTAACATGGTTTATAAAGACCCATTAAGCTGACCTCTACCTGACTCTCCTCCTCTAGAGCGGCATCTCTGCCCTCCAGTCACACTGGCTTTCTATCAGTTTCTCAAGGACACCAAGCTTCCACCATTTCAGGGGCTTCACCCATGTTTCTCTGCAAGCAATGGTTTTCCCTCTACTCCTATCCCCATCGTCTCTTCCTGCTCTTCATTTAGATTCAACGCAAATAATACTTGAGCACAGAAGTCTCACCCGATAACACAGATTAAATCAGGCACCTCAAATGTTTTCACAGCATAGTGGAGTATTTGTTTATAATAATCATTACAGTTTTAAGTCATGCCTTTTTGAGGGAAATATTTTAATTTTATTCTTTAGTAGACTGCAAGCTCCTTGCAGAACTCTATTTTTCTCACAATTGTGTTTCAATGACAAAGAATGAATGAGTTGACAGCGCACTAATTAAACTAGAAAAGATTCTAGCAAATGATTGTGAGTTATTATTTGACAATTAATATTCACATTGATCATCTTCTTTTTCCAATTCTTATTGGTGAAGTCACCGAGTTTAGCACTTAAATGCCCTACAATCGGTTTATGATTTTAGTCATGCTGCCAGATAGCTTGCATCGCTGTAGGAAAAGAAATGTGTCTAACGTATCTTTATGTAGGAATATCTATGTAAAGATATATGCGGTGTCCCTCTGGGGCCTTACATAAAGAAGAACATGTAGAAAATACCCAATAAATACTTCTTGCTTATCAATATCTTTCATTTTTTTTAGACACTAAGATTACATTTTAGCCATATTTCCCCAGAACACCAGGCTCACCTAATGTCTACATATAGATATTATATATATTATATATATATATAATATATATATATCAAACTAAAGAGGGCCAAAGCAAAATTCTTTATTTCTTCCCCTGAAGAAGTCCTTCATCTCATCTTCCTCATCTCTCTAAAGGGCCCTATAAAGTTATTAAAGAGATCTTTGAACATACTACCACCTTGCTTAAAATTCTATGAGGTCTTCCCATCAGATGTATGGTAACATCTAAAGTGTTCACTGTAAACCAAAGTTTTTACGTGGTCTGACCCTTGCCCACCTTTGTAACCTCGTCTAAAAATTTGTTGCCCCTTGTCCTCCTGGCTCCAGTCACAGTGATCTTTTTGAAATTTGACGTTGTCAAGCTTTAGACTTCTTGCATCAATTTCTATTTGCCTAGAAAGCATTCCTCCTGCCACACACATGACTGAATCTATCTGTTTCTCAGCCTAAGTGTCACCTACATGGAGAGAGTTTACATGGTCTATCCACTTTAAGAAGGTAAATATTCAGTCTCCGTTTATGAATAGAATTGAGACCCAGTACAAGAGTAGATTTATGGGGTTGGGAGGTGTAGGTATTTTCTAGTTAGAGGATTCCAAAAAGGCTTCTCTGAAGATGTTATACTGAAGAAAGACCAAAATTAAGTCAGAGAACAGGCCATTCAGATACCCGGAGGACAAAACTTCAAGGTAAAGGAAACAGCCATGCAAAAGTCCTCAAACAAGAGTTGGTGTGTTTGAGGAATAGCAAGGAGGCCACGGTGGCTGGAATTGAATGAGGGTGAGGAATGCAGGCGATGAAGTGAGACTGTCAGCAACAGATCAGATCATGTAGAAGTGTTGTAGGCCATGGTAAGGGTTTTGGATTTTACGCTAAGAAAGATAGCCCTTAAAGGGTTGTGAGGAGAGCCATTATACAATTAAGCATAGATATATATTTTTAAGAAGCTAAATGGATAAATGAACAAAAAATGAAAAAGAAATTAGTCTTGAAACACTAAACTCTATGTCTCTCATTTTGTCACCATCCACCTCACAAAACAGAGAGGAACTCTGCAAATGAGATAATGTTGAACTGATTCTTGAAGTGTGACTGACCACTCTTTTTAGAGAAACCCTTCCTAATATTGCCTGTGAGCCTTTCCTGCTTTACTTTTTTCCCACCGTAACACGTATTACCGAATATTCTACATATTTCATTTTTTTTCCCATTTATTTGGGTGTTCTTCCACTGGAATAACAGCTTCTTGAGGTCAGACAACTTTGTCTGTCTTGTTGAATGCTTTGTCTGCAGTACCTAGAATGGAGCCTGAGACAACGCAGGTCTTCAATATATAGTTGCCAAAAGAGTAAATGCAAATTTGCAGGTAGAATTTAACTGTCCATTGACTGCTTTGTTTGTGATGCCATTTCCTTCCTTGGACTCAGCCAGTGCCCCCACACTGGGGTCTGGAGACCTGCAACACTCGCTTCCTTCCTCCCTCCATAGAGTCCAGATGCCTTTTCTCCAGGAATGACTCAGTCTGAATTTTCCCTTTGGAACAAAAAGAGATTCCTCCCCCTTGTGTCGTCTAAGAAAACACACTGAAAACACTCTCCAGTGCTGAAAAAGAGAGATTGTTAGAAGGTAATAAAAATCATTGTGTACTTCAAGTTTCAGAACAACATATACACATCTTATGTTTACCTTTGCCAAACCCTTGAAATAATGGCAGCTTGGACAATTTTGTAAGTATCTTACCCAATCTATTTTCTGTTTATGAATTTTTTTAGGCTGCCAACATATGGCCAAGATCTATCTTATTGAGTAGATTGTCTGCTTTTAAATGAAATACATGATAGCAACAAGCAATTTCCTGCTGTGACAACAGTAGAAAGATTAGAAAAATGCTTATCCCTCAAAAGCACACCTGTAATTATTGTCCAAGGTTACTTTGAGTGAAGAGATAAAATGCAATGAAAGAAATATATCTTTTCTGGGGGAGAAAAATATATGTATACGTATGCATATTTAAGTATAATGGACACAATAAAGCATATTCTCAGAATCTGAGACATATAATTCCAGTTTGCACTACTTTCAAGGTCATTCATAAACTGCGAAATCACAGTTGCCGATAGATATTGTAGATGTCATAGGGAGTAACACATTGACATACTGAAACAAATTGTTCCATTGTTTTCATGTCTGTGTAATGCTTTGAACTGTAAAATCTTTTTTAAAAAGTGCCATTGGCAACAGGAGAAAATAGTCCAGAGTTAGCAATGAAATACAGCCTGAAATGATTAAAAGTAAAATGGAGGCGTACCTCTTTTTATTACACTTCCTTTATTGCATTTTGCAGATATTGCTTTTTTTTTACAAACCAAAGGTCTGGGGCAACTCTGTGTCAAGCAAGTATATCAGCACCATTTTTCCAATAGCAGTTGCTCACTTCGCGTCTCTGTGTCACATTTTGGTAATGCTTGCAATATTTCCAAGTGTGTCATCATCATCATTATTATATTTGCTATAATGATCTGTGATCAGTACTTTCGATGTAACTGTTGTAATCATTCTCAGGTGCCATGAACTGCATCCATTCAAGATGGCGAACTTAATAGACAAATGCATTGTGTCTTCTGACTGTTCCACCTACTGCTGTTCCTGTCTCTCTCTTTGAGCCTCCCTATTTCCTGAGACATAATAATATTGAAATTAGGCCAATTAGTTACCCTACATTGGCCTTTAAGCAAGAGGAAGAGTGGTATGTCTCTCACTGGTAGCCTTGCTTCCAAATTCCTCAGAGACTTACCTACCCCAACACCCATTAACTAAAAACTATATAATCAGTTACTCCTCATGATCCCAGTGCAGCTCTTTCTACCCACAGGTCCTGTCCCCATGCTGTAATAAAAGCACCTTTTTTGTGTGTGTGTGCTGAAAAAAACCAATCAATCAATCAAAAGCTAGAAATGATTAAGCTTAGCGAGGAAGGCATGTCTAAAGCCAAAATAGGCCAAGAACTAGCCCCCTTGTGCCAAATAGTCAAGTTGTGAATGCAAAAAAAAAAAAAAAGTTCTTTAAGGAAATTAAAAATGCTGCTCCAGTGAACACACAAATGACAAGAAAATGAAACAACCTTACTGCCGATCTGGAGAAAGTTGTAGTGATTTGGATAGAAGATCAAACCAGCCACAACATTCCCTGAACACAAAGCCTAATCCAGAGCAAGGCCCTAACTCTCCTTAATTCTACGAAGGCTGAGAGAGGTGAGGAGGCTGACAGAGAAAAGTTTGAAGCTAACAGAGGTTGGTTCATGAGGTTTCAGATGCTCTCTCCATAACAGGAAAGTTCAAGGTGAAGCAACAAGTGCTGATGGAGAGTCAAGTCAACTAGAAGGTGTAGCTCAGATCATTAATAAAGGTGGCTACAATAAACAACAGATTTTCAAAGTAGGAAACAAAACACTTCTGTTGGAAGAAGACGCCATCTAGGACTTTCACAGTTTGAAAGGGAGAAGTCAATGTCTTACTTCAAAGCTTCAAAGGACAGGCTGACTCTTGTTAGGGGCTAGTGCAGCTGGTGACTTGAAGTTGAAGCCAGCTCTCACTGACCACTCCAAAAACCCCACCGCCCTTAAGAATTATGTTAAATCTACTCTGCTGTGCTCTATAGATGGAACAAAATTCCTGAATGACAGCACATCTGTTTATAGCATGGTTTACTGACTATTTTAAGCTCACTGTTGAGACCTCCTGCTGAGAAAAAGATTTCTTTCAGAATATGACTGCTCATTGACAATGCACCTGGTCTCCCAAGAGCTGTGATGGAGAGGGACAATGGGATTAATGTCATTTTCATGACTGCTAACACAGCATCCATTCTGCAGCCCATGGATCAAGGAGTAATTTTGACTTTCAAGTCTTATTTAATAAATACATTCTGGAAGACAATAGCTGTCATAGATGGTGATTCCTCTGATGGATCTGGGCGGTGTCAATTAAAAGCCTTCTGGAAATGATTCACCATTCTAGATGCCATTAAGAACATTCATGATTTCTGGGAAGAAGTCAAAATATCAACATGAACAAGAATTTGGAAGAAGTTGATTTCAGCCATCATGGATGACTTGGAGGGGTTCAGGAGATAGTCACTTCAGATGTGGTAGAAATAGCAAGAGAATTAGAAGCGGAGCCTGAAGATGTGATATCTCATGATATCTCATAAAACTTTCGTGGCTGAGGAGCTGTTTCTCATGGATGAGCAGAGACAGTGGTTTCCTGAGCTGGAATCTACTCCTGGTAAAGATGCTGTGAAGACGGTTGAAATGACAACAGAGGATTTAGAATACGACATACACTTAGTTGATAAAGCAGCAGCAGGGTTTGAGAGGACTGACTCCAATATTGAAAGAAGATGTACTGTGGGTAAAATGCTAGCAAATAGCCTCACATCCTACAGAGAAACCATTCGTGAAAGGAAGATTCAATTGATGCAGCAAACTTCATTGTTGTCTTATTTTAGGAAATAGTCACAGCCACCCCAGCCTCCAGCAGCCACCACCCTTGTCAGTCAGCAGCCATCAACATCGAGGCAAGACCCTCCACCAGCAAAAGGATTACAACGTGCTGAAAGCGCAGATGATGATTAACATTCTTTATGAATAAAAAATTTTAAAGGAAGGTATGTACATTTTTTAAGCATAAGGCTATTGCACACATAATAGACCACAGTGTAGTAAACACAACATTTACATGTGCTGGGAAACCAAAACTTTCATTTGACTTGATTTATTTTGATATTCATTTTATTGTGAGAACCTGGAACTGAACCCGTGATATTTCCAAGATATGCCTGTGTAGTTTCTTTTAGAAAGAAGAAAAATACACTATTTCTCATGATATTAACATTTGTACTCTGGGTGATTACAGCTGATCCTTGATAAAACTTGCTATGATAGAAGAAGGGGGGAAATTATCTATCAGTTCTCATTTTCTATAATAGGTAGTAATGTCTAAATTTAGTGAAAGGACAGAGAAGAAAAGGGGTAGGCAGAAAGACACACTGAGTCGAGTATCCTTGGTGGTTTTAGGTGTTGTAGAAAGAAAATGTCAAACAGCCAGATTAAACTGGAATTATCCCAGAAGACAGTCTTAAATTATTTGAAAATTAAATTAATATTTAATTCTTAATGTTAATGTTCTCAAGAATGTCATGGAGATTTTATGAAAATTCAAATTCTGATTCATTGGTTCTGGGGATGTTGCTTGGGATTCTGCATATTCCATAAAAGTCCCCAGGAAATGAAACAGCTGTTTGGAGGACCGTATTTGGTGAGTTCCGAGGTCTAGCCTCTCACCCAGAAAGTGCAATAAATTTTAATGTGACCCTATGTAAAATGTGATTATTACAAAGAAAAGCCTACTTCCAAAAATAGCATATGACTTTTCCCAAAGCAAGATAAATGCTTCTATATCACCTACTGTTATATATTATTCACACCAAAGTTTATTTCTTCCTGTGAAATCAGAGAACAATCAAAGGATGATTGCATTTTAACACAGAAGCCTTTCTATATCACATATTTTAATTTCACTCTAGGCTTGAAATCACTTAATAGATGAGATGTTAAAATATTGCCCTTATAACATATCCATAAACAAAATTATGGAACGATTAACATGTCTCAGAAAACTTTTTTGAAAATTCCTACTAATATAAATTTCTCTCTCTGAAGTTCTACCTTTTTAAACTCTGAATTGTTCATTTTGATGCTTATTTACATATTAATTTATACAGAAAAATGGAATTCAGGAGAGGACTTAAAAGATTATTCTCATAATTCCAGAGAGAACTGATGATGGCTTCACCTAGTTACTGGCAGGAATGAAGGGAAAAGAGGAGGGATTGGGAAAAAAAAAACAAAACAAAACCAGAAAGCCAAATCAATAGGCTTTAGGTACATGCTATTTTTTTTTTTCTATTACACTAGGTAGTTATCTCAATGCTATTCATTGAATAATCTATCTGCCACTGATTTGAAATGCCATTTTTATTATATACTTTAACATAAAATTGTCCCATGGAGACTAAGCCTTATCTCTTTTATCTGGTCCTTTCTATTGATTTGCCCATTATGGACCAGTACCACACCGCTTTATTATTACATAGCACATTACTATTATATTTTAAAATTTTCCCATGATTGCTCTTCCAGAGAAACTTTATAGTCACTTTAATAGAGTTCCAAATATCCTGGTGGGATTGCACGGAATGTTTAGATTAATTTAGTAAAATCAAAGTCTTTTAAGTGTCTCAATGAAGAACAGAAAATATCTCTGTTTTTATTGAATCGAAATATCCTTTTCTACTTATTAATAAAGCCAGTAGTTTATTATATTTATGCATTTTATACTTTTATTTAAATTTCTTGGAAATTTAATTTATTATTATTATTATTATTATTATTATTATTATTATCTAACCATCTTTTTTCTTTTATTTCCTTTCTATCTGGCTATTTTTAGGAGATTTTTAGAGCATTGTACAACTTATCTGGATTATTTAGATTATTTGGCAATTTACTGAGTTCTCTTACTGCTTCTATTGGTTTTTCAGTTAATTTCTTGGCATCTCAAAGCCAGGATGATGCAGTGATATCATTTATGGACATTCATGTATTTTCATTTTCTTTTCCATTACTCGCACATTTTATTTTCTTCTCAAACTTCTTTGGCATTTGTATGACAATATTAAATTGTAGAAATGGCAGCAAGCATCTTTGTATTCTAAATCCTGACATTAATAGAATACTTTTATACCTTACTATAAAGCATTTTGCAAACTATGAGATGTATATCATCATTTAAATTTGACATTTATATAATGCTGTTTTTAAACATAATAAGATTTAGTATGTAAGGAAGTATCCTTCGATTCCTATTTTCTTCATGGCTTTTAAGAAGAAATTGGTACTGAATTTTAGCAAATACTTTTCAGTGTCTATTGATAAGATCATACGACTTCTCTTGTAACTTCTTAATATGATTAATCATATTAATAGATTTTTGGTAATAAACTATCCCTTCATCCTATGGATAATTCTACTTGTGAATGCAAAATTTTAAAATATTTAATTATACTGTAATAATATTTGGGAAATATGTCATATTTTCTGCACCTATATTCATAGGCATTTTTTAAAATTCTGTGTTATCTTTGTCAGGTTCCAATGTATGTGTAATTCTCACTGTACAAAATAATTGAAAAGATTTCCTTCTCTTTCTGAGATCAGACACAGCTAAATAACAGAATGCTTCTATTTCTATTGATGATTTGAAAGAATTCACACTTGCAATTATCTGGATTTCAAATACTGTTCAAAGATATCTCTCGACAACTTTCTTAACTTATTTTGCAGTTATTTGACGTAAATCTGTTGCTCTTCTTGGGTCAAAGGACACAATTTATATTTTACCAACAATGACATTTCATCCTGGATTTCAGATATTATTAGTTGAGAAAAGTATGAGTTTCTAACTAATTTTCCTAATATCATTTATAACATAACCTTCTTATTGTTAATTTGGAGGATGTGTGGGGTTTTTTTTCTTTATTTGAATTATCAAATTCATTCTTGTCCTTGAAATTATTATTATTGTTGCTGCTGCTACTTGCTGTTTTCTAAGAACCATGTCTGGAGAATTTGTGATTGATTCTTTTGTTCCCTGTTATTCAAAAATTCATTACTGCCTTTATTAAATTATTCCTGTTGCTTTTGTCACATATATTTTCGTAGTCTTTCCTAGTGACTTGGCTTGGACATTTAATTAATTGACTTTAATACTTTCATATTTTGGAGTGAATCTCTCTAAGATAATACATGCTACTCTGTGTACATCTTTGATTTCATCTCCCTCGTATTCTCTGTATTTGACTCATACAGAATTACTCATAGTTTAACTCAATGGATGGAAGCGTGACTTGTTCCCATAGCATGAATTGTAATTTTTTTTTTCTTTAATAGAGCCGATACCATTTTTTTTTGCAGTTAATTCTGCCTTTGTGTTATTTTCTAATCAATATCTTCTTAGGATTATGTTTGCCTGTATTTTCCTCATCTACTCCATTCTTTACTTGTTTATTTTTGTGCTTCCTCGCTGCTTCTTTCATATTCTATCATTTGTTATATTGTCTATGTGTTTTTCTTTAAATAATTTGACAGGAATTCTTTGGTTGTAGCGATGAATACCTAAAAGACCTCTTAATGTTAATCAATTAGCATATAATAAGAAGGTTATACTAGACATTACTAGTGTTCACCAATAAACAGTTTTACCTTTTTCTTCCCTACATAAGAAAAGCTAGTCTTCCCTAAGACCGTGGAGTTCAGTAGGCCCCTGGCAATTAGGTGGTCCTGGACAATGAGATGTGAGAAGTGATTTGTGTCATTCCAGGCTAAGGCAGTGAAAAGTCTGTGCCTTCTCCATTCTCTCTCCCCATCTTATCTCCCTCCAGTCTTATGTGGCACCTCTGTTACACGGGGGACCTTTAGTGACCCATGGAGCAGGGCTCATGCCACCCACCCAACAGTGCCTGTGAGTGATTGACAAATACACCTTGGTTATCTTAAGGCATGGATGTTTCAGAGTTAAATTTTTACCACAGCAAATTCTAGTGTCTCCTGACTGATCCAAGTAGAAAAAAGACAATAAGCACATGCAATGTAACCTAAAATTAACACTAAAATTGTTGAGACTGTCAGAAAATAAGCATTGAGCTCACAGGAAAGACAGTTCAGCGGTAAAAGCACAGGCTTTGAAATCAATCTTGGGGTTGATTCATGAAGTGCATGACTTTATCTAGTTACTTCACTTCTCTTTGTTTAGTTTTCTCATTTGTAAAATGAGGTTAATAACTACCTTGGAAAATTTCTCTAAGGTTTAAATAAAATGTTTGTTTAGACATCTGGGGTCTAGTTCCAATGAAAGTAGACATAATAATTATTGAGTTTCTGTTATTTCTTCATATTACAAAACAAAGCATTACTGAAACTTTTTGCTGATAGAATCTTACTAATATCAATAGAAATTAACAAATAAAGTCAATAAAATTACACAGTCTGACTCTCATTATGTAATGATTAATTCCATTTACATAAAAGGGACCAAAACCTTTGAGGTTTTTAAAAGAAATAATATTCTCACATATGCAATTTGTTAGACTCTCTTTGTTGACATAATTGAAATCTGAAATTTGAGTTTTTTATTTTACAAAGTTTATGCTAAGGTATTTTCTCTCCAAATGAGTACGTATGTAAAAAAATATAAAATGCAGGGCTTATTTTAAAATATAGAACTACACATTTTTGTTTTTTCTCCATAATACAATATTGAATAACCTAGTGAATGTATTAAAAGATCAAAAAAAAAATTTTGACCACTCCTGGCCAACATGGTCAAATATTTTCATTGTTTTCTTATTATTTTCAATTGCTCAGAATTTTATTTTTGTTGGTCAATTTCAGAGGCAATTGAGTTAAGTTTTATTTGTGTAGAAATTAGGAGTGTGTGTATGTATACATCAAGATTTTATTTTTCTTACATCATTGACAGGGAAATCTCCAAAATATGACTATCTATAGCTATGCCTTATTTTTTCCATCAAACAGGGCATTTTATAGTTTGACAAATAATAAGACTTAAACAAATGGCAAAGAACACATTAACTCACATATGCACCCACATTAGAATTTGAGAAATTTAACTGCTGTTTATCTGGTGAAAAAAATAAAATGTTTTAAAAGTTCCTTGGCGTGGAGCCTACATAAATAAATAAATAATCCTTTGAATCCAAACTAAAGCCAGTGAATCCAGGTTTTACAAGCATTTTTGGTAAATCTTTTCATAGAAAATATTTTACTAATTAAATTATTTAAATAGAATTTTTTATGTTCTTTTACCCCTAATATCAGAAACTGTTGATGGTGTCTTAACAACTCCAATAGATAATTTGCTTCAGGGGTACAAATTTGATTTTACAAATGTGATTCAAAATATATTGACCTAATATTTAAAATCGAAACACATTCTAACGGGTTTCTATTACTAATAATTAAAGGAAAAAGAAGGAACGTATAAAGTAATAAATATAACGTATTTATCATTGGAAAACCAGATGCTATATCACATCAACTTGAATTTTCTTTCCATTTCTACAATATGTCCCAGAAATAGGTCAAGTTGGAAAAAAAGCACACACATGATAAAAAGTGAAAAAATGCAATTATGACTATGGCAACAGGACAGAAGTATTTTGCCAAGATTTTTTTTTTTTACTTAGATAACACAAGTTTCAGAGAATGTACTCCAGATGGCAAATCCGTGGTTTATGTGAGTGATCTTATCTTTACTACCCACAAGAATCTTGCAGGCTGCACTTCTGAAATTTACATCTGCTGTGAATGAAAGAGATTAGGATTTGAAGTTGTAGCGCTCTTGCTCCCATTTTCTGTCTGGTTGCCTGTGGTGTCCCAAGGCATTTGCAAGGGGTGTGCGTTCCAGGAGTCAGTTACTTTTCTGGAAACGACTGGCAACAATATATTTCTTAACTAAGAAAGTATTTCCCTGTCTAGGCGTTGAGAGTGATACTTAAATTTGAGCTTCTGTAATTCCTAATGGTCGCATTGGCAAGGGATGTTCAGAAGAGAATGCATAAAAACAACCTGGAAAGAGACATCTCCTGGAGATAGGACGTGGGAAGTTTGTTTATTTTTAAGTACTACACTGAAGACAGATTCCTGTGGCTGATCTTGGCAGCTGCAACCACGCCTGTAGCAGTTTCCAGAGTCCGCACAGCTAAGGAAAAAGTTTTGGGTTTTAGAACAAAGCAGATACGAGGATGGGCAATCATCTCCAACACTCGTTAGCTCTGTGCCTGTGGGAGCTACTTGGCTTGTAACAGTCCCAGAGTTCTTTTCTAGCAAATGGAGACAATAATAATGAACTTGCAACATTGTTGTAAAGATCAAAGCTTAAAGACATGAGTGTGGAATAGATGCTCAATAGTGATAGCAATACTATTTACTTCTGTAATTGCAAAGCTTCCCATGAACTATCCCCATCAAGGGCAGAGCACTCGGTCTTTTGATGTCGTACGTAAAAATGGAATTTCTCTTCCTTCCCTTTTCCATTTTGCTTCTCTCTTTCTTTCTCCCTCTCTTCCTACCATCTCACCCCTCAGTTTAATCAGTCCTCCTTAACATATATTTTGGCTGGATTTGGTCCCGTTGCTAGAAGTAAATTACACTGAACGATAAGATTTCCAAACAACCTTAACCAAGTCCTCTTCCTGTTGGTTTCTCTAGCTTTATCTCTTTCGACATAAAACAGGAAGAAAAACCATAGTTGTGAGGTTTTTCAGAAAACATATCATTTGTTTTACTCAGAGATTTATCCCTGGAACAAATTGAGCTTTCAAGCAATAAAACTGCCAGGCACAAGGCTTCTTTAAAAGAAATTCTACTTGAAGATGCATTGGGAACTAGAATATGAGAAGAAAGTGATGGGCTTCCTAACACAAAAATTGCCCTCAAAAGGGAGAAATACGGTAACATTCCAAAGCCAATTTCAATGTCATTGCATTTAGAGCAATATTGAACTATAAGCCTCTATGGTGTTTTTCTATGAGTGTAATTAGGCACTTAGCCATGGTGTCATATTTTGCAAACAAGAGCATTGGAAAAGGGCGTAGGAGGTTCCTGGGGTTTTTTCTGCAACATTGGTAGCCCGGAGGGTGGCACTGAGCAAGTCACTCAGCCTCCTTGCATTTCCATTTTCATATTCTTGAGTAGCTGGATTTAGGATTTTCCTTCCTCTCAGGAATAGAAAGTTTTTATGTTTGTTTGTTTTTTTCTTTAATTTCCATTAGGACTAAATTAAGTGAAGGGATCCAAGAATATGATGCTTGAGAGCTTCTTGGGATAAGATCCTGATTCTTTCACATGGTCACCGAAACCCTGCCTCTCCACCAGCCTCATTTCAAATACTGCCTCTGCCAAGCCTACACCTGGCCCCAAGATTTTCCCACCAGTAATTTTTCCATAAACTCTTACCTCTCTTTGAAAAATTCTCCCCCACTATAATCCCAGCTGCTCATTTATTCATTACATGAGTAATTATTGAGCATTCACAATGTTCCTGCTATGGTGCTCGGGGCGTCAGGGCGGGGGTGGGGGGGAGAGGCTAGAGATGTATTGATAGATAAGAGAGACAAAATCCCTGCCTCTGTGTAATTTACATTCTAGTGGGAGGAGCTCAACCAAAAAGAAGCCAACAAATAGACAGGAAACTGCAGATGATAGTTTGTTGTATGAAGTTGTATGAAGAAAAAATAAACATGCCTCAGTTGTCCGCTGATAGATTACCACTCCATTCCCTACTCATGATACAAATTAGGACATTCCGCTATAGTCTTTGATCACACCTTTCATGTTGTTTTTATTCTTGTCCACTTTTGTATCCCCGGCCCCTATCATGGCACCTGGTATACAACCAGTGACACATATGTCCAATCGATTAGTAAATTTTGGTTAGACAATCTGGGGCAAATCAAAATTGTCAAGTATTTGTTGCTAGATATTTATAGAAAATCAGAAACATGTTTTAATGGCGGCGAGTGCTTAATTCATAATTTTAATATATTACTCCAAGGATATGACCTATAAGTGATCTTGAAGAATGAAGAGGAATTCAAAGATGAACAAGAAGCATTGGAGAGGATATGGGTAGAGAAAAGTCGTGTTTAAAGGCACAGAGAAGGGATTCCTGGGGGGCTCAGATGGTTAAGCATCTGCCTTTGGCTCAGGTCATGATCCTGGAATTCTGAGATCAAGCCCCACGTCAGGTTCCCTGCTCAGCAGGGAGTCTGCTTCTCCCTCTCCCTCTGCCCCTACCCCTGCTTGTGCTCTCTCACTCTCTCTCAAATAAATAAATAAAATCTTAAAAAAAAAAAAAGGCACAAAGAACTGATTGGAAAACTATAATTAACCTGGCAATGCTAGAGAATGGGCTGCCAGGGTGTAGTTCTCAATAAACTATTCAAATTTTTAGTGAGTCACTCAAGTGTATTGTTAGCAAGGAAAAAAAAAAAGAGAGAGAGGGCAGAGAATTACTATTTTGATCTTCATTAAGCCCTTCACTAGGTGCAATTCATGTGCTAACCCATTTATTTCTCAAAATAACATCAGTGCCATTATCTTCATTTTTTAGATGAAAAAATTGGGTCTCTAAGAGACAATTTACTCAGGATCAGTCGTAGCTAGGTATTCCAATCAATCTTGGAACCCAGGTGGCTTGGTCTCTAAAGTCTATACCCTTTGACTAAAGAACACTGTCATGCAATTAATGTTTTATATTTTACTTGCAACCTTCCAAATTATAATGTGGGTCCTAACTAAATAAATCTATTTAGCTTAGATGAGTCTTTTTCTAGTCTTAAATCTGTGTCTACTTGCTTTAGGACCTTGAGCAACTTAATTACTTTGATTGATGGTGCTTCCTTATTGTGAAGGTTGTAAGAGATAATGGCCGTAAAACCTTAACACATTACCTGAGTAAGCGCATAGATGCTCAATAAATGTCTTTGTTGGGAGACAATTCAGTTAGAAGTAAACATCGAGCTCTTTCTGATAAGTTACATGGTTGAAGTTGGAAATTTCTTAAACTGTAAGCTTGCCTTTAGAGGATGGTTTGGCCATGTGTATTTTTATTTGAAAAGGATTTTAAATGCTTCAGATCATCTCTGTTTTCAGAGTGGAGGTGTATAAAAACACAAGAAAAGTGCACAGGGCCAGGACCACTCATTATGATTCAGAAAGATAAGTTAGAAAAGTATAGCTGTTGCCTCACTTTGAGAGCAGATAACAGCATCATTTTTGTAAAAGAAAGCAGAGATAAAGTCACTGTGAAACACATTTCTGCAATAACAAACCAGAGAACATTAGAGACACAGAAATGCTTGCTGCCAATGGAATATTTTCTCCAGTAAAGGCATGCATTAGAGTCATCTAATAAATAGAGTCATCAAATCGAGTCATCTAATAAATGATTCATCCACACACTAATATTTAATCAGTTCATACCTTTAATTGCTCTAAGAACCTTTTAAACACTGTGGCATATTTAAACATATTCAGGGTTATTCGTTGTTCAAGGTTAATTCCTTAGTCAAACTTATTTTAAAATGAATAAATGACACAAAAAGAAAGCACGTGATCACTTTATACTAAATGCCAATGTGGTAATTATTTTCTTTAGATAAGTAGATTTTTACCTGTAATGTTCCTAGAATTTTTTCTGACAATTTAAAAGATTAATGGAAACTACTTGTGAAGTCATGGAAAGTTTGCTCTGCTGTGACTTATTAAATAAATAGATTTCAATTTTTCTATGGAATTGCTTTTTAATTTTTTACAGCAAGGTAATGTTTTACCTATGTAATTTCATAATGTGAGTCATCAGTAATGAAATACATTTGCTATATTCGGTGAAATGAAATGTGTGCCAAATTAAAAAATATTAAATGGATTTTCTGTACATTTAGTATTTCTTTCCGCATATATGACAATCCTTACATAAATAAAAATGGTACCCTGAATTATTATACTTTTCCACAAGAGGGCTCTTGAACGGCAAAAATACTGCTCGTGATTAGTCATCTGGCTACATTTCTAGAGAGAAACATAATTTTTAAATATTTCCTTGAGAATTCACTAAATTTTAAAAATTACTTCTAATTAAATTAATATTTTCACTAATTGGAATTACCTAACAGTAATGAAAGCTAAAATTCATCAAATGCTTCCTGTGAGCCAGACCATGTGTTAAATATTGGATATGTAACTATTATTAATTGCTCTTTGCACAGTCAGTTATGATAAGCTTGGACTTCTGGAATTGGAGTACATACAGTTGAGTCTCAGCTCTGCCATTTTTATTATTCCTGTGACCTTGAGCAAGATATTCGTTACTTAACTTTATCTGGCCTCAGTTCCTCTTCTGTAAACTGATGTTGTAAGCATTAAAAGAGTTAAGACAAATAAAGCATTTATTTATTTATTTTAAAGATTTATTTATTTATTTGAGAGATCCAGAGCGAGTGGGGGGAGGGGCAGAGGGAGAGGATCTTCCAGCAGACCCCCAGCTGAGCGTGGAGTCATGATCCCTGAGATCATGAGTCTAAATCAAGAGTCGGTCACTCAACAGACTGAGCCACCCTGACAAGTAAAGCATTAGAAAATGCCTGGCATGCGGTGAGTGCCTGGTAAATTTTCATTACTACTACAATTACTACAGAAAACAAAACAGGTAACGGATTAAATGGCATGCCCCAAATCACATCGCTAGTGGCTCAACCAGTGTGCTAGAGCACGTACTAACCAATGTGCCTCTACTATAAAAGAAAATTGGCAATTTCAACCCTCACCCCAGTCCCCCATTGCCAGCACTAGGAGACTCGCCCCTATGCTAACCCACATTGCCAGCCTTACCCATGCTCCTGCATTATCCTGTTCTTCTTGCTCCCTCCCTCTGTAATCACTAATATGAAGTACTCTTACCCCTTGTTGTTATCATCAATCTATACAATGAACTCTGCCACGAAGTTACTTGAGGCAGACAATACCTTATTTTTGCTTTCCTAGCAAAAACTTGGGTTAGCAAGGATTAACAAGGATGATTTTTAAAAAAGGATATGTTAATCTCTGCAACTGTCCTATAAACAGTTTTTGTTCATCCCATCTTATAGATGAGTACACTGAAATTCTTAGAGGCTACATCACCAAGCTCTCATGGTATGGAAATGGCCAAGCAATTCAAAACTGGACCTGACTCCAAAGCCTGAATTCTTTTTGCTATAGTACTTCCTACACACCTCATGGTTGTTTGTACATTAACTGACTGAAGGGAGCCTGTGAAAACCTCACCAAGAAACATACCTGAATGCTATGAAGATGATAGGTAAGGATGGAGAGATATAGATAGATAGATGATAGATGGATAGATAGACAGATAGATGATAGATACAGAGAGATAGTTTATTTTTTCATCTTACAATAACTTAAGTATTCAGATAAGGATTGTTCCTTTCAAGAAAATTTGTTCAAATTTTTCACTTTTTTTTAAAAAAGATTTTATTTATTTATTTGACAGAGAGAGAGGGATCACAAGTAGGCAGAGAGGCAGAGAGAGAGGGGGAAGCAGGCTCCCTGCTGAGCAGAGAGCCTGATGTGGGGCTCGATCCCAAGACACTGAGATCATGACCTGAGCTGAAGGCAGAGGCTTTAACCCACTGAGCCACCCAGGCACCCCTCAAATTTTTCACTTTTTTCAGCAAGGTTAAAAATTTTCAGGTTGACTTTCCAACTCTTCTTTTAGAATTATTTTTGTGGAACATTTAGAAAAATGCAATCATGGGATAGAACTTGAGGGCATTATGCTAAGTGAGATAAGTCAGAGAAAGACAAATACTGTATATGACTTTTTTTTTTTAAAGATTTTATTTATTTATTTGACAGAGAGAGACACAGCGAGAGAGGGAACACAAGCAGGGGGTGTGGGAGAGGAAGAAGCAGGCTCCTCGCCGAGCAGGGAGCCTGATGGGCGGCTCGATCCCAGGACCCTGGGATCATGACCTGAGCTGAAGGCAGACACTTAACGCCTGAGCCACCCAGGTGCCCCTGTATATGACTTTTATGTAGAATCACAAAAGCTGAATCTGTAAAAACAGAGTAGAACCATGGTCACCAGGTGCTGGGCCACAGAGGGAGGAGAGTGGGATTGAGATGGTTTTTTAAGGGTACAGACTTGAAACCAGTAGATAAATAAGTCCTGGGGATCTAATGCACAACATAGTGGTTACAGACAACAATGTTGTATTATAAACTTCAAAGCTGCTGAGAGACTAGATCTGCATTGTTTCCACCACAAAAAATAAATGAATATTATGTGATCTGATAGAAGTGTTAGCTCATGTTACAGAGGTAATCATATTGTGATATATAAATGTATCAGATCAACACGTTGCACACCTTAAACTTACACAATGCTATATGTCAGTTATATATCAATGAAAATAAATATTAAAAGGTCATGAGCAAATATTTAATTTAATTATAATTAATAATTAAGCCAGATAGTGTTTGCAGCACTAGAGATACCATACTAGAGATACCACAGTGAACCAAAGCAGGTGTGGTTACAACCTTTAAAAACCTTCCATACTCCTGGGGGAAGTGGACATGAGTTAAATAGTTGCCCAGATAATATAAAATCATGACTATGAAAAGCGCTAAGAATACATTACACAATGGGAATGCACCATAAAGAGAATCCCCTGATCAGGGACTCAGGAAAAGCTTCCTTCCAGAAGGAATTTTCGAACCAAGAGCTAAATGAAGAGTAGCTTCAACCACATGGGCAAAGAAGGGAGGAACGTTATTCCAGGCAGAGGAAACCACATAGGCCAAGGCCATATCGTGGGAGAGACACCATGGTGCTGAGGAGGAGCTAAAAGAAGGTCAATGGAATAAAGAGAGCAAAGAGGAGTACGGTTCAAGAGGAGGCCGAAAGGTAGAAGGCAGACAAGTAATTCAGTAAATACTTACTGAGAACTTAATACATTCCCGCTAATGTCGAAGGTACAGAGAAATCACCAAGTGGTAAATCATTTTTCTCTCAAGGAACTACTTAATCTGGCAGAAGATGGACACACACACACCCCTAGATATAATATAATATAATCAGTAAGAACAAAACACTTATGCGAGAGCGATAGAAGGAGCAATTAGTTTTGATTGAGGAGGAATGGGAAGGAAGGAATTGGCGGACTGTGGTGAGTAATTGACTTTTGAGTTGAGACTTAAACGCATTCTAGGCAATTGCATGGAGAGAGGCACGAGCTGTAAACAACAGCCGTAAATCTATTAAATAATCATTTAATAGAATCAATTATGGAGATAGAGACTCTCTTTTCTTGCGGCTGCCTAAAATCAAAAACGTTAAAATGTTGACAGTATCATTCAGCATTTCTCAGCTACCGCCACTAGGTGGCAAACGTTTCCAAACTATGGCAGGAAACTGTACTGAACAGCAGAGCCCGTTGGACCTTTTCTGGGCTCTCCAGCAATCAAAGACAGAATATTCTAAAACATTCTCGTTATTGTCATTTTGAGCACTCTTACTGTTTTTATGAAATGAAAGATAGCAACGTGAACAAAATTACATTTAAAAATGTAAACACGGGTTTTTTTGGCGAAAGTTAAGATTCTGCTCTTTTAACAACAGAACCTTCCACTTCAGGCTCAGAACAAGGCCAGAGAAGTGGAGCAGCTCCATCACAGATTCCCATCACCATGACAACCTTTTCAGTTGCATGCACAATTAAAGCTACAGTATCATTTTGTCAGCAAGAAAAAAATATCAGAGTTTTGGCTGGTATTCATTTTTTAGAAGGGGTTAAAGAAATTAAATTGATTCTAATTAGTGCAACTGAATTATAGGGGGGAGGGAATAGATTTGAAAATGCTTCGCCTAAGGAAGCCCACCTCTCTCCTCCATTAGCAAACAAAAATATGTATTTTATACAATTTAATACACTGACATTATCACTATCCTCTTTAGCTTTCTTTGATGACAGCTTTTTTGTGCCAGGCATTCTCAAAAATCCTGGCTTAATTCCCATTTAGGCTATATTTGTGGATGAAAAAAATCTGTTCATTCCATTAGCAATTAGATTTTGACCAGATGGTCTGGAAAGTGTTGGGACTCCCTCAGAATCCTGAAATAACCTTATCTCCAGGCCCTGTGCGCCTCTTCTTCTTCTGAAAATATTTCTGGGATTTTTAGTCATCAGTGAGAAAATCTGTAGGGCTCGTGTTCCCTCTGACCTGAAGGGGATCGTTCAGAATTCCTGAAGGGTTCAAAGAAAATATTTAAAGGGTTAAAAAGTGAAACGTATAAAGAAAGTTTAGCAGAACAGGAGCTTGGTAAATGAAGAACAAATATTGATGAAGAATTTCATGACTTCGTGACTGTTCAGGAGTATATAGGGTATTTGAAACAGAGTGAAGACTGGCTCCTTTGCTCCTTAAAATAATTATTAATATGGAATAAAGATACCAGTGGGACCTGAGCTTCTATGTTCTTTCATGAAAGTAATAGCATGAAAGACTTAGTTGAATTTAAGGCATTTTCTGAGATTCCTGAGGATGAAATCGAGGTGGTAACATATTACTAAGGGTTACCATAGAATGTAATTCCATGAAAATTATAAAAGTATACTTTTTCTTCCCTTTAGAAATGTACAAGTATAACCCCCTTGAAAATCTGAAGGATGGATTAGATGCCTCCTCATGGACTCTTTCAGTTCCCATAACCCACACTTTTACAGGGATGAAATGCAGACTCTATGGCCCTATTGCTTTATGCATTTTAACTATCATTAAAATCCTATGAAAATGGATGGGAGAAATAGGCAGCTGCTCTTTGATCCAGCTCAATTGGGATTAGACACTGTCATTGCTCGAAGAAGGTACTATTATTATCCCCTTTTCCCATGGGCAAATTGAGACCAAAGCAGTTAAATGTCCTTCCCAGGACTAAATCCACAATAGATGGCATGTGTTACTTTCTGCCTTTGGTTAATCATACTTACTTCCTTCTTATCTAGGAGTGAATGGGGCTGCCCCGTCCCTGGCCCAACAGCGGATATGGAACTGAGGCCTGAACAAGGAGACATTCCCAACCCAGATGCCACAATGAGACATAAAATTTGTCAATGGAAATTGTCTCATGCTCTCTGACTTCTTGTCTTCTTTCCTTCTGTTACTTGCTCTAACTGTGGTGTCTGTTTCTCTTTGTTAGCCAATGTATTCTATCACCATGGATTGGATACTTTTAGGTAGGAAATGGTGTTGTTATATTTTACATTTGTATATTTCTACCATCAAAGGACTAAGTCTTTTCTCAGTCCAGTTTTCAAATTCTTAGGGAAGATTCTGTTTGTCCAGATTTGGGTCTTTTCCAAGGACTGGACCAATCACCTGTTGTTACTGGGGTAAGGGAAGGTAAGAATATGCCAACTCTCCCCGAAATCACATTGATAGAGGAGGGGGAGCACTTCTCAAAGAAGGAGGCTTGTCATTTTAAGGGGTATAGGAACAGGGCGTGCGTAGGAATAAGCATATTAAACAGCTGACGTGTGCTAAGTTGAAGTCTCTACAATATATTATCATTAAAAAAATCATTGTTATAATAATTTAATATCTACACAGTGCTCTGCAGTTCAAAAATATCTTCATCTTACTTTGTCTCATTTTTATCCCCATAAGATTTTTAAATGTGTAAGAAATTATTGATGAAGAACTTTCCTGAAAACCACACGCCTACTATGAATTAGATCTGGAGCTTAAACAAGGTCTTCTGATTCCAAATCCAAATCTAAAACTTGTCCATTTTTGTACCTTCTTACCAATTCTTCCCCCTCCCCCCATATGAATCTTAATTGGTCTATTCAAGCAGATATACCTATTTGCCTTTCCCTGAGGTGAGTTACATCTGTATCCAAATGTGAGTTTCTTAAGGCCTACATTTAAGTCTTATCAGAAGAAGTGACTGCTTACAATGCTTGTTAATTAACACACAGACCACTCTTCCATCAACTTCTAAAATGAAACAAAGACCAAAAAGCATGTTTTCTGACTTCCTACTGGCAAATAATGCTTCTTAATGGTCAGTCAAAACAAATGCGTTATTTCACAAAGGCCACTCTCAAAATATACACCTTGGACCAAAATGACACTTAAAAAAAAAAAAAAGATTTTATTTATTTATCTGAGAGAGAGAGAGAGCATGAGAGAGAGCGTGAGAGAGAGAGATCACAAGTAGTGGGGAGGGGTAGAGGGAGAAGCCTGCTGAGCGGGGATCCCCCATGGCTGGATCCCAGGAGCCTGGGATCATGACCTGAGCCCTGGGCAGATGCTTAACGGACTCAGCCACCCAGGTGCCCAAAAAGACATTTTTTTTGGTGAAGGGATAATCACTTTTATTTTAACTTTGTAGCATTTTCCCCTACACACTAAGAATTACACTGTAATACAATTTGGATTCCTGAATTTGATTTCACTTAAGATTAACTTGAGTATTTTTTTATACTTGTTTTTAGGTTTGTTTGTGTTTTGTATTTACATTTTTAATCAGGTCATAACATAATAACATAGATAAAACATGTGAATTCTTTACAGCACAGCACTGACAAAATATGTATTCTTATATGAAAAGTTTGATAAATTTATATATATATAGAATATATATACTATAATATATATCATATAATATATATGTATGTATGTGTGTATATATATATTCTCCCATGCAACCAGCACCTTAGATAGAACAAGATACAAATTAAAGTTCTTATTTGCCTCTGCTCAATCTATCCCTAGTTTCCAGAAGTAAATAATATTCTGACTACTATCACCATTAATGTGTTTTGCCTGTTCTTAAAGTTCATATAAATGAAATTATACAATATTTGCTCTTTTATAGCGGATCTTTTTCACTCAATGTAATGTCTGTAATTCATCCATAGTGTTTCATGTACCATTAGTTTATTCTTTTTTACTGTTGAGTAGAATTCCATCATATGAACTCATTACAATTTATTTATCCATTCTTCTATTGATGGACATTTGGGTAGTGTCCAATTTTTAGCTATTATGAATAAAGTTTCTTGAAACATTCTTTTTTCTGGAAACTTTTTTGTCCTTATTTTGTGTGTGTGTGTGTGTGTGTGTGTGTGTGTGTGTGTGTGTGTAAAAGTATTGACTCATTTCTCTTTTAAGTCTATACCCAGTTTCTTAAGTTGAACTGCTGGGTCATAGGAGAGGTTTATGTTTAGATTTAGCAAAAACAGACAATATTTCAAAGGAATTACATCATTTTATATTCCCACCAGTAAAATATGAGAATTCCAGTTATTTGTTATCTTCATCAACAGTTGGTATGGTTGTGGTAAAAGTTAGTTGTACATTTGTACAGTTAGGTAGTCAGGGCCAGGATCTCCAACGAGAAAATATGGAGTCAGAACAGGTAAAATAAAACAGCACTGACGTCCTGTGTTGCAGCTTAGACAAGACCACACTGACATTCTGTTTTGCAGCTTTTGCAGAAATGACTTCTGCAAAACATCCTAAAATAAGGCAAATAACCACAAAGCATTTGTCAATATCATGGGCAAGGGGCAGTTAAGACATAAGCCCCCAGATGTCAGCAAAAAAAGACCATCAGCACGTGGACATTAACCAAATAGGTAGACAGAGGCACAAGACCAAAGCCCTGATTGGCATGAGTCAGCACACTCTGATTGCTTAAGATACTTCTGTAAAAGAGCTCGTAAAAACCTCTCAACTTAGAAACTCTGGGGTCAATTCTCTCTGGATCCCCTCCCTCCCTGAGAGCTTTATACTTTATTACTCAATAAATTTTGCTTTGCTGACTACTACTCTCTGTCTGGTCTACATCTTCATTCTTCAAAGTGGTGTGACCAAGAACTGCAGGCACTAAAGGCAGATAATTTCTGCAATACTTGGTATTTTTAATTTCAGATATTTGGTGGAGGGAAGAATATCATATGGTTATTTTAATTTGCATTTCCATGATGAGTGATGTTATTGATCACTTCTTCATATAATTATTGATTATTTGGATGTCCTTCTTTGCAAAATGCCTGTTTAAGATACTTGCAATTGTGAAACTTGAATTGTCTTTTCTTATTTATTTGAGGGGGTTCTTTATATGTTCTGGGCATTTGTCAGATAT
>CM052900.1:91061877-91091440 GCA_028534135.1 Potos flavus | reverse complement strand
AGTCCGATAATTTTGGACTGTGGGTGTCGCTATGCCATTTGCTTCAGCAAATTTAAATGCTCAGAAAAAAATGATTGTGCATGAATGCATTCAGTGATATTTCTAAAGAGCTGGAGTGGGCAGGGTGAGAGAGAAGTAGGACGAAGGCACGTAACAACATGTGGAAGCATTCCCAGGAGCATATGAGATGTGTTCCCCCAACATCCCATGGGTGCCAAAGGAAACACATGATGCTCAGCCAGGTGAATTTGAAGTTCAGATAATTCAGTAAGTTTTTCATATAAATATGTCCCCCAAATCACATGGGATATACTTATAATAAAAAATACTCCTTTTTTAAAATCTGAAATTCAAATGTAACTAGGTGCCCTGTAGTTTTAGTTGCTCTATCTGGCAACCCTATCACTCCTCTCCTGATAGAAATGATTTACAGTCAGTTTTGCCAAGGAGTAGAATTACACAGCAACGTCACCCCTGGGAGAGATTAAAGTGCTAAATTAAAAATATATATATTACATTTATAGTATCTGTACCATGAAGTTTCTTGAAGAGCTTATTCAAACAAGATTTGAATCAGAAGTGTGTGCCTGTGTGTGTTTTATCCCGAAGTCGTCTTCATTTTATATATTTCCTTTCTATGAAAGGAATTGTATGTGAGTATCTATTTCAGAAATAAATCTGGTGCTTATTGAGGTATAACTGCATTGAAGCTACTTTCAGATTATGACTGTTTCCCTTCACCCTGGAGATATCTAAATGAAATCTCTCTCTAAGTCATGGGCGAGTGAGTATAGCTGGGAATCTTCATGGCACTCCATGAAATCCACCCTAAGAAAAAAGGCTGGACATCTAGAGCTGAAGACAAAGAGAAAATGCCTGATTTTCCAATGAAAATTATTAACTTTGTATGTATGTAATTATAATTATAATATGTATGTATAATTATAATATGTATGTAATTAATACATACAGAATAATGACTCTATGTCAGACATTTTCCTAAGTGCTTCATGTGTATTCTCACCACAATCTTATGGGTTAGATATACTAGTAATATCCAAATTATGTATATAATGAAACTAAGAAGCTAAATTCAAGATCACTCAATTAGGAAAGGACAGAACAAGGGTTTGAACCTAGACAGCTAGGCACAAGAACCTCTGCTCTTAACCGCTAAACTATTTTCCTAGCGTACCCAGAGAAGAGCTTTAGAACTCATAGACATTTGGGTAAATACTTTACTATTACAAAAGAAAAAAGGTCCATGCAATGCCAGCAGTTAGCATGGTGCTTAGCACATGTAATTAGTCAATATATAATGGTTAATTGTCTAAAATTTCTCTCTATCTGCAGGGCAATAATGGCATTGCTTATACTTCTATGGAGCTTTTAAATGCTGTATTGAATTTATTCATTATTTAGCTGTTTTCCTGTAGTAAATGATGATCTCCTTTGAATCGGGCTTAAGTATTTACATTCTCATTCTTAGGTGTTAGGAGAATGCGTCATACACAGCATCAGTTAGATTAATGTTAAATGAAGGTATAAATGAATGAATACAAAAAAGAATGAATATCCTAAAGTATTAAGTTAGGATCTATTTTTTTTTTCTGTTTCAGAGGCATTAATCTTCTCTAAAATTTTCTAAATATGCCATGAAATTGAGGTAGAAAAGAAGGTGGCTTTCCAGTGTGAAATGCTGGATATCCAAAAGCGTTGCAATGATAAATTCTGACTTGCCACATCTAATATTTATGCAGTGAAACTAACTTAAGGGCCCATTTTTTTCAAGGGCCCAGTTGTAGGTTTCCTGATAATGCTAATCTTATCCGGTCAGTTATAACTTAGAAATTCATGGGAGTAAAAGAAGATTGGACAAAAATACATGCTTCTCAGTACAAATTGTAGAGGAAATCTTCAATTAAATTCCATCTGTGAGTACTAATATGGAAAAATTATCAAAGGCACTGAAATTTAAAAACAGAAATTATAGACATATGTATATAAGGATTTATAATATATATAAGTGTATATAATATAGTAGATATACCTAAAGGTATATGATATAATATGATATGATATGATATAATATAATGTAATATATTTTTTAAATATATATTATAAAGGAACCCAAGAAATAGAGGAATACCTACCATGCTGATAAGTATTATGACCTCTGAGAAGGGGATTGAGACCAGAGGTGGTGAACAAATGAAACTTGAGTTTTAGCTATAGCCATAATTTTTTTTAAACAGGAATATATGTAAGTCTTATTTATTAATTAAAAATAATTTTTAAAAATCTAGCAGTACTCTCAGTTAGCAACGGTATAACTATTATATTTAATGTCATTAAATTAATTTACAATCATGGGGAACAGGACATACACTGAGAAATGTTAGTTCTTAAATACTTTAAATACCAGTTTACACCCAAAAATGTTTGGCAAAGTAGCACACACCTATACAATTCCCAACAACCTGAGCACAAGTAGGGTAAAAAGTGAAAGCCTTTCTTAAATTGGGGGGGCGGGAGATTAGACGGGTAAAGTGTAAGAGGAGCATGATTCTGAGTTGTCTGCTATAAATATTACTTTAGTAAAACACTTACATTTTAGTCGTACCACTTTGACTTGCATCCTTCAAAATGGTTTTTCAAAATTACCTATGTCCTTTTGAAGGAAATTACAGTATGCAACTGACCTTTCTTTCTAAAGAAAACACATTAGCTAAAAGAAGCTGTTTTCTAAAACTCATGTCATGCTGTGAATTCTTCTGTACGTACAATGAACACTCTCTTTAAATATCTTTTCTTTCTATTGGCAGCTAATGCCCATTATATTGAAGGAATGTTACTGTTTTGTTTCCAAACTGAATATCTAGAAGCTACTAGTGCATACAACTCTTGTTTAACTTTTTGTTAAACTTTTGGAAAACTAATAAGTTGTTTTAGATTTAATGTACTGTCTCTAAATTATTTATTGGGAATATCACTTTTGAATCCAGAGATAAACTAATGCTGTCAAAAGCCATCATCAAAATTGCCTGTTAAATTCTTGTGTTAAAGACCAGAAAAGTCTATTAATTCGACTTAGTTTAGCTAACACTCTATACTGACTGGGCAGTGTATTCCGCAGTCACTTAATAAGTGCCTCCTCTATACTATACACTGTTGTTTATTCTGGGGATATAGCAGCAAGCAAGACAAAGTCTGTGTGGATATATTAAGCTGAAAAGTCTTGTGTGACATCCAGGGGTTGACTCAATGGTGGAATGATCTCAATGTCATCCTTTTTATTGGTACCAAGCCTTTGAGAAGATCTGCACTAATTGTCTATCACTCTCCAAGACTGAGTCTAGCATTTTTAATGATGTCTTTCTTAGAGTCTGCAGTCTTAATATGAAAACTTTTCAAACTTTGGATTGAGGTATAATTCTCTCCAATAAACTAGAATATATAGAAAAAGTTATAGTTACATATATATCTTTATAGCTATCAAAACCTAAAGTAATGAAATGTTTCAAAATATTCACCATCTGTATGTCAAACATATGTAAAAGTAAATCAGCAAAAACTATCCCATAAACTCTTTAATTCAACAATGAACAAATATTTGTTGAATATTGGGCTGAAAATGTCCATTCGCTGATGAATGGATAAAAAAAGAGGTGGTTTATGCAATGAGGTATTGCTCAGCCATCAAAAAGAATGAATTATTGCCATTTGCAATGATGTGGCTAGAGCTATAATGTATTAAGCTAAATGAAATAAGCCAGAGAAAGACAAATACCATATAATTTCATTCATATGTGGAATTTAAGAAATAAAACAGATGAACCTATGGGAAAGGAAAAAAAGAGAGAAAGAAAGAGAGGGAAGCAAACCACAAGAGATTCTTAACTCTAGAGACCTACTGAGGGTTGATGGAAGGAGGTGGGCGGGGGATGGGCTAGATGGGTGATGGGTATTAAAGAGGGCACTGTGATGAGCACTGGGTGTTACATGTAAGTGATGAATCACTCAATTCTACACCTGAAACCAATTTTACCATATATCTTAACTAACTAGAATTTAAATAAAAACTTGAAAAGAAAAAAGAAAGAGACTACTGGGCTGAGAATGGCATGGTGAACAAATAGTACAGATCCCTATCCTCTTTAGCTTAGAGCTTAGTGGAAGAGACCATCGTTAGAAATATAAATCCACAAGTAAACATAAACCTATTAGCTGTAAAAATAAACAGATACAGTTACAAAGAATTACAGTAAGGATCAGTTTAGATTGTGGGAGGTATTCATAGTTTTGTTTGACCTATCGTTGGAATAAGGGGATTTCTACAAAATTCTGGCTGAAACTTACCATGTCAACGTTATTACCTACTTACGGTTTTAAAAAAAATCATGTCTCAAGTGACACACTTCAACTGCGTGCTTCACTCTCAAAATTACCTTAAAATCTGCTGTATGTCATAATCACATCAAATACAATCTAGTCTTTTAAAATTTCTATCTTTCTCATAAAATGAATATGAACATACAACACATCGCTAGAGCTAATTAGTGATATGAAGTGAAATACAAATGATCACTCTTACATGTACGTTAATTTCCTATAAATTAAAATGGCATATAAATCTTACTCTAAATCTGCGGGTAGGGATTATCCTGTTAAGTATCTTTCTCTTCTGTCTTCTAGTAGAGAAATAAGCTCTCCCCAGGAAAGGCTGTGCCAACATGGGGCTTTTAACATCTGGACAGATGTTTTTAGTCCCTTGACTTTCGTTTTGACATTTTTGGCTTGACAAGCAGTAGAAACAGAGAGGGGGCTATGATGGTGAACAAAAAGTGATAAAGAGGTGGAATAAGAAATCAGTGAATATTTGTTTGAGTTATTGTGACAGACTGCTTCTGAAAAACTTTTAGAATTTTCTAACAAGGGGGTTTTTGAACAATAATAATGGCAACAATAACTTCCACTTCTTGTATCTTTACAATGTGCCTGGCCCAGTCCTTCGCAAAGAATGCCACACTCAATTTTCTCGATAATTGCATGAGGTCATCCTTGCTTTACAGACATGGTACTGGGACTCAGAGAGGGGAAGTGACTTGCCCAATGTCACACAGTTCATAAATGGAAGAGCCAGGATTCAGACCTATGTCTATTTGACTCCATGGTCTTCTTGGTATATTGAATTGCCTCCTTGTTGAAGGAAAAGTGTTTATAATTTTCCTAGGCTTTCATGGTAATGGGAAACTTTTTACTGAGCGTAGATATGGAATGGGTCATTAAGTGTACAAATTATTTATGTCAAAATCAATGAATTTTGAGTGAGTATTCCACTAATGGCTTTTTACTGGGTGCTATATTTGATATTTGCATAACATTATGCCATGCCATGCTTTGGGACAGAACAAATGTGCTCCCATAGAAAATATTTATTGAACAGTCCAGAGGCAACTAAAACTCCAAACTATTCTTACTTTCACTAGTGATTCTAAAATAGAGGTTTATGCTTTTCACTAATTTGCGTAGGAACATAAATATACTTTCCCTTTCTAGCCCTTTCCAGTTTATTCTGACATAAGTGGTACAGGACTAGCTAATAATGGGAGTAATTTAATATGAAAGGTTCAGAGAATCCTTAATGAATATTTTGCAAGTTATAAAGAAGAACAGTATCTGTTCCCACTTTGGGCTGTGCAAATCCTTTGGAGGAAGCATCATTGAAAACTCACCTGAGTTCTCTATGAACCTGCAGCAAATCTTCACATTCCAAATGTTTTATGCAGTGTCCCAGGTATATTAGTTACCTACTACTGTGTAACAAATTACCTCCAAAATCTGGGGTCTTAACATAAACATTTATTATCTCCAAGTTTCTATGGGTCAGGAATCTGGGCATGGCTGACTGGATTCTCTGGCTGAGGGTATCTGTCATACAATGTGTCATCCTGGGTTGCAGTCATTTCAAGGCTTGATGAGGGACAGAACTGCTTCCAAGCTCAACTGCAGAACTATAGACTGGCCTCAGATGATCCCCTTCCAAGCTCCCTTCGGTGGCTGTGGGCAGGCCTCATGTCCTCACTGGATGGAGACATCTTTTCCTTCCCACAATTCTTCTCCACAACAGGAAAGTTTGCTTCTCCCAGAGCAAATTCTCCAAGCAAGAGAGAGTAAAGGATGGCAAGCAAGATGGAAATTATAGTCTTTTTGTAACTTAATAGCAACAGTGACATTACATTACTTTCGTACTATTCTTGTTCCTTGAAGTTGAGTCGCTAGGTCTGGCCCACACTCAAGAGCAGATAATTATATGAAGCTGTGAACATCACAAGTCAGAGATCACTGGGGCTCCTTTTAGATGCAGCCTACCACATAAACTAGGACTAGACCATAAGAGGAATATTATTATTATCCTTAGTATTATAGTCATGCTACTTGATAACATACTTTTATAGTAATTTACATTTTTCAGAGTGTTACAGAAAAAGCTTACCATACTGAAATTGGATGACATTTCATCAGCAGATAAATTGGGCATGTGTGAAAATCATCAATGGAATTGACTGATACCTATGAATCTGACAAATGCTTATGCCTTGTGGCTGGGGGGTGGGCAGTAAAGTTGTAGTGGATCCATCTTAATATAGTGTAAAGAAGTCGGTGTTCTTGTATATACCTTGCGGTACGACTTGGCTGAAAAGTCAAGTCTGTGACCTTGGGACTAGATGAAGCTAACTTGACCTCAAAGTAATTGAGCCAATGACCTTGGCCTCATAAGCCCTAATCAACTGAGTCCTGGATCCTAATGCTAACGATCCCTGAGTATAGCCTGAGTAATGCCTGAGTATTGTGACTGTATAGCCTCCGGGTGAGGGGCCACTAATATTAAAGAGTAAAAAATGTGGAAGTGATAAAGGACATGGTTTATGATTATCTTCTTCAGGAAAATATTTCCTAAATGTATTATATTAAAATTATCTGAACTCTGCTGAACACCTAAATTCTAAATGTCTGATAGATGAAAACCATCATTCAAAATTATGTTATTCATCAATCTCATGATGAATCCACTGGTTCCCATCTAACAATATAAGGATTACTTATACTGATAAAGAGAATTGGCTGAAGCTACCACAGACAGCCTTGTTTCTTGCGAGCTTTTGAAAAGCCCTGTCTGATGACTAAGTAGCTTGTTTGTTAATACAGTGACATATTACATGGGGCTATGAGCAAACATTTTTAATGTTGAATTTCTAGCTTTTCCATTTGTTCGCTTTGTAACTCTGGGAAATGTTCTCTAAACTTTTAGAAATGCGGTTTCCTCACCTGTGAAATAAGGATGACGTCCTATGGCAGCCGTAAGACTGTGCCTCCCAGACCCCCAGTACAGGAAGCACGCCAGGCCAAGGGCCCCGGCAGCTATACTTTGAAACCCTTGGCTACATTCACATGGAGGCCATTTCTCCCATGTGCTGCTCCCCTCAAATGACAGAGGGTGATAGGGCGCTAGGTCATTTTCCTGGAACACATGGGATTCCTTTGCTGGCAAATTTTGGCCTGAAATCTCCCCAACTGCCTTGCCAAATCTTCCTTAGACTGTTTGGTATTCTAGGATCTTTCCACCCAACTTTTCTCCCACTCTCTTCTCTCTGGCGCGGACTTGCACGGCAGTCTGTGGGTTCCCAGCCTTTACATGCTCCCTTCTGTGTTAACCGTGTCCTTTTATTTTCTGCGTGCTGACGTTTTGACATCTTAGGACTCTGCTGACTTTGGAGGGCATGACCCTCCCAGGGCTAGGCAATTCCCAGAGACAATAAACTGGCTCCCGAGCATGTCTTTCAAATGCAAATCCACCAATCCTTGCCCCGAACACCCAACCGCCTCCTAATTGGGCTTTCACTCTCGAGGCCACCATTCACGGGTCTCAATGACCTGAAGGCCAGGTACCAAACAACCAAGGATGTCCCCTATTCCCCTGGAGCCCACTGAAATTATCCAAACTGGCCAATCCGAAACCTGAATACCCCATCTTCACCTATTCCTTCCTCCGGAAACCACAGTGAAGGCTTTTGCCCACGTTCTCCTCAGCTCCCTCTGTCTCCTGACCAATCTTAGTGCTTATCTGTGTGGTGCAACATGCCACCTATTTATAGGAAACTTTGTCTTTTCCATATCTGTGTTTCTTACCATACCTTATTAAAACAAATCCTGAGTACCCTTAAAACGTCTATTTTTTTTTTCATATAGGCATTTTCCCTGATTATATTCTTCACATTTAATCCCCCCTTGGTGTCTGCTTCTTAGAGGACCTGGACTAATTCACACTGCCAGCTAAAAATGTTATTTTAACAACCAGTGAGGGAAGGGGGTCTGGAGTAGGGGCCGGTGCACAGATCACGTGTCTCCAAGGCAGGAGGATAACTCCATCTTGCCCCAGCTTTTGATTGTTCCATTAGAGGAAATCTATATTTTTTAAATGTTCATTCAAAATTTTCAAAAATGCTGTGGAGATCAAACAAAATATCTAAAGGCTGAATGTGACTCGTGGGCAACATGGAGTCAAAGGAAAAAAAAAAATGGGCAGAGTAAGAATGTGGAACTCCAGGCAGGGAAAAGCCTAACCAAGGCTGGCAAGTGAGGGCAGCCATGGTGCACATGGAGAACATCCTCCAGGAAGACCACAGGTGGGGGCTATTGGTAAAGCATAGGTTGGAGTGACTGGAGAGATCAGCAGAGCCCAAATTAAGAAAGGTCTTGTCAACCATGTATGGAGTTCTGACTTTGATCATCAAAGGGTTTTAAGCAGTGGAATTAGATAGTAAGATTTGTCCTTCATAAAATGCAATATAGAAAAAGAATTTTTCTGGCTGTAGTATGTAAAAAGAATTCGACATGTCACGCCTATTCAATTAGAGACCATTACTCTCATCTCTTCAAAGGTATCAAATTTTGTGACACTATGATAATAAAATGTGCTTCACCTTATACCCCTGGGCCATCTCTACTCCTGTTCCCGTCTCTCAAACTCAGTCCCCACCTCCAACCTGGCAATTAACTGGAAAAAACTTCAAGAGTAGTGAAGACAGCTCACCATAGGGAAGAGAAAACACACACACATACACACACACACAAACTTGACATTAGTTATTTATTGCTGCAAAATGATTATCCCTAAATTTAGCACCTTAAAAATAAAACAAGTATTATTACATCATAGTTTTTGTGAGGCAGAAATTCAAGAACAGCTTTGCTGGATGGTTTTGGCTCAATGGTCTCATAAAAGGTTGCAGTCATAATGTTGGCTGGGGGTGAAGTCATTGAAAGTCATGACTAGAACTAGAGGATCCACGTCCCAGATGGCTCACTCACTAGCTACTAGCAAGAGGCCTCAGTTCTTCCCATGTGGACCTCTTCATAGGACTGCCGGAGTGACCTCGTGACATGTTTGAAACGAGATACCATTCTAGTCTTGAGATGCCTTGCTATTGTTGTTAAAAACCTTTACAGCTTTAGAATATAACCAGAGGAAGGAGGGACAAGTTGAGAGATAGAGATTTGAATGGCTTGACAATGAGTCAAGCATCCCAGATTTGACCAAAAAAATCATCGTGTTTATCTAAACTCACTTGGAGGGATGGGAGGGATGCCTGAGTGGCTCAGTCGGTTAAGTGTCTGTCTTAGGCTCAGGTCATGCATGATCCCAGGATCCTGGGATCAAGCCCCGCACGGGGTTCCTTGCTCAGCGGGAAGCCTGCTTCTCCCACTGCCTGCCACTCCTGCAGCTTGTGCTCTCTCTCTCTGACAAATAAACAAAAAAATCTTAACCAAAAATAATAAAAAAATAAATAAATTCACATGGAATCATCTGAATAGAGTTATTTACCGGAAGGCAATACGAGGACTGAGTCTGAAATCAAAACCAGTTCCAGAATGAACTTCTATTTTATAGAGGTGACTCTTCTTAGCTGTCATAATTGGTGAAATAGATATGTTGTACTAAGGAATGTGGGCTAGCTAAGGCTTATCCTTGGTCCTGAAAAGATTTATGGGAGACTCAGTTTTAGCTTCAAGAATTACCCTGAGATCTGGGTTAAAGCCTCTGCCTTCAGCTCAGGTCACGATCTCAGGGTCCTGGAATCGAGGCCCACGTCGGGCTCTCTGCTCAGCAGGGAGCCTGCTTCCCCCTCTCTCTCTGCCTGCCTCTCTGCCTACTTGTGATCTCTCTCTCTGTCAAATAAATAAAATTAAAAAAAAAAATAGAATTACCCTGAGATCATCTCACTTCTAAATCTACTATAATCTACTACTTATCTATCTGGGGAACCAATAATGTTCTAAAATGTTATAGTGATACCAATATGCATGAATTCCTAGAAACCCAAGGGAACCAAATAATAACGTGAGTGCCATTTACTTAAGATATTTACCTAAGTAATATCATATAAAGGAATTTTCAATTGTATTATGATTCCTTGCTTAAAGACCGAAAAATCGATAGACAATAACACCTGTGTAGAAGAGTGTAATTCACAATGAGACTCTGAGTTCAAAGCTAATACCATATCTACATTGGTAAATTATATGAAAGATTAAAGATGAATCAAAAATTTAACATTATAAATAAGCTGAACTGCCAGGATAATCCCACTCCCAAAAAAGCAGTTTACTGTATAAAAATTTTGGAAGCGTGAAAAAAAAAAAAAGTTACTTCTCAAAAAAAATCCCACTCACATTAAGTATAATGGGATTGCACATCTTTTTAGCACAAAACCCGGACAAAAATGACATGTTAGTATTTATAAAATACACATTGACTTAGTTAAAATCTAAATGAAAAATAAAATACAGGTAACAAAGTTTACAATTTCTCACTGAAGACGACCTAAGAAATCACATAAACGTTTTTGGTTATGTTTTCTGCATCAACAGTAAGCTACTATGTTTTCTGTCTTAAATTCCTGCTCTTTTCAGCTTTTCAGAAATGCTTTGCATTTAACTGAAGATATATTTATAATATCTGTCTAAGCAAAAATTGCACTGGACAACTTAAACAGTCAAGACTGTCTTCCATAAATCTAATTAAAATTCTTCACTTCCTATTTTAATGTTCCCTGACCTATCCTTGGAGATTTTCCTTTATCATCCTCTGTGTATCTAGATTTTATGTAGCTAAAACACAAATTTCCCCCTGTGTATTCACTTCTGTGGGCTAAATTATCCCAGTTTTATCCACATCTATGTCATAGTTGAATCACGTTTGTGTCGTCATAGGTTAGTAGAAATACTTGAAAACCAGAGAAATTCTGTTTCTAATCTCGGGTCCCCTACTTTTCTCTGGCTAGGAAGTCTTGGACACAATTTGGGAGTCTCATTTTCCTCATTGTAAGAGTCAATAAAATTAATTTTGAAAGGAAAGGGTTAAATGAGGCAATGGGTTGAGCACATAGATAATAAATATTAATAATACAATAATAATATTAGTAAATATTAGTGCCCTTCACCTTCCTTCTTTCTTCAATGGCCTACTTGTTTTTCACCTGCACCCTGGCCACTGATTCTTTTATACTGAGAAGAGAGAAAATATAATTCAGCAATACATACATTTTCTTGAGTTATCATTTCACTGATGGTGATGAACTTCACATTAGAATCAGAAGATGTATCATGAAGAATTGGAAATATTGATCCATTCTTTAATTTATTAGAGTAATGGAGTAACAATGTTGGAAACCAAATTAAGATTTGGTATGATTGATTTTAAAGGGGTGTTAGAAAAAAAACTTTTTTCATTTAATCTCTCTTAAAAACCAGTTAACTCAATTTCCTTAAGTTCATGAAAGCCAAAAGGGCTTACAGGTTCATTTCCACTCTCTGATTAAGAAAAATGTCACATACAAATAGACAGGCTCTTTCTTTTAGTGCAGGGATGTGGAAGAAGAAACTAGCTCATCTATTCTACTACATGCAGTAAAGACATCAGTTTTTAAAAGCCCCAAGTGATCATTCAACTCTTCCCTAAATCTAAAACAAAAATAAAACACATTCTCTTCTAAAAACTGAATGATCTCTGTTCTCAAAAGACACAGGAGAATATTTCAGGCAAATAGTTAGCATTATATTAGCACCAGATCAAAAACAAATAGGTGAGTAAAATTCAAATAAGCCTGGGGTAATTAAAGGCTATTTTTTCTCTTTCTCTGTCCTTCCTGAAAAGCCAAACTATGGAGGACTTCACTAAATGCATCATGTCCATAATAGGATACATTGCCAAGTGCTCGAATAAGCTGATGTAATTCATCTTAATGAATTAATTATCTTAAAAATTCGCATCTCGCTTTTTTGATATTCAGAGTCATGTCTTCTTTATAATGAAGGGTTAGGCTGGGGAGCTGTTTCGGGCACATTTCTTCTTTCAGTCAACACGGCATTTTGGGGGCGTCTACCTGTGCTTCAGTCACTGGGAGAGAGAGATGTGGAAAACATGGATGCTTCATCAGGAAATTTAAAATCTATCTGAGGATACAAAATAGAGAGACCTAGAATATCAGGCACATTTTACCCTTTACTTCTTGTCTGAGAATCGCCAGATTATTGCTTCATCGCTTGAAAATTAATTATTACTCTTTATTAGGTAGGGAAATAAAATACAGTAAAAGACTAGGGATGTGTGTGAAGGCTATGAATTGCTAAAACTTCTCTTACAGTGACACAAGAAGTCAAGGGTACATTGATTTAAAAAGCACAATTGGTGTTGAGGAGAGAGACTATCTGGAAAGGGAGCTAACGCAAACAAATTTTTGATGGACTTTATAAATGAATAGGAATGAAAGTGATTCACAGAATAATATAAAAAACATAATTACACTTTCTGATGCCTAAGCCTAAAATATTTTGGAAATGTAATATCGTCTCTTAAAGACTGTTGGTAACTAAATACCTGCTCACTGCGTGAAGCTTTTGCTAAATGACACATGATAGCACAAAGTAGTTAAGGCCCTAACCATTTTTACACTAACATATATTTATTTCATACTGAGAAATTCAAACCAGTCCAGTGTAGACCTTCATGAAGGCAGTCCCCTTAACAGCAGCCTTTCCTATTCAGCTGGGCTTTGCACACTGTAATTTACATTGTAATTTCAACACAGCTGCCATTCACCTTAGTTTGATCTATGGGAAATCAAGAACCAATAGTGGTGATAGCCAAACAAAGTAAAGCAGACTTTGATACGGAGGTGATGTAACTTGATCTTGTCTTATGATACACATGCCCGCTATTATCACTTGGTCTGGGTTAAATGCTTTTAATGAGGAACCGATCCAGTGGTGTAGTGTTGGATAACAGAGAAAGGACGGAGGGAAGGCTGTTACATACCCTCATCTCAAATGACAGCAGATTTATTCTCACAAACTCACTGAAAAAGAATAATAGAATTTGGTCTGGTAAGTGGTTAAAAACCTACGGACTAGGACTCAGCTGTTTCATTAAATTGGGTTTAAAAAGAACTTGTTAGAAGAGATATCACTTTTTTTGGGGAAAAAAAGCAAACTTCTTATAAAGTGAGCTTCAGGCAGGATTCGAAACTAGTTTTTCTGAAATAAAAGTCATATTAAATCACGGTGCACATCAATCAAAAGTTGAAGTTGATAGAAAGAACCTTTCCTTAAAGACCTCGGTTTATCCCCATAAAAATCTCTCATACACACACACACACACACACACACACACACACACACACACCATGGTCATCATCATCATCATCATTATTACATGACTAAATCTCTTTGAACACAGCTAGGTCTCAGCATCTGACACTGCGTAAGATTCTGAAAAGCCCCGTTGAAGACTTGTGGGCTGCTAAGGGCAAGAAGTTGCCCCCACACCATACCCCCGGACCCAGCTGGGTTCTTCCCATGGCCGGAGTGGGAAGATGGTACCGCCTAGTGTCCCGCACCCTACCTCATTCAGGCATGCGGACCTTCCTGAAACCTGAGGCCCAGCGTGACCCCCCAACACCCCGGCAATACCCTCAGGTTCCCTGGAGAATTCCATGTTGCCAGTTCCAGTATAAGAACAGATACGAATTAAAAATCAGAAACATTAATTCTTCCTGTTGAAAGTAGAGAGGGCAGGATTTCTATACCCTCAGTTTTTTTTAGAGCATTTACCTTAAAAAACTTACCACTGTAAGTGTTTTTGCATCTCTTTGAAATGTATAGAAATCTTTTTGAAGACTAGATGGGCCCCTTGCCAGCTTTAGAACCCGGGATCATCTTTCTCAAGGATCTGGGGGTCATCCCCGAGATGTGAGCATCAAGGGAGAGAGTACCTCTGTCTCCCAGTTTCTGTGGGGCCTTAGGAGTCTAACTGCAGGGGTGCCTTGCTCCAAGTTGCAAAACAAAACTACCTACAGTCAGAAAACATAAAAAGTTTGTTTTTCCTCTGGATAAAGCTAATTAGCTAACAAAGCTGTTCATTCACCCCAATTACCAAGAGAATTTAGAATGAACTCTATGTGGTAAGTAGTGCTGCCAAATCCTCTTACTGGAGGACTCGTCACTGTTCAGCTTGAAAACATGTATGTAATGGGCAATATCCGCTTGGCCAAATAAAAGGGGGACATTTTTTTTCTGTCTTTGCGATCTCTTAGCAGATGGCCGGTGATGCACATCACATTCTGACTTAATGTTTATTCGATAATAAAAGTGTTTTCTTTCTCCACTACCTTTGGGGAGAGGATTTCTGAGCTGGGAGAAGATTTTGTTCTTGATTTTATTTCCCTAACCCAGGTAGAGTCCAATCGACCACCTAGGGAGCCATAGCTTCAGTGGGAAGCCATTAGCCGTGATTATAGCACTAAGGTGTTTATTTCTTCCTGCCCTGAACCCACCCCACTTTTCCCTTGCCTCAGAGTGGGGGAGATTTGAAGAGGTTCCTCTTGTCCTAAGACAACTAGCCAGCAGCTTCCATGTTGCCTTTAGACAACAGCTGTGTTAGCCTCTTGAAGGTCAGCTTTTACAGTTATTTATTTATTTATTTATTTATTTTTAGAGATTTTATTTATTCATTTGAGAGAGCGAGGAGAGAGCACAAGCAGGGGGGAACCTCAGAGGGAGAGGGAGAAGCAGACTCCCCGTTGAGCAGGGAGGATCCCAGGACCCTGAGATCATGACCCGGGCTACCCAGGCGCCCCTACGGAGTCATTTATTAGCCAAAAAATTTTTTGAACAAAAACTTTGCTCTTGTTAAAATTTTTTTGGCGGTCCAATTTTTGTTCTGGATAAATCATACCCCAGATTTTAAAAGAAAATAAGGATAACAACAACCACCACCACCCCAACAAGTTTCAGATGTATTGCTCAGGTCAAATAGAGAAACACATTTTTCTTTCTTCTCTCTCTTTTTATTTTTTTTAATTGTAGTAATAAAACACAATATGAGATCTACTCTCAACAAATTTTTAGGTGCACAGTGTGGTATTGTACACACACTGTTGTACAGCAGGTCTCTAGAACATTTGCATCCTACGTAACTGAAACTCTGTACCCACTGAAAAATAACTCCCCATTTCTCCTTCCTGCAGCCCCTGGTAACCACCATTCTACTCTGTTTTTATGAGTATGATTACTTTAGACACCTCATATAAGTAGAATCATGCAGTATTTATCTTTCTGTGACTGGCTTATTTCACTTAGCATAATGTCCCCAAGATTCACTATATGACAGGTTCTCTCTCTTTTAAAGCTGACTAATATTCCATTGTATTTATATATCACATTTTTTCTTTAGCCATTCATCCATCAATGGACATTCAGGGTTTTTTTCCCCACTTCTTGGCTATTAAAAATATTGCTTCAGTGAACATAGGAGTGCAAATATCTCTTTGAGATGCTTTTTCCAATTCTATTGGATAAGTACTCACAAGTAGGATTGCTGGATCATAAGGCATTTCCACTTTTATTTTGTCGAGGAAACTCTAGACTGTTTTCCATAGTGGCTGCATCATTTTACATTTTTATCAATGGTACATAAGGATTCCAATTTCTCACATCCTTCCCAGAACTTGTTATTTTCTATAATTTTGATAATGGCTATCCTAAACAGGTATGAAGTATTATCTCCCTGTGGTTTTAATTTGCATTTTCCTAATGATTAGTGCTGTTGAGCACCTTTTCATGCCATCATTTGTATGTCTTCTTTGAGAAATATCTATTCAGGTTCTTTGCCTATTTCTTTAAATGGAGGTTTTTTGGGTGGTTTTGTTTGTTTGTTTGCTTGTTTGTTTTGCTATTGAGTTGTAGGGGTACCTTATATATTTTGAATGTTAACCCTATCAGATATATGGTTTACAAATGTTTTTTCCCTTTCCATAGGTTGTCTTTTCAGTCTGTTGTTCCTTTGCCGTGCAGAAGCTTTTTGGATTGATATAGTCCTACTTGTCTATTTTTGCTTTTGTTGCCTATACTTTTGGTGTCATATCCAAGAAATCATTTTCAAGACCAATGACGTCAAACTTTGCCCCTATGTTCTCTTCTAGGAATTTTATAGTTTCAGGTCTTACCCCTAAGTTTTTCATTCACTTTGAGTTAATATTTTATATATCATAACATAAGGATCCTATAAAGATTTATCCCCAGGATGCAAGGATGGTTCAATATATGCAAGTCAATCAATACGACACACCACATTAATAGACTATAGGATAAAAATCACATATCATTTCAAGAGATGCAGAAAAAAATATTTGACCAAATTCAACACTCTTTTATGATAAAACACTCAACATACTAGGAACAGAAGGAAATTACCTCAATATAGTAAGGATTGTATGTGAAAAACTCACACTAAAGCTCACTCAATGGTGGAAAAACTGAGAGCTTTCCTCTAAGTTCGGGAACAAGGTAAGAATGCCAACTCTTGACACATCTATTCAAGATAGCATTGAAATTCCCAGGGGCGCCTGGGTGACTCAGTGGGTTAAAGCCTCTGCCTTCGGCTCCGGTCATGATCTCAGGGTCCTGGGGTCGAGCCCCGCATCAGGCTCTCTGCTCGGCGGGGAGCCTGCTTCCCCCTCTCTCTCTCTGCCTGCCTCTCTGCCTGCTTGTGATCTCTCTCTGTGTGTCAAATAAATAAATAAAATCTTTAAAAAAAAAAAAGATAGTATTGAAATTCCTAGCTAGAGCAATTAGGCAAGAAAAAGAAATAAAAGGAATCCAGATAAGAAAAGAAGAAGTAAAATTATCTGTTTGCAGATAACATTATCTTATATGCAGAAAACCTTACAGATGCCTCCCCCACACACAAAATCTTAGAAGTGCTGAATGAATTCAGCAAAGTAGCAAGATACAAAACCAACATACAAAAATCAGTTGTTTATATATTTTAACAACAAACTATCTTTAAAGGAAATTTTTAAAAATGAATCATCAAAAAGAGTAAAATACATACAAATAACCTTAATCAAGGAGATAAAGGCTTGTACAATAAAAACTACAAAAAGTTTCTCAAAGAAATTAAGGACACAAATAAATAGAAATAAATGTTCTCCCTTCTGAGTGATGTACGTTGTTACCCTATATGTTCATTAACCCCACTGCAAACATATCCTTAGCTTGTTCTGACCAGAGTCATTTACATGTTAATGGAATCACTTTACAATTGTCAGTGGGTAAAAAAGCAATCTCTGGATGGATTCAGTAGGTTAGCTGAGTGGGCTTGAAGAGAACCAAAAAAGCCACAGTGGAGAAAAGTAATAACAAAGGAACTCGGAAACAAAGAATCTGGGGAAGGTACTGAATCTTAGGAAAAACAGAATTAACAAAGCCCAGACCCAGTAAAATGGATCTAGTAAAATCACTGCAGAAAAGTAAGATTTTCAGGACACTTTAAAACAAGAATTCAAAGATTAAAAATAGCTAATTAGAGGTATCAGAGGTAGGTGATGAGATTTACCAATTGCTTAAACCAGGAGTTATTACAGAAATCAATTCAGAAATGGTCCCAAAGGGGAGAAGGAGCAGTGACAGGTATTATCTAAAAGAATCAAGCCCAAGAAAAGAAAACCAACCTTACATAATAACATTAGTTCTGATAATACTGTCCATTTAAATTTGCCTGCTTCCATGTAGTTTGCACATGAAGGAGTCTTACTCACTTGCAAAGTAATTATTATGCACTGTATAATTAGTTGAGATTGTTGCTGCTTTCAGAAAGCCGTTCAAAAGGGAAGTTCCTTCCCTTTTGAGGCCCTGTTCCTCAGATCTGAAAAAGCAAGATATTCTTTGCCCCTTGAATGCTGCTTTTAGAAGAAACCAGTAGCAGAGATGGATGCTTCCTGTTAAAGAAGCATTTTCAGACATTGACCTCCTTATCTATTAGGCCGTGTTTGTGTCCAGAGTGTCCACGGTCTTATACACAGATTTTATTGTTAGCCATAGAACTCAGTGTGTCAGGAAGAGAGTATGAAAATCAACCTCTCCTAGTCCTGCCAAGTCTGATAAGGAAGGGACACTGTGCGAGAAAAGGTAATATGTGACCTACAGTTATAGTCAGAAACATGGTCTCTCCTTCTCCTACTCCTTGCAGAAACCCCTCAACAGGAAAACAAAATGGATTCTCGTTAACTGTTCTTTCCAGAATGCTCAGAACCAGTGAAGTTAATGGAGGCATTACTTACAAAAACAGTGTCATATACTTGTTTCTCAAGAAGAGGGTTAGTCTGACTTAGGAAGCTCTGAAAGTAGATATTGTATAATCAAACCAACATTTGTTGTTTATGTTTGTGGCAAATTGAAATCTATTCATGAAAGGACTTTCTAACTCTAAAGAATCACTGATATGCAATTGGATTTCTTATGACATATGTTTGCTAGAGATATTGTCTGACTTCCCAATTTCTCATAAGAAAGGCCTTAGAGAAAACACAAACTGCCATACTTAAAACTCTCCAACTGTGCTTTATTCATCATTCTAGCTACTTTACTATTTCCAAAGTTCCAATTACAATGATTTATGTTCTAGGGAGAGAGCTTTTGCAGTTAGCAACTCTTTAAAAAGAGTAAGTGATGCTGAGAAAACAGGTAGCTTATTTGACATGTGGGTTTTATAACTCTGATGGCATTTTTTTTTAAATCATATCCATTGGTTCACAAATAATTGATATTGGAGAAGCAGCCTGTAGCACTCAATCAATGAGCATGTAATGGTGATCATTGTTCCGTTTGTGATGGTGCCTTGAACCTCTGTAGAAAGAACTACCCCTCATTTTCAGTCTTGAGAAAAAGCTATCGATGCCCTTGAAAAGGACATTTTAATAATAGTTTCATTATGCAGTTGAAACGTATCTTGTCCTCCTTAGATATTTTTCCACACTGTCTCATTTGACTCTCAAACCAACGTTTTAAGATAGATGAGTAATTGTGACCTCTATTTTATAGATAATAACAACAACTGACTTTTATGCTGCACTTCCTGGTTAATAAAGTGTCTTACTGTCTCCTTCACAGCTACGTCTGAGGCAGGCAGTACACTTCTTACTTTCTCAGGCTCAGGTTTGCTGATGAGACACTAGGGATCAGAAAGATTGCTCACACAGCAAGTCCCTGGGTGTTTGTCCTCATCACTGCTCCTATAGGGGCACCATCATCTCCTCTGGGAATTCTTTGAAGGATGACAGAAATGTTTATCAACAATAGTTTACATAACTTCAGACCTATTTGGAACTCTTCACTAAAGCAAACATTACCAGAAACTCCACACAGTGTCCCAATAATCCATAGCAAGATTGATGAATCATTCCAAGTATGAACACCAAACTTGTTAGATGTCGGTCCTTAGGCAGAATTCTTCTTGGTAGCCAATTATGGCTTCTCCAGTCTTAATGCTCATAAATATATGAATAGTACAAAAAAACTCTACCTTTCCAAGATTCTCTAGAGAAAGACTTATCAATAACAAATCCAAGATTGGCCTAGACTCATAGTTTACCTATATTTAATGTAGAATATATGACCTTAGAAGTAGATATTTGCTCCCTAGAGAAGGTTGTGGTATATCAGTTGATGGTCATGCCCGGGTGTATGTTCTGAATTCACATAGCAGATGTTAGCACCTGCCCTACTACTCCCTCAGCCAAAAAATATTTGCTAAATTTCTACTATTTACCAGTTATAGTACCAAGCACGTAAAAGATTTAAGCATTAACGAGACAGGATCCTTGAATTGTTAAGAGGACCAAGAGAGCCTGTGTTTGGAAAACACTTAGCATTCCATAAATACTTATTAAGTAACTATTAAACACAAGTCTTGCCCTCATGGAATTTATAATCCCTAAATAAATAAGATGTTTCTACATGAGTAGTAGTAATTCTTATTATATCATCATGTATTGCTAATGATCATATTTATGACAACAATTTAATTTATAAACTAATATTCAGATTCTACTCCTTTTCATCAGTACTAAAAAAAAAAATAGCAAGGAACTAACTAATTAATATCAGTCCACAAGATTTCATTGCATCTTTTCAAAATACCAACGTAGGTCCTGAACTACATCTAAATGTATTGACTTTTTTTTTAATTTAAAAGGAGATATTTTGCTGTGGATCCTTGGATTAAATTCAATCTTTTCATTGTTATTTTCATAGTGTATCATATTAGAACTTGAAAATACATTTACTTCATCTCTTGGCTATTGCTTAGCAGCAAAAGATTTTTTCCCTGCCCTTGACATGTATTTGCTTTGGCAATCATGAGTGTGAGAGCCCTGAGTGAGGAATTAGGGCACAAGGAGTGGGGACGTGGGTGGGATGGAGGAGTGAGAGTTCACCCTTGGTTAGGAAATGTGCTTGTGCCTGAAAGTAGGTGTGAGGATTAAGGTATAGATGCACAAATGGCTATAGATGCACAAATGAGTAGAAAATAGATATAAGGGAAAATAGCTAAGAAAAGATGAGAAATATTGCAGCTAGATTTCCCCAATACAACACCAGGCCCAGAAAAATCAAAACATTCCATCAACTGATTATCGTGAGACTGTTTTTGCAGATGCTCCTTGACCACCGCTTCCCGCACAGACCTCGTCTTTGAGCCAGCCAGTTATGGGGGTGTGTGCCAACTCTAAAGCTGTGCATGATCGCTATGTTTCTAGCTGAATTGTGTGAGAGCTTGAGGTCAGTCTCTCTGGGCAGGGTGTGCGCCACGTAGGAACAGAGGCGGGGGGGTGGGGAGGAGCTGCTATACTTCATTAGTTGATGGGGGCTATAGTCACATTTAGGTCAGGCCAATGTACTTTTTGTTACACTTCTAAGTGCCCCCCAAATTAATTACAAACCCCAATCATTCTTTTCTTCCCTTAGTGAAGGGAAAAAAGGGGGATCATTTTTTAGTCATACTCTATACCATATACAAATGCGCGCGCGCGCGCGCACACACACACACACACACACACACACACACACACACACTTTGGCCTTAGTGGAGGAGATCTCCCTCTCCCCAGCTGTTGTTTCCAAATTGACAACCCAGACAAGCCCCCTCCTTCACTTGAGCCCTCTGAAAGTTTACTCTTCCTGCCCTGCTCTCACACTTACATCTCCTTTATGGCTTTCCCACTTGGAATTGCACCCTGAATATGCATTTGACTCCATCTGAAGCTGTTCAATGTTTATATAAATTTTGACTTTCTGTTAGATGTCCTGAATTTCCTCTGACTTCTTCTCCATCTTACCTACTAATAAATAATCACCTCTCCCTAAAACGTACACACACACACCCCTACAACATGCATACAGACACACCCAATGCACAGACCGAGAGCAGTCTCAAATTTTTTTTGTATCTTGGGATTGTTTGGCTGCCATTAATGTTCTCCTTACCATCTTGATCTGAATGTGACCCATTTGAAGCGCTGGCCAATTTTACAGCTCCGTTGAGTCACATTTTAAGCCTCATTACAGGGCCTAAAATGATTTGCATCGCCTCCCACTCTGAAATAGCTTTTTAAAAATAAAGCCTCACTATAAATAGAACTCCTCTGAAATTACATGTGGCACATAATTAAGTGGTGCACATTTAAGCACTCAGCTGTTTCATAATTCTCCAGGACCTGATGGCACTGCACTAGAATCCAGAAAATACACTGCCCTTATTCTGGGCACCACCAAACCAGCCAGGATTTAGTTCATCAGGACGGGGTGTGAATAAGCAACACTTGAAAGCGGGGGGCTGCCCACCAAATGTGCTTCATTTTCCACCTCAGAAGCATGGAGACATCTATACCTAGAATCTTGGCTGCACGGTTGACCCTCCTGATAAATAGGGCCTGACCTTTCCTCCTGCTGCCATAGTAGCCTATGTACCTGCTGATAAGCATCAGAAAAATTTACAGCTCACGCAGGAAGTGGAGTTTCTCCCCAGGCAGAAAATCTACTGGGTTTTTCTGTCATTGGCAAGCTTGAAATGCAGGCACAGTAGAGCAGCAAGTAACAGATAGAAGGAAAAGATGTCTAAAGTCTCTTACCTATGACAGGACCTGCAGCTCCCCTTGCCTCTGCAGAATGCCAGCCAAAGTTACATTAGTAGGCTGCTAGTGTGATACCATCAATATTTAAAGGGGGAAGGGGACAGGTAGGAGGGAGGGAGGCTTGAGAAGTCATCTTTGTTTCTGAAAGAGACCAGAGAGTATCTTCTTTCCTTCTCTAATGACTAAGAGCTTCTGAGCCTTGGGACTGAATGCCAAGTCCTAAAGCAAGCCTTCCCCCGCAAGCATAAGAAGGCAAAAAGGAAGAGAAAGAATGGGGCAAGGAATAAAGGGAAAAGATGAAAAGAGAACAGAGTGAGAAGAGGAGATGGGGAAGCAGAGGAGATGGGTGCGTGGCAAGAAAAAGAGAACACAAGGGAAAGAAGAAAGAGGAGAACCGATGATAAAATGGAAAAGCAGAACAGAAAGAAAGTGGAACTAACCTGAGCACAATCAAGTACTTGCTCGGTTGTTCTGGAGGAAGATTTTCCCAACCACCTCCCCAAACAAAGGGGGAAAAACCAAATATGAAGGATCATTTACCTCTGTGAACCCTGCTGGGTAGGGAGCTTCGGGGGGGCTTCCCTGACCTGCTTTGATCAAGGAACAGAATTATAGAAACATTATTTTAGTGCTGAAAGGGAGTTTAGAGGCCACTTGGTTCAATCTTCTATTTAATGTAAGATTTCTCTACAACTTTTCAGATAAGCAGCTCTTCATCCTCTTCTGTATCTCTTAAAGTGAAAGGGTCACTGCCAGAAAATTTGTTCATATCCATTTCAGTTCATGCTCGGATTTAGAAGGTTCTTCCTTCTTTTGAACAGAAAATTGTTTCCTTAGAGCGTTCCAATGGTCTTATTTCTGCAGACACAAAGAGAAAGAATTGAAAAGAAACCAATAGGAAGGATGGGAGAGGAGGAGGGAGGGAAAGAATAGTGGCAGATCACATGTAACTAAAAAGAATGTATAAAGAAAAAGAACGAATAATGAAAAGGGACAGAAATTGTGACTGTAGGGGCGCGTGGGTGGCTCAGTGGGTTAAAGCCTCTGCCTTCGGCTCAGGTCATGATCTCAGGGTCCTGGGATCGAGCCCCACATCAGGCTCTCTGCTCAGCAGGGAGCCTGCTTCCCCCTCTCTCTCTGCCTGCCTCTCTGCCTACTTGTGATCTCTCTCTCTCTCTCTGTCAAATAAATAAATACAATCTTTAAAACAAAACAAAAAAAAAACAAAAAAAAGAAATTGTGACTGTGAAGGAAAAGGAAAATGGAAACAAAAAGAGGATATAAGAAGATACTTATCATAGAAGGAAGAGAGAAAGAAAGAATGTGTTGTCAGGGCTCATGGATGGCTCAGTCGGTTAAACATCTACCTTCGGCTCAGGTCATGATCTCAGGGTCCTGGGATTGAATCTCACCTCAGGCTCTCTGCTCAGCAGGGAATCTGCTTCTCACTCTTCCTCTGTGCTCTCCCTCTCTCTCTCAAATAAATAAATAAAATCTTGAAAAAAAAAGAAGAATGTGTTGTCATCTAATTAATTTTATTTTAATATTTCTCTGATGACTTTTATGTCTTTCCCAAAATGGCACTTTATTGTTCTGGAGAATAATGGTAGTAGCTTAATTGTCTTTTTGTGTTGTAATTCCGAAAGTGTTAGTTTTCTCTAATTTTCCAGACACAGCTATAATCTCTACAATCCAGCATTTGATTTAAGAATGATGAAGCTAAATTTGTGATTCTTCTGTCTAACATGGTCATTACACGATTGGAGATACAGTAATTGCTTTTTGTTTTTCAAGTGTTTGATTTCTGTACTATAAATAAACTGAATGTTCTAGTTGTTCATAAACAACTTCATCTGGGGTCCAAAATTATGATGGTTTTGGCTTGATATGTATTTATGTATTGCCAGCACCTGAAATCAATTAAAAAGAAAGGTTTTATCTACTATTGTTTTGTACTTAGCCACATGTTCCTGAATTTCCAAATAATTTCAAAATGCCCTGTTTGTTCTTATTTCCTTAGAGCTAATACATCTTTATAGAAACAATAGTGATTTTTAATTCACTCCTTCAACAGCAAAAAGGAGGCCATAGGTATATATTATTACCGTGGAGGAAATCTCACATATATTAGATTAAAAGAATCATGAGGATAATGGCTGCATTAAGAGGATTATTACCCACCTGTGGGGTTAAAAAAAGTTTGGCTTTCCCATCTGTCAGAAATCTTTGAACTAAAGAAACACTGGGAGACTAGTATTGCCAAAGGAAAAACAGAATGTTTTCAAAATCATGTTATTCAAAAGAAATGCTTTGTTATGAAAGTCCTCTAAACTTTATATAAAATCCTCTATAATCAGCTTGCATAGACTCTTCAACATGAAAATTATACAGAAAGCTCCATGTGATTGTATCACTTGGATGCTGATTGACTGAGAAAATGTCTCCTGTGGTCTTTTACACTTAAATGTTTTTCATCATTAGTCCTAAATTTTATAGTTCTTCATGAAAAATAGCAACATATTGAAAAATTTCCCCAAAAGTTCTTTCTTCTCCAATGCGCGGAGGAGGACAGGTTTGATATCCAGAAGGGAAAAAACTTTTTTTTTTCACTAAACCAAAATAAAAACAATGAACTTGTTTCAAGAGATTTTATTAACTTACATAAATGCTAAAGGTAAATGAGTATTGTTATTAGATAAAAAATTGTTCACACACTGTGATCATTTTTGAGACAGTTCCTAAGATCTTATCTATGGTAGTTGGGGAATTTTTTCAGGTTAAAGAATATCTGTACTACTGAAAACTACCATTCTCAATAACCAGATCTGAAAGTAAGTAAAAGACATGTTCCTCAACCCCAGGATTCAGTCTGTTTGCTCCTTTCCATATTTCTGATACCTAAACTGGGGGTCTTATTTATGAAGTGGAGGATGATTAGTGTAGGAACTAAATTAATCCATATCCAAATGGATGTCATGGCAACTTTTTCTTCTTTCCATATATTCTTTTCTCTCAGAGTAGAGTTGAATTACGTGTAAGAAGGGATCTCTCTGTCTTTATCTTATTCAATTTTCTACCTATGACACTTTTTCCAAATTTTATAAAATTGTTTCTGTTGTCTTAGCTTTGTAGCCCTTACATACTTACCCTGTGACCTTGCCCAGCCACTTAACCTCTCTGCTTTCTTGTGTCTTCAAAGGAGAGCTTGCCAGGATTATATATTAGGCAAGGATCTTCAAGGTCCTCTCTAAGAACTTCTGCCATGTGGTATCTTAAAGTCTGGTCTATAGCCATAATTACTAATTCATGCTTTAAAATCCAAAAAATATAAGTCACAACTTAAAAAAATTTTCAGGGTGGAAAGAAAGTAGAGGGAGATAAAAGATAACTCAATATTCTTGGTAAGGAAATTAGGTTGATCTATAAACATAGTGATGCCATTTTTACAAAGACTATGGGATTATTATTGTTATGAAAGCATGCCATGATGTTCATTATCTTAAAACAAATTAATAACTCTTTAAAAGGAAAACAATACTGTAACATCAGGAATAATTTCGTTTTCTAATAAGAAATAATCTATAAAAAGGAAAAGCAATTTTTTTTTCAAAAAAGTGCCCCAGAGTTAATATCTTCTACGTAAAAAGCAACAGATCTGCAAAGCATTTAAGGAAAAGAAATTAATTTAATTCATCTTATGTTCTAGGTACTTTTCCAGGAGCAGGTGAAATAATACTGAATAGGATATAGTCCTCACCATTTAGTTGGTTGGTCTTAGTAGAAAGGTTTAGGTACTGTCCAAATATTAAGGGAGATACTAGGCATAGTGCAATCAATGGATAATAAATGAAAGAGGGTGTGGACTGCTTTGGGTATCTCCACACCCATCAAAGAAAATCTATATTCTAAAGTCATCGGAATGAGAATTTGGAGAAAGCATTCGAGAGCGAAGTGGGTATTATTCTTGTGTCTAGCATTCCCTCACACCGCTTTAGGTATTAAAAACCTTGGGGATATTTCTGTGTTCTTAATCTTGGAGGCCTGTCTGATAGATGAAAAGGAGCTTTAGGTTTTATCCTGCTTAGATGAAATAGGACAGATAACAGAAGAATGGCCTTAGATTTTAATTTTATATTTTAAAAATGTCAGAACAAAGTTGCCTCTCTTAATTTTTCAACGACAGTAATGTACCTCCGACTACCGAGCTTGAGGTCTTCTGGCAACTTTGTGACATGGCAAAACCTGCTGTCCAGTCAGGTCTGATCTTAGAATACGACGCAAAACTCCATTTTGGATTTGAGAGACTTTGGGAAGAAGCTGGAGCCAAAAGCCTGCTGTCACAACACCAGAAATTCATGTTGTTATTGTTGTAGTTATTGTTGTTTTTAACATCTCTCTTTCACTCCTTTAATCATTAGTTCCACAAACACTTATTGATATCCTACTGTGAGTTAGGTAGTGTAGTTGACATAAGGAATAAAAGATTTCAGGGACTGAGGAGAGAGGTGGAGAATTGGAAAGATTCAGAGAGTTGACAGTAAAGCTGAGTCTTAAAAGGTGCTTGAGAAAGACAACATACATATTTCTACACGGCATTTGTAGGAACGAAAGTATCAAATGGCCTTCACCTGATGACCACAGATTCTGGGGCAGCTAGACCACATTTGGAATTTGGGCCTGGAGGAGAGAGGAAATAGACACCAAAATTAGGGCAAAAGCTCTGATGCAGAAAAGTGTGGGTGCTGCTCATTTGTTCAGCAAAAATCTTTTTTGAGTGAAAGCCATGTCTAGTGATGAAGTGTTCAGGGAATGAAAACTTACCAGACTGACCATGCAAAGTCCTCCTCTATCAGATGGGCTGGTCTTTTGCTACCCACTCCCAGCTGCTGTTGCTGGATCCCCAACAGCCCTGACATAAGCTAGCTCCAACCTACTAGTTCAGTTGAAGACTGAAATGTCCTTCTGTAATCCTGGGTGCATCCCAACCGTCCAGGAGCTTGTCCCAGGGAATAGCACCGGATGAGGACTTGGCCCACATGCTGCCCATCAGTTAGCCAGTGGGCACAGTAGGGGAAGAAGATGCTCTTGGTATGCCTCAGTGCCATATGTCAGATGCCCTGGAGGAGATCTTATGAAGTAGTATCTCTTTTTTTTTTTTCTTTTTAGATTTTATTTATTTATTTGAGAGAGAGAGAGAGAAAGCACAAAGGGAGAGGGAGAGGGAGAAGCAGGATCCCTGCTGAGCAGGAAGCCTGATGCGGAACTCGATCCCGGGACCCTGAGATCGTGACCTGAGCCCAAGGCAGATGCTCAACCAACTGAGCCACCCAGGCGCCCCAGAAGTGGTATCTCTTGATTACAATCCCAGTGATGAAACAGTAGGGCTGCATCCAGAAAAGAAGCAAATGATCTTTTAAGAATGACTGAACATCAAGTTTAAAATATCCACTTATAAATCTAATTTCTAAACATATTTGATATAAAAGCTATTGCTAAATATTCATGGTTACGGGAAAATGTCCATGCTATATTACTAAAGAGGGAGAAGAGCCTACAAAGTAATATGTAAACAATCTTTTGGGAGGGAACTGTACATATAGTTTGAATGTGTAAATATATGTGATACTGGAAGGACTCATCAAAATGTTGAAAGTGATCATCTTTTAGCAATGGGAGTAGAAGTGTTTTCCCTTGGTGATGTTCTGTATTTTCAAGTGGCTTTTGTTGTCAGATTGAGGATTTTATATCAAAATGTTATACACACAAGTAATTTGATAGAATTAAACAATTTAAGATCAAATTATGACAGGAGAAGTATATATCTGCATTTTGGCAATGGTTGCAAAAAAGTGGCCACCTGACACCTTTAGAGTCATAATTTCATTTGAAATTGAAACTTTTTTTATCTTTAAGAAATAAAATGTATGTGGAAGCAGCTTGCTTGCCTTCATCAAGTGAGAAGAAAAGTATCTCTCAAAATTTTTTTAAACAAGATAAAGTTATATCCTGTTTAGTCTGGTGTCCTTTGCTAATAGGTATTGTAATAAAGCAAAAATATGAATATGTATTATCTTCTGATTTTCTCATTCTCAAATGTGCCATCAAGCACATTTTGTGGACCTCCCTGGCTTTTCTTTTTTCAGAACACCAGATGGACATGGATCACACAGTGTGCTATGAAACATTTACTCCTCCTACTCAAGATTTGTGCAGACAGATTCTACTCCATAATTTCCCTTAAGCTGCATAATGGCCAATGCCATTATGGGTTTCACCCACTACCAGGAAATATAATGGTGGGTTACTTTTATTGCAATGGAAACCAAGCTCCTGACATTGAATCAGTGTTCTCAGAATGCTAGTTTTGGTTGATTTGGACCCTTCTTGTATTTTCTACTATTAAGAATCAAATGAAATGAATTTTCATTCTGTGAAACTTAGTTTAACTTGAAAACAGGGAGAGGTTAATGAAATTCTTGCTACAGGTACATTTGTTGAATCTTGTTAGGAGATGCTGGTATTATAAATACAGTGTATTATAAATACACTGCACCAGAGATTCTATTCAAAGTTGTATTTTTCTGCAACTTCCTTGGATGTTAATAAAATTCCACTTTGTGGGGCGCCTGGGTGGCTCAGTGGGTTAAAGCCTCTGCCTTTGGCTCAGGTCATGATCTCAGGGTCCTGGGATCGAGCCCCGCATCGGGCTCTCTGCTCACCAGGGAGCCTGCTTCCCCCTCTCTCTCTGCCTCCCTCTCTGCCTACTTGTGATCTCTCTCTCTCTGTTCAATAGATAAATAAAATCTTAAAAAAAAAATTCCACTTTGTTTATGTGGTACTTTTTTCATATTTTTTAAGGCAAAATCATACATGAAATAGTAAGAAATTACTTTTTATTTAATTCATCTGCAAAAAATGCATTGTTCTTTGAAACTAGGTTTAAAAGGAATGTAGTATATATCATCTTTTCCTAGAGAAGTATATAATTTGAACCTCAGTGTTAATTCTTAGCTATAGTGGATGCCAAATGCTTT
>CM052900.1:90933454-91061377 GCA_028534135.1 Potos flavus | reverse complement strand
TCTATAAACAAACTGAGAGTAAATATTTTACCTTTTGTGAGCTACATAATCTTGGTCGCAGCTACTTGACTCTGCCATTCTGCCACTGTAGTGTCAAAGCAGGCATAGACAGAACAGAAAGGATGTGTGGGGTTGTGTTTCAGTAACACTACTTATGAAAGCAGGCTGGTGGCTCACCAGCCCCTGCTGAAGAGGCTTCTAGGGCCCCAGGAGCTAACTTGCTGCTAGAATGGTTCAGTCCACTTTCAATGCCCAGAAGAGTAAATCGAAAGCCTTACTTTTCTTGTGGCATCTGTCTCCATTTGCTGCCAGACCCTTGTCCTTCATAATCCAATGGAAGTTAGCCCAAGGCTGCTGTGATTCTCTCAGTGTTGGAAACCTGCACAGTCTGCAGCATTGCCCACTTGGAACATTCACTGTTCTCAAAGCACAGCACCATGCCAGGGCCAAGTCCAGAGGGGTCTTCCAAACTTAGTTACATATCCTTCCAGAGCTAGCTCTTCCTTAGCAACTCTTGGGTCCTGTTATTTTAGATTTGGGTCATGAAACCAGAAATACTCTTCCTTCTGGTGGGTTCCTCTTGGGAGTCTTTATGTCTCCTCCTGCCAGAAGACCTCTTGTTTAGAGACACTACAGATCACCTTGAGAGTTGCCTTTAATTTTTTTTTCCCCTTCATTTTGAAATTGGGATCAGAGTCCGTGTCTTTTTCTTCCACCAAGACCCTAGTTTTTTATAAAGCTGATTCATCTATCAAAATACCAAAGAAAATAGGAAAGTAGTCTCCTGGCAACAGAAGTTGTATGATACCCTTCCCTAAGGACAATGGGTTCTATTCAATTTACATTTGCCTATGTCAACCCTTTTCAAAGCAGAGATCTGCTCCAAGGTGACTTCTTTCTTTGTCTGTAGAATGAATGTGCAGTTTTTCTTTATAAAAAGAAAATTTAGCCCTGTCTAAAAGAAGCTCTTATTCAGGTGTGAGGTCATTTTCTTGGGATGCAAGCAGCTCTTTCTGGAAGAGCTAGATTTTCTAAATTGAATAGAAGCTAAATTATCTAAAACGCAAATTAGACCAACACTGCATATCTTGATTCTTTTAAATTGCCAATACACCACTTAACTTTATTCTGGCATTATCTCACATGGGCTGGCCCATCACACAATCTGCTCAGTTCACCAATCAAAATTTGTCAACCTTAGTTAACCCCAGTGAGTTCCTTACATGGACAAGATGTGTATGCCTGCAAATAGTGAAGGTCCAGAACCACTGTTTAGGAGAGGTTCATGGACACGTTTGTCATCACCCCTTCTTGCAGATTGTGGGTGGCAGCAAAAAATGCAGTGGTAGACAACTTGAGTTGAGGTTTAATTTATAGTCTGTTGGGATACATTTCAGGATGATGGCATGGTAGGTCTGTGGCTTGAAATCAATTAGATACTGACTATTAACATCTCGTACTTTATTCTTAGAGAAAAACTCTTACAATATCATTATCAGTCTTATAGAATGTGCATTACATAGAAGTTTTTGGTTTATAAGTGACAGGAACTCAAAGAAAAGTAACTTGGGCAAAAGTGCCTTAGAAAGGGGGTGATTATTGACTCATGTAGCTGAATCCCTGAGAAGCTTGTGTTGCAGCTGGCTTTGTGGTAATTGAATTCAGAAACTCAAAACTCTTTTATACATTCTTCTCCCTTAACGTCGGCTTTACTCTCTTCTACTACTATAAGACTTTTATCATTTGGCAGAGGAAACAGGACCATGGGAAGCTTGGGACTTATGTTGGCATAGCTTTGCTACTAAAAGGGAGGGAAGGGCACACTTCCTCTGACTCTAGTTAGGAAGCCCCTGTGAGGGTACTTTGATAGGTTCCTACTGGTTTTATGACCATCTCTGGGCAAATCCCCATTGCCAGAAGATAGGGTGTCATATATGATAGGTCTCACTTCAGTCATGTGACCACTATGGTGAATTCTGAGACAGCAAATGTCCCCATTTCTTGGGACCACATAATGGCCTATATTTGGAGAAAAGCTCATACCTCAGAAGAAGGGATGGATGTAAACTAAAGTACCAGATTTTTCCAATGCCTGGAATCTACAAAAGACAAACAATTGATGAAATAATAGTTTACAAGATTATAAATCAATGACCTATAATTCAATGCAAAGGGTGAACCAATGAATCTAAGAATTCTAGAGTTTAAATAAGCACCATCTCCACATTTGCAAAGATCTGTCATTTGTGACTTCATACCTGTGTAAAATCAACTTTGTATTAATAGTGTACATCAAAATAAAGTCCAGCATTAATATATCTATTTTTCAAATACAAATGAACAAATCTTTATCAAAGGTATAACTGAAGGGGTAAAAATTATTTTAAGTGTATAATTTTCATGAAGTGTATATATTACTGTGAAATTAAATTGTAATTCTACTTGTTTTAAAGTTATGTAATATCTTAATTTTAAGAAATATCTTGTTTTAGCTCTTTTCATAACTGTTTCCAGAACATACTAAAAGAATAAAAGTGGTGTGACTAGCAGCAAAGGTTAAGAACCACTGAGTTATATCATCTTACATTTCTTTCCATGTCTCTTAATAATTCCTTTTAAAATCTTTTGGACTCCTGTCCTAATTTTTCTCATAATTCGTTGTAAAACATAAGCATGGTGACTATAGTTAATAACAGCATATGGAATATTTGAAATATTGCATATTTGAAAGTTGCTAAGAGAGTAGATCTTAAAAGTCCTCATCACAAGAAAAAGAAATTTTAACTATGTATAGAGATGGATGTTAATTAGACTTATTATGGTGACTGTTTTGCAATATATACAAATATTGAATCATTACGTTGTATACCCAAAACTAATTGAATGTTTTATGTCAATTATACCTCAATAAAAAAATAATGGTTATTATCATGACATTCAAATTAAGAGGGAACATGGAGAAATTTTAGTTTAGTATGACAAATAAAATATAATTCCCAGTCCACAGAGGAGTTCAACAGCCAAGAAAACCAGGATAGGTGAAAAGATATATGTAAGAGGCACCTAAGTGTACAGGTGCTCAGAGAAAAAGGAGAACAATTCATATTTGGATTCTAGAAAACATCTGGAGCTGTTAAAGCCTGGAGATAAGGCTGGAAAACTTCATAGAGGCAGTGAGTCTTCAGTAGATGTTAGGAGATTTTGAGATGCAGTATTTAAGAGAGTCCATGGTTAGCCACACACTGGTAAGAGAATAGAAGAAAATGGAGAGAGCTGCTTTAATGGAGCACATTTTCTGCAGCTCCAGAGAGAGGCTCAAAATTCTCATGTTGGACTAATTATTATAAAAACTCTACGCAATCAATGGGTAATTGCAGAAGGATCAAGAGAACAGGAGTTGCTCTGGACTAATTAAAATAGATTCTTATTTGTGTGTCAGATGCCTCTCACACTTTTTGTGAAAATTGTCAATGTGCTCAAAGTGTTGAGAGAGATTAGAGAAAGGAGAAAGAGAGAGAGAGTGCTGATCCTAGCAGGATCAAAGATTGTGAAACCCTAAATTAATCAGAGTATTTATTCAGAATCTTTATTGTTCCAGGGTTATACCAACCACTATAGGAGAGAATAGAAATTATGGAATTTAGTTATTCAATAAGCATTCACTGAACTCTTGAAATGTATGAAATACGATGCTAAGGATTGTGTGTAGGGTCCATACAAGGGACAATGGGAGATGAGACAGAAAGATTGGTGGAGACCAAAACAAGGACCTTTACTCCAGGTGAGAGACTGGAGAAAACCATGAAGCATTTTTTAGCAAATAAGTGACATGATTGAAATTGTGTTTTGGGGGAGTTATCTTGCTGCAAAATGAAAGTACTGATCATAAAATGAAGTAATGAAAAAAATAAATAAATAAAATGAAGTAATGAAGCCCGAGGCTATTATAACATCATAGAAATAGTGAAGACTGGAACAAAATGGTGAGAGCAGAAATGTAATGAAGGGGATGAATAGCAGAGAAATGACATGTGCCATTTTCCCAATTCCCTCCTACAGGTGGGAATACAAGATTACAATATACTAAATAAAACAAAATAATCAAGGTCATAATCAAGTGCTACATTGTGCAGTGCAAAATGTGTACTGCTGTTCAGACGGAGGTCACTGAAAGCATGGAGTAGCATGAATAAAACTCAAAAATGTGAGGGGTATGTGTGTTCCTGGATAGGGGAAGAGCATGTGAGCGGGCTCAGACTGAGCATGATCCAAGTATGGCTCAAACAAGCTCATCACAGGAGAGGATACAGTCTGCAGAGGGGAAAACGAGGCTGTTTAACAGAGACAAGGGGTGTCCAGTGGAGCCCTTCTTTAGAGGGGTATTGTGTGGCAAAATGAGCTCGGAGGACACAGCAAACTTTCGCAGGAAACCAGGTATTAATTGATGCCAGTGGAAACAGAGGAGACACAAATATGAAAGAACCAAATTTCACTGGACATCAAAGATCATTTTTTTTTAAAGGATTTGGAGACTAAATATAAGGGACGAAAGGCATGAATAAATCCAAGATGATGGCAAGTGAAATTTTTAGACTTAGTTGTTGGGTCCATCTTATACTTTAATTAGTTGTTGCTTGTTACTTACCAGTAAGATAGTAGAGAACCATTTGCCCAATGTGACCCTGAAAGAAAAGGAAGCGTCAATTTATATTCATGTATTTCTCAACCTTTTCACACATTAAATAGTGTATTAATACAGCACGCTAGGGTAAAGTAAAAGAAAATTAAGGGCAGCTATATGAAACTTGGTGGGAAAAATTAATTATATTTTTCCAGTATATAAGCATGCAGACAAATCAAATTTTAGGGGAATACGTTAAATATAAAACTTCCAAATAAAATCTATTCTATTTTTTAATGAGAAACTCAAGCTTACTGCCATAAATATGATTTTGTACACAGAATGACTATATAAAATTAAAAATTTTGATCTGACTTTGTGATAGCTACAGTTGAAAAAACTCTTTGCACAAGTAGCTAATAAAAATCTAAAATCATTGCTTCCCAATCATTGAAAATAGAACAACCCTTGAAATGACACTGAAATAATCCAACAGCTCTGCTTTCATGGACCAAAGTCATGTTTAAATTTCTTGTGTTAATTGGATATTTTCAAATCCAATTAAGATTTTTATATCAAATGTCCCAAAACAAAAATCTTGCTCTTATTTCCAAAATGTGCATGTGTTTTTAGGGCATTTGTACCCCCCATAAAAGAGACATTGGTCACCCATGGACAAAATTAACACATAGAAGACAGAGGTATTAGTCACTGCTTTTATCTGTACCCACGAGGCAGCTGCTGGGTCTCTCCACTCTCTCACCACCCCCCACACAACTGGTGTTGTGCCCGGTGTCCTGGGTAGTAACGTTCTGCGGCTGATTGGCTGGGGGGTATGTCAAGTGGGTTTCCAGGTCTTGGGGCTCCTTCCTGGCTCTGTTCAGTGCACTGGGGTAGAACACCAGTTCCTGATGCTCTTTCTCTGTTCCTTGGGCTCTCAGCCCTTTGGGCTTGCTGTCATATAATGCTCTACCCTGACCAGAATGCTTGCAGACAGAAGCAACCTGCACTGAAGGTCTCTCGCACAAACCCCCTGAAGAGGTAAATATTTTGTGGGGCAGTTGTAACCCATTCTTAACACATTAGTATATCAATGCACACTCACAGCAAAACACTGCAATGCAACCTTTTGTTTGGTTCCTTCTGTTATGGGATTTCTTAGGATAACCACTACTCTCAGAGCAAAGGCATGTTCCTGGGGAATGCGGCTCAGTAGAACTGTGTAAGCCACCTTTGTCCATGCCTTCATGAGGAATCACAGGCAGCCATAGTGGGCAAAAGTCACTGATAGCAGGAAAATGGAAAACTCAATTAAAAAAAGTATCTCCCACCAGAGAATACTGTTAGGTGTCAGATTGTTTTAAAAGGTCTTAAGTTAATCCTTTAGTGAATAGGTGTCTTTGTATTCATTTGGGGTTTTTGGTTGCAGCCACTGAAGTGGACTCTGGCTAAATTTATGAGAGAAAGGGCGAGGGGAAAAGGGAGAGAGGCAGAGACAGAGATAGAGAGAGACAGAGATAATTTATTTGAAAGGATATGGGAATTTGCAAAGGAACAAAAGAAAGAAGAAAACCAGACTTCTGAAAGGAAAGGAACAGGACAGTTCTGAGAATTGAGAGACCAACATTAACTGCTGTTCTCTCTGCACCTGCCATGAATCAACAACCAGAGTTTTCCAAGTCCGTATCTCCTTTCAAATTTCAACTTCCTAGGGAATCGATTCTCTTTGTTTTTACTTGGCTCCCCATCTCCACTCCCCCAGTTGGCCTGGAGAGGACTGAACACCTTCAGTATAGCTGTGACTGTAGGAGTAGACAGTTCATTATTAAAATTCAAGACAACATCACAAGAAGAAACAATGGGTCTTGGACAAACAAAAACAACAGATGTTCATTTTTACCATTCTAACTCCATTTTTAGGTGAAGTAACCGAGTCCCTGAGGTAAAATAGTCTCCTCAGTCCATGACGAGGCCAGAATTAGAACATCACTCTCCCATCTGCCAGGACTTTCCTCATTTCACTACTATTTTCCTTCACACATTCAGTCCTTTTAAACCTCTCTCTTTTAGGTAAATGAAATAAAATCTTACATTGCCTCCCCAAACTGTTGTGAAGTGGACTGATGTCTGAGAAATACATTACTAAATTGAATACACTTTTTTCAACCTTAAAGATAAATGCCAAATATCCCAAGGAGGCATCATTGCCAAAAAGCCAAGAAAGAGTTTGTATTTGACTGTGAGCACCCAAAACCAACACATAGGAAAACGACCTCTTTCTTATCTCAGGAGTCTGACAGATTTAATGATCATGTCAAATGCATTTTCAGGCATATTTTTTCCAGGTTATTTGTGCTGTGAAGTACTCTGTCTTGGGAAATGTCAGAGTGCTGTATTTTCAGTGGGTGCCGTTTTTCATTTGAATACACTGGAACAGGATTTCCACTGAAAAATATTCAAGTTCTGCAAGATACATTAAATCGTTTTTAATGCTGCCATTATGAGAAGCTGCAACCAGCAAACCTGAACCAACATTCAACATATAAGTTCTTCCCTTGGTACAATCACGTACGTACATGGTGAGTGTGGAACGGAGCATTTTTTAGTTCAAGAATGTCCTCTAGTAGCCTCAAGGCTGGAAGTGGCTCAGAGGTCAACCCTTCCCAAAGCCTTCCTTGGCCATCACACTTAAGAAGTTTCTCCACAATAATTACAACTGCATCCTAATTATTTCCTTATTAGCATACACCACAAGAGGTAATTACATGTTTGTTACTAGAGGCAGTGAGTGTAGTAGCCCTTAAGATCATAGAGCTTGGAGGGGCCCCTGGGTGCCTCAGTTGGTTGGGCATCAGACTCTTGATCTAAGTTCAGGTCTTGATTTTAGGGTCATGAGTTCATGCCCTACACTGGGCTCCGCACTGGGCATGGAGCCTGAAAAAAAAAAATACACACACACACACACACACACACACACACACATATACGGGTTCAAAATCTCAGCTAATTGTAGTTGTTGCCCTTGTGCACAATAACTAACCTCTCTGAGTCTCAGGTCCTGTAACGGAAAAATGTGACCCAGTGCTATGCAGTTCTTAAAGATGTTGTAAGATTTAAGTGAGGTTAACTGGTGCAAAAGATTTCTAACAGTGACTCATCTGTAGTGAGTATCATGTAAGTGCTTTCTATTGTTATGATTAATTTATTTTTCTGCACCTCTTCCCTTCCACCTGCATTAGACTCTGATTTCTGTGAGGGCAGGAACCATATCTATTATTTTATGCAATGGGTATCCAGTAAGAAAAGTGCCTTCCACATAGTGGGGGGGGGGGGTCAATCAATATTTGTAGCTTGAAAAGATGGACAGACAAATGGATGGACCAACCTGATAATATCCCAAGTGTGTTTTCACATATATTCTCACATTCCAGCTCCCAAGTGGGGCTGTCATATGGCACCAATGTGTCTGTCATTTTATGTATTAAGAAACTGAAATGTTGGGGGCACCCGGGTGGCTCAGTGGGTTAAGTGTCTGCCTTCAGCTCAAGTCATGAGGTTATAATACCAGGGTCCTGGAATCCAGCCCCCTTGAGGCTCCTTGCTCAGCAGGGAGTCTGCTTCTCCCTCTCCCTCTGCCCCACTCCTCCTCTGTTCCTGCTTGCTCGCCCTCTCCCTCAAGTAAATAAATAAAATCTTTTTTTGTTTTTAAAGAAGAAACTGAAATGTGGAGTGACTTGCTTGAAAGTAGATTTCAAATATAAATCCTGGGTTTGAGCTCTGGTCTCTGACTCCAAATCTCATTCTCTTCTGGCTTGGTCTTTTATTTCTTAATGTTTTCCACCTCTGAATCGCATCTACAAGTTTATTCTTTGAAAGAGGGAAATAAGTTGCCCTGTGTTTTGAACATCAAAAGTTAGAGTAGGTAAAATACATCATGCTGTTACTCCAAAGTAAAATTATTATTGTGTTTAGTATTTGGGGGATTGCAACAGGTAGCTGCATTGTTTTGTGAAATGGTTTTAGAAGGGAAAGAAAATATTTTAAAAGAGGTGGGAGAGAAGAAAAGAATCTGGTCAAGTGAGGGATAAAGGATTTACAATAGGAACTGGCTTTGAATTCTGAAGCATTTCCTGATCCTGGACCACGTGGTCAGGTCACGCTGGTCAGACCACCTAGAGAGAAAAGGAAAGTACCTTTCTAATGTTTCGGTAATTTCTTGAATTATTGAGGTGTGGTCGGCATACATCTCTGAATCACAGGTGTTCAGCTCTTGGCTAATGACATTAGGGAGCTGCTGTTTTAGCCTTCTGTTTTACTTCCCCTTCATATAGAAAAGCTGAGTTTCCCGGATGACAAATTCAGAAATCTTCTAACTTATTTTTTAACCACAATCAAGAATTGCAAATTCTGTTGAGGTATTAAGAGAGTTGAAAAAAGGAAACCCCCACAGAAGAACTTCAGTAGTGATAAGAAATATAATTGCTGATTAATAGCATGATGACTGATAAACAGAATTGACTAACAATTATTGAACATTTAGTATGTGGAAGAAACTACATTACATGGTTTTATACGCATTGTTTCTTTCTTTCTACTCATACCCCCACCCACCTCCATCATTTAATTTAATTGATTCATTCATTTCTTCAAAAAATATTTACTGAAAGCCTATTTGCCAGGCACAATTCCAGTTACTAGATAAGACTTACTGACCTTTTAGAGCTTATATTCTAATGGGACATAAAGTCAATAAAAGTCAATAAAAAACTGACCAATAAATACTTGATAAACTATCAGATAGTGACAAGTTCTATATAGAAAAACAAAATAATATGTAAGAATAAAGAGTAACAGAGGCTTGAGATGATTAATGCTATCTAGGTGGAGTGAGTGGTCCTGAAGAGTTTAAATTTGGGCAAAGGTATGAATTAAATAAGAGGTTAAGCCATGCAATGTTGACAGAAGAGCATTCCCGGACAAAGAAACAGTTAAGTGCAAAGTCCCTGAGGCTAGACTAGGACTTCCAGATCATTAAGACATAGAGAAAAAAATCAGGCAGAGCCCTGGGGGTAGGGCATTACGGAAGCTATAGGGGGGTTAGATTTTCTCCTGAGTGTGATGGAGAGCTCTTGAAGGGTTTGGGTAGAGGAGTGGCACAATTGGATTTCCTTTTCAGAAGATCATTCTGGCTCCTCCTGCATAGGAAATGGTTTATAGGTTACAGGGCTAACACGAGTGGAAGCTGGTAGAATAGTCAGGAGGCTATTGTGCCAATCCAAGAAAGAGATGGTGGTAGTTGTGGAGGGTAAGGGATGGGGTCAAGTAGTCAGCTTTGGAAGGTAACATGGTTCTCTTCTGACACCCTTCCACTCTCTGGGTGAAATGAGTTGATGTCATTAGCTGAGAATGACAAGATTTGAAGAAAAAGAAAGTGTGAGTTGGTCCCTGGAGAGTGAGAAAGTGAACAGACTATGGAAAAATACTAGGATTGTAGGGTAGTGGGGCCTGTTTGAAGTTTGTGGTTGTGTGTTTTTCTCTACCCACCTTCAGTTGTTCTGGCGAGCGCAGAGAATCTCTTTTAATATGGACTGGGATTTTGTTCGCTAGGTGTGGTGCATAGGGAGGTGGAGATGAAGGTTTGTGCAGTTGGGCTGTGGAACCCAAGAAAATGAGGGCATAAGGTGCTACTGCCCATGAAATGTGGATATTGGTGGATCAGATTTTCTCCATGCTGCCAGATCTACTGGAGTGTTCTATGGACTGAATTTCTAAGTCCCCTCAAAACCCTTAGGCTGAAATCCTAACCTCCAATGTGATGATATTTGGAGGCAGGGGCATTCGAGATGTCATTGTTTAGATGAGGTCATGAGGGAACTGGAATTGGAGTGGGAATATCCTGTTGGCGGTCAGACGCTTGAAATGGAGACCTTGAAGAGATTGGGGCACATGACCATGGAAGTGGGTTATCTTTATTAGTCTAATACAGTATATACAGTGTTTTATATTTGCTGGGTGTTTTTCTCCTCTGTATCGCTTGACCTTGCTAGGTTGTCAGAATAATCACACAATCGAGACCAGCCAAGTTCACTGCCAACAAGGTGGAGGACTTATTCTAGATTGTTAATGGCTGAAGAGGTGCCTCCTATTACAGTTAACGCTGTGATGTTGGCTTTGTTCTGGAGGTGTGATGATGTGCTTAGAACATGCCCTGGCCTTTGGGTTCAGTGAGGATGCCCACACACAGACCTCCCTTGATGCAGGGAACCCTCACCATTTCTAGACAGGTGATGGTGTTTATCAGCAGGTGTTGTAGGGAGCCAGGGAGTCTCCTAGGCAGAGAATCCTCCCTCAGAAGGGGCCTTCTTTCCTGGATAGCAGCCAGCTCTCAATAAGTTCCCACCAGGCCTACTTTTCAGTATGGGATCCAAGTTTTTAATTTCATGCAGGTAGAGGTCAGTGTTCATTCTGTGGGTCTACGCGCAGGAGCTGGGCTTCTGCTCTCCAGCAATCCTTAAGGAAGCGCCTCGAGCGGCCCAGGAGGCTTTCCAGGGGGGAGTGGGTGTGTTAGCGCCTCAGCCTCGCTGCTGCAATATCCAGGGGTGCGTCCCCCCTTTTTCAATTCTTGACGTCAAGCTCCGACAGCGCGGAGCCTGGCAAGGGCGGTGGAGAGCAGAGGGAGGGTGGCAGGGAGGGGAAGCCATTGCAGCAACAGCTTGCAGGAGGGAGCTGGACGTCTCTCGGTGGAGCAAAACCGGGAGCTGGGGGCCGGAGTTGGGGGAGGAAAGGGACCTGCCCGTTCAGGGAGCCGCCGGGTTGCTGCAAAGAGGGGCGGGGAGAGGCGGGGGCGCTGCATGCAACGCGCTGGCTCCAGCGGTGCCCGCGGGGAATGTGACATCAGCGGCGCCGGGCGCTTGCGGCTGGAGAAGGCAGCTCGCGTCGGCTGCGCGGTGCACACCTCGCCCGGGGGAGGACGCGGACTCGGGCAGGCGGCCGGGATGTCGGCGAAGGAGAGGCCAAAGGGCAAAGTGATCAAGGACAGCGTGACCCTCTTGCCCTGCTTTTATTTCGTGGAGGTGAGTTGGTCCAGCTCCTTGGCATAATGCAGATCTTGCAGGCAGCTCCGGAGCGAATTCGGGTCCTGGATGGTGCTGGAGGCGCGGAGACTGTGCCGGGGCGCACGCCGCTGCCCTAGATGCCCGACCCTCCCCCTTCCTTTAGGTTTCCCCGGAGCTCCCCCGAGTGTGCCTGTGAGTGTCTGCCGGCCAGGGGTGACTGTCACTGGTGGTGTCGCTGCTGGGTGGCCTGCAGGGAAGAGATACCTGTGTGAGTGAGTGTGGGGCTAGTTCCCTGGCCCTCCCGTTCTGCCCGTGTGCACAGCGTCCGTGGCCCACAGGGGCCATGATGCCGATATTTCGGGATTTGTGTTTTCAGTCTACGAGTCCGTATCTAGAACTCTGTGAGCTTTTGGTAAGAATTCAAAGGGACACAACCATGCTCAGAACGTATGAGGTCTGGGGATGTTTATAGAGCATTAGAATTACTGACTGTTTTATTAAAAAACAAACAAACAACGTTCCCCTATTATAATTACTATGGTGCTCACATCTGCTTCTAAAATTGGGTCTGCATCTCTAGGCATCAATCTATTGGCCCTTTTCCATGGCTAACAAAAATTATACATGTGTATACGTATGTATATATGTATGTGTAATATTTTTAAAATATATGACACCATCTGCTTTTGCATGATTTCTACATGTACATTTATTTTGTGCTAAGCAGTATTACAGATAAGCAATTAACATGCAGATGTAATAATAATGAACCTCTAACTTACCAAAATGCAGTATTTAAGAAAGGAACAATTTATGGAAGGGTTAAAAAGATTGACAGGTACAGTGATTCTGTACACCGTGGTCCATTGCATTAGGAAGACATTTTTTAGGCAAGAGGTTTATTAAGTCATAGATAGAAAAGAGATACATTGGATAGGTTTGGAGAAATTAGATGATTTTAGTCATAAAATTATGTTCTGTAATTAAAACGTGGAATGCAATAGAGAGTATTAGAGTGTTGCTGAATTATAAATATCTTTCATTGGTTGTCTTTTCAGGCAAATATGGAGGTTTAGCACTTCCAAGTACAGATAGTAGATTCTGTATTTGATGATGGTGAGGCTTATCTATGTTGAGGGATAGCCACTGCCTTGAAACTTGGGGGAAGGGACATTGTCAGATTGTTCTTGTAGAGGACAGAATATTTGCAAATTTCTCTTAGGTGTCCCAAATTCTAAAAATGGTTTCAGTTTTAAGAAAGATGTATGTGACTTGCATAAGTCTCAGAGAAATGATGGGTGACTCCTTCATCCATGACCCATAGGAAAAAGAAAAAAAAAGAAAGAAAAAGAGGTATCCTGTTTATTTAAAGTAATTAATTGATAAATTTGTTTTTGCCCTTTCTGTTTCACAAGGGATTTTGAGGTCATGGTTTAGATAATTTTGTTGAAAGATAATAGTTTCCTCCAGAAAAATGTGGGCAGCAGAAGATTCCATGATGAAAAGGGAAAATAAATAGAAAGAAAATGGGATACCTGACTTTAAGCTAAATCATGTCAGGCCACTTGTCGCATCGCTAAGCCACTGTGGTTTTATACTAAAGCACTTTCGTCCATGTCTGGACCCCTTATGTGTTCTGGGAAGAATCAGTTCATTTCTGGGTTCCACCTCCAGGATGGAGCACACCTGAGGTCAGCTAGAAGCTGACCACGTAAGAATTGCAGCTGTATGGCTTCAAAGCAAATACTTTTATGAAAGAGGATGCAAACCAGAGAATTAAGAGTCTATGTGTGCACTTTTGAAGGACCTTTCACAGGGGTACATACATATCCCTTAATCTAAAATTTTATAAGTAAAAATGCCTCATAATGCATTTGCAGTGTATCTCTAGGAACAAACATCTCACAAATATCACTTCTTTTCCATGAGTGGGAATCACCCCAAATAATTACGTTCCCTTTGATCGGTTCAGATAACCCTCTACAAATTCCTTAGCAGAGCAAGCTATAGAATAATTACTTGAAGACTATGCATGGAGTTTGAATGAGCATTAATGACATTACATCCTGGGGATAACACAAAGTGAGAGCCACAAAAATCGGATTGCAAATTATCTCCCTGAAACTTCAATGCATGATGAACCACTAAAGAGCCTCTAGAAAATTGGAGAAGACATTAGTATACCAATTATTTAAGGGGTTGACAGGATGCACTACCAAGCTTTGGAATGACTCATTTCGAAGCCAGTGAGAATGAGCTTTATATCTCCTTTGGAGGGTGAATAAATAGCAGGAATTAAGATGTCAGTAAAATGCTCTAGAATAATGATACTTTGTTTTACAACATAGTTTCCCAAGACCTTAGTAATTAAAATGGAAAAGTGAAACATGAGTGAATCTTCCATCACATATCAGCCCAAACCCCATATCTCAGGCGTTTCTCTGTTACTTCAGACAGTAATTTAAGCCCCCTCTTCCTCCCCAATTTCTAGAGGTGGTTTGGGTTCCAGAGCATTCCTGAAATGGACCAATTTTAATGGACAGGAATGGAGAGAGTAACCAACGGAGTGCTATTTACAGTTTGTACAGTAATAATGACAACCAATTATGAAACACTTAATAGCTACTAAGAATTAAGCAAGCTAAATGCTTTACCTGCACCATCTCATTCAATTTTCAAAGGTTCTCATAGAGGAAGATGCCATTATTATCTATGTTTCAGAGAAGAAGAAACAGAAGCTCATGGAAATTGAACAACTTGCCCAGGGTTTACAAAGCCAGGTCAGAGCTAGAGCTGGGTGTGGACTCAGAGCGTGTGCTCCCGACCACCACACCCACTGTCTCTCTCCACACACTGCAAGAATATTCATAGGGGCAAAGTTACTGCCTATGGTCTCCCACTGGTAAACATTGGATATATGGTTTCAAGTAAGGACACATCAGCAAAGATGACAGTTTTGCCTGATAACAGACTATCCTCAGCTGAGCTCCTCCTTCACAGGATGCCTCTAGACACAAAGGGTTGGTGGACAGGGTCCACTCTCCGTACGGACTCACTAGTGAGCGGCTAGGGTCTCTTCAACAAGTCCCCATGACCAGGTCCAGAGAAAGAGTGGAGACCCTCGCAGCCCAGGTGCAGAATGTCAGAGGGTGGAGATGACATCCTTGTGGGCACTGGGTTAAGTGGTTCAGCCACTAACAGTGAGTAATCTCGTCCCAGTTCACCACCAAACTCAATGTCAAGCAAACATTAAATTAATGGATAGGATTCATTTCTCTTACATCTTTGGTTTATGCTGCCAGTTGTCTGCTGATGAAGGGGTTTATGGCTAACAGTAATTAAATATATAACTATTTCAGGGTGATTGAAAAAACACATGATGACTTCCAGCACAGTACCTCGCTGTATGATCGAGTTTGTTAATTCGGTTTTGCATTGTTCAACTCAAAAGGAACTCTCCAACAGGCACATCCAAGGCCTTATCAGGTTGGACAGAAAAGCAGGTTAAAAAGGAATGTTCCACAGAAGAAAAGGTTTCTTTTGCCTTTAAAGTTCCAAAGCACTCTCCAACTGATGGTTGTATCACTTACAGTGGCAATTGTAGCCGGCAGCACACCCAGCCTTAGTAAAAGATCTTGCAAGCTTAATCACCCAACATTCCATGTGATAAAGCTGATTGTCTGTGTGTCTAATGCATTTCCTTTATACAAGGCATCATAATGGTTGTACCTGTGCTCACACTCACCATTTTGTTCTCATTAGTCATTCTATCCAAAGACATGAGTTCATATCAATTCAGTAGGTAATATAAACAAATGACAAATACCTTTTAAGCCAAAAAGGCATAAATTCTTCATAAATAAATAGGAAAGAGTTTGTTTTCATTTAAATGTTCTGTTTTATGACCTACATTTTTATTACTAATCTAATATTCTTTTTATGGAGGTCGAAGAGCTGTGTTTGACCAATATGCAAGGATATTTTTATAGGATTACCAAGACAGATGGTTTGAAATTCTTGTTTTTACACACACACGCACACACACACACACACACACCTGCACACATAGGCAGGCACAAACTCAGGTCCAGAGAGAATATCATCGCTCGCCATTAAGCATCAAATAGCAGTATTTGAAGCATTCCAGTTTCAGCATATTTTAAACACAACAAACTTGAAATTATACAGAAGGTGTTCACTAGTTTGAATGTTGTACTTAACAATGGCTATGTCTCGGGATTTTGTTAACGCAGTTAACAAAGTTAATTACTGTAGGGTTGGTAACTAGACTGTGTTCCAGGGTAAAAGCCCTTGTTCCTGGGTTGCCGTCTGACCTGGAGAACTTCCAAAAGCCTTTGTTTGAGCACAGATAGCCTAGTTCAGTCAGTCTGAACACTATGCCCAGACATTCTGGTGTCCTGATAAAACATTAATCTGAATTTTGTTTTCTTCCCCCTGGAAAGCATCCCCAAATTCTTAATTGTAGCAAACCTGAAGTCACACGATTTTTGTTCTAGCTCATGATCTGTGTGAAAATTATATAACTCATTTGATCTTCTCTCTGGGAAATATAAGCTAGCTTATTTCCTTCTCCATAAACTTTGGCATCAGTAAGAAGTACAAAATCACATTTCTGCATTGCGTATACCAAAATAGTAGCTGGAGGCTTTTCCCTTTTCTGGGCTGCATGGCGAAGTAGTCTGCTCAAAGTAGTCCCACAAACCTGCCAACAGAGATGAGCTGACAAATTTTTTCTCCTCTTTTAGAGTCACAGTGAGCAAAGTCCTCCGGTGAACAACAAGAAAGAAATAGAGAATAGATTCCCAAGTTTTAGAGAGACTAAATGAGGACATTTCCACACATACCAAATATTGGTAGATATGCAGAACCTGCTTTGAGGAAATTCTGTGCTGTTCTAGGCACCACCACTATCCTACTGTCCATGGCCAAGTCACTCATAATGTTCTGTGGCCTACTTTTCTCTAACAGAAAGAAGAAAAAAAAAAAAAAGCATTTGGCTTCTACCAACCTCAGAGGAGATTAACAACAACAACAATAATAATAATAAATAGAAGAATCAATTTCAGTCCTCCTTTATGTGACAGACCCTGTCCATACATTATCTTTAATCCTGAGAACTACCCTAGAACTAGCATTAATATTGTGTTGAGGTAGTACCAAGAAAGGATTATTATCCCTATGTTTTAAATCAGCGAACTGGAGCTCAGAGAGCTAAATGTTTGTGGGGACACACGGCGATGAAGTGAAGCAGCCAGGATCTGAGTGCTGGTGCCTGTCACTCTCGCATTGCCATCACACTGCTCCCCCTCACTCACGCTCTACTAAGTGAAACAAAGCAGTGGGATGGGGATACCCGCCTCTACCATGCCCGGACTAGCTTCATGGTGTTCGAAGGCAGGTCCTTGAAAGATATCTGGCCGGGGCTCCCTCTGAGTTGTGGGATAAAGTTTTTCTCTTTTATTTGGCTACTGACCTTGGCTCCGTTAGTGCTGTCTCCTACCCATAGGAAGTGGTTTAATCCTCACCTGGAGGTGTAGATGACACGGTATCTGTCTGCCTGGGAAGGCACTTCCTTTGGGAAAGCTCAGGGCACCCATGAGTCTCCTGTGGGGCCCGAACAAGGAGCTAGAGATGGAGTGAGGAGGAGTTGGAACTGAAATAAAGCTTAGAAAAGGAAAATCTGCAGTTCTGTGGAAGAAGGAATCCCAAAGAGATCACAGAAACAGTGAGAGGCCGGGCCATGGGGGGATTAGGAGAAGATGTTTGAGAAAATAGAAGGTAGATCCTAAGTGCACGTGAGGGGATGGGGGTCCAGTCTGTGAACAAACCATGGAGACTCCTTCAGGCATTTGGGTCATCTAAGCTGGCTTGTTAAATACAAAGCATTGAAGGCACAATTTTCGGTTTTTATGTCGGGAATGTATCACAGATACAATGCACAGCAGATTTCCTTCCACAGTATGTACACGGACCAGGCTATTTTCAGGCAACCTCTCTTAAAACAGAACAAAACAAAAAACTGAGGAAATGTATTACAGAATTAAGTCTAATAAAATCATGCACTCCAAGAACATCTGGTTTGGTTCCTCTATCACAGATGAGAAAATTGTGCCTTGAAAAGGTTAACTGAGTTACCTAAAGACACCCTCTGGTGACTATCAGATCGGGAATAGAACCTGAGTCTCCCGTCTCCTGTTCCAGTGTTCAGTCCTAATTACTACTATTTCTAGAATTGTTCATATTAGAAAATTTCCCCCTGGATTATAACACTAAAAATACAGGTCATTCTAATTCTACATGTGAACAAATTGTGCTAGTTGTTTGAAAGTTGTATCTCAAGACCTAGGGTGCACGTTTCATGACATGGCCTTGCATTAGTCAACATATTAAAGCAATTGTGAATGGATTTTCCACTTTCCAAATTGTTAGGCTCTTTGAAAAACATACTTACAGCTGAAGATTGTAAGTTTGGAAGTGATAGATTTCCTTTCTCATTGCCTAATTGCCCACCTATAATTTCACAGTTGCTTCCTTTGACACAAGGTCTCTGACAGTAAAGAGGAAACATTGAAGGAATAAGAATATAATTTACATCATCAGTAACAAAATAACTGAATTTTCTATTATAATGTAGTGTAGTTTTTCGCACACATTGTCTTTTTTGATCCTTTAAATACAACTGAGCAGTAGCAGTAGATACTAACTCTGTTCTATAAATGAAGTAACTGAGACTCACGGAGGTCCAAGAATATGCCTAAAACCCAAATAGTCCTATACTCCTATGTTGGAGTTTGTAAAAAAAAAAAAAAAGAGGTTTGTATTTAGACTGTGAAATGTCTATTTATGAGCATCTTAGCTTCTATGGTTTCTTCTAGAATTAATTAGCTGAGAAATATGCTTCCAATAATTTCCTCATGGTCAAGTGGATTTTGGAATATGGAAGCCAAGGACAGAAATGTTAATTTTGGCACAATTAATGTGGAGGTATTTTTCCTGTCAGTAATTAGACACTGAATCAATTGCCCTGTAGTTCCATTATTCTTTGGTTGTTTTCAGGTCACAAACATTTATGTTAACTCAACATAAAGGAGGATAATTGCTTCCTTATTTGCTGTAACAAGATGGCTTCTGTATATTTTTCCAGAACTGGCCTTAGACCACTGAGCTATAAATTAAAGAGAGGGAGAAATATAAGGAATTAAAATCCATGTGTTTAGAAGAAAAGGTAAATGAGGTATCAGTTTGTTTAGCAGACTGTTGTTTGGGAGTGGGAACATGGACCTATCTGTGAATCTTTACAATTTAATGTCCTCACCAAAAGCCTGGGCTATTTAATTGCCTTAGTGGTAAAACTGCCATTTTATAAAGTTCTAATCATGCTTCAGAAACCGAGCCCACACGGACAGAGCCCAAAGAGACCAATCTTACATGAAGTAGTCTCCAAAAAGGGGGGGTGCTAAAATGAAGTACCAGGGTGTAATCTGTTTGTACCCTCATGACAGTTCATTTATTCATTGAATAAATATTTATCGATTGCTTATTATGTGCCTTTTAGTTAAATTAGGGAAATAATATGGAACCATTACTGGCATACTTCCTAGTCCATAGTAGAGTTTCAATAAATTTTCACTGAATGGATGGAATAAAACAGCACTAATACGAATATAAATTTGTCCTTAACTTTCTTTTTTTCAGCTAATGGAGATGTTTTTATTTATAAAGTCAGTGCTGATGAATATCCCATCAAATATGTTGCTCTGTCTCATGAATTATTGAACAATGGAAGATTAAATCAATCTCCAAGGTCTATATGACTCCTCAGTTCTTAATTACACTCATTTTATGATCTAAGGCATACCTATGGAGTTTTTGAGATTTGAGACTTCAAGGAGTGGTATCATTTAAAGAAGGAACTCATTTTAATTTTCATAGATAACTCTTTAAGTTACATAAGGCACACATTCTAGCAAACTCTGGCCAAGTAACTCACTTCCTCCAAGTCTCAGTTTCCACATTTGGAAAATGGTGAAAATACTGTGGGCACATTCATTTTAGTGACTCCTTGACTGTATACAAATTATATAATGTGGCTAGCAATTTCTAATGGAAACTTAGTGCTTAGTAAATGAATTTTCTCTTTTCCATTTGCCAACACCCTCCAACCCCTCATCTTGTCTAAAGTAAACTTTTCATGTGGCTTCAGACTGTACTAGATTCCCCGAAAAGGAGTTTGTTTTCCTGATTTGTGTGTGTGTGTGTGTTCACACATTTTGGTATGTTTTATAATGTGCATACAGTGGTAAAGTAATCCGTTTCAATATATAAATACATATAAATAAAAGCTTATTGGTTGTATGCTCATTTTTTATTGATAGAAGCACACACACACACACACAAACACACACACAAACACACATTCACAAAATGGAAACCACTTGCTTTTAGTATCCTTACTTGACCTTGTCAGTGGGAGAAAATTCGCATTTACTGAACATCTCCTATATGCTAGTGTAACACTCTGCTGCAGGTCTTTGCTCCAAGGATGTTGGTAGGTCCGTACTCTGTGAGACCCTGCCATTCATATCTTTTTAGAATTCTGTGGTACCAAATATGAACTCAGCAGCAGCTATCCAGTGCAAATTACATATATTCTCATTTTTCATTTCAGCCATCTATGAGATAAAAAATATATATATATTCTACAAGAAAAGATGAATCAAAGGATAATCTAGTCTTTGGGAGTGAGTAACCTCACTGAGGCTATTGGGGTGAAATTCACTGAAAATTTTTTTGAAACAGTTGGATACACACACCAAAGAATTCATAAGTTTTTTCCTTCTGTGATCTGGAAATGCTTGTATTGTAGCAACTGCGATTTGAGTGATTAAAACACAGCTTCCAATTGTAAAGATTTGGGTTTAGATCATGAGTCTTCTCCATGGGAAGACATCAAAAGACAGGCAACAATGTGTTGTAAACTGTATACTAGAAAGAAGTGACCTTTTGAAATTTTTCCACCTTAGGTTCTCATTGGATTTCTAGCTTCCAGTTGAATTTAATACATGTATGAAAAAATTTATTCAGTGATGCTAGATTCTTTGATATTTAAGTCTCATGCATATACCGTTATTTCATGGACAATATTGGTTCTAGTGATTTTTTAGATAGTTAGACGAGGAGACATTTAACATAATTATTATTTATTTATTTTTTAAACTCTAACCTCTAGAGCAATAGAAATAGCAGAGAGAAGGTAATAGGGTCTCAATAAATTTGTGTTGCATTAATGTCACATTGGTCAAGAAATCTGTCAGTTACTGGAGATTGGGAGATAGAGACTGTACTGAGCCTCAGCTTTGGTCTTAGGCTTGGCTTCAGTCTTCTCTGGCTGATTCCAAAGGCTAGTGGTCTTTCTAGTCTAGTTCAGAAACAAGGGAAGAAATCGCTAAGACTTTATCACCCAGATATGTGTCCCAGCATGTCCAAGAAGGGCCAAGTGCAATACCTCCCAGAAGATGCCTGTTCTCTGGGGCTATAAAAGAATTTTACAGACTGTTCATTCCAAAGCTCCCAGCCCGCCTGACTCCACAGGCTCTGCCCCTTCCTCCCTCACCACCCTTGCATTTTAAGATTGCAGAAGCCAACACAACAGAAGAGAGGAGAGATGGGTAATAAGAGATGACCCTAAGAAGCACAAATACCTTAGTGAGCTGTGTTTCAGTCTCACATCTTCTCCTGTGTTGTTTCTTCATTTTCCAGGCCATATTAAAAACCATAATGAAGACAACAACTTCTAATCTAGACAGAGGCAGTTAAACATAACAGAGGGGCAGCCACTGAGCTTGGGCAGTGAGGCAGGGACCTCCCCTTCTTCAACAGCAAGATAGGGCTGCTTAGCTACACAGACCGGGTGTTTGCCAAAATCAGAGGCTGCTCAAATCTTGGCATATGAGCAAGGGTTAACCAAATCTCTAATGGATAGCTACTTCTTGAAATAGGTGGGAGGTTGCTTAAAAATGTCATCAGCTACAACAATGCTTAATGGTCCCTCCAGCTCAGAGACATTTCCCAGCTCAGAGACATTTCCATCCTACTGGGCTACCTTCTGAAGATCTGTGCATGGTACCAGGTAAAACTCTAGTAAGTCTGCCAAATGGTAGACACACACACACACACACACACACACACATGCGCACGTATATGCAAACATATGATTTCATTTATTGTTTGACTTTTGGTTCAAACTGCTGACTTTCCCAATTTTTTTGTGTTGGTCAAGCAATCCAGCAGTAATTATTCATTTAAAACTTGAGTAATAAAATATGCCTCTTTGCCAGATGTACTTGTATGCCACGTTACATTGTATTTGGTGTGTATATTTATTCATCTGACTTTTTGGTGCATGTCGAAATGAAACACATGATACAATTATACTTAATTTAATCACAGCCTTAGGATGTTGGAAAATACAAGTTATTAATGCCCTGTCCCACATTAATATTCTAACTTCAATATTCCTTTTATATTCATTGATATCTTTCACAGATACATTGAAGTAAATAAAATCCTTAGCAGTCTTGGAAAATCTTTAATCTTGAAGGTGGGCTCATAATATGCATTTTAGTATGCATCTAAGTATGTAGGAGACAAGCTTGAAGGAGAGAGTGGCTCATGAGACATTGTTAAATTCTTATCTAAAAAAATAGATTAGGGGACGCCTGTGTGGCTCAGTCAGTTAAGCATCTGCCTTGGGCTCAGGTCATGATCTCAGGGTCCTGAGATCGAGTCCCACATCAGGCTCCTTGCTCAGCAGGGAGCCTGCTTTTCCCTCTGCCTGCAGCTCTCCATGCTTCTGCTCTCTCTCTGACAAATAAATAAATAAAATCTTTAAAAAGAATAGATTAGAAATCCCTTTGCTGGATAATTGATAGGTCAAATAAAATATATTAGCTACAAAGTATATACTTAATAAATGTTAAGATTTAAATCAATTAATTATTACATAGTAAAAAATGTAAACTTTAATAGTACTTACATAAAATAGTTTAAATGATAAATTTGGTACTTGAATTTAGTAAACAACAAAAAATTTTTCAAAAGACCTACGTATCGAATTCAATAATTTCTGTGTTTATAATACAAAATTAGGTGTCACTTTAGATCTCAAAATCAGAATTTTGGTTTTGTTATTCCATGTCTCAAAATTGCAGTAATTTTTAGTTACATTTCATTTCCCTGATATTGCATGACAATATTTATTTATTTTTCTTTTACTCCTATGTTGTTTCATATTAGGAAATATGTATTGGACCCCAAAGGTATTATGTATTTCCTTTGTAAGACCATTCAGTTGAAAATATGTATGCTTTCTCTACATGAATAAAATAACCCAAGTGATAGTGAAAATGTCATTTAATCTAAGTATATTAAAATTGTAATTTTGGGGGCGCCTGGGTGGCTCAGTGGGTTAAAGCCTCTGCCTTCAACTCAGGTCATGATCTCAGGGTCCTGGGATTGAGCTCCGCATCGGGCTCTCTGCTCAACAGGGAGCCTGCTTCCCCCTCTCTCTCTGACTGCCTCTCTGTCTACTTGTGATTTCTCTCTCTGTGAAATAAATAAATAAAATCTTAAAAAAAAAGGAATGCTTTTAAAATTGTAATTTTTTAGGAGATATCAAAAATACATGCACAATACCAATCACAGCAGAAATTATAGGGAGGCGTCCATGGTATATAAAGCTAAAATGTACTTTATATTCGTTTATTTTTTTTCTATTTCTCAATGGCTTTGTGAAGGCAAAGGTCAGAGGTGGAAATTTTAGCAAAAGGCAGTAAGTATAATGGTCATGAACATGAACCCAGATGCTGGGTTTCTTGGAGTTTATAATCTAGCTAATCAGCTGTATAATCCTGCACAAATCATTTCATCTGTCTTGCTTCAATTCTCTTATCTGTGGGGGTAATAATGCTACCTAATAATAGTAGGAGGTTTCACGAAGATTGCATGAGTTCAGAAATGTAAACTACTTTAAGTAGTCCCTGGAAAATATTACTAGCATTAAATTTCTACTTGTACCCATATTTTTTGAAGTCAGGTATATGTTCTACGGGAAAAGAAATTACAACTCTAGAAAGATTTAAAAGCAATTACTTTTAACAATTGAGGTACAGGTCCCCAGCCTCAGGTCTTAATGTCTAATTTGGTTTAAAGAACAAAATGCTTTCCAAGACAATGCACATACTTCATTGTCTAATTATGTAAGAGGAGCAAATCTTCAAAACCTGAGGTTAAAACTGTGATTACAAAGCTTACTACCCCAAACCTAATGCTGGATTTATATTCAGGTGATAAAACAGACATGCGTTATTATTTTAAACTTTACTATTTGATCATTGAATGATTGTAATTAGTATTTTTAGAGCTATAAAGATGTAATTTATATTTGGATATAAAGACATAGAACAGACTTTTTCCATTAAACCTAATATATACATATATATATTAGGTCTGGTTGCTCATCCCTATTAACTACTATTGCTATTTGAAGGACTTAGTTTGAGTTTCTTGTGTTCTTCAATGCTTAAAAAAAATCATTATTAGAATTCTAGAAATTTACAATAGGAGCATGTTCTGTGAGAGAAGTAGTCAAGGATCTTTTAACATGGGTATTTTTCTTTTATCATGTTAGCCACATGACACGAATTGTGTAGAATACTTAACATCTCTGTTCTAGCCATCCATCCATGTTTGTATTTATTTACATTGAGGCTACTGAGTATGTCCTTTGCTATACTAGGCCGGGGGGATAGAGAAGTGAATAAGACCATTTCTCTGTTCTCAAGGGTCGTATCATTGAATAAAAGAGAAAAGTAGAGGAACAACTGTCATCCCATATGACAATCACTATGACAGAGGCATTCATGAGGCCATCCCTGTGGCAGTTAGAGAAAGCGATCCAAGGAAACACTGAGGACAGGAAAGCATCTGGAGTTTTAAGGTGCCCCAATCCCTGGTATTTTATACTAGAAGTTATTTATAAGGGGAAAAAAAGTGAAGATAAGAGCAGAAAACATCCAAGATATAATTAAGGGTTCTTAAGATACTACCAAAAAAAATTAAAATTACATTGGAGAAACTGCACAGAGAAGACCATTAAGACCTTGGAATATCAGATGGTTGAGTATGATTTGAAAGTGCCTAGGGCTTTTCACTCTCGGTTCCGCTGTTGAAACCCCTCACACACATGGCTATTTCTCGCCTCTGTCCTTACGTGGCATTTCCATGGAACCCTGGGGCACTTCTTTCCTGGAAAGCACCGGACTAATGCCAGATGGCGACATGTGCCAGAGAGGCAGCAGGGTGGAGTGGGGCTCGTGTTTCCGGGAACTGAACAGATAAGGTTCCCTACTCTGGCTTGGCACTTAGAAGCCAGGCACGCCATTTAACGTATCTGGGGCAGGGTCTTCTCTCAAAATTTATCTTACAATGCCCAGAGAGGTCATGAGTATTGAATTAGATAATTCATGGGGAAATGCCTACATAAAAACCCAATAAAAGTTCTTTTCTTTTTAGATATGAATTGTTGCTCAATAAATACTACTTTCAGTAACTAGAAGTGAACTGAGCTATAGGAAAGAGGTGGTAGATTTGAGCACGAGAAGCTATTTTCATGGGGCGCCTGGGTGGCTCCGTCAGTTAAGTATCTGCCTTTGACTCAGGTCATGATCCTAAGGTCCTGGGATCAAGTCCCACATTGGGTTCCCTGCTCAGTGGGGAGCCTGCTTCTCCCTCTGCCAGCCACTTCCCGTTTGTGCTGTCATTTGGTCTGTCAAATAAATAAATAAATAAATAAATAAATAAATAAATATTTAAAAAAGAATCACTTTTCATGTTTAGGGGCTCAAGAAGTTGGTAGAGAAACTGTTTAAGAGTTAAGTGGGTGACTTTTTTTCAAACGGCACATATTCCATGCAACACCCTCTTTCCCTTTGGCAATCACAGCCTTTGTAGCAATGCTGAGGGGAAAGTAGGTTAAGAGCCATGAGCAAAGAGGTTGACAGCCTGCTTCCTGGACTTAGGCATCTGGGCAGGAATCTGGATGCTCCCACTCACCAGCTTTGTGACCCCTGGACAATTTATGTAACTGACATCTGCCTTGGTTTTCTCATCTGTAAATTGGGAATACTAATAGATACTTTATAAGGTGTGGACTGAATGCAGCAATCTGTTACAGAACTAAGCTCAGTATCTGGCACCCACATCCCCAAAACATATGCTATGGGATTGTTAAGAAATTGTTCATGTTTTCTGTTTACTTAATAGTAATGTCCTGGTTTCTTTTGATTAAATTCAGTGAACATTTACTGAACACCTAAAACATTCAGAGCACTGTGTGAAATACACAGGTCTCAGTTTTAAGTAGTCAATCTTAAGACTTGGGCTGGTGATATACAAAAAACTACAGTCCAAGGCATGGAGAAAGTTTCAGGGAGAAAAAATCATGTCAACTTGACCTTTATGAGGACAATTTTTATGGGACATGAATGTGAAAATGTAATGTAAAACGGAGCCTAGAACGTGTCTTTTGAGACATAAGTATAACGGGAACATAGGCTGTTTGTGGGTCGGGACAGTGGAAAGTAGGTATGGAGCAAAATTAAACAAGAAAGTAGACTAGACTAGAATATAAAAGGTCGTAAGTGGCATTCTAAAAAATTGGCACTTTATTTGGTTGTTGGTGAGACACTCTTAAAGGCATGATCAGATATGAACTCTAGAAAAATCAGCTTAGGGTGCCTGGGTGGCTCAGTTGTTAAGCGACTGCCTTCGGCTCAGATCATAGTCCTGGAGTCCCGGGATCGAGTCACGCATCGGGCTCCCTGCTCGGCGGGGAGTCTGCTTCTCTCTCTGACCCTCTCCCCTCTCATGTTCTCTCTCTCTCATTCTCTCTCTCTCAAATGAATAAATAAATAAAACCTTAAAAAAAAAAGAAAAGAAAGAAAAATCAGCCTAGAAATATCGTAGAGGATGAAATGACTCATGCAGACAGAGGTAGCAGATCTAATACATTATAGAAAGTAGTGATCGTGTAAAAGAAATGAGTGAGATGTCTCTGAAATCATGCCAGCACATGGAGAATTCTAGAAGTAGATAACACTGTAAGCAGCCCCTCATTTCACCGAGAACAGATGAGGCCCAGAAAGGTGAAGTGACTTGCCCTGAATTCTAGAAGCTGGTGGAATAAATGAGGGGAGATACTGACTTCTCCTGGCCCTGAAGCTGGCATTGGTTTCTATCACACTGCCTTGTTTGAATTGTATCCATGCATGCCATTTAAACCACAGCCAGTTTATTTGTGAAAACTAATTTAGATACCTAGACCTGGAATGGTGTTACACACTCATTCTTGACCTTTTCCTTCCCTTAACAGCACTATACATGTCAGTGTGTTTTCTTATAACCTGTATTTTTGAGATTCATTGTAGTTCATCTAAATATGCTGCAATTAAGATAGTGATATAAAATATAAAGCCCTATACTATATTATACTATGTATTATTAGTTATTATCATCGCCAATATTTTAAAGAAACATTTATCTGTATTAACTACAAAATTTACCATAACTACATAACTCTACCATAACTACAAAAATTACCACAAATGTCATCAAATATTGCACTGTAGGAAGTAGAAAATTCTATCATGACCCTGTTGACCTATGACAACCTCCTTTGTGGCACAAGCTTTAGTAAAATTACTTTGATCTGCTAATTTTTTTTCTAGTTTGAACTTGATTTCAGTATATTGTATTAATGTTTTAAATTTCACATTTTATATGATTTGGGGATACTTTATTAGAATTGGTTCCCAGACTCCCATTTAAACTTTGTTATTCACAAAAAATAAATCAAATTAAATTAAATTTGTTATTCATATTTAAAACTATCCCTTTTCTTGTAGATTACCTCTTGCATATGAGTGGTATGAATCTACACAATTACATTCTTTGACTTCTTGTGCCATTATTCATATTAAAAGCAAAGTAATTTAGCTCTGAAATTTCTTGTGCAAGAGTTCAAAAGCGAGTGTGATGTTGTTTAAATCAGAAGGTTGCTGGAGGGGAGGGGGTGGGAGGGGTGGAGTGGCTGGGTAATGGACATTGGGGAAGGTATGTGCTATGGTGAGAAAAAAAATTTTTTTTTAAATAATAAAATTTAAAAAAAAATCACGCTGTATCAATCAGGTGCAGCTTTTCACCAGCAGCCTTGGTCCAGACTGGCATCTTACTCTTTTCTGACAGCTACATTTTTGATACCTAAGAGGCATCTCAGCTTTCATATTTCCAGAACAGAAGTTTAGATTTCTCCTACTCAATCTTCTCCCAGCCTTCCCTCTTCTGATTAATGATACCACTGACCTGATTGCTCAAGCCTCGGATCTTTGAAATCAGCCTTGATTCTTTTTCCTTCGGGGACCAGATTATCAATAAGTCCTGTCATTTCTGTCTCCAGAATCAGATCCAGATCTGGCAACTTCTCTACCTCTCCAGCACCGCACCTGCGATCATGTCTTGCCTGACTTAGGGCAGGGGCCACGCCTCCACTAGTATGGAAGCTCCGTGGGGGCAGGGAGCTCTCTCTTGCGGACTGCCGCTGTCTTCCTCACTCGCAGAGCAATGTCAGGCACACACGACATAGTCGATAAGTATTTGCCGAGTTTTGATGAGCCTTCTAAATTTTCACCCTGCTTCTACTTTGGACCTTCCACAATTCATCCTCAACCCAACAGCCAGAGTGACGTCTGTAAGATATATGTCAAGTCATATTACACCTCCGCTTAAATTCTCCAAAGTGTTTGCAAACGTACTTTGCATAAAATATTAACTCAGACTACAGCCTTCAGTTCTCTGCAAAGCTTGGCCCCAAATCCACCCCAATCCAGGCACTCAATTACCACAGCCTTTCCTTTTATCTTCCTTAGAGTGTATGTTCTTTCTCATATTATAATTTTTATATTGTTATCTGCCTTCCTCAGCGAGAATGAAATCTTCATGAGAACAAGAACTTTGGTTTATTCCATCTGTATTCCCAGGACACGGAACCAGGCTTACCGCTAGCAGGTTCTCAGTAGATATTTGTTGAATAAATAAATAAACAAAGGAGCATTAATATTATATATGTTAATTGGCTCTTTGCGACTATGATCCTACCAGTTTAAGAGGATTTCATAAGACCCTACATTCATGATGGCCATGAAAAAGGAAAAGAATGGAACTGAACTGTATTACTCTAGGCCAAGAGCAAAGAAAACTCCCCCAAATGAGAAGGAAAGCTTGTTCTTATTATCAACATGCTAAAAGCAAGTTACCTGACCTAGATAAAATGTCATGATAGATTCCATAAAATGTTTTGCTAAAATTGATATATACCATCAATTTGTTTTTTTAAATAGGCCTCAAAAAATCAATATTATCTAGCAAATGTAATCTTTTGAAACACATTTCTTTTGTTTGCCTTGTCTTCTAAAACTGTTGTAATTTTCTCTTAAAAATTGTTTCTAATATTTTTATTCACCAGTTCTTTAGCAGATGGTAATTATAAGAACCAATCTCTCTCTCTTTTTTTTTTTTTTTTTTTGAAAACCATTTTCCTAATCTTCAGGTAATTTCCCTCCTCTGTATTGCTACATAAAAATAGCAAGTTCACACTTTTTTCTTGGTTGCAACATAACTGGAGAATAAAAGTCTTAATGCCCGCCTATATGGATCTTTTAAAATCTCTTTTAAAATCTCATTTTAAATGCAATCAAAAGATGTCTGTGCAATTTTATTATGTATATATATCAATTCTATATCTGTGCCCAAATTAGTACATACCATCTGTTAAAGTTCTTCCATTCAAAAAGAACTTTTGTTGATGAGTACTTCAAAAGACAAATGATACCTCTGAAGATAAGTGTGTTAGAAGCAAACAGTGTAATTTATTTTATTATGTTGTCTGGTAGTAAAATACAATATAGGAAACAATGTATAAAATTACTTTTTTCTCAAATATTATAAATATTTTGTTCAAATCACTTTTTTTTTAAAGATATTTATTTGAGAGAGAGAGAGAAAGAGAGAGAGAGAGACATGACACAAGTAGGGGGAGTGGCCGGCAGAGGGAGAAGCAGGCTCCCCGTCAAGCAAGGAGCCCAATGCGGGACTCGACCTCAGGACTCTGGAATCATGACCCAAGCCGAAGGCAGATGCTTAACTGACTGAGCCACACAGGTGTACCCAAATCACTACTTCTTAAAAACAAATTAGAATACAAGGAATAAAAGATTTTTTAAAAATCCAGAGAAACAAACACCAAAAAAGGAGAAAAATATGACCATTATTTTTAAAACAGATGAGGGTCTTGAAACATGTTTCTATAGAACTGTAAAAGCTATTAATACGTGGGTAGAAAAACGGTGTCACTGGGAAAATCTTGAAAGAAGGCTGCTGTCTGAAATGACAAAGGTGCATAACATTTTTGAAGGAAACTATTTTCACTCAAAAAATTAATTTATTATATTCATATATATGCATATATATTTAGAAGTCACTTTGATGTATAATATTAGTGGAAGTGTAGAAATGAGTAAGATTAGGCCCCCACTTTAAGGAGATTTTCATTTGGGAAGCAGAGCAAAGGCACCAACTAACCCAGCAGATAACTGTAATAAAGAACAGGATATAAAAATTTCCTGAAAATAGGGGTGTGGGGGTGGCTCAGTAGGTCTGCCTTCAGCTCAGGTCATGATCTCAGAGCCCTGCATCACTGGGCTCCCTGCTCAGCAGGGAGCAGGGAGCAAGCAGCAGGGAGCCAGCTTCTCCCTCTCCCTCTGCCCCTCCCCCCTGGTTGTGTGTGCGCTTTCTCTCTCTCTCTGTCTCCCTCTTTCGCTTGTGTGCCTGTCTCTCTCAAATAAAAAAAATAAAAAATTAATTCCTAAAAAGAAGTACTAGGGAATTAAGAGTGAGGAAATTACTCTCAAAAAAGATTACCACATAAAAAATTACAAAAGAGGGGACATTTGACAAGTATAATATTATTAATAGTTATAACAACAGCAACAATGCTAACATTTAGCATATTAACATCTAATAATGCTAACATTTATAAGCTATTCTTCATTCTGGGTATTACTGAAAATTACTTGTACTAGTTCATTTAATCCTTTCAACTGCCTCTGTACTGTCAATGTACCTATTTCATAGGTAAGAAGACTGAGATTTAAGAAAACATTTCCAAGGTCACATTGGTGGTTGTGAGTGGAAAAACTGATATTAGAACCTCCCTTGAAAACCATATGACCCCATTGGTTTGACTACAGTATGTTTAATTCAGAGAGTCCCTCCCTATTTACACATACATATGCACACATGTGCACACACAGACACACGCACAATATAGGAATAGAACTTTCATTTCATGGCCATATCTTCACTGGTACAGTTAAGCAGATTCTAAAGTAATCATCCACAAAATTCAATGGCAAATAATGTCTTTACTAGGGAAGACTTGTTTAATTTTCAACTTGGTCATGTTGATTAAGTTTTGTTCACCTTTCTGCAGAAGACATCAAACTCTCTTACTGGAGCATTAGTATTTTAAACTGAGATAACCAAATGTCATTTGGATGGGCATGAAGGGTCTAAGATCTGACTCCCATTTACAAAATATCTTCATAAGACCTAAAATATGAACTAAAGGCATCAAGGAAAGAGGAAAGAAGATGGGTCATTAAATCTGGTTTAAAAGTGAAGTAACTTAAAATTCTCATTAATGGAGGGAAAACTTTTACTGACTTTATGGAGACAGTACTTTTAAGATAATGTCTATTTATGCTAAAGTGAGACATATTTTTTAACTAAAGATTTGCAAATAGAAATCCTTAGTTAAACAGAACTTTAAGCTAAACAGCCCCCCCTTTAATTGATGCTAGTTGTGTTTCATTATCCTAAAACTCTAATCCCATTTTTGAAAACAAACAAACACAAAGCATAGAGTGTGGTTAAGAAATAAGACTTTGGAGCTACAATTCATGGGCTCAAAACCTACCTCTGCCGCTTACTAGAGGAGACGAGGCTTATCCACCTACAAAACAAGGATAATAATAGCACCTACGTTATATCATAATAAAAAGTCTTAAATGAGTTAAAAATTAATTAAAAATTATTTAAGTTTTCTAAAACAGAAAATTGACAGCATATAGTAAGGGCTATATGCATTACTTGTTAAATTAAAACTAAAATATATTTAAGTGGATTTAAGCGAAAAATCTCAATCACACACATGCAGCATGAAGTGGTGTTTTATTGGTCAAGACCCAAAGCTCCTAGTCGTGTATTACAGGAGAGCGGAGTGGTGGGGAGAAATTATCAGATATTTGGAGTGATCAAATGATCATGGGTTCTAATGAGAGAAATGTGAGTGTTTTGATGTGCTTTTTGTTCTGTTGAAAAGCATCGATCTGAAAAACAGGAGGACAATGCCAGATTAATCTCTATACAAAATTAGTTTTTCTAATAAACCTAATTCTCACCTCATTATAAAAAGACCCATGGGAATAGAAGGCATAATGCTGTTTTGTGAATTTATTTTTTTAACTGAACATCCAGATATCACAGATGGTCACTAATGTCTTCATCAAAAATCTGCTCTGTTAATCAAATAAATATTGTATCCTCTACAAGTAACACAGCCTTAAGCTAAGCAATTCTTAATATATGTGCAATTTAAACTGAATTTTCAGATTCTGAAAGGTCTACCATTGATGTACCTGCAGTATTTTCTCTTAAGCTGAGAGCAGATGTCTCATAATCTTATGATCCTTGCTGACCAAGCCCATGTCCTGTTCAACCCTATTATAGCTAGCATCCACATAGTACCTCACATAGGCTTAGTGAATAAATAATTGAATCCATAATACAAAGTCTTGAAGGTAAATGGGTAATTTAGATTTAACCAGACAAACTAAAGGACATCCAGCAAAATTACAATTTCAGACAAACAGCAAATAATTCTTAGCTTAAGTATCTCCCCAAATATTGCATGGGACATACTTATACTAAAAATTGCTCATTGCTTCTCTGAAATTATAATCTCGCTGGATGACCTGTATTTTCATTGCTAAATCTGGTAACTCTATTCTAATTATTAACTTAATCAATTAGTCATTTATCAACAAGTATTTATTGCAGTATTAAATTATTAAATGATGTGCTATGTGCCCACCACACGCCAGGAACAATTCTATGCCCTGACTCAGCAATAAGTAAATATCACTGACAGATTCTCACATCATGCAGCATGTATTTCAGTGGGAGATGGGAGCGGGTGATGAAAAATAAACAGATGAAGTATTAAACTGACAAGGTAATTTTGGTTAATGATCGATGCCATGAAGAAAATCAAGCAAGATGATAAGGGCAGAGAGGGAAGGATGGATCAAGGTCAACTCTTTCCTTTATTGATAAATAGGTTACATTGAAATAAATAGAGTGAGGTTTTGTTGGGGAATAAAAATTCAGGCAGGACCTCTGTGTCTCCATCGCAGCTCTAGCTTTCAACCTCTGCCTTCCTACTGGCCAGTTTGGATGAGGAGGCCTTGGTGGGCATGCCCAGCCTCCTCAAGCCACTGGGGGCCTCTGTCTTCCTGGCCAGGGGTTCATGCACCATCTTGGACTTGCTACCCCTAGGAGGAGCAGTGACCTTGGCCTTGGGCCTCTCCTTGGCCGCATGGACAACGACCTCTTTAGGGACATGGTTTTCCTTTGTTTTGGCTGGAAAAACAGCACCATTCTTGCCCTTGGGGACCATGGATTTTGAACTCTTACTCTCGGCTCTTGTTTTCCTGTGGGCCTCACCATCTCGGCTATTCCTTCTGCCTTTGATCTTTGACTTCTTACAGGGCCTGGTGGCACTGGGAAGGGCCTATGTGGCCTTGTTTGGCTGTTGGGGGGGCCTGGTGACAGGAAGTCATCATTAAGTGATAAAAAGAAGCCAGTTTATACCAAGAGCCAGAGGAAGAGCATAAACAGAAGAGGGAACGGCAAACGCAAAGACACTAGGTAGAAATGTATACGACTGCTTAAGAAAAGTGTGGAAACCAATTAGATTATAGCGGCAGGAGGTTGGGGAGTTGTATAAACATTGAACAAGAAGATGTAAGAAACGGAAACAAGAGCCAGTTCATGCAGAAATTTGTATTCCGTGATGTGACATTTGGATATTATTCAGGCAGAATGGAAAGCACTAGAGTGGTTAAGATCGGGTGGAATATGATCAAAAATATTTTCCAAAGACCCCTTGGTTTGCTGGGTGGAAAATGTATAGGTGGGGTGGGGAGAGAAGAGGAAAAGTACAACACCAGTTAGGAGGTGATCTGAGAGCACAGGTGAGGGATACGACATGGGCTCATAGTAGGCTGGTAATAGAGGTAGGTGAATTAGATGTTCTGAAAGCAGAAGCCATAGCATTTATGAAAGGTTTTAATCTGAGATCGGAGGAGAGTGGTGAAAGAAGGGGAAATAGCCATTTGTTTCCACTTAAAGATGCACTGATCCTATGTGTGACCTGTGCACAATAATAAATTGCTCTTCTATATCCTTCCTTCTCAGTTGCCTATATTGGCATCATCGGTGGTTAGCCTGTATTTCCTTGAACTCACGGATGTCTTCAAACCTGTGCACTCTGGATTTAGCTGCTATGACCGAAGTCTTAGCATGCCATACATTGAACCAACCCAGGAGGCAATTCCATTCCTCATGTTGCTGAGCTTGGCTTTTGCTGGACCTGCAATTACGGTAAGAACTGCCCCCAAATTATGTTTGTCAGTCCCCAAAAACTAAGAACAACCACATTTGTGTAATAAATGGGTTAAAAACAAACAAAAAGTGAACTCGAAATCTTGGAACCAAAGATCATGTCTTTGAGATATTTTGAAAATGTCATGTGACTTAATAGTTGAAAATTACTGGCATTAAAAGTTAAGATTATAAAATTGCAAAATTGATGAGTCTCTAATGTTCAGTTTTATAAATCACTCTAAAAAATGTTTGTAATTGCGTAATTCCCCTTGAATAGCTAATATGACATTTCTGATATACTTCCTAATTAATGTGTTGATTTGGTATCTGAAGTCTGGAAAGCCAGAGGGAAAAAACAAATAATTACATAGCCAAGAACTTTCTTCTCAAAAGGCATGTTGATATCACTTACAGTTTCATTTTTTACTGGATTAGCACTTTTTATTGATTATCAGCACTGAGCACCAACAATTATAAAGTAAGAAGAGCACAACTCACATTTCTGGCACGTTGGTTCACGCATGCGCCCACACACACAAATAAAATAGATGCAAACCGGGCATTTGCATTTTTAAATCTATAATATGAAGAAATGCCCTAACCTACTGGAATTGAATTTCAAACATAGTTATTTTTAGTTTGCTAACTTACACATTATGAATAAACACATTTTTCATTAATCCATTAATAAATAAGACTGGAAAAGCCTTTCGACCATCTCTTCTGTCCCCAGAATCCCACATAAAGGACAAGAAACATGTTTCAAGGTTAATATTTATTTCTACCAGTAGGAGTTCTTACTTTGCTTTTATCATGCTCATGAATGTCAGAGGAAGTGGTTATTAAATGAAAAGTTGTACTTGAATGGAGTTTTTACAAGATTCCCTAATGAATCGGCCAATTCTGGTTCAGCACATCAGCAATTTTAGAAGAATCTATACATAAACCTTAAAGTCTATACTTTCATGTTGCTATGAATTTGCTCTTTCAAAATTTCCCCTGCGTTAAATAATTACAGTGTATATTTACACTCTAAATAAATTACACAAAACATTCTCAGAAGGTAAAATCAGAACTTAATATTCCACAGAACTTTATCATACTTAAAAGGTCTCAAATACTTTATAAATTACTGAGTTCTTTGCACTCCAGTTAACTCTAGGGTGATTGGAACTATTAATGATGTGCTTGGAAATAGCTGAGATTCAAACTAATAAAACACATCTAAAGGGCAGTATTGCTCAGAATAATGTCACTTTCCTGTCATTTCTCTAACGACTTATTAAAAAATCTATATCATCAGTCATTTGATAAGAGCAAAAAGAATATATGCTTTAAACTATTACACCAGAAAGCATTTCTCCTAGTTGGGGTGTAACCCTCAAACTTATTGTAATAGAATACTTGAAATAAAACAAAATTCTGTACAAATGTTCATGACTGTATTGATATTTAACACAAGACTGATATTTAGTCATTTAAATAATTTGTTTTTTATATATCCAGAAGCCTTTTCTTCCTAGGGTATTTTATTAAGTTGTTAGGAACACAAGTCTAACTATGACACCTGCTGCTGCTGACACCATCTATCTCACATTAATCCCTTTGCTGACACTGTTACATGTCCTGGGGACAATGACCTTGGCCTCATCGCTGTGTTCCTGCATCTGTGACTCCCTCATTTCCTTAATAAATTCTTAAGATGCAATTTAGGGATGTTTTCTGGGGCTTCTAAGCCAAAGCTTTCTTTCTGGAGCCTTGAGAAATGACAGGGCAAATCTGCCATGGCTGTCTCTCACCAAGCTGGACCTGGGGAGCCCACAAAGGACTCACTAAATCTCAGGGTCTCCACAGGCCCTCCATAGTGGGTGCATGCCTCTTAATGGAACAAGAGGCAAACTAGGAAATATTTATATTCTGGGGTCCCTAAATTCCGCCATATCGCTTAGAGCTCCACGATACTCCAGGGAGTCAGTGGTTCTTTTCTTCCACACTGGGTTCGTAGCTCTGGATAACCAACTCAGTGGTAAAACAAACCTTGACTTTGCTCACATCAAATATTGCTTTCACAACTTTCTCTCAGACATATATCATACTTCCTCTAGATTTCTTTCCAATTTCATTTTCTCCTCTATCTTTAAGGATTTCTCCCAAAACATTCATTTTCTCAACATTGGTCTTATGGGGTCTATAATCATCTTGTTCCACACCCATAATTCTGTCTCTAATCTTACTACATAGTTACTACTCTAATCTCCTTCCCCTCATGGTGAAAAGGTGAAAAATAACAAGTAGACTCTAATTGCCAACTTTCAAGGATGCTGTTTTCTTTTTATCTATATAGCAGCATAAACCTGTTACAAAATGGGGTGGTGAGGGAGGAGGGGAAGCAAGAGAAATCCTTCATGTGGAAATGGATTTTAAAGCTCAGTTCTGATGGGCATTAAGGAGGCCACTTGATGTAATGAGCACTGGGTGTTGTATGCAAATGATGAATCACTAAACTCTACACCTGAAACTAATGATACATTGCATGTTAACTGCATTATATTTAAATAAAAAATTTGAAAAAAATAAAAGCCATTTCTGTGAGGAGAGGCACTGTTTTCACCCACTCATCTGGAGAGACCAAGTAAAAAACAAAAGACCTCATGTCAGCAATATTCTTTAAAAGAATTTTTACATGAACAAAAGAAGATCAACTGATTTTTGGTACAGGCATTTAAATATAAATCACTTAGTGTTTGCTTTTCAGATTTTTTAAAATGCTTTGAGAGATGTTTTAAAAATAACCTGTCTTCGTGATGCTGTACCAGAAACTGTAAAAATTCCTTTCATATCTGTGAAATACGTTTTCTTATGTCTCTGAAATTGCCCTTAAATTGGAAAATTTCATCCTTAATACTCACTTTTCATTTACTTTAAAGTAATAATGAAATAAGCATTTTGTTCAGTCCTTTGGAGATTGTGTCTCAGGGAAAACAACAGAGGATAATCATAAATCTTCATGTAATCTATATGAATAGAAAAAAATGTAAACTTCCTCTTTGCTGGAAGTCAACTTTTATTACATTTTATTAAAGGATAAGCATATCTAACTTTATAGGAGAATTCTATTGGAATTTGATTATATTTCCTAGATGGTAACCTTATACAATATTAAATGTATTAGGGTTTCCAAAAGACATTCACTGCAAATTTAAACACTGAAGATACTATAATAAATATTATACTTTTTGTTCTCGTTTGCTGTTTTCACAATGAAGACCTTTATTTTAGATTTTATTTATTTGAAAGAGGGTGAGAGAGAGAGCGAGAGAGAGCACGAGGGGAGGGGAGGGGCAGATAGAGAGGGAGGGGCAGACTCCCACTGATCAGGGAGCCCCAAGCAGGGCTCCATTCTGGGACTCCAGGATCATGACCTGAGCCAAAGGCAGACGCTTAATGGACTGAGCCATCCAGACACCCCAACAAAGACTTTTTGATTGAGAGTTCTCCCTGTGGTGGATATTCCTAGGGTAGTGCCCATATGATTAATAGAAAGAAATATATTTCTCACTGTGTCTCCCCTGAATCAGAGCTACTTCAGAATCTCTTCCAAAAACCTGCCCATGATATCCGACAAGTAAAAAAAAAAATCTTTTTTGGCCTGTGTACGGATTAAACAGAATATTGTGAAAAGATACTTGTCAGAAATTGTTTTCTATTTACAAATGACAAAAGCAACAAATAATTTTATTGTCAAAGCCTAAACTCTGAAACCATATTTTAGCACAACCAGGATGCCATTCAGAATGAGGAAACAAGCAGGCGCATTTAGAAATACATCAGGAAGCATCTCCCCTCCCCCTGAGGAGAATTCCATCTTTGGACAAAATTGAACCACTTTGAAAATTCATGTAATGACATATAGATCAAGGTTAAATGAACAGAAGTGTGAGGAGAAAATTGATGTGTTTCTTAGGGAGGACAGTTGGGTGATGTCAAAATAATGACAAGAAACCTCTATCCATAATCAAGCCAAATAGTATTAAAGCACTCTCTTGACATATGAGTCTTGAGCATATTAAACAACTAAAATAAAACTCCTGAAATCTCAAGGTCATTTGAGATAATGACTATTGCATTGTATGCGAAGACACTTTTCCCTAATGGCACTACACAAATAAATTCTCATATAATTTAACATTCATGGACAAAATGTGAATCATTACATATATAATTGAAAAGAGGAGAAAAAAATTATTCACAGAATTATTTTTGAGGAAGTGAAGATAAAATCAATATCTTTTAACCATACAACAGTGCATTTCAGGGATGAGTGGTTAATTCTCTTGAAATGATGAATTTGAGATAACCATTATCTTATTCTATGTGTGTGCTATATCGTGTCACATCTATCTATGCAGAATACAGGACCTATTATGTTTCTGTGTCTAACTTAAAGAGAAAATGTAGGATGATATTTCTCAAGAAGTATAAATAATTAACTCGCTGTTCAATGATTTGAAAAAAACCCCTCCTTTTGATGATTTCTATACAATTGATCTTCAAGATGTTTATCATATATGCCACATGATTTTCACACATTTGTGGTTATTGGTAGAGTCCCATTAAGAAAATTATTTTTTATACAAATTAAGATTCTTTATAATTGTACACATACCATGATGCCTACAGAATTAAATATAACAGATTGAACACTCAAAACAGAAAGTCGTAGGCTTACTGTCATTAGTTTTAAAAAAAACTGTAATTTTAAGTACTTCATAAAACAAATGTTAAGCTAGTAATGAGAACTGGAAAGTTTCCCTTGGGAAATCTGTTTGAGCCCCTTATCGTGACTATGACCTTTAAAGTGACATCATCCCTGTATCTAAGACTGCCAGTATCTCCTGTAATTCAACTTTCCTCAGCTCCATACATTTCAACAAATCAGTGTCTCATTTCATGTTCATCTCTTAAGCACGGTAATCTTAAATATTTGAATTTTTTACATAAATAAAACTCAAAATTTCAAATCTTGCTTCTCTTCTGTAGCACCACTCGGGGCCTGAATGCCCACGGTAATTAGCCAACAAGCAGCCCACAACGAAGGTAAAAAATGCAAATCCCACAATGCCAGCCATTGTACTAGACAGTGAGAATAAAAGGTAAATAAGAAATGGCCCTTCCCTCAGGGAGTTATAGTCTAGTGAGAGACAAACAAATAAACAACTGAAGTTCACTTTAACCGAGTTATGCTAAAAAGGAAGGATAAGGTGCTAAGGAAGCCACAAAGAAAGAGATATAATTCAATTTAGGGTGAATGTCGGATGTTTCAAGGAAAACCTTTTTTTTTTAAAGATTTTATTTATTTATTTGACAGAGAGAGATCAACAAGTAGGCAGAGAGAGGGGGGGAAGCAGGCTCCCCGCCGAGCAGAGAGCCCGATTCGGGGCTCGATCCCAGGACCCTGAGATCATGACCTGAGCAGAAGGCAGAAGATTTAACCCACTGAGCCACCCAGGCACCCCGAGGAAAATTTTTGAAGGAAATGATGACTAAATGTATTAGGTCCCTTCCCTGATGTCCTATGTCCTAGAATCCTACAGCAAATATACTTTTCTTTATCTTAACATCTTTATCTAACGTGTTAATCTTTCTGGTACTACAGTATGGCTTTCTGTCCATTGTAAACATATTTTCTTTTTTCTTTTTCTTTTTTTTTTTTTTTCTGAGAGAAAGAGAGAGAAAGCATGGGGTGTGGATGGGCAGAGGGAGAGAGAGAGAATCTTAAGAGAGAATCTCCATGCCTATCGCAGAGCCCCACGTGGAGTGAAGTCTCAGGATCCTGAAATCATGACCTGGGCCAAAATCAAGAGTCAGACGTTCAACCGAATGAGCCCCCAGGCACTCCTGTAAACACATTTTCTATCTTATACCTAAGAAATAGTACCCTGCTTACCTAAATTCTCTTGTAATTTGCATTCTCCAACAAAAGTTACCAGCCACATGTGACTATTTCCGGGTTAAGTCTAAATTGATTTAAATTTTAAAGAGTGAACTAAACGCAGTGAAATGAAATAAAAAATACAGCTCCTCAGTTGTAGTAGCTAAGCTTCAAGGCTCAATAGCCACATGTGGGTAGTGGTGATCCTATTGGATAGGACAGAAAATATTTTCATCATCACAGAAATTTTTGTTGGACAGCTTCGCTTTAGATTGCACCTTTCTAACCTCATATGCTTTTTATGGATTGAACCTTCTGCTTAATTCCAAATTGGTTTATTGAAATAATATGTTAGTAAAATTTTCTAATCCTAGCTCTGGTGCTAACTTTATTCTTCCCCACCCCCCCAACCCCCCTCCAGCCATCTTGGTTTTGTGCTTTAAGAGATGAAATGCCAAGACTCTAAGAGTTAGGGCAAAATCAGTCACCACACAATTAATCAACAAGGCATCATCCCTGGATGTTGTTGAGCAAAGGGCCAAAGACTGAGTGCTGCAACCGCAAGAAAATGCAAGGACGATATCACACCCTTGACCAGTCCATAGGCACACAGAAGATCCAACTAGCGGTATCCACAGTGCCCTGATTGCTTCTTCTCACTGCTCGCTCAACTACTCAAGAGAAATTGCTCACATCTCTAACGCTTTTAAGAAAAATATCTTTACCTTGTTGAACTGATGATGTGTTAGAGATAACTTAGAATTCATTTGTACCCATCGAGTCCATTCTGAACACTATCCTGTCTTTTCAGATTATGGTAGGGGAAGGAATTCTCTACTGTTGCCTGTCCAAAAGAAGAAATGGGGTTGGACTGGAGCCCAACATTAATGCCGGAGGCTGCAATTTCAACTCCTTCCTTAGAAGAGCCGTCAGATTCGTTGGTGGGTGTGGGGAACCACAAAGAAAGGAAATGGTTGTTTTGTTGTTTTTTTTTTTTCAAATAGAAATGTTATATTTAATTACAGATATTAAGTCTTCAAACATATAATTTAAATGTATAATTTCAAGTACATGATGTGTTTTACATTATACAAAAAAACTGCTAAAACACCAAGATTGGGGCTTTGTATCTGTAATATGTTATTTACAGTTATTATCCTTATTTTGAGAGCTAACACGCCATGCATTTCAGTATATTTTTGTCTTAGCCGTGGTGGAAGCATAAATTTACTTTAAAATGGTTTCTCTGGATGTGTATTCGTTTTTTAAAATGGAGAATAAATGTCAGCAGGCCATTATGAATGGATAACTCTTCAGAAATTAGTTTAGCCACATCAATGATTCCATTTCAATTCTCCTGGAGTGTTTTCATCCAGAAGCTACTGCACATGGAAATGTCACCATACAGAACTGAATCATGGCTATTTTTCTTTGCTTACATCATCTAACTTTACCCCCTATTTTTTTTTTTAATCTAAACCCTCATCTCTTCTGATTAGCCTGGGACCATCTTAATGTTTGAGTCACAGGACTTTTTGTTTTTTTAACCAAGTTGAGAAGTCAAAAAACAGTATACCACACCAATATGAATGTTTTACATTCATTCCCAGTAAGTCAGTAAAAAATTATTTTACTTGTAACCTCTCAGCTCAAAAGAATAGGTAATTTTATCTAATATCTAGACAATAATTAAATATAACCTTCTCTCCCACTAGAGGAAAAGTCTGGTCTAAATCATGCCCCAGACTCTGCTCCACTAATCAAGGTACTTGGAGATGGTAAGCCAAGAACAGGCCACTTAGCAGGGTCACAAATTGAGGCAAGGAAAGAAATTCTCAGGACATATAGCCGATCTCAGAGAAAAATTTTGCTAATATAACAAACGCTTTGGACAAAGGGGCATATATCCTTTGTGAAAAGCCTCGTGCCTGTGAGGATGGTCCATCCTACCCTAGAGAACAGTGTCCCAGAGTCAGCAACCCCATCCGCTGCGGGTCTGGACATGCTCCTTCTCCAAAGGTGAAGATGGATGGGTTTCCCCACTGAAGCATACTCCTCTCCAGGACCAGCACGTTGCTAGGAATTAGAATGTAGAAATAAAGGTCCTATGTCTTGAATTCCAGGCGATCAGTAGAGAAGGAATTGGAAAAGTCATTGCTAGGTAGGGATAAGCAGAAAAGGAAAGTGGAAAACAGAGTATCAGGCAGGCCGACGACCACTGTCTGGAGGAGTTTATTGATGAATTACTCAGCTGCCTCTTGCATTGATTTCTATGAGCACATCATGAATCAGAATCCAGACTGTCAAGTCAGAGTGAATCCAGGGTGTCGAGACAATGTAGAGGAAGCTGGGTTCGGATCACGTGTATGCGAGCAGAGCTAGATTTCCACGCAAGGGACTTGGAGCAGGAATAGAGCTCCAGTGAACAAGCCTGAATCAGAGTTTGTGAGTTTATGGTTTGAGACGGGGCCCAGGAGACAAAAGAAAGAATTTGGACAGGGAGATATAAGAACATCATCTCTGAATTCCAAATATGCAGGAAGTCTCCCACAGCCCTGTACCCAAGATATGATTATTATTTCCGTGACAGGGCCCGCCTACCCTCTTCTCTGTTTTAATTAGCATTCCTGGTATGACTGCAGCTTGTGGGGAGTTGGAACCAGTTCTGTAGGGCTCGCCAACTGTGGCTGGAGTTAGGGAGTACTGGGGAGAGAGAGCCCTGGAAGCTCAGACATGCTAAGCAATTTTAAATTATTTTGAATTCTTGCTTCATTCTCCATATTTAATCCTTCTCAAATCACACAGTTGGTCACCTTCACATGTCCCAGGTGTCTGACAAGTGGCCTATAGTAATAATATTAAGAATAGGTCCTATTTAACCAAACTGACCAAAAATACTCCAAATGACTACCCTGGAGATACCCATTGCCCTTATTTTGGCATTATCTGGTTTAAAGGTTTAGGAATTTTCTATCCTTATTTTCTCTAAATAAGCTCAGAGAAAATGATCATGACAGATTTGCAGGTCATCACATCAATGTGTAGTAAACATGGTTGGTGATGGCACGATGTCGGCATTAATCACTAACTTGATAACGATTTCTTTCTCTTTGCCTGTAGGTGTTCACGTGTTTGGACTGTGCTCCACAGCTCTCATCACGGATATCATACAGCTCTCCACAGGGTACCAGGCGCCGTACTTTCTGACTGTGTGCAAGCCAAACTACACCTCTCTGAATGTGTCTTGCAAAGAAAATTCCTACATTGTAGAAGATATTTGCTCAGGGTCTGACCTTACAGTTATCAACAGTGGCAGGTCAGAAATAGAGATTTTTAACCTTCCCATGTCAGTGTTTTCCTTGTTCATGAATAGCAACTGTGGGATCGTTTTAAGCATACGTTTTTTCAGTCATAATGATTTTGGTTTTATTTTTCTTTTCTTTATTTTCAATCCAGTGATTTCTTTAGTGGTTACACCGTAGAAACCCTTTGGTGTCTCATTCCAAATCCTCCTGTCTCAAAAATTTGAGCCTTACATTCTTGCCACTAAACTTCATATCACCAAATCCTATTCATGTTTTGCGAGGTACCGTAGACTCTTTATGGTTTTATGTTATCACAGTAGGTTTATTTTAGGATGTTTATAGGTAACCATGACTTATAGTCGACATAAGTCCTGTATTGACTTAAGTGGAAGATTAAATATTTATATTTACATCTCCATTGTATGTTGTATTTTTTAAAAATCATGTGAATTTTCCTTTTGGTAGAGTTTTATATGTGCATCTACTTTGTATAAACCCAGGAGATCAGTATAGCTTCTAACCTTGCATTTTAGAAAATAAAAGACAGAAAAACTCAAGAAAATACCAATGCATTAAATTTTTCTCAATCAATAAAGTAAAAATTAAACTTTTTGGCGAGAGAGAATGTTTTGGAAATTGAAAAGAAATAAGTTACAGAAGGATGAAGGGCAATAAGTGATTGCTATAAGAACTGCATTTGTCGTTCAGTGAGTTCTCAAGATCAATTTAAGAGTTGAAAATAAGTTAATAAGTAACCTTGAAGAAGCAGAACCTGATATTATGTAATTATACACATTCAAGTTCTCATGGTCCATTCAGTAATTTTGAAGCTACATTTAAGACCTATGTCCTCTATTCTTTCTCAATCTTTCTACACATCTTGTTTGTGTTAAATGGTAATCCTTTTTATTGGGTACCAAATAATTAGGAGGACATTAATGTAACTGAATTTTATCTCTTTAAGTTTTTTTATCCATTAAAAGAAATCTCTATTTTTTTTTCTTTCGCCTGTCCTTTTCAGTGTCTCTCCCATATCCTGTGTTCTACCTCTCTCCCAGCTTGCTTCTTAAATTATATTTAACTAAGTAAGATGCTCTACGATTCTCAAGATGATAATTATGTTAAAGTGGAGAAACGCTTTGTTAAAGTTGGACTTCTGGTGTTTTCTAGAGTGTAAAAATTACATTTAGACCCATTGCTGTGAGAAAATAATTTTGTCTTTTAAAGTTTTGTGTAAATGCACCCATATATTTAGGAGCATAAGAAAAGTTTCAAAGCTTTAAAAATGCTAGGTTTTATGGACCTTTACTTTAAACTGACATAATTTGAATACCAAAGAACAATTATAATGCTTTCCAATCCACTTCTACTTTCAACCATCATTCCAGTGGTGTAACAAATTGATCCCCTCCAAAGCTAGCACTTTCTATTGGAGAGTGCATTACTACTATTCTTTAATTCTAATAGTGATTAGCAGTGTTTATCACTCTGATCTTTCTCCAAAAATCTAAAGAAAAATTAATCACTTATTGCCTCGAGGCTTTTAAGTTGAACATTTTAACCACCCAGTGTTCTTATGATTCTTAGCAGTGGATCTGAAATAGAAGGCATAATTCAACTGTCTTCCTTTGGCAGGAAATCATTCCCTTCTCAACATGCGACCCTTGCTGCCTTCGCAGCTGTGTATGTTTCGGTAAGTCTCTGACTCTTTTTCATCAGTCTATGTCCTAGAGAAAATCAGAGAAACGAGTGTTGTCTCCAAGTGACTAATTAAATTATATAGCCGTGTAATAACAGAACAGTGAACTTGAGCACAGCAGTCCTTCAACACAATTGCATCGAAAACAGAAATTGGATGATACTGTATACAATATTAGAGTAAAAGAAATTTTCTACACAGTCATAATATTTATTCAGCCTGGTATCCCTTCAGTGTAATATATCTCATGGCAAGGTATTGTGAACCACATGAATGTTATAAATTCTCAAACTGAAAGAATTGTGTTTAAGCACACACATATACACACACACACATACGTGCTTTACTTTCAGTATTTATGTAACAGTGAGTTCAAAGTCAGTGTAAACTTGATAAATGATATACAGTGAATCCGCATAGTGTCTGATTAATACAGATCCTATGTGAGAAAAGTGGACTGGATTATGTGACAAGTAACATGGAAACTAAACAGTTATTTGGCTAATTCTACTGCTTCAATTTATCTTTCAAGCTTTCATGTAATTAAATGAGATCTGCTTTTCATTTGATAAACTTTGCTATATGTTTGCTATGTATTCTTTTTCAGGTATAGAACATAGCGATAGCAGGGGGAAAGGAGCAGTAAAATTGATGTCAAATGTATGAGTTAGACTTCGAGTCTAACTTTTTATTTGATTATAATTTAATAGTAAAAAGACCTTTCTAACATACTTACCAGATTGCTTTCATTTTTCAGATGTACTTCAACTCCACACTAACGGATTCCTCTAAGCTTCTCAAACCTCTCTTGGTCTTCACCTTTATCATCTGTGGGATCATCTGTGGGCTCACCCGAATAACTCAGTATAAGAACCACCCAGTTGATGTCTATTGTGGCTTTTTAATAGGAGGAGGAATTGCTCTCTACTTGGTAAATAATTTACTATTCGCATTTGATAAACCACAGTTTAAATGGAAAACACGCATCGAACATTTGTGCACTGTAATAATTTACTTGCAATGGTAGTTTATGTTCGTGAGAAAATCTGAGTGCTTCTCCATCCTAAGCCAAAACACATACCCCACTTTTAGCAAAATAATATTTTAAACCATTACCGTGGACCATCCACTGCAACTTTAGGATTATTGCATTTTATCCTCATACGCACACACACACACACACACACACACACACCCCAGAAAGAGTCAGGGACTATTTTTGCTAGTATACTTTTACAGATGAGGAAAGTGGATATCGTAAAAGTAAGGTTCATGACAGTGAAGGTTTGGTAGAAGTTTATAGAACGTGCCCAACATCACAAATGTAGCACCTGGATGTATTAGCACCAACCAATACCGAATTCTTTAGCAGTACTCCATTTTCAAGCCCGATCTTCCTTCAGAGGAAATATTCTCAGCAGAAGGAAACTGAGATTGTCCATTTCACGCATTCATTCATGAATTCATTCATTCCCTCATTCAGTATCTGATCTGTGCCAGGTACTATACTGAGCATCAGTACAGTGAGAAATAAGATCCAGCCTTAGGAGTTTTCAGTGTAAAGAGTAATAAGAATATAGATAGTCGCAGGATGTTAAATGGTATATTAAGGTGTGAACAAAATGCTTTGGGAATAGCACACTGAAGAAGGAAGTTAGAGAACCCATCACAGAAGTGATATAGTTTTTAAGAAATAAGAAATTTTTTTCTTAGGGTAAGGAAAGGAGGAAGGACATCCAAGCAAAGAAACTGCACATGCACAAAGATGGACGTATAAAAGAGCAAGTGTAAGTGGCAGGTGAGGGAACAAGAGATATGAGAGATAATGGCTAGGTTTCTAGCTTGGAAGACGGAATAGATGGTGACTTCATTAGCAGACCGGGAACACGATGGAGGAACCAGGTTGGTGGAGGAGAAGGGTTTGATGAGCTCAATTTAAGGATCGATAGGCAGTTGAAGTGTTGCTCCTGGAGCTCAAAAGGGCAATCAGGAGTGGAGAAATAGATTTGGAAGTCATGGACATTATTGGTGGGAGTACCATTATAGTCATGGAGGTATATGAAATTGCCAGGTCATAAGAATGAAAGGAAGCCAGGCAACACCCACATGCCAGCAGCATGCAGAGAAACAGGCAGTCACCAAGGAAACTGGCAGAGAAATGAAAATCACCTATTGCAGCAGTTCAGTCATGGGATCTTGATGCGCTTGTTTGTGGAAGGTGTTACAAGACAATGATGACAAAAAGTTGTAAAAGCACTGAAGCAAGCGATGATTTATTTTTCACTTTTATAAACTAGCACGGTCAGGATTGTCACTTTAAATCTCATGCTTGTGCACGTGCTTTCTTCGGTGGAGGAAAAAGTGATCAAAGTAAAGTTAGCAGGCCAGGAACTGGGCATAAGCTTGGGTTTCCCATGGAGTGTTGATTGGCAATGTGTGTTACAGTATAAGCAAGGAAGACTGAGAACTGCGTCTCTCAAGTTCATTCATTGCAGTTGTGTGGGTGTGATTTCACGGTGTCCAGGAATTAGCCTGGGCTCCATAGTCTGAAGGATTTAGGCTTGAATCTCAAGTATCTTATATTTGGCCAAATTACATAATCTCTCAGTAACCTGTTTCTTCACTTATTAAATGAGAATAATAACTGGCTACTTCATACCATAACAAGGATGAAGCAACTGTATTTATTGACCACAGTGCCTGGCACTGCATGTCGAACAATATGGCAGAGGTTACTTACAGTCTAGTGGATGATTTTCCCAAACTTACTCCTTTAAATATGATTATTAATAGAGTATTAGGTAGGGACTATTCATCCCGAGAACTCTGGCAGTGAGAGCAGAGATAGATACTATTTAGAAGAAAAGCTTCTGGAGAGGCAGAAGCTGGACTTATTTCATTTCTGTTTGTACCCAATGCCCTGAAATTGGAAATTCATCCATTCTAAGCCAGTGCTACTGTAAATTGGTAAGCGCTCTATAAAATGTTAAATCCATGAGATTCTTTTGGTTTGATTTGAAAAGTGGCTACCAAATAGGTATCTGCTGCTTTCTCTTACCTCTAAACTAAGCATCTCAGAAGCTGAAAATCCAAAAGGGATTTGGTCTTCCACATGTAAAGATTGTAAAAATTCTGAATTCAAACTTTGCCTTATCCAAATTTTTATTCCCCAAATCTAAAATAACACAAAATTGGTAGGTTGAGGATGAAGACAAGATTAAATAAAATTCAGCTCAAATTTAGTGTACTAACACTCAATTGATCAAATATTACTTCCAAACTTAAAGGAAAGAACATGGGTGCTCCAAACAAGTGATAATGTCTGCCCTTTCTTTTGAGCATACTCTGTACAATGCCGAAAACACAGGGCTGTGCTCAATCTGAGTTGTGACAATATTTGTCTCTGACCTCACTGCAAAACCTAATAGCATGCTTTATGAATGATTCCTTGCTTTATATTTTTCACACCTCCCCTGCTTTCCATCAGAAGGTGTGATTGAAAATGGAAGGTAAAATAAATCAGTTAAGCTATTCAAGGTGTTACTCAATAAGAGGTTCCTAAATCCAGAAAAATGAATTGCTTTGAAAAGCAGAAGAATGTCTTTATTTCTCTCATTGTCTGTCTTTTTTTCTCAAAACGTACAGAGGATAAGATTCACAAAAACATCCAGTGGGATGGAGAAAGGAGAGAAAATCCAACTAATAAAAAATAACAGTCTTCTTAGTTCTGAACAGTTAGTTAGTGATTTATAATATAACTTGCAAAAGATTTCCTGAGTAATTATAGTTTGGGTTTTTTGTTATTTGTATTAGTCAATGATGTATAGAGAGCACATAGCTTATTTATATGCTTCAGCAGGTCCTCTGAGACAAATTCTTAGTAACCGTGTCTTCTAGTGCATGATGTTCATTGTTTCTCTTCAACACTAGGGCCTGTATGCTGTGGGGAATTTTCTGCCTAGCGATGAGACTATGTTTCAGCACAGAGACGCCCTCAGATCTCTGACAGACCTCAACCAAGACCCCAGCCGAATTTTATCTGCTAAAAATGGTAGCAGCAGCGATGGAATTGCTCACACAGAAGGTATCCTCAACCGAAACCACAGAGATGCTAGCTCACTGACAAACCTCAAAAGGGCAAATGCCGATGTAGAAATCATCACTCCACGGAGCCCCATGGGGAAGGAGAACATGGTTACCTTTAGCAATACCCTGCCTAGAGCCAACACCCCATCAGTAGAAGACCCTGTCAGAAGAAATGCCTCCATTCATGCCTCTATGGATTCTGCTCGATCAAAGCAGCTTCTCACCCAGTGGAAGAATAAGAATGAAAGTCGGAAGTTGTCCTTGCAAGTTATAGAGACTGAGCCTGGACAGTCACCACCCAGATCCATAGAAATGAGGTCAAGCTCAGAGCCTTCCCGGGTGGGGGTGAATGGAGACCACCATGCTCCCAGCAATCAGTACCTCAAGGTCCAGCCTGGCACTGTCCCCGGGTGTAACAATAGCATGCCTGGGGGACCCAGAGTGTCCATTCAGTCCCGTCCTGGGTCCTCACAGTTAGTGCACATCCCCGAGGAGACCCAGGAAAACATAAGCACCTCTCCCAAAAGCAGTTCTGCTCGAGCCAAGTGGTTGAAAGCTGCTGAGAAGACTGTGGCCTGTAATAGAAGCAACAGCCAGCCCCGAATCATGCAAGTAATCGCTATGTCCAAGCAGCAGGGCGTCCTCCAAAGCAGCCCCAAGAACACTGAAGGCAGCACGGTCTCCTGCACTGGCTCCATCCGCTACAAAACCTTGACGGACCATGAACCCAGTGGGATTGTAAGAGTTGAGGCTCACCCAGAGAACAACAGGCCCATCATACAGATCCCATCCACTGAAGGTGAAGGTAGTGGCTCCTGGAAATGGAAAGCCCCTGAAAAGGGCAGCCTTCGCCAAACTTATGAGCTCAACGATCTCAACAGGGACTCAGAAAGCTGTGAGTCTCTGAAAGACAGTTTTGGTTCTGGAGACCGCAAGAGAAGCAACATAGATAACAATGAGCATCACCACCACGGAATCACCACCATCCGGGTCACCCCAGTAGAGGGCAGCGAAATTGGGTCAGAGACGCTGTCCATTTCCTCCTCCCGCGACTCTACCCTACGGAGAAAGGGCAACATCATCTTAATCCCCGAAAGAAGTAACAGCCCTGAAAACACTAGAAATATCTTCTACAAGGGAACCTCCCCAACACGGGCTTATAAAGATTGAGCGACCCCCAAAAGACCACATGTGGATTCTACCTGTGCTCTGTTCCAGCGGATTGGGAAACCTTCTCATCAAACTGGGTCATCTACCATCAGCCCAGAACTCAATGACTCTTGAGAACTACTACACTCAAGCTTGTAGATTTCACATCCTGGGGAGGGAAAAGCACAATGCAAGAACCTAATTAACATGATAATGTGAAGAATCTTAAGACCTATCTTCAAACTCAAAAGGTTTGCAGAAGGCAGTATCAGAAGAAAGCGGTTTCCTTCAGTGTATACTATTTTACTTCTTGAATGTGCCAACTTTAGGGATTTTTCTTTATAATTAGCTGTGGGAATCCAGAACACATGCTTCCCTACAGCAGAGGCCATGCAGTATTATATATTCATTTTGCAGAATCTGCACCTAGAGCTCAGTAAGGGTGGTGCTGATTATTATAGTACATATACCATGTAAACTCTCAAATTCTATTTAGCTGTGAAATAGTGGTGTGCAATTCCTTGTCAAAGAAATGCTACTGTATTAAGAAGATGCTGGCTGCTTTGTGTTAGAATAGGACACCCCGCAGCTTCTCTGTAGTGGCTCTGTCACAGTCAAAAAATGAAAAGGTTTTGTGCATTTCTTCAAAATTATGCTTTGTTCAACAACAAAAATTATGTAAGAATATTTTCAGTGAGAGGGAATAACTAGTACTTTTCTACATAGGTTTTTTGTTTTTTGGGGTTTTTTTTTTTTTGGCTGCTTACTTTTTATTTAAGTATAGGTACTACTCCTGGTTCTGTTTTTTAGTAAGTAAATTTGCAGAATTTTAAAAATACATTGTTTTAGAGTCTTTTGAAATTGTTGTGATCATATTTTGCATTTTATGGCTCCTCCTTTATTTATTAATTAAAATTTTTTTCTGATGTTATAGATATGTTTTTCTATTTTTAAAGCAAGAAAACAGTTGACATTCCTTGAGCAAAATATATTGCTGTGAATTTATAAACAAGAAATCTGAACCAATACTTGACATTGTGGGTTACATTGCCAGCAATGTTGGTTGAGTCTACCCTTGGATGTCTCCAACCAGATGGCTTTGGTTGCTATCTTTACAAGTAATCCAAAAACTTCATTTCCTTCCAGATTATTAATTTTTATATCTTAATAACCAGTAAATTAGAACAACAGTTGTTGGGTTTTACCTTCTTCCCTCAGATATTTTTGTTCATTGGACATCAACAGGAACAATCTGAAAAAAAAATGCAAATTGATAAGTGAAAATATCAGTATAAATTAAGAATGTATTTCTTCAAAATCTCTAAATAGGCACAGTTTTAGAGCTTATTATGCAAACAACAGTTTTGCTACCTATCCTGAATAAAGCCTTGAACCTAAATCGAAGAAAACCAATTCAATGAGAAGAAGATAAAACCAAAACATTTGGAGGTGTTTTCCAACTTAAAAATTTAAGTATGGAGAAATATTTGGTTCTTGGAATTTAGTATCAAACTTTTTTTACACCATTTCTTAAGAATTCTAATATACACTCTATGATTGCCAAGGGGATAGAAGGTAACAACAAAGCTGGTTGATCTCATCTGTTTCGTTTTCCATGAGAACAGAAGGAGTTGTTTGAGATAAAGACTACCACATCATTATCAACTTCTACAGGAAAAGGGCAAAGCTTTCTAGAGTCACCAACTTCCTAAAAGCATTAGGGATTTAGCTGAAACCAGCAGAATTGAAAACTCTGGCAATAAAATATGATTCAACTATATCCCTTCTGGCAATTTCCTTCTCAGAGAGGGGAGTGGGAGTAAAACGTTGCCTTCCCCACTTCTCACCACTACCACCATCACCACACTCCTCCTGGCTTCTGCCATTTCATAGAGAGAAAGGTGGACTGGTTTTAGTACTCTGAAGAAAAAAAAAAGCTGCAGCATTTCAGGTGCAGTAAGATGTTTCCTAATCTTTCCTATTTCTTAACAAAAGATTTTAAAGTACTTCTCTAGTCATTGAGGGTTTTTTTTTTTCTTTACATAAATATTGATATATTCTTTTTCTACTCAAAGTGCCAAAGGCTACAGTTTTTAATGACTGAACCAATTGTACCACATTGTTAAGGAAATATAATGATAGTCGCTAGAACTCAGACCTCTGCATGTATATTTGATAATACATCTTTTGTAAAAAAAAAATTACAAAAAAATATTTGTTTACATTCCACTGGTACCTTAATTTAAAACAAATGAGACTAACAGGTGGTATCTCTTCTTAGTGTTCTATTTATCTGATTTGCTAATGAGAGCACTTCTTCCTTTGTTAGGCTGTGCTTTACTGAGAAAACCAAGTATTGAATAAAGAGAGTAATTATCTTTTTAAAGTAAATAAAATTATGAAAATATATATAATATATATAAAGTATTGTGTTTAATAAAATGTTATGCAATGTTTTCCAAACTGATAAAGTTTGTAAAGTGCTATAATGTATTTTGTTAAGTACAGATTAAAGCTATTGTGTGAGTATATTGTGCTAACATCATAGAAATAAAGATTAGATTTCTTCACCAAAATTGGAATATTTTGGTTTTTTACTTCAGACAGAGTATGAATGGATAATAACTTGGCGTATAGTTAAACAGCTGAAGAAACAAGAATGAATCAGAGCTGATTATATTCATAATTGTTTAGAAGAAAGAGTATTGCACTCACAAAGAAAAGTTTGTCAAACTATGCCATGTTTCTACATCATTTAGAATTTTGATTTTCTGCTTATCACGGGAGCTCTTTTAGATTTACTTAGACATAGATTTCTCACATATCAACGTTATAAAGTGTAAAAATGAAAATATGTCAGGACCAATTGCTCTGAATCAATTTTTGATAAGGTAGTTATTGGGCCTCTTTTCCCCAATATTATTGCCCTTTGTGCCAACTTTTCTTTAAAAGAATGCTCTACTATTAACTCCAGGATTGTTTTCCAAGCCATTAGCAACTGTTATATGAGTTTTACCACTGATACTGCTGATATGTTTCACTAGAAGGTACTCACACAAGTTTTTAGACCTCAACCGGGAATTATGCTTTACTCAAATGATCCTGAAGTGACCCACTTACTGAAACATGAAGTTATAGTTATCTAGTAATCCCATCAAGTTCATGCATCATGATTGCCATCTGGCCAACAACCACAGTACGATGCTATTCATTATAGAAAACACATTGATTTTAGAGATGTTAACATATGTATAACGATGTGTATCTTATTATGGTTGAAATACGATAATAAGACTCTCGGGTCTTGATTTTTCATCTCTAAAAAGGGATGTTTGGCTCCATTATCCTTTCTAAAAGATATCCTAAAGTCTTTTCTAAAGTTCTATATATAATTATTAACTATTTTATCCAAAAATCTAATGTCAGGATAATAGAAAATAACATGCTGGTCTAACATGCTAACAAATGAGTATTGTCGACTTTGATCATACAGCGGATATAAGCAAAACAATGGGGTTGTGAAGAGCCTACATCAACCATTTCATTACATAATGTGTCAAAATAGGTGATTGGTATGCAAGTCACCCTGATCCTAGTACTTTTCTCATCAGATGTCAGGTGAGCGCATTCTGGATCACATACACAAGAAGCTATCATTAGGGGACCATATCACTTCTGTTTTTTACAGGTCAAGTCTTTACTTAATATCTGTGGGTCATTCCTATTATAGTTCAAAGGGAATGTGAAAATTTAAGTGTGGCTCAGAGAGTGATTTAATTAAAATAATATAACTGAAGGACATCAAAAGGAATTAAAGTGGTTTCATCTAAAAGGAAAATGTAACTTGGGAAATGGATAAAGGTCTGCTTGTGACTGGATGTTTCACTTCCTCTGTTTATTGAATGTGTCTCCTGTCTTTAATCTGTAGAAAGCTTCTAAAATGCCCTAAGATCAAATGCTCCAGTTTGAAGAAAATAGAGTCTTCAGTAATAGTATTACAGGTAAGATCCAATTATAGGAAATCCTCAGTGACCATACTTTCTAATTGCAAAAGAATATCTAGATGAATCTTCTGATATAGAAATGACTTTTATTTCACTGTCCATACCATTGTTAGTCAATAAAAGCTCCTAATTGTGATTGTGCACTGTGGTTAATAATAATGAGGGCAAACTGAGCAAATCTATAGTTCTACCACTAATTCTATTTAACAAATTTGTTGAATGCCCATTTTATCTCCTTTACTCCCCCTACCCTAAGATTCTGAGTCTTTGCCTTTGAGGGAAATCCATCTAAAGTTTAATGTTAGCTTTACAAAACAGTACGACAAGTGGGAAATGGGTTTGAATAAAAAGTATGAGAATAGTATTCCCTTAAAATCTCTTTTTTTCCTTAACCACTTCAGGACACTCTGTACCCAGGTACCACCTTTGATTTTTTTTTTTTTTAAAGATTTTATTTATTTATTTGACAGAGAGGAGAGAGATCACAAGTAGACAGAGAGGCAGGCAGAGAGATGGGGGGGAGGGGGAAGCAGGTTCCCCGCTGAGCAGAGAGCCAGATGCGGGGCTCGATCCCAGGACCCTGAGATCACGACCTGAGCTGAAGGCAGAAGCTTTAACCCACTGAGCCACCCAGGTGCCCCCAGGTACCATCTTTTAGAAAGAAACTTAGATATTCTATACTAGAAACTCTTTCTTCCCTCCATGTTATGGTTTAAACCTTTCAACCTGAGATGTCCCTCTGAGAAAAGGTAGAGCATCTTTGAGTACTAGGAAAATCTAATTCACTCCGCTCCCAGATCAATCTTTCCCATTCTGCATCTAAATTAGATAATGGCAGATATTTCCGGAGGCATAAAAAGAAGTATTTTAAAAAACTAACTCAAAATGGGTTAAAGACTTTAATTATAAAACTATAAAAGTTCTGATAAAAAATAGAGGAGGAAATCTTCATGACCTAGGACTAGGACCAGCTACTAGTCCTTGGAAAGATATGTGGTTTGCAAATATTTCTTCCAGCTTGTAGTCTATCCTCTCATCCTAACGAGGTCTTTCAAAGAGCAAATGTTTTACATTTTAATGAAGTCCAATGTGTCCTCTCCCTTTGGCCATGTTTTTATTTATTTTTTTTACTTTTTTTTTTCCTTTGGCATGTTTTTAAAGTCAAATCTAAGATACAGAAAAAATCCTCAGAACTCAACAATAAAATGACAATAAGGGCAATAAATATCAAACGACAGTAAAATAACAATAACACAAGAAAATATTAAGGACTAAAAGAGTAAAACAGTAAAATAAGAAATGAACAAAGGTATGAAGGGACATTTTACCAAAGAGGATATATAGAGAGCAAATAAGCACATGAATCGGTGTTCAACATCATTAACCATTTAGGTAATGGAAATTAAAACTGCAAAGAGATATTACTATACACATATAAGAATGATTAAGATTAAAAAAATGGTAATAATATCAAATGCTGACAAGAATGTAGAGGAATTGGATCATTTATCCACTGCTAGTGTGAATGCAAAATGGTATAACCAGTCTGGAAACAAATTGTCAATTTCTTTAAAAAAACAAAACTAAATATACAGTTATATGACCCAGGAACTACATTTGGGGACACTTTCCCCCAGAAATAAAAACTATGTCCACACCCAAAATATGTAACGTATTCACCTCAGTTTTATGACTAATAGCCCCAAACTGGAAACAACCCAGATGTTCTTCCATGAGTGAATGGTTAAACAAACCATGGAATACTACCCAGCAATAAAAATAAATGAACTATTGATAATGCACTACTTGAATAAATCTCCAGGGAATTATGCTGAATGAAAAAGCCACTACCAAAAGTTTTCATGCTGTAGGATTCCACCTCATGAGACAGTACAGATATGAGCAGCCCTCATATGGAGAAATGGTTTTGCCATCTTTACCACACAACTTCCGTGGTTGTTCCAGTTGCCATAATTTCCCAGCAGGAATGGGGTGGGAAGGAGAAATTCAAAGATATGCAGCTTTGTCTTCAAGAAGAAGACACAGAAGTTTTGTACGTCATGTGTAATCCACCCAAATGGCACAAACCAGATCACCTTATTGCAAGAGAGGCCAGGGATGCAGTCTCTAGCTGAGAGGCCCTGCGCCCAGCTAAAAATTTGTGTCTTCTCTTATGAAATGAAAAAGGATGAGAATGGCTCCTGGAGGCTGACGATCAGTTTCTGTCATAATAGCTTCAAGACCCTTCACAATAGGGCTGCAGAACCTTATATTTCACTGCTTTTCCATTGAAAGCTATTTGCTGCACCAGGTCCGGCTTCTTCATTTGTGTGTGTGGGAAGGGAGGTGGGTGGGTACTTGTGTGTGTGGTTTATTTTTAACTCTCTGGAAAGTCTTTGTTTTCCTTTTAAAAATCCCCTTTGTCTTTCAAGGCTAAATGTCAATATTCCTTTATTTTCAATTTTTCCTTTATTCTAATTTTAGAGCTGGAAGGGACTTGAGATATCACTCATCCTTTTAGGTATAATCACTATAATTACCTATGCTTCACATATGAGAAAAGTAGAACACATGAGAAGAGATTTACTCAAAACCTCACAAGTGGTAGATCCAAGAAGGACGTTGAGGGCAGGGCAAAATACCTCCTGTTCATTTTGTAATCCCTAATGTTTAGCACATCACGCACCGCATAGGTTCAACACTCAATAAACATTTGAAATGAATGAACGAATGAATGAAATATTTATATTTATAATCCTTGTTCTGCATGACCAATATAGTCACGTACTCAGTTTGTATTATTAATCAATTTGATTAATGAGGCATTGAATATTTATTACACATTAAATTGTAAGCTTTTATAAGCAGCTCCTAGCACACTAGGTACTCAATAAATATAAGAATAATTGGATGAGTACAGTATGCTCCATCTACTGTAAGACAAAAAATTATGGAAATGAGTAAGTAATAGAATTCATCACATAAAGGAAAGTATGAGAGGATGTGGAAGAGAAAGAAATGGTCATCTATTTGATTGTGCCCCCAAATCCTACAGTTCTCAGAAATCCCCTCCAAGACTCTGAAGCCAAATAAATGTTATTTATATTTTTCTCCTTTTTCTTATTTGAAGCATCTTTTTCAAATGTTGACATTGTGTAAGCCAGATTTCTTGGAACAGTCTCCTCACAATAGATATGATTTTGGAACAGTTGTTTGTTCAAATGTTCCCACCTCCACAGTAATCTTGGTGGAGGAAGGTGCCAATAATGAGTACTTACTTATTCTATCATTTAAAAAAAAGAAAGAAAGAAAGCCCACTTTATAGTCAACACTGAAACTTATTTTTCAAATTCAAAATCAAATATTAGAGTCCAGGGATTATAGCAATTTCTTTATATCTGGCATATCCACCGGTCCCTTATTCCCACTGAATCTACCATTTAGGACACCACAACTATTTTCATAATTATGGAGTAATATCTTTGGGGTCAGGCTGACAAGTATTCAAATTCTAGCTCCAACTACTGTGTTCCTCACTTTTCTTGCCTGTATAATAAGGATAATAATTTAGGGTTGTTATGGAGATTAAGTGAATAAATATAGGCAAAACAGGGGCATCTGGGTGGCTCAGTCAGTTAAGCATCTCCCTTGGGCTCAGGTCATGATCTCAAGGTCCTTGATCGAGCCCCACATTGGGTTCCCTGCTCAGCAGGGAGTCTGCTTCTCCCTCTGCCACTGCACTCTCCCTTCAAATAAATAAACAAACAAACAAACAAATAAATAAATAAATATTGGAAAAAATATAGGCAAAACATTTGAAATACTGTGTGGCAGTATACAATTATTTGTTCTTTATCTTGGGCAATGCTGTGTGACTTCTTTATCTCCAGTCTTCACCTCTCTCTAGAAATATACAACTGCCTGCTTGATTGATATCTATACTTATATATCTATAATGATCTCAAATTTAACATTTTCAAGATACTTTTCCTGATTTCTATTCCCAAATGTATTCTTCCATCTTAGTAATAGTAAACTGTTGACCTCCACTACAGTTGCAAAAGCAGAAAATCTAAACTATATACTTAATCCATTCCCTTCCCTTACCAGTCACTTCTGAACTAAGTCCTATCAGGTCTTCCTCCAAAATATATCCTATGATCTCTTTACTCCAACCTCATTGTCTTTAGCCTTGGCCAGACCACCATGGACTCTTGATACTCCTCTCTAGACTTGAGACTTCCATTTTTGGTGCCCAGTAGCCCACTCTTCACATGTTGGCCAGAGTAAATGTCTTAAAAACACAAGTCAGATAAGATGTTCTCCTAAAATTCCCCAAATTGTTTATGGAAATTTGAGTTCTAAAAACAATGCAAACTTTACACATGGATATCCAGTACCCTTCATTGGCAAAGAGAAGTTTCCTGATGAAGAAACCCCAACCTTCAGGGATGATACCTATAAAATGGAGAATGTAGAGTGAACTTAATGTGAGCAGAGGACAGACTGTGAGAAGTCCACACCTGTTTTCTCTACCTCAGTGGCACTATCCATGTGCTCTAAGGCTGTCTAGTGACCTTAATTAATCCAAATAAAGTCACCTTTAATGTTATTGATACCCCAAAATAATTCTTTTATTTATTCAATTGGTAAAAACTTATTAATCACATTCAACATGTCTATCTTCCAGAAATAGATTTTAGAAATGCAGGACACTGAGTGCAATCCTAGCTGGATCACTCACCAATTTTGTGACCTTGAGCAACATTCCTACCTTCTTGAAAAGATATATATATATTTTTAAAGTTTGTTGTGAGAATTAAGATTATAAATGTATATCCCCACTGTCATTTTTATCGTACATTTAAAGTGTCACATCCTTCTAGTGTTTTTAGGGAAAAAAAGACAAGTTATTAATTCAGATCCTATCTGAGTTTTCCACCCACCAGTTGCTTCTCAGTTTGTTGTACTGAAACGTGCTTCTAGTATCACACTGGCCCTCTGCTTGTCACCACCAAGCACTATTAAGCATGGTAACTAAATATGATGTTGTTCCTTTCACAAAGATTTAACAGGGAGAAAGATCAAGAAAAAGCAAAATTCTTGCTACCGTTCCTTTCTTTTGTTCTCTATACTACCATATATATGCATCTGTATAGATGTATTTGAGTAACCATAGGAAATGATAAATATAGGGGGTGAAAATATTGAAACTTTGTGCTAAAAATAGATTTTCTACAATTAAAGAAAAGCTACCAAGCATGAAAAGACATGGAATAAACTTAAATGCATATTACTAAGTGAAAGAAGCCAGTCTGAAAGTCTTAACTACATGATTCCAATTATATGACATTCTGGAAAAGGCGAAACTATGGAGAGAGTAAGATGTTCAATGCGTGACCATTTTATAATATACTTCCTGACTAGATTTTCAATCTTTCCTTTTACCATTGATCGTTCATCTTCCAGGTCAAAAGAGAAAAATACTGAGGAGAAAATGCAGAAGAGATCTCTCTACCAAGGTCTTAAAGTGTGTCCTTCCAACTCACTTTCTGATCCAAAAGCAGTTACTGAAGTAAGACAAATTTCAAAGGGTGATTTTATTCTCCTGCCTCTCTAATTAATCCTTCCTCCCCACTCTTTTTCTTTTCTTTTCTTTTCCTTTTTTTTTCTTTGCCTATATTAGTCAGTGTATATTGATGAATCACTTGAATTTTCCAGTTTTAAATTTTTACCTGTGTCCAAAATACATACTGTTACTGATGATATTTTGCTCGAAAGTAGGCAAACTTTTCTTGATCAATTTTTAAAGCATATATGTGCTTGAGGGTCACCTGGGTGGGCTCACTCGGTTAAGCATCCCACTCTTGATTTCAGCTCAGGTCATGATCTCAGGGTTGTGAGACTAAGCCCCACATGGGGTTCCATGCTCAGTGGAGAGTCTGGTTGAGATTCTCTCTCTTCCTCTACCCCTTCCCCCTTTGTTCTCTCTCTTTCTTTCTCTAAAATAAATAAATAAGTCTTTAAAAAAATAAATACATATGTGCTTGAGTGAAAGGGCTATAAATAATTTCATATAAACCAGTGATTGTTTCATAAGAAAGCTGTAATGTGGTCTACATTTTAACAATTCAATCTTTTAGTAAATACCTGATGATTATTCTCACTAACATTTGGAACCATTTGAAAACCGTTGCAATAGGCCATACTCACCAAGTGGAGAGGGACTGTGTTTTACTCACCATTGTATTTCTAGTGCTTACTATAGTGCCTCAGCATTGAAGAAACTCAAACTCATCTATGTGACTTTATTAAATCCTCCTAACTATGCTATTACTGTTTCAACCTGAAAAATGACAGGCAAAAACTCCAAGAAGTTAAAGGACTTTGTCAAGCTCACTAACTAGCTCTTGACAGACCTGATTTTAAAATCCAGGGTTCTGGGATTACAGCTCTGTCTGTGATGGTGAGCCACAAAATAGTTGGAATTTTTCCTCTTTTTGGTGAATATCAGACTCAAAAATATCCACTCACTCGGCCTGGAGGAGACATGGAGGAAGGTGGAACAAAGCATTTAATTCACCAAAATCCTATCAAGGGAATTTAGCCTGGAAAATTCCTTATCAATAGCGATAGATGGATAGATAGATTTGTTGATTGATTTTTTTAAGTGTGCTCCCTACCCAGCACGGAGCCCAACATGGGGCTTAACGTCACGACCCTGAGATCATGACCTGAGGGGACATCAAGAGTCATATGCTTAACTGACTGAGCCACCCAGGCATCCCTTGATTTTTTTTTTATAAAACACACTTGATCAGAAGCTTTGTTCTAATATGAGCTCACTTTATCTTTTAAGATAAAGGTGAATCAAATTACTAATTCTGGTTTTTTTTTAAGTGATTTTTTTTAAGAAACACTGTAGCTTGGGTGCCTGGGTGGCTCGGTCAGTTAAGCTTATGAGCTAAGCCTCTGACTTTGGCTCAGGTCGCAATCCCAGAGTCCCGGGATCTAGTCCCACGTCGAGCTCCCTGCTCAGTGGGGAGTCTGCTTCTCTCTCTACCCCTCCCCCTGCTTGTAATCTCTCTCTCTCTCAAATAAATAAATAAAATATTTTTTTAAAAGAAACACTATAGCTTATTTAGAAATCTTTAGGTATATCTTAGAGACAAAAATAAGGGCCTCTTCCAAAATCCATGACCAACCAGGTCATGATTACATCTCTAAACTGAGCTTTTAATCTATTCTAATATTTTTGTTAATCAATAGACACCAGGTGTGGGGCAGGAGCCTGCAGACTCATATTGTCCCAAAACTAAGTTTCAGCTCTGTTAAACCTGCTCTGTCCACGTCATACATGCCTCGCAAGACCTTGGAGCATCATCATTAAGTTGCCTCATTACCAAGTCAGAGAGATTCTGTTCTTGTGTTCTAGATAGTTAAACATATATAAATAGGTGGTATGTGGGTTTGTGTACACAGCCTATAAAAGCAAACATACACCTGTATATTAGTCAAAACTTCTAAGTAGTGACTGTATGAATATTTCACGTTTCCTCCTGGCCATTGCTTCTGTAACCTCTTTTTAAGTGATAAGAGAGAGAGAAGTGTGCAAGAGAGGTCAGTTTCTACAGGGACAAATGTAACAACAGAAAAACCTGTTAGAGCTAGAGCTTTGCCTCCTGGTAAGCTGAACTCACACCACCAGCGCGTTATGAGCCCCACATTGACCTCATTTAATTGCATTTTCCAAAGTCATCTCTAAAAACCTTCCATAAGTAATAAGTATTTACAACTTTTCTTTTCATTAGGCATTTTACTTAATTTTTTACAAACTGGTCTTTTGAGTGTCTTCCGCCATGAAGTGAAATAGATTCACCAAAGTCTGAATCCTGTCCTACATCTATATTGACAAGCTTTTTAGAGAGTAAACCTAGGTCGCAGCTTTACCAATAAAACAACGACCACCAAAAAATACTCCCCCAAATGATAACATATAACAAATAATTATACACATGAGCATTATTAATTTAACATAAAATATGTAAAATAGGTGTTGTAAACATGGACTCTCTGGCTGCTGAAATAAAAATATTTTAAATCAGAAAATTAGCTATATTTTTATTTGGATTTGTATTATTTGAATATAAAAGGAAAAAAGCCAGCTAAAGCATAAATATTCCGAGAAAATTAAGGCAATACAAAATAAGCACTTTTTCTTAAATACTAACCGTAGTACACCTAACTGTTAAAACATGCTAGCTACTTGATGGAGGGCATGAAGAATAAAATAATAATAATAATAAAGTAATAAGTAACTTATAGAACTTTTCTAAATTTACAAGGTGAATTAATATGAAATAATTCAACTTAGAAAAAAATTGGTACCAAATAACTTCTCATTATCAATATAAGGAAAGGTTATTCTGCACTATATTTTAAGGGCTCAAAGGAAATATTCCGTTTTAGAAAAATCCATAATTATCATGTAAACTCCAAGACTTCTGTATATAGCTTTCGAAAAGGGGTTTAAATATTAAAATAGTAACAACAGGTAAGTTCTAGAAATCTCAGGATTATCTTTGAATTCTTATTTCCTCTCTCTCCATCCAATTTGTCATAAAACTCTGTGTTCTGTCCCTTCTCATGCTTTCCCCATGGCCTCAGTCTAGCACTTGTTTGACCCCAGCAGCTCTAGGTCCCCACTCTTCAAGCTTCCAGTGCACCAGTGCAGAACCACTCTCCCTTTTTTGTATTTACTTGTCCTATTTCTGTTTGCCAGAAAAGTCTGATTAAATTATTTTGAAATATAATGTAAATGGCTGATGGAAATGTCAGTGTTGTACCTCCCGGGGTGATGTGCATTCAAAAGAGAAATTTATTATCCCCAAGAATTAATTTGTTGATTCAAATCCTTTGGAAATGAAAAGAAACCCTTTTTTGATTTAACAACTGAATACTCAAAGGAAGAATGAATCTATAATGTTAGAATTTCAGCAGTAACACAGCTGTTGACCGCAATCGACTCTTAATTTACGTAATTTTGACAACTAATTCCTTCACATACAACCATCAGCTCTGTAACAAAATGTTGGAAATTTAGAAGCTACCTGATTTGTTCTTTACCAGTTGTCCCACAACTTGGAATTTGCAGTACCAGTTACCTTTAAAATGGAGATAAAGGTGAGGTTAAAAACAAGAGGCTGTTTGAGTCACAAGAGCCTCCAGATTTTCTTCTTCACTGTCCCTTCCCCACTTCTGCAGAAAACTGAAGGTATGTCCTTAAAATGGTGAGACAGAGACTTATTTGAGAGAGTAAGAGATCTGTCCCTTTGAAACATACAGCACAGAGCAGGGCAGGAATCCATATTAAAACCTCAAAGTTCAGTGGAAATCTATCAGTCACATACTGAATTTTGAAAACCCAATCTTTTTGCCCATTTAGGTCTCAGAATGATGACAGACTAAAAATCTCGGGGTCAACTGCAGAAAAATTCATTTCAGAGAATTTGACTGGTCAAGAGAAAAGAACTAAAGATATTGCTATCAGCCCAACTAGATTAACCAGCACAGAGATCAATGAATCAGGCAGATATAATAGTCCTAAGTGTGAATGCACCTATTAACAGAACTCCAAAATATATAAAGCAAAAATTAACGAGGCCAAAAGGAGAAATTAAATACACAATTAGAGGTGGTAAGTTTAACAACTCTTTCTTTGTAATAGATATAACAGGCAATATACATATATATATATATATATCAGTAAAAACATGGACATTTTGATTAACATTATCAAAACTTTACCTCATATTTATACTTTACACACAACTGAAGAATTATACATTTTTCTTAAGTGCACTGAAATTCTCACTAAGCAGATGATATGTTGTGCCATAAAATAAGTTTCAATAAGTTTAAAAGGACTTGAAATCATTTGTTTCCATACCATAACTGCATTTAATTAAAAAAATCAATAACTAGAAAATCTCCAAATATCTGGAATTTAATCAACATATTTCTAAATCACTGGTGGAGTAAAGAAGAAATCACCAGGGAAATCAGAAAATATTTCTTATTCAATGATAATTAAAACACAGCACACTCAAACTAGCAGGATGTAGCTAAAGTAGTGCTGATGCTGTACTTAGAAGGAAATTTATAGTTTTAAATGTTCGTATTTAAAAAAAAAAAAAAAGAAAGGCAGAGCAAATTCTCCAAAACAAGGCACTGGGCTGGACACTAGAAATTCAATGGTAACTAAAACACAGTCCATGTCCTGATGTTGAATACAGCCTAGTGCAATGGTTGCCATATATTACATGAATAGTCATCGCCAGGAGTATTTATTAAAATGTAGAGCCATTAGAATGCAGACCAAATTACAGTTTTCCCTTATGAAGCAATCAGTTTCAATATGCCCTTCACAATGAGGAGCTCCATGTGGCTAACAAACATACAAAGAAATCCAATTTCATTACATATTTGAAGAGTGTTAATTGGAAACAATGAGAATTCACTACACACCCACTAGAATCACTAAATGAAAAGGACAGAAAATGCCAAATGCTGCAAGGATGTAGAGCAACCGGAATTCTCATATACTGTTTACTGAGCATTTAAATGGGTAAAACTACTTTGGAGAACCATTTGGCAGTAATGGCTAAAGCTGAATGTGTAGAAATTCCATGACTCATCAGTTTCCTTCTTTGGTATACACCCTACAAAAATGCTTTCATATGTTGACCTAAAATCATGTACAATCATATTCGGAGCAGCACTATTTGTAAATAAAGACAAATAAACACATATCTGTCAAGAGGAGAACAGATTTTAAAAATGATGACATAGCCACATAATAAGATGCTGCATGACTTTAAATAAGAAAGAAGTACAAATAGATGCAAAATTTGGATGAATATCATAAAGGTAACATTAAATAAAAGGAACAGCATTGATGAAATGATATATGCAGAATGATTCTATTCATGTAAATTTCAAAAGTAGACAAAACTATTCCATGGGGGTTGAAGTCAGAATTATGGTTAGCTGTGGAAAAGTGCAGAGTGGGGAGTGACTGGTAAGGGACATGAAGCTAGCTCGTGGGACTCCAGCAGTGTTCTAGTCCTTGATTTTTGTGTGCTACTGACATTTGGAGGTTCACATGGGGTAAAAATTCACTGAGCTGTACACATAGAATTTGGTCACACAAATTGTCTATTTCATTTCAATTAAAAGCTCAATATAACAGAAGAAATACAAAAGACAACAGACAGAATAGGAGAAGATATTTGCAAATGACATATCAGATAAAGGGCTAGTATCCAAAATCTTTAAAGATCTTATCAAACTCAACACCCAAAGAACAAATAATCCAATCAAGAAATGGGCAGAAGACAGGAGCAGACATTTCTGCAAAGAAGACATCCAAATGGCCAACACACTCATGAAAAAGTGCTCAACATCGCTCGGCATCAGGAAAATACAAATCAAAACCACGGTGAGATACCACCTCACACCAGTCAGAATGGCTAAAATTAACTAGTCAGGAAACAACAGGTGTTGGCGAGGATGTGGAGAAAGGGGAACCCTCCTACACTGTTGGTGGGACTGCAAGCTGGTGCAGCCACTCTGGAAAACAGTATGGAGGTTCCTCAAAAAGTTGAAAATAGAGCTACCCTATGATCCCAGCAATTGCACTAGTTGGTATTTACCCTAAAGATACAAACGTAGTGATCCAAAGGGGCACGTGCACCCTAATGTTTATAGCAGCAATATCTACAATAGCCAAATGATGGAAAGAGCCTAGATGTCTGTCAACAGATGACTGGATAAAGAAGATGTGGTATATATATACAATGGAATATTATGCTGCCATCAAAACCCCCCAAATCTTGCCATTTGCAATGACATGGGTTGAACTAGAGGGTATTATGCTAAGCGAAATAAGTCAATCAGAGAGGGATAATTATCACCTGATCTCACTGATTTGAGGAATTTGAGAAACAAAACAGAGGATCATAGGGGAAGGGAGGGAAAAATGAAACAAGACGAAACCAGAGAGGGAGACAAACCTTAAGATACTCTTGGTCTCAGGAAACAAACTGAAGTTTGCTAGAGTGGAGGGGGGTGGAAGGGAGGGGGTGGTGGGATGATTGACATTGGGGAGGGTATATGCTATGGTGAGCGCTGTGAATTGTGTAAGACTGATGAATCACAGACCTGTACCCCTGAAACAAAGAATATATTATATGTTAATTAAAAAAAAAACAGAAGAAACATTTCCCTTTGTTTTTAATTTGATTCATAAAAGTCATCACCAAAGTACCTTCATTATCAGGATTTCTCATGCTTACGATTGCCAACCACAGTTCTTTTTCTCTTAAATTTAATTAAAATGGCTTGGACTATTCTGTTTGTTCTCACACTTACTATGTATTCCTTGGATGTTCAAATGAATGGGAGATCTTTAATGTTTTCAAAGTTAAATAATAAGTTTAATATTTCTTTAGGAGAATTATTTTTAAGGTTAACAATTGATGATATAATCCCCGTGTTGCCCTATGTAATCCTTTTTGAATCAGGGTAGTGAGGTTTACAGCTCCCTGAGAGTGGTACTTGAGCTATATCTCCTTGGGAATGGAATGTATTGCTTTCTGAAGCTGAACAAATCTATATTGAATCATAATCCTCCTACTCTGGACCATTGGAGGTATCTGGTATAATTTAATATCTACTTCCTGCACTCTAATCATTTTCTTTTCCTTTTAGTAGACATATGGGAAAACAATCACATAGTCACTGGTTTTTGTAAGTAAACTTTGGAGAAGCCTTTAATTAAGTGAATATTCATAGAAATATGAATTATTTTGTGCTCCTTAGTAAATGATAAACTCTTTCTGTTGTTTAGGAAAATATCCATTTTCTTACATTGGTTTATTTGAAGTTAAAGTACAAATTGCCTTGTAATTTAAGGCATAACTGATAATGATTTAACGAATAAAGGATCTTAACTTTTTTTTAAGATTTATTTATTTGAGAGAAAGAGACAGAGACAGCGAGAGAGGGCAGTGGAGAAAAGAGAGAAGAGAAAAGAGAGAAGAGAGAAGAGAGAAGCAGTCTCCCCACTCAGCAGGGATCCCAACACGGGGTTCCATCCCAGAACCCTGCGCGAAGGCAGACAGTTAACCAACTGAGCCCCAAGGATCTTAACTTTCTGACATTCCTTTTATACACCTTAATTTTAAAGCGCTGGATACCCACAGGTGAGAAAAGTCCATTCATTAAAACATTTATGAATGGAAAATTTTTCTTTTGCTTTACCTTTTGTAAATTAAAAAATATATATTTTTAAAAAGATCAAAAGAAAACTGAATTCCATTCCCACCCGAATTGTCTGTAATTCTTACTGTAATCTTCTCACCGAGCCACAGTCATGAGTTCAGGAATAACTGCATTAGTGCACCAAATGTGCCTGCTGAAAATAGCTATGCAATTAATTGTCAAAGGATTTTACCACCTTGATGATTATGTAATATGCTTCCTGGCCTCTTCTGCAGTTCCACCGAGCAGTATACAAAGTTTGTGCTGTGCTAGTTGTAGAAGATGTGGATCTTGGTCAAAATGTCTATCTGCTGGGCACCTGGGTGGCTCAGTCGTTAAGCGTATGCCTTCGGCTCAGGTCATGATCCCAGGGTCATGGGATTGAGCCCGCATCAGGCTCCCTGCTCAGCAGGAAGCCTGCTTCTCCCTCTTCCACTCCACCTGCTTGTGTTCCCTCTCTCGCTGTGTTTCTCTCTATCGAATGAATAAAATCTTAAAAAAAAAAAAAAAAAAAAAACGTCTATCTGCCAAATCAAAATGATTTGGACATTGAAGTAGGTTTAATTTCGGAAATTTAGAGAATACTAGTTGTTTGCCTTAAGGTATGGGCTTAAAGTACATGAGTTTTATATTTATCCAATTTTCTTAAAATAACTGATTTCTTGATAGCATCTTAAAATGAGAACATGCTTAGCTTCATTACAGTTGCACAAATTTATACTAATCGATAAAACATAATTGTAAATTTTTTCCTTCTGTTATCATCTTCTGAAACATATCCTATTTTGCAATTTTTTCCTAATAATTACCAGAGATTTTGCATTTTATTGTTTTCTATTCATAATACTCACATCTTTACTTACACTTGCATGGTTTCTGAATTGATTGCTGCTTCAGTTTCTATGGTAACTGCCAGTTGCCTACCTATAAATAGATATTTTATAATAGCAAGCTTATGAAAGTTCAATTTTTGAATATCCTTCCGCAACAAGGAGAATTGCTAGAATAATAACATATAAATCAAGATTTAGGAAAACAGATATCTTACACTTGTCAGGGTGTAAAAATAGATGACTAAAATTGAAAGTTCAGTTAGACGCATGCTGGCAAGCACATGGCGAAAAGACAGAATACTCAAATATTTAAAAAGAAAAATGTACAGTTGGGATATATTTTTCATTTTAGCCCTCATTCAAAAATTCAGGATATCTTTTAAATAAAATTTATTAAACACATACGAACTCTCCAGACTGCATTCCTTTCATTGGAATCTTATACTACTCTTCAACATGATTTTGTAGAAATTCTTACCTGTGAATATTATCCCTTGGTTTTATACGTATATATGTTATATATAAAGTTTATATATATACACAAACATATATATACACATGTATACATGCATATATACATACACACACATATATATACACACACACATATACATATAAACTTCCAATCTATTCTTTAATCTTTTAATGTTCTTTATATTATGGTTTCATTTGCCATACAGGTATTTTAATTTATGTCACCAAATATGTTAGTTTTCCTAATGATGTACTGCATGTTGGCTAATTGTATTTAAATTGAAAAAATTGTTAGTTTTCAAAAAAATTTTTAAATATGTCAGTTTTCTTCTATGGATTTTGAATCTGTGCCTCACTTAGGAAGCCTTTCCTACTGCAAGATTATGAAACATTCTCCTGTATTTCTTTTTTATTCTTAAATAGTCTTAAATGTTGAAAAAAGTATATTATGTTATTAATCTATCTGGAATCTATTTTTGTGTTTATTGTGAGGTAAGATTCTACTTTTTATAGAATGTCAATTGGATTATCAGTAGTTATCTATCCCTGATGATTTTAAGTGCTCTATTTATCATATACTAAATTTCAAATATACATGGATCTTTTATACATGGACCCTGTATTATGGTCCCTTCATTTATTTTTTTATCCCACACTGATTATCTGCTAACTAGCATGTTTTAGTATATTTCAAATGTGTGTTAGTATTCTGCTTATTTACTCTTCTATATGAACTTTAGAATCAGCTTGAAGTTCCATAAAATCCCCATTACTGTTTCCATTTACTTTATTATTTAATTCAGGAACAATGTACATCTATATAACATTTAGTCTTCCCATTTAGAAACCTATGAACTATCTACATTTGCTCTGCTCAGTTCTATGTTCAACAGTAAAGTCACACTTTTTTCCCTACTCAGAAAAATTCTAGAATTTTGTGCTATTGTATGTGGAATATTTTTTCCACTATTTTTCTATTTACTTATTGTTATTAATTCTACTAACGTGAGCACAATTTATCTAGCATTTCACCCCCTAACTGCACTATTGTATGAGTTCTATTGGCTTTTCAGCTTTCTTGTATGTATATATAAAGGCATGCTAATATTTCATTTTCTACCCACATATCTTATAAATCTTATAAATACAGTGTTGTACACTTTAGGAATAATCTAAATATGAACGAAATCCTTGGGAAAGACAATAAATGTCTAGGAATCTGTTCATATCTGCCCCAGTTAATACATTAATATCTAGAGACAGAGTGGGGACTATAAGTCTACAAAATAAGTAACATATTAACATTTTTTAAATAAAACTTATTAACTTCAACTTCTTCCTAAATTTAGGATGTATTATAAGTATTATAAGTTTCAATCCAATCTCCATTGGGTTATGAGCTCCTTAAATTCTGTGGAGCCACCTTATTCATCTCTGGGTCACCAGACCCACCCAGAGAAATTCAGTGTTGTTGGATCAATTGATCAATCCTTACCACCTTAATTACTTTTAGTCAGCAAAGAAAGCCCACAGTTTCATTGAAGCCTATGAAATTTTGCCCTGCTTTTGAAAATATTATAATTTTATACCACATTTGGTCTCATTGCTAAATGCTTTTTACATACAAGATGATTGTGCATTCAACAGAAGGGACCTTTTTCATTTTAATCAGAATCAGGCCACCTGTAGGTGTCTCACACATAAAGGCACAGAAAAATAAAAAATGATTATGTTCGAAAATATCTTTTCCCAGACAAGAATATTTGAAATAAAATACTAATGTCATCTGAATACTTGTCAAGTTTTCCTTTTCTTCTGAAATTTGATTGTAACTATCAGTAGCATTATACTTTCTGGATAGTTTCGTGATACAAATCAATAAGTTGTATCACCTGTTCCGTTTTAATATAGCAAGTGTAAGTTGCATATTCCTGACAGTATGTTAGCATAGACAAATATAAATTACTCCTAACAGTTCAGATTCACATGAATCACTTCTTTCGAGGTTTCTGCAGAGAATGATGGTAATCGCATAAAGAAAATGCAACAAAGCTACTCTATTTTATCGTATTCAATGCTATGTTCCATTGATGGATGAATTTTGCATTCATTGCAGGAGAGATTGTGTGATAAAATGCACGTCAGACATTTAATGTCTGTTAAACATTTCATCTCCTTTGTATTTAAAAGCACAAGTTGACCTTATCAGATACCTAATAAGTAAAGTAATTGTACTTTGTACCAATCAAAAAATCTTCCACTATAACAAAAATGGGATTCAGTTACATCATAAAGATATTATTTCTGATGACCAGTAGTTTATGCTTAAATATATATTTCTGGTGCCAAAGAAACCCAGACATTTCTTCAAACAATAATATTTGGAATGCCTACAACAAACAAGGCTTTTAAAATACATGATTGTTAAAAGTATGAGAAAGAAAACATAGTATTAAGGATCAAATATTAGCAATGCCATCCATTTCTTGATCTGTTCAGCCAGGTGGTAGATCACTGCAGCAGAACTTACTCCATTTATTTCCACACAAATGGTATTTCATTTGAATAATTATCAGAAAAACAATAACTAAAAGAATGAGTTGTGGTTGATGCTGAAAATCAGACCTTAATGTCTGCGAGGAAATGAGTAGTTCTAGAAACTAGAAATCATAAGACATGTCACTCCTGTAAATTAAATTATTTCCCTAATGCTCTAGTTATGTAAATGTTATCTCTGATGCCATATTTGCAATGTTGTCAACTTCTAGGTAGATCAAAAGTCTCCCATTTGCTTTCTGTCCAATTCACTTTTCGATGGACTATGACCAGCTCCTTGGTCTGTGCATATGCCAATAAGAATGGCCTTTCAGTAACTGTGAGTTGCAGTACTTCTTTGGAAGGTAGACGTGCTCTTCTCTGTACATGGTCCAATGCTCTATCTCTGAGTGTGTCAGCATATGGAAATACTACATTCTCAATGAAAACAACAGTATTCTCGCTGGTCCAAAAGTATATCATTTACTATGGGAATGCTCTTTAAAAACATATGTCCTGTAAGGTTTTATCTAATGTTAAACTATTTGCCTCCACTAAGGCTTAGAAGTCTTGGGAAACTTGAAACACCTTTCTTGAACAGCCTTTATATGCCTTATCCTATTTGTGTCTGTCCTAAGGCCAAACTTCAGTTCCATAATTTGTATTCCAATCATAGTCTTGTTTCTCTCCCCCTGCTCTGGCAGTGTTACTCTACAGAACAGCTTTCCCATCCTGACCATCAGAATCCATCTTATAATACACATGCCTTTGACCTTTTAGATATCCAAGTAGAAAATGTAGAAGAGAGGCTACAATGTCAGTCTCCACCCTTCACCCTGACACGTACAACTGGCCATCATGTTTCTTCCTGCTCTGTATTGTTTATTTCTATTACAATACTGCCTTCTCAATCACCCACTGTCTTTGCAGTTAGAGCCCCCTGATCACTCCTTTCTCTCGAAATGTTCCCAGCCTTCTCTAAAAGAGAGGTCTTCTAGCTTTGCCTGGGAACCCTGGAATCTGCTTCTGCCAAGATGTGGACCCAACTAGCTTTGCTGAGCATATATTTCGGATCCCAATTTCCCTATGGAATATAACATTGATTAAATAATCTCTGCTTTCCCTCATTCTGAGTTCTATTTTGAACCTCTTCACATGACTCATACATCTCCGCTTTTTAAGATTTACTTTCAGACCTGTGCATTACTTTTACCTCTGGTATACTCTCCCACCCCTAATTGCCAGAGTATTTTCCTATTTTTTTCTACTTACTTAAAATCATCAAGAATTTACTGAGCAGCTATGTACCTGGAATATACTTAATAAAAAGACATGAGCCCTGGCCCAAGAAATTGACTTTTCAAAACTCATATTTCCCTCAAAACACTCTGAAGTCCAATTTATGCAGGTTTGAAGGATCAGAATAACGGAGGAGGGAACAGAGAGATGTGAACCAATAATTCTCATTGTTTTTTAAGTATGACTATCATTTACTTGAGATTAGTAAACATTCATATTCTAGAAGAGTTTTTCAATAAACTATTCTTAGATTGCATGAACTAAGCAGAACTTAAATGCAACCTTTGTCTATAAATTTAATATTTAAAATTTATCTGATTTTACTTCAGTTTGAACTACTGCTTAATCTGAGTCTGCATATTGTGTAAGCCTCTGAGAGCACTGAGATAAATGATACGTAATGGAAATTAGAAACTGCTTGCATCAGAAAGTTCTAGTAATAATAATAATTTGTAAAAACCACAGGAGGATCAAAAACAATACAAATTACAATCCAAAGAAAATATGGAAAGCCTACCAGGTAAGAGGTTCACAAACAAGGAGACAAAATAAAGCAAATTTGTTTCCAACCCTCGTCAGGTTGGAGGTATGATACAATCTTAAATTACTGTGCACTTATTAAATTTAGCTGCTTGAGAAATTTTCATCTGTACAAATGAGAGAATTTAAAATAAAAGATAATTGTCTATACTTCCATATCTGAAGCACTTTTTTAAAAGAGCTTCACATTTCTCATGACATTCTTATAAGAATTTTAACAGAAAGTCCTCTGTCCTGAGTTCTATGTCCATCTTATAAGATCTGAAAAGGAAAAATTACATGGCAAAAGGCTTGAGGGAGAATGGAGACAACCTTCTCTGACCCCACAATGGTAACCAGGGGGTGCCAAATTGTACGATAATTACAGGGAAGCCTTTGGTAGGAATCCACAAAGAAGCAAGTAAAATGTTAGTATAGATCAGAGGTTGCTTTGAACTAAGTGAACTTCTGCATGGACTTTATAGGTCCTTAAGCATAGTGAATACCTAATACTTGCTTAACTAGTTTAATATACACTTCCTAGTTTACAATGTGTTTTTATGCACAGATCTATTTCATCAATCTCAATAAGTTCATAAGGAAGGAAATATTCACCACTTTTTTTCCATCCCTTTTCCCTTCATTTTTTTTAATTCCTGTATGATTAACATACAGTGTTACATTAGTTTCAGGTGGACAAACTAGTGATTCAAGAATTCTACACATTCCTCGGTGCTCATCATGATAGGTGGACTCTTAATCTGCTTCACCTATTTCACCCATCCTCCCAACCATCTCCCCTCTGGTAACCGTAAGTTTGTTCTCAATAATTAAAAGTCTGTTTTTTGTTTGTCTCTTGTTTGTTTGTTTGTTTGTTTGTATGTTGTGATTCTTAAATTCCACATATAAGTGAAATTATATGGTATTTGTCTTTCTCTGACTGATTTCTTTCACTTAGCATTTATACCCTCTAGATTCTTCCATGTTATTGTAAATGGCAATATTTCACTTTTTTTAAACCGACTAAATTCCATTTTTTATATATATATACCACATATCCTTTATCCATTCATCTATCTATGGTCATGGGCTGCTTCCACAGTTTGGTTATTGTAAATAATGCAACAATAAACATAGGAATGCATATATCTTTTTGAATTAGTATTTTTATATTCTCTGGATAAATATCCAGTAGTGGAATCACTGGATCATATGGTATTCTATTTTTAATTTTTTGAGGAACCTCCATACTGTCTTCCACAGTGGCTGCACCAGTTTGCATTCCCACCAACAGTGTACGAGGACTGCTTTTTCTCCACATTCTTGCCAACCTTTGTTGTTTCTAGTATTTTTGATTTTAAACATTCTGACAGGCGTGAGGTGATCTCTCATTATGGTTTTGATTTGCACTTCCCTGACGATGAGTGATGTTGAGCATCTTTTCACGTGTCTGTTGGCCATCTGTATGTCTTCTTTGGAGAAATATCTATTCATGTCTTCTGCCCATTTCTTAACTGAATTATTTGGCTTTTTGTGTTGCATTGTATAAATTTCTTTACATATTTTGGATACTAACCCCTTATCAGATATATCATTTACAAATACCTTCTCCTAATCATTAGGTTGTCTCCTTGTTTTGTTGATTATTTCCTTCGCTGTGCAGAAGATTTTACTTTGATGTAGTCCCAATAGTTAATTTTTTGTTTGTTTGTTTCCCTTGCCTCAGTAGACATATCTAGAAAAATGTTGCTATGGTCAATGTCAGAGAAATTACTGCCTATGTTCTGTTCTAGGGTTTTTATGGTTTCAGGTCTCACATTTAGATTGTGAATCCATTTTGTGTTTATTTTGATGTATGGTGTAAGAAAGTGGTCCAGTTTCATTCTTTTGCATGTAGTTGTTCAGTTTTCCCAACACCATTTGTTGAAGAGACTGTCTTTTTCGTATTGGATATTCTTTCCTGCTTTGTCACGGATTAATCAACCATATAATTATGGGTTTATTTCTGGGGTCTTTATGCTGTTCTTTTCACCCATGTATCTATTTTGTACCAGTACTGTACTGTTTTGATTGCTACAGCTTTGTAGTATATCTAGAAATCTGGAATTATGATACCTCTAGCTTTGTTCTTCTTTTTTAAGATGGCTTTGGTTATATATTCTCTTATAATCCTTTGTATTCTGTAGTGTCGGTTATTATTTCTCTTCTTTCATTTATGATTTTTTAAAGGTATTGTTGGATTTTTGCTAATATTTTGTTGAGGATTTTCATTTATATTCATCAGAGATATTGAGCTGTAGTTCTTTTTTTTGTCATGTGTTTATTTGGTTTTGGTATCAGAGTAATGCTGGCCTCATAAAGTGAATTTGGAAGCTTTCCTTTGTCTTCTATTTTTTTTTTTGGAATAGTTGGAGATGAATAGGTATTAACTCTTCTTTAATAGCTTGGTGGAATTTACCTGTCAAGCCATCTGGTCCTGGACTTTTGTTTGTTGGGAGTTTTTTTATTACTAATTCAGTTTCTTTGCTGGCAATTGGTCTGTTCAAATTTTCTATTTCTTTCTGCTTCGGTTTTAGTAAATTATATGTTTCTAGGAATTTACCCATTTCTTCTACATCGTCCAATTTGCTGGCATATAATTTTTCATATTATCTTAAAATCCTTTGTATTTCTGTAGTGTCAGTTGTTATTTCTCCTCTTTTATTTATGATTTTGTTTGAGTTCTCCCTCTTTTTTTAAAAGTCTGATTAAAAAAAAAAAAGTCTGATTAAAGGTTTATCAATTTTGTTGATCCTTTCAAAGAACCAGCTCCTGGGACGCGTGGGTGGCTCAGCTGGTTAAGTGTCTGGCTTCCACTTGGGTCCTAATCCATCCTGGGATGTAGCCCTGCATTGGGCTCCCTGCTCAGTTTGATCCTGCTTCTCCCTATCCTTCTGCCCCTCTGCCTCTCTGCCTGCTTGTGCTCTCTTTCTCTCAAATAAATAAAATCTTTGAAGAAAAAAAAAAGAACCAGCTCCTGATTTCATTGATCTGTTGTATTGCCTTTTAAAAAAATTAATTCTACATCATTTATTTCTGCTCTAATCTTTATTATTTCCTTCCTTCTACTGGTTTTGAGTTATTTGTTCTTATAGTTCTGGCTCCATTAGGTTGTTTACTTGAGATTTTTCTTGCTTCTTGAAGTAGACCCATATTACTATAAACTGCCCTCTTAGAATAGCTTTTGCGGCATCCCAAAGATTTTGGACTACTGTGCTTTCATTTTCATTTATCTCCATGTATTTTTTTATTTCCTCTGACATCTTGGTTGACCCATTCATTATTTAATAGCATTTTATTTAATCTCCACTTATTTGGTGCTCTCTCCAGATTTTTTTCTTGTGGTTCATTTCTACTTTCATAGTGTTGTAGTCAAAAACAATGCACAGCATGACTTCAATCTTTTTGATTTGTTGAGATTTGTTTTGTGGCCTAATGTGATCTATTCTGGAAAATGTTCCATGTGACTTGAAAAAAATGTGTATTCCATTGTTTTAGAGTGGAATGTTCTGAATATATATGTTTAATCCATCTGGTCCAATGCGGCCTTCAAAGCCACTGTTTCCTTGTTGATTCCGTTTGGATGATCTATCCATTGATGTAAGTAGGTTGTTAAAGTTTCCTACTTTTGTATTAATATTAATTACCTCCTTTATGTTTATTAGCTGCTGTATGTATTTGGGTGATCCCATGTTGGCTGCATAAATATCTACACACTGGATTGCTCCCTTCATGATTATGTAGTGTCCTTCTTTGTTTCTTGTTTTAAAGTGTATTTTCTCTAATACAAGTATTGCTACCCCAACTTTCTTTTCACTTCCATTTGCATTATAAATGCTTTCCATACTTTCACTATCAATCTGCATGTGTCTTTAGGTCTGAAATGAGTCTCTTGTGGGCAGCATATAGATGAGTCTTGCTTTTTCATTCATTCTATCACCCTATGTCTTTTGATTGGAACATTTAGTCCATTTATATTCAGAGTAATTGTTGATAGGTATGTACTTATTGCCATTTTGTTACTTACTTTGCATTTGTTTTTGTAGTTCTTTCCTGTTCCTTTCTTATGATTTTCTGGCTTTCTCTAGTGATACACTTAGATTCCTTTCTCTTTATTTTTTGCATATATATTACTAGTTTTTGGCTTGTGGTTACCATTATGTTTATTTATAACATCTTATGCATATAGCAATCTATATTAAGTTGATGGTTGCTTAAGTTTGAACCCATTCTAAAAACACTAAATTTCCCCCAGAAGTAAATATTAGCCACTTTTAAGGGAGAGAAAACAGAGGCTCAGACAGGTTGGTTGTCTTGGCCAAAGTCACTCTGGTATTAAGCATTAGATAGAAGCAGATAAATCCAGGGACCTGAACTTCAAAGTCATGCTTTTTGCTACTTTGGCAGGGTCTGATAGGAAAACACAGAAGAAATTGTGTTAGGTTTATAGCCTTGTGGACACATGATTTATGGCATTGTTTCTTAAGTCAAATAGTCATGAGATTAGTTTTCTTAGTGTCAAAATAACTAAATTAGTTGAGTCTATATTTTGAGCCCCCTTTTCTTATGAAAAAATTGTTATTTTCTTATTTAAGCCACAATGACCCTCATTTCTCCTTAGCAGAACTACTCAGCAGTCAATGGAAACCCCACTGTGGTTCTTTTATCATCCTCCTCTTCTCCTTGACAGCCAGTGAGAAAACCTGATCTTTAAGTCTCAGCTATACTATTAACTAATTGCATTCGTTTTCTGATTATTTAAACGAGGGAACTAAACTAAAAGATTTTCAAGGACTTTTACATTATTATTTCACAATATTATCACTTTAGAGTGTAAGCTCCATAAACACAAGGATTTTGTTGATTTTGTTCATTGCTGTATCCTCTATGGTTACAATAGCATTTGCTAAAACATACTCAACAGATAAATACATGAATAGCATCTCATTTCAGGTTTAGAGAGGATGCATTCAATAAACAGATGGTTTATCATTCAGGGAAGGCCTCACCACTAAGCAGCACAGTCCAGGAAAGAGCCCGCCATTTAGGGGCACCTGGGTGGCTCAGTGGTTTAAAGCCTCTGCCTTCTGCTCAGGTCATGATCTCAGGGCCTGGGATCAAGCCCCGCATCAGGCTCTCTGCTCAGCAGGGAGCCTGCCTCCCCTCCCCCCGCCTGCCTCTCTACCTACTTGTGATCTCTCTCTCTCTGTGTCAAATAAATAAATAAAATTAAAAAAAAAAAACAACAAAAACAAAACAAAACAAAACAAAAAAAAAAAAACCACAACTATTAGGAAAAAAAAAGAGCCTGCCGTTTGAAAGCTTAGAACTTGAATTAATCAACTCATTTAAAAATGACCAGGATTCGTGGAATGGATGCAAAGCAAATTTTACAAGTGACTGGTAAACTACAATTATAAACTCATAAATTACCACAAAAGACATCTACTTGGTGTGTACTGGGATTTGCGTTCTTTCTGATGAATGAGTTCTAGGAATGAGTCTAAATCAACTCAATTACCCCAAGATTGCAGTGGCTAACCTGCTTAGCCCCATCTAAAGTTGTGTATTTATAGGCCATGTTCCAAAGTCAAACTTTTTTTTGTATTTAAGAATCTATCCCCAGTACTGCTCATTCAGTTATCCAGTTAGTGCATAATCAGCAGCCAAAGTTTGTTACTGAAGTCAAGCCCTTTTACCCTGTACTCTGAAATGCCCATAGAGAATTATTTTCTTTGAAAATGTGGATTTCTCCAGTGGTTAAGTAAATACCAAAAATACCTGAACTCAAATATTTGACTGAATGTGTTCATGGAGGCAAGTCTTTACACTATACTTTGAATTTATTCCTACAGATACTTAGACTAATTTGTAAAGAACTACATTTCATAATAATTTGTTCATTTGAAATGAGGAAATGTGATTATATTAAGCACAATCAACAAGTATGAGCTATCTCCAAGTGGACATTATTATTAAATGGCTAAAGGCTCCAAGTACGGTGATGGTATTATTTCTAATAAATTGGTCACTGGGGTAGGAATTCCCAATAATAAATGTGCAAATCTGTAAGATATTTATCCTTTTTTAAAAATATTTCTCTTTATAGGAGTGTTAGGAAGTTATTTAGGCTATAATTAAAGTTTTAATATGAGTCTGAGTTACTAGATAAAGAAGATCAAGGGATTTCTCAGACCAACAATTAGCTAGAAGATGAAAGAGATTATTTATCCACTATCCCCTTCTGTAATGGACCCTAATTCCAATTATTGGATAATATGCTTAATTCCCTAATAAGTTTAATGTGACAAGTCTGGAAGTATTTTCTTAGCTTTAATTTCTTGGAAACGCTTTGATGAGTCATTAATTTTATCAAATCTATATAAAAAACTCAGATAAGAAAAAGCATTTGTAACTAGGACTAAGAAGATATATCCTGGTCATATTCTACCTTTAATCAATAATCTTATTAATCAATAAGATAAACTCTGATGATGAATTTCTAAAGGCTTCGATAATATCTAATAGCAATGCTAAGCACTATGGGGTCAAGATGATTTAAATGATAGTAGCATAACGCCAATGTTTATAGTAGCATTATCTACAATAACCAAACTATGGAAAGAGCCCCATTTCCTATCAACTGATAAATGGACAAAGAAGATGTGGTATTTATATACAATGGAATATTACTCAGCTATAAAAAAGAATGAAATCTTGCCACTTGCAATGATATGGATGGAGCTGGAGTGTATTACGCTAAGCAAAATAAGTCAGTCAGACAAAGACAAATACATTATGATTTCACTCACATGTGGAATGTAAGAAACAAAATGATCAGAAGGGGAAAAAAGAGGGAAAACAAGAAATAGACTCTTAACTATAGATAATGAATTGATGGTTACCAGAGGGGAGACAGGTTGGTGGGGGGATGGGTTAAACAAGGAGTGCACTTGTTGAGATGAGCACTGGGTGTTGTATATAAGCTGTTGAATCACTAAATTGTACACCAAAGCTAATATTACACTGTATGTTAACTGGAATTTAAATAAAAACTTAAAAACGAAATAAATGGCAGTAGTGTACATCAGCATACACAAATAAAATAGGTTTTCACTCTACCCCTACACACTAAATAAGATCAATTCAAGGTATGAACATATTTTGAAACTATTTGATTTTCAAAAAGTAATTTTTATGACTAGGAAAGAAATTCCAATTAAAAGTCTTCCCATTTTTAAAAAAAATCCAGCAATAGCTGGATGATAGCTTACAGAATATAAGTGGGACTAAGCAGGACCAAAGAAAATATGGCTTATCAATGTCATACATATTCATATTTGGATTTCCAAGTGCTTATAATGTGTTCCTTCTAGTTAGGTCTGGAACATGATTAAGAATCAATAACCTAGATTTTAGCAAAAGACTTTAGTAAAGGAAAGAATAAGTCCTGCTTTTTTTTTTTCCTAAGCCCCAGCCCATAGGGACCCTGGCCTTTCTCAAGCTACTCATAATCTAATTCTTACTGTCTATAATGCCCGATGAATTATAATGACCAATGATGTATTTACTTGTAGCCATTGTTTCTCACGGTGACAATCTCAAGCATACCAAGTTTAGTTCTTTACCACAGTCATTCAAAAAGGATGTGGAACATAAAGGCAAAACAGTGCTATGATGACTAGTAAGAGGAGAAGTTTATAAGAATGCAAAAGGGGAACTATTATTATGCGTTAATTATTTCACTTAAGCAGTAAGTTATTCTAATGTGCTTTTTAGAAACACTTAAAAGTGTATTGCTTTTCATCCTTACTTAAACCCAAATGACTTTGTAGAGAGATTACAGTTAATAAAAAAATAAAAATAAAATTACTTTTCTCCCAGCAATGAGAAATGACTTAATTGCCTAACAGGGTGACAATCTCTCGGTTTATTTTGATTCAGCCCCTACTCTCCGTAGATTTATTTTTCTTTTCTACCATATTCAGGAGATTTTTTCACAATATTCTTATTAATATCATCAACCTTTTTAGCAAAATTTTAAAATTATTTTAATTTTGATTACTTCATGTTGTATATTCTGCTCTTTTGTTGATATTTACTTAAATTTTATTTTTTTTTAAGATTTTATTTATTTATTTGACAGAGAGAAAGAGATCACAAGTAGGCAGAGAGGCAGGCAGAGGGAGAGGGGGGAAGCAGGCTCCCTGATGAGCAGAGAGCCTGTGGGGCTCCATCCCAGGACCCTGAGACCACGACCTGAGCTGAAGGCAGACGCTTAACAACTAAACCACCCAGGCGCCCCTTACTTAAATTTTAAAATCATCAGTAAAACATTTGAAAGCAATGCTTGTGGAATAGATTTTTCTCAGTTAGTGAACATGTCTAAATCATGTTTTCTTTAAAGGTATGTGACAACAATCATTAGGAAGAACTGGGGTTTCTTTAAACCCTTAACCAAAAAAGGCTACTGGAAGTTCCAGACGGCTATATTCTTCTGTAGACACAGCTGTTTGTAAATGCAGAAGTCATGACCTGCTAGCATCTCTCCTAAGAGGAGATTCATAAAATGGGTTTGCTTCAATCCAAAATTTTTAAGATGGATGCAGGAAAAAAGAGTAAAGTAGCCAATTTCTCTTACCATCAAATACACTACTTTTTTAGTCTGCCAAAAGCAACCCAGAGTTTAAAGAAAAAATTCAATAAATGTCAATTTAACTCCTACTCTATGCCAGGATCCTTTCTGGGAAACATGGTATTTAGTTTGCTAATATTAACATGCGAGTGGAGGCACTGTAAAGTCAAAAGGAAGTAGAAATTAAAACATTATGGTATTGATTCCGGAAGAGACAAATGGATTATAACAGAACAGAGTTCAGAAATAGACCCATGTATAGATAATGGTGCAGTAATTGATAGTGGCAATAAAATAACTCCAGGGAGGGGATAGTCATGTACTGAATTTTTTCTCAGTAAATCGAGAGAGAAAAATTAAGTCAAATATTTTATACCATTTGCAAGAAATAAATCCATTTGGATTAAAAATATAAAGGTAAAAGTCAAAGCCTCAAACACATTATAGGAAAAATAGAAATCCATGTTTATAACTTTGGGATAGAAGATGCTTTTAACAACAATAGATAAAACACAGACGCCATAAAGAAAAAAATTCCTAATTTTGACTATGCCAAAATTTAAAACTTTAAATAAAACAAGTCAGTCGGAGAAAGACAAATACCATATGATTTGACTCACATGTGGGATTTAAGAAACAAAACAAACAAGCAAGGGAAAAAGGAAGAGAGAGAGAGAAAGAGAGAGTCAAGCCAAGAAACAGACTCTTAACCATAGAGAACAAACTGATGGTGGGGGGGGAGAGAGGGGGTTAAAAAGGTGATGGGGATTAAGGAGTGCACTTGTGAAAGGCATTTGGATGATTAAAATTAAAACTTTTTAAAAATTAAAATAAAATAAAAAATAAATTAAAACAATTTTTAAAAAAGACATATATTTTTGTATCCTACTTTTTAACTTAACATTATATCCTAAATTTTTTATTAAGTCATAAAATAAAAAATAAATTAAAACAATTTTTAAAAAAGACATATATTTTTGTATCCTACTTTTTAACTTAACATTATATCATAAATTTATGTGTATAATATTTTATATTTTATATTCTTTATAAACATTAAGTGATTTCACAACTCTGAAAAAAATGTAAAAATTAGGAAACAAAGCTACAGACTGGAAAAATATATTCTCAACCTATATAACAGAGAAAAGATTAATATCCAGAATAGATAAGCTACAGATGAGAAGAGTATTTTTTTCAATCTTTATAATGGGACAAAGATTATTTCCCACAGCAGATACAGAGTTCATAAAAATCAATTTAAAAGCCATAGAAATTGGAAAATTACTTTAAAGCTTGATACTATTATATGTTGGGTTTGTGGGGTATTTGATATAGTTATACACTATTGGTAGGAGTGTCAACTGGCACAGTCTTTTAGAGAATAATTCATCAGTACCACTGCAAGTTAAAATATAACCACCTTATCACCCAGTGGTAGTACTGTTTAATATCTTCCCTGAAGAAATACCTATCTCTGTGAGGACGAAGGCATATACAATAACATTTTTTGTGACATTTTCTATGACACTGAAAATTGAAAACAGTCTAAATCCCCATTTATAAAAAAAAAGATTATGTAAGTCATACAATGCAGCTCTTGAATAGAATAAGATATATTAATATTTAGACAACATGAAAAGATCTCCAAGGTGTAACTGTAAGGCAAAAATGCAAGTCATAGATCAATACTCACAGTATAGTACCATTTATTTTACAAACTAGTTATCCAAACTATATTCTTGTACACATATAGGTAACAGATATATAGAAAACTAAACTAATGATGGCAAGTGAAACTATTATTATATCTGAATTTTTTAATGTATATGAGAATGTATATATTTAATATTTCTATAATTAGAATATATACTTTTAAAGAGATTACTATGATTATAAGTACAGGAATTTGAAAATGGTACATTAATATGGAGCTCTCAGGGCCATCTTGAAAATTCCACTAAATGAAATAAAACTGTTTCTATTCAAACATGTCTTTTGCTATATCAATAATTAGAATTCTTTTTCCTATCAATAATATTTAGAGGATACTTCAACTGCTAACTCCTCTTATTTTCCATTAAAGTTTTATTTTTACGATACTTTTCACACTATGAAATTTTCTGTGGAAGTCTGTACTGGGTCATCACTTTTACTATTAAACTAAAGAGCTTCTGCACACACTATATAAGAAGATATATACTTTTATATACTTTTCAAGGGATCCACTTTTCAAGGGTTCTTTTTGTTGTTGTTGTTCTGATGTCAAATGAAATTTTCAGATGTTTTCCTTAAATAGTAGAGTCAGCACCAAATGACATCTCTAGAATATAATCCCTAATTATTTCTATTAGCTCCTTTCTCACCCTAGAACATGAAAACCTCTATAATTGTTCCAACATTTATTCAATGTACCTGGGAGAGGATACATAATAAATAATTTGGGATGGGTGGATGGATGCTTTCAAAAACCAGTATGGAGATAAATGTATCTGACCTTAGTCTTCCATTTTAAACTTTCCCTTAAATCCATTACAAGCACTATGAGGACATCTACTTGCAATGAAATAGTTTTTTCGTTTCCCTGGAATATGTTAGGGACCAGGGTGCAGAGATGCTTGATGAGTGTACAATGCTCACTAGGCTATTCTGTCCCTTCGTGCATTCTTCATTCCATTAAATGTTCCTACCCTGAAAAACAGGTGCCTATATTGAGATTCCCCTACCAATGAAAACAAGTAGATTTTGCGTGATGTTCTGCTATTTGCAAAGTAATCTTGCTATATACATATATTACCTAGAAAAACCTTATTTAAAATTGCAAACCACTTCTTCATATAGTCTTCATCTCCCAACTTTTCTTTCTTTTCCCCCCATAATACATATCATCTTCTGGCATATTATATAATTTATTTACATGTTTTGTTTATTGTCTATCTCTTCTCTGTCTCCTTACCCCCAACCACCCACACCCATATACACTAAATACAAGCTCTATGAGAGAAAGGAATGTTGTTTAATTTTTTCACCACTGAAACCCCACTGTTTAAAACAGAGCCTGGTACATAATAAACATTTGATAAAATTTTGTTAAATAACTGAATGAATGTAGTCTTTTCAATATTTTTACATTGCTTGAATGGATGAAATTTGAGGATGAGAAAGATTGTTTTTTGTTTTTTGTTTTTTTTGTATACTAAGAGGACACCACCAGTTTTCCCAGTTTTATGGATGATGTTATTGCTTTGGCAAATAAATTCAGTGGCATAGCAGTAATGGCAATAACTCTTCATGTCCTACAGAGACACAGTTCTCCAGATTCTAGGGTGAACAGCTCTTTAGCACAGGTCAGGCTGTTTCACTTCCCTTGATCTTTGCCGACATTACTAGGGGTCATCATCACAGGTTGAAATTGAAGGTAGAGGTGGGGAACGACATTGTATACAGTGAGTAGAGCCACGAATTTTCATTGAAAAGTTTTCAAAATCGTGGTAAATTTATCTGCAAAGAGAATTTATGTAACTTGACGTATAGTCAATACTACCATAAAAGATGTTCTGCCCCAACTTGTTTTATGAAATGCTTTTGCAGCAGCGCTGTATAACTAGAACTATTGGCATTATTCCATAGGAAAATTGATTCTCATTCTCTGAGTACGTGATGCCTTTGTAGGAAAGAAATTTGGACTCTCTCTCAGCTTGAGCAGGCTCAATGACAATGCAAAGAACTAAAATGAAAAGGAGGTTGGTCTTATCTTTCTTACCTTCTCTTGCCCTCATTCTGTCTCTGCTCCGCCCACACCACAGTTTGCAGCCCCAACTGCCCCCGACAATCCAGTCTTGCTTCCATTACATCTCTTTCACTGTTGGAGGTGGGGTGGAGTAGGAAATATGTTTAAAAAAAAAGGAGACCCCTTTTAAAAAATACCTCCTGTTGGGACACCTGGATGGCTCAGTCAGTTAAGCCTCTGACTCTTGATTTCCACTCAGGTCATGATCTCCCACATAGGGCTCCATGCTGGGGGCGTGGATTTGCTTAAGATTCTCTCCCCTCTGCCGCTCCCCTCTTCCCTCTCTTAAAAAAAGAAACCAACAACAACAAAAAAAAACCCTTGTTCCTAAACACCTCTCTTGGTTGTCACCGTCCTCTGTGAGGCAGGTGTCCTAGGGCTGCTCCCCCAAGGGCACATGTGTGGGTTCTTCAAGAGAATGTACAGTGGTCTTTGCTGATATAAAAGATACTCTCCAGCATAATCTCCCCAGTTCACTCTCTTCACCTTTTGCTTTTTGGATATATCTACCTCAGTGGGTATCTCTGCCATCAGGTACTCAGAAGATAACTACAGCCCAACTTCTTTCCACAGAGTCTACCTAACCCCCCATCCTTGTCACACCAAGCATTGAAAATGCTTTTCACACTTCTTTTCACTATCTTCTCTACCATCTCTTCCCTCCTCCTCTCTCCCTGTTCTACTAGGTATGGGGACCAGAACAACAAACATATGCTTCAACAGATAGCCATCTAGGACTTGAGCTAGCTGCTCCCTTGTTTCCCCCTTGTTTATAGAGGAGGGAGTGTAGTAGTGACTAAGAGATTAAGTGCTTGTACCAGACTGCTTGAGTTCAAATCCCAGTGCCTCCATTTATTGCTCCTATGACACCCAGCAAGTTTTCAATTTCTCTGTACCTCAGACACCTCATCTACAAAATGGAGATAAAATAGTTCCTACCACACAGGGTTATTTTGACGATTGAATAAGTTAATATATGTCATACTCTTATAATAGTACTTGATAAAAAGAACCATTTACTATGTGTTATCTATTATTAACCCCCAATTTTTATTAGTGGTTGTTTTAAAATCACTTTTTTTTTTTTTTTGACCAGGGGAATATGACTCTCATCCCACACCACTCCTGCCAAAAAGACATGGAAAAAATTCAGCACTCTTTTTAGGCAGTGGGCCACTCTGACTCTCCTGCTCATTTTTGAACACCATCCTCTCTTTCCTGGACTGCCATGATAGCACCTTAACCTGACCCCTCACCTCCCTCCAGTCCGTTCTCCCTCCTGGAACCATGCGGATTTCCTTAAAGCAGAGGTCAGAGTGCTTTTTCCTATAAATGTTCAGATAGTAAATATTTAAGTTTTGTAGGACGAGAGGCAAAATCAAGGATATTGTGTAGGTACTCTTATAAAAAGAGAAAAGACGAATTTTCACAAAATTTTTGCTGACAGAATTCAAACTATAATAATAATTGAATACAGTTTTCCTATAATACAGGTATACTAATGGAAAGAAAGTAATTTTGAGGGAATAACGTTTTCTCCATTGGGATTTAAGGTAGTGTTCTCTACCATCAAAACTGATGGCAAATGTTCATTTGTCAAAGCTGATATGAAATAGAATTTCACATTTCGTCTTCGAAAATGTCTTTTCACAAAAATTAATACTGAAATGACTACCCAACGAATTTACATATATTGAAGCTTAAAGGTTACTTAAAAGACACACGGATTTTTCTTCTTTTGATATACAAGCATGTAGAGGTGCCTGTGTGGCTCAGTCAGTTAAGCATCTGCCTTTGGCTCAAGTCAGGATCCCAGGGTCCTGGGATCAAGCCCCGAATCAGGCTTCTTGCTCAGTGGGGAGTCTGCTTCTCCCTCTTCCTGTCACTCCCCACTGCTCATGGTCTCTCTCTCTCTCTCTCTCTCTGTCAAATAAATAAATAAAATCTTTAAAAAATGTATTTGGTCATGTATATTGAATGGACAAATGAGAGAAACCTCACAGTAAAGGGAACGGTTTCTGCCCCTCTCAGTACTTCAAGATAGACTCTATGACAGTCCCCACAGTGACTGATTGCCATACCTCCCGCTTCCTCAAGACATAATATAATGCCAAAGAAGCATTAAGTGTTTCCAGGAGTTGTTACCATACCTTTCATAAGAATCAAACCATTAGGGGCACCTGGGTGGCTCAGTTGGTTAAGCATCTGCCTTAGCTCAGATCATGATCCCAGGGTTCTGGGATGGAGCCTGAGTCAGGCTCCCTACTCAGCAGGGAGCCTGCTTCTCCCTCTGCCCCTCCTCCTGCTTGTGTTCCCCCTCTCACTGTTTCTCTGTCAAATAAATAAATAAAATCTTCCAAAAAAAAAAAAAGAATCAAACCTTTAAAGATGTGGGATAACGGGGCGCCTGGGTGGCTCAGTGGGTTAAAGCCTCTGCCTTCGGCTCAGGTCATGATCTCAGGGTCCTGGGATCGAGCCCCGCATCGGGCTCTCTGCTCAGCGAGGAGCCTGCTTCCCCCTCTCTCTCTGTCTGCCTCTCTGCCTACTTGTGATCTCTCTCTCTCTGTCAAATAAATAAATAAAATCTTTAAAAAAAAAAAGATGTGGGATAACATATCAGATACAGAGCAAGAAAATTAAAGTCAGCACAATGCACACCTGTTAGTATAAAACACTCAACCATGCTCTTTTCAAAGTATTTTCATTTAAGTGGCATAGATAGATATTAGAACCAAAAGGTGTTGCAGAAACTATCAAAATATCAAAAGCAAAATCAATTGATTTTAGAAATCTCCTTCCGAAGCTGGAAAATTGAGACAAAAATAATGGGAAAATTTCTTGAACAAATTATATTAGGAATATTTTTGCAACATGAAAGAAAACATCTTAGAGTATATTACCAATGTATCTGTTACAATCCAAATTTTAAGATAATATAGCAATTATATATGCCTTGTTGTTTAGTAGAGCAAAGCTCAGTTAGGAAATAATCTTCAGTTTCATATATCACTTATCTAAAAGTGAGAAACTGGAGCACCTGGGTGGCTCAGTCAGTTAAGCGTCTGCCTTCAGCTCAGGTCATGATCCCAGGGTCCTGGGATGGAGTCCCACTTTGGGTTCCCTGCTCATCCAGGAGCCTGCTTCTCTCTGCCCCTCCCCTGCTGCTCACGCTCTCTCTTTCTCTCTCTCTCTCTCTCTGTCTGAAATAAATAAATAAAATCTTAAAATAAATAAATAATTAAATAAAATCAGAGTGAAAATTTTTAATCTGATTGTTAAAGAAATTTAAAAAGCCTATGTAGAAAGTAAGAGTATATACACAAAGAAATGCATTAAAGGAATAAAACAGTAAGAACTGACCTAAAAGGGGAATTGAATTGTTTCCCAATATCTCAATATTATGCTAGAGTTTAAAGAAAAAAAAAAGACCACTTGCAATAAATAAACAATGTTTGTGAAAAATTTAATGTGCTCCAATAAAAAAATTTTATAGGAGTACTCATAATTCTTTTTTTAAACATAGGTTAAAAAAATGTTTTTTCTTCTATCTCAGGAAACATCAGAATCTGTCCTTGAAATAAGAACAAGATCTGTCTTATATAAGAACAGAGGGTTTTATGCTCATGAGCAAAAGATGTGGTATTTTGCTACAATAATTATGAAAAAATCATTGAAGCCAAAGAGAATTGCGTAAAATACCTGAGAGGTTCTTAGCAATGTGACAATACCAGTTGCTTGAGAGTGATTATGTCACTCATAGAGATACAGGATAAGAGTCATTTTGATGAGGACCTTATTGCAGTAATAACGCAGTAGTAGCAGCGCAATGTCCCTAATCTAAAGACATTAGTCATAGGAAATAGAAAAGGTAAGTACATTTCTGCAGGGCTTTCTGTGCTAAGGGCTCTTCCAAAGGTAAGAGTTATTCCAAAGTGTTATCTTAGATGCTGTTATAATATGAAAATATTATAACACGATCACAATGGAAGAAGAATAAGCTAATGAGAATGATGGCTAGAAGTGCTTATCGTAGTAGTTCCAGCTGCTACAAAGCATTCTATATGCCATCTAGCTACCTGTATTTGATGGATAGTAGTTGATTTCTCCTAAAATAATCCAGTGAAGTAGGTACTATTATAGAGAAGAGAAAACAGGAGTGAAGAAATTTGCTCCAGGTTATTCGGAGGCAAGCACTGATGCCTGTATTTGATTCCAGACCTTCTGCCACACTGCTTTCCACTACACTAGCTGTTAAAGCAGCAGCTGTATAGACCGGGGACGCCTGGGTGGCTCAGTCGGTTGAGTGTCCAACTCTTGATTTCGGTTCAGGTCACGATCTCAGGGTCATGATGTCAGCGTCATGAGATGGAGCCCCACGTCAGGCTCTGCACTGGGTATGGAGCCTGCTTTTGAGCTTTTGATTCTCTCTCTCCTCTCTCTCTGCCCCTGCCCTCCTCTCCCTCTCTCTTAAAAAAAAAAAAAAAGCAGCAGCTCTATACTGTATATACCCAAACAAAATGAAAGCCCCTGGACAATAGTATGTTAGAAAATCATAATAATGTTAACAATACCTAACACTTGTATCATGCTTACCATGTGTCAGACACTATTCTAATCATTATTGTAATATATAGTTAGAACTATTTCACATATGAGGAAACTGTAGCACCCGTCAGCTCAAAGATCTCTTCCTTAGAGAAGACCTTTCCTAAGTTCAGTACACACACACACACACACACACACACACACTCAATCAAATTGTCTTAATGTGCAGTACTGTCACAATTGTTATTTTACAATTATTATGTAATTACTTGAGTAATGTCCTTCTCCTCTACAAGACTATAGCAGTAGGATGTTCAGAACTCTGACTTGCTTTGTGACTTGTCTTGGGTTGTGTTCCTTGAGACAAAGAACTGTATGAAAATAATTTGCTGGGGAAAGATTCCAGGAAGTACCAATAGGGAGTGAAAAAGTAAGACAGGGGAAGGACCAAGACAAGAGAGGGTACATTACCGAAGAGTTTACCATTGTGAGGAATTGAAGCTCACTCTTTTAATGTCCTCTGGAGGACTCTACAGACCACCTCTCAGAGTTATTCTGCCTGAGAGGTAAGGAAATTAGGAAGTTTTGCTATCAACTCCACCCATAATTGGTTGAGGACCACTCCAGGGATATTAACTTCCATTCATTTCCGGCCTATTCCACACACAAGCCAAGCATTGCTACAACCAGCGAAAGTACTCAGGCAGCTTGCTGACAGATGTTTGCCGCCACCAATGTGTATAGAGTTAGTGCCGGGAAGACATAAATGTCGACTGACAGCTTTTGCTACAGCCCAGCCCTCGAAACACTCATGATCCAAATTAAATGTACTCCATTCTCGGTCCTACCACAGACATTTAAAATGGATAACTGTCACAATTTCTTTTGAAAAAAAGAGAAAGACAATAGGAAGATTAGTGTACAGACTACAATCCCTGTTGCACGGATGTATTTGTTGAGGCTCCCTCCTCCCTCCTCCACCACCTGTTCTAGGTTATGATCAAACTCCAACAGCACTTCAACTAGTCTAGGTCTGCTGCCTCTGTGGGTTGATGCCAACCTGTTTCACAACTAAGGGGTCTAAACCCCTGATATAAAGTCCTTGTCAGCGCTGTGGTTGCTGGAGTAGCCTATTTGCTCTTTTCACTGAGCATAATAGCATCAAGAGACTTCATAGTGACTCCCATTATCTGTCAGTGGAGTATTGAATTTCTTTGCCTGATATTTTTGGGATGAGAAGCCCTAAATAAATAGGCATAAGCCATAGCTTGGGGCCTAGGGGACCCTTTCTTATGCCCCTGTTAAGAAGTATCACCCTCAGTCCCCTGGAAACCAGAACCTCTAAGCACTCAGAGCACACAGGAAGCACAAATTCTGCAAGTGAGACTTTAGGAATGATGGGGAGAGGGACCACTCCTCATTCTACAGTGTCACAGCAACTCAACAAATCCCCCCCCGCCCCCAGTACAGAAACAGCACCAGCATCACGGTTTGATGATCATGGTCATAGAATGTCATTGGCAGTGATGGTAGGAAAGTAAGAGTTGCATTAAAGTAATGCTGACAGATGCCATGGAGGGAATGAACATGAAATACAATGATAAGTTTTGGATGTACCCATGTTTGGATTTTTTCATTGATTCTGAATTCATTTTCTAGAGAATACTTTCTGTGTTATAACTTTGTAATTTCAGATTTCTACAGAAGAGCTCTACAGATCTCAGGAGTGATCTATGACACATTTTTTTAAACTTTTATTTGACACATTTTAATTGAGTTCTGTTGACAAGAAAGAGTAGCTAATGGACTGTGCTAGGGTTAAGGAATTGATAACAACAACAATAATAATAGCAACATCTGATTCTTAACTGCTTGCTATGTGCCATTCTCCCTGCTATGTTTTTTATATGCCTCTAACTTGCATGTCTCAAGCTTCACTGGTTAGTGAAACAAATAGGGTCACATTTATAAGGAAATGCCAAATCATGATGTTAAAAAATTCTAGATATTTTTCCAAGTGGTCTTTTCACAATTATCACCAGGAATTCCCAGTGGCCCTTCCATGAGTAGTTCGAATGTGACTTACTGTAGAATGCTAAGCCCAGTTATTCCCCTGCCTCCACTTAATGATACATTCCTTCTGCCTCTCCCCATTTTTGTACCCCTCTCGGAGTCTCTAATGAGGGCAGGTGAGCGATGCTTGTGGCTCTGCACTCACTGCTGTCTTTGTCAACCTCTGCCCCATTGCCTGCAGCCAGATCTGCCACCAGAAGTTGAAGTTGATACTTGCTTACTAGTGAATCCACTGTACTCTTGTTTCACATCAAATATCCACATTTTTCTGGTCCCTGCCCTTCATCTCTCGCTGGAACCAAGGTGGAGCTTGCTCAGTACACATGCAGGGCACCCCAGAAGGTGGAGATCCAATCTAAACCCTTAAGATGTCTACCTCATTCATGGGGACCTTTTCTAAAAGGCCTTGTTTATAATGGTCTGCTATTTAGTCACAAGACTTTTATCTCCCCTACCCTATGTAAATCATGTGTGTCTACATATGCCCAAAATAAATTGTAGCAATGGGCAAGTTTTAAATTCTTTCTCAACAGTCTGAGGGATCCTAGGCAAAGAATAGGATATAACCAAGCCTCGGACATTTTCAGACCAGTAATCTAACTGAGGTGGAGAGATGAAGCAGAGTTACCTAAGCACATAAAATCCCATGCAAGTCTTAGCTTCAGATCCTGCTACACACCTATTTTCTCATTTAATCCTCAGTCAACACTCTGAGATAACTGATATCATCTTTGTTTGGGAATAAGGAAGCCAAGACACCTTAACTTGTCTAAAGCAACATGCTTAGCAATGGTAAAATGTAGATTTGCAGTTTGGAGGGGGGCAAAGAAAGATTCCATCTCTCTAGTGTTAGTATCACCCAAATCACTAACTAGGAGAGTATTCAAAGCAAGAATTGGCTAAGACTTTTAACAATTTGTGGGTACAGTATAGCTCCACCTTCTTCAGCACCAATCTAATATCCTTAAAGACACCTTACTACACCTTAATGTATTCTTTCTTTAGTATGTACCCTTAGGTATCTAGAATACACATCAATATACTCTTAAAGTTCTTACTTTTCCCATGAGCCAAAAGATGATAATCTTTTATTCATGTTGAAGACTCTGCGCACATTTATAACACTCACGCTAGAAGTTGTTTGGGGGAAAGCCCAGATAAAATTAAATCATCTTTCAAATATTGAAATTAATTCCAATTTCAGCCTTTCAAGGCATACGTCCAACAAAAGACCCAAACGCTTTCACCCTCTACATCTTTAAATAGTATTTGAAGTACAGCATGCCAAGCCAACAAAATCTTTGAGCTTAAGATTCTAATCTAGAACTTTTTATAACAGTAGATCCTTGTAGTGGCATAAACATTAGACTATTGTTGAGGTTCAGAGGCCCATTAACTCTTATGGCCAGAGCTTTCCCATGAGAAAGACGGAAAGAATATCATATGATTGTTGCCTACTTCAAAGACCCACATGCAAAGATTGGTGAAGCTGTTCTGGTTTCTTAAAGGGAACAAAGATAGCCCAACCTTTTTGTACTTGGAATCTTCAGGGAAGCAAACAAAATGCTCTTTGATAAATAGTTTGTTTATTCTTTACTTAAAGGAAACTTTCTTTTGCAGAATCAGAGCTAACCTATAAATACAACCCTCTAGTCCTTTTCCGTGTGAGGCTTGAAATTTGGGAGATCATTTTCCCTGGCATGTGTAGGATCTGAGCTCAAACAAAGAGAGCTGTGTTCGCTTTTTAAAATCAAATTATAGGCTTAAGTCTGTTCTTGAGGTGTCCTTTTGCTATCTTACACTTGACTAAGGATAAATTCAACATACAGTTTCTGTTTGTGGCAAAACAGTTTTATTTCCATGGTTTGTATTTGTGCTTTACTTTCTGCACAAAAAAGCATGTGGTTTAATATTCATCTACATGTTGCCCTCACTAATTCCAGTCCACTGTCTCCTTCCCTGTTTCTCTTGTCCCATCTTTGTCTGTCTCTGCCAGACTGTGAGCAAGGAGCCTTCGGCTTTACCTCATGCTCACTGATAATAGTCCTCCTTGGCGCTCGGTCTGGGCCCTGGGAGCAATCCTTTACCTTATCACTGCACTCCCCTCATTTTATTATTTCTCTGTACCTTTTCAACAATATGCTTTCTCTTTTCAATAATTGATTGCATTCATGATTTATGCCACTGGATTGAAAGGGATTTCTTTTTTAAGCAAAGAATGGTAGATTTTGAAAGACCTTAAATTCTCTAAATAAATTTCAAATTGGCATGAACTGCCATTCACCTTCACCTGGCAAGCAAATATATCATTCTTTACTGTGAGTCAAAGAAAATGGAATGTATTGAAACAAAGTAAGCCTTTTAAATATCACTGAATTGGTGTCAAGTTCAGCAACATTTAAAGTTGGCGTCCCAAACGAAATTTAGTGGAAGCTACTGTTGGTACCGCACAGAACACTAGCCTTGACTCTAGTCTCTGAATATGAGACCTGGCCAGGTTAACTGTGGGTCACCTGGCATCAGATAAAGCCAAAAGTAAATGGAAGAGTCCTAATTATAGATTGTAAATTATCTGTTCTTTTTGTGACTTTCTTCAGAATGATGACCCTGGAGCCATAAAATCTTGGCACCTTGTTTCAAAATAAAAAGTGTTTTGCTTTTTTCTTATATATTGAAGTAGTTCATGATCTTAAAATAGGTTTAGTGAAAAGGCAATAGCTTTCTATTATTTCTTCCCATTGATTACAACAAGGTCACAGGAAAATATCAAGACAAAGCTGTTTTGGTGTTTTTACTAATTTGGTTTGCCTTACATTCCATAGATGAGGACTTTCAAATAAATAAATTGCTTTTTCCTAATTCTTTCTTTTTCTTAGTAATTAATTGAGATTGTCAAATGTAGGCATACAGCTCAATCTTGCCAAAGGGCTGCTTGGGCCAAAACCTACTTATTTTTTCTGGGCTTCCCTTGTTCTTTCTAATTCCAGTTTACCAAGAGTAAAGTGCAGCACGATAGTGTCTTTCCCCAGAGACTTGGCATTTAACTAGATTAGGATTCTAAGGCAAATTAAATGCTTCATGGCCTGGGAGCTTAATTTCACTCTTGTTAATTAACTAGTCAGTGGATTGATTACAGAAGTTTAGCTTTACCAGGAAAAAAAAAAAAGACCTTGATTTTTCATATTTTATAGTAAGGGCATGTTAGAAAAATGACAATTTATTGAACCCAACCTGAATGTTAACCTCCTACAACATATACATTTCTAAACAATGAATGTCAAAGTTAAGACTGCTCCATGTTGGTGCATTAAGTACTTTGTATGATTTGAGGAACAACACAAGTTCTCTCACTGGTCTGCAAATCCCCTCTACCAACCCTCTGTGATCCCACCTAGCACAGTTAGATTGACATTATAACCTCCACCTGCCTGACACCTTGAGTTGCAGTACAAATATGTTGTTTACTGACAAGTAATTTGAAGTATCAAAAGAATATAAGCTTCTTACCTTAATGAACTGGTTCTTGTCAGTGAATTATCTCAGTGCATAGTAGAGAGCAAGAGGGAGGATACAAACACCCAAGCTCTGTACTGTGGTAAACCCACAAGTTTACTCTCAGTATTACATATGGGGGCACTAATCTATTTGTTGGTAAGGAAGAATGATAGAAAGTGAATGATGTCCAATGTCGATGAGTGGTAATGAGACTGGGCTACTAAAGGAGCTAAAACATATATACTAACTATTCTATTTAACCCCTTTCTCTAAAGAACATTATTTTTTCTTTTTTTTTTAAGATTTTATTTATTTATTTGACAGAGAGAGAGAGATCACAAGTAGGCAGAGCAGCAGGCAGAGAGAGGAGGAAGCAAGCTCCCCGCTGAGCAGAGAGCCCAATGTGGGACTCAATCCCAGGACCCTGAGATCATGACCCGAGTGGAAGGCAGAGGCTTAACCCACTGAGCCACCCAGATGCCCCAAAAACATTTCTTTTTCATTCATTCAATAAATATTCGCTGAGTGTCAACTATGTGCCAGAAAGCACCCCAGGCACTGAAAATTCAGCAGCGACATGAAGTGATTTCCACATTAGAATTGTCACTCTGGCTTCCAGGAGGAGAAAAGACATCAGGGAAACAAAATTGAAAGCAGAGGAGTGAGGCGGAAACTTATTTCAATTGTCCAGGAGAAAAATGATAATGGCTTGAAGTAAGACAGCAGTTGTGGAGTTAATGAGAAGTGATAAGAGTCGGGATACAGTCTGAAGGTAGAGCCAACAGAGTTTGCTGATGGATGGGAAGAGACGTAGGAGAGGCCTGAGCAAGGAGAAAGAGTAACATTTACAAAGATGAAAAGACTACCAGAGATTTTTGGTAAGAATCAAGATGTCTGTTTTGAGATGAGTGTGTGCTGTGGAGGGGACACCTAAACACATGAGTCAGAAATTCAGGAGAGAGGACTGTCTGGAAACATGAAGATGGGAGTGGCTGGCAGGTAGATGGTATTCAAATTTGAGTGTCTGCATGTGATCAACTAGGGAATGAATTTAGAAAGAAGAAGTCTAAATCATTGGGGAACTCCAAAAACCTAGAATTCGAGAAGAGAATGGGAGCTGGAAAAGAAGACTGAAAAAGACTGGTGAGATAGGATGAGAACCATGAGAGTTGAATGTCCTGCAAGCTAAGAAAAGGTTTCAAGAAGAGGGGAGAGGTCAACTGTGTTGAATAAAACAGAAAGTAGAGCAAGATGAGAAATTAGACTTGACTATTGATTTGGTTACAGAAAGTCAGGGAGAGGCTGACTTTCATGAGAGCAGCTTCATGCCAGCTATGAAAGCCTGTGTCATGACTTTCTTAGAGAGTGAGACGTGAACTAGTAGGAGCAGGAAATAGAAAGTTTCCAAGAAATTTTCAGTGAAAGAAAACAGAGATCTGAGACAGAAGCTGGAAAGACACGTTTAGCCAAGTGAAGTGTTTGTTGTTTGTGGGTATGCATTTAAAGAGGTCGGGTGTCTTTAGGTGGAAAAAAGGAACAATGGGCTGGAAGTAGAGAAACAAGAATAACTATCCTGCCTCTAGCTAGGGCCAGTGTAGGAGAAAACTGTCACCAAGTGGGAAGTCTGTGTGAGAAACAGTGTCCCCAAGGAACTGACAAGCTGGGGTTGGGAGGGGTAGAACTAAGAGCCTTAAGATGATGGACAGAGTTACAGAAAAAAAAGCTCTAGAAAGTCCGAGGCTCTTCTGTTGAATGTGGTCCACAAGACTGTAAAGAATGTTGATATTATATGACATTATATTCCTTACTTTGTCACTTCCGGGCTGCCTTTAATGTTTACTTTATTTATCATATTTTATAGTTTAAATAAATTTGGGCAAAAATAGTAGAGACAGAAATATGATACACAATGTGATACAGCAAGGGTCCCAGATGGCACTGAGAATTTAGAATATGTTTGTATTTAGATTGGGAGAAGGAAAGAGTCTAAAGGAGACTGAATTCCTCATGAGGCAGGAATGTGTAGCATTCTAAAGGTAGAGACTGAAGGATACAAGGCAACTACCATTAAGGCAGAAAGAACATCACGTGTATTTTTTCTCTTGTCCATCTACCTTTTCTAAGATTGGGGAGGATTAGGCGAGGAATTAAAAAATAGACATTTAATTCCAAGAGAATATAAGAATATAAACTTCAATATTCCCAATGATTTTGACTCATTTTCTTTTACTGCTAATATTTATCTATTTGAATTTGCCATGTTTATTCTATCCTTTAAAACTTTACTTTTAAAATACAAAAAAAGGAATTTTATTTAGACCTGAGACCTACTGAATTCCTTATAACTATTTATTTCATAATTTTTGGGCTCTTCAACTCATCTTTTCTACTTGTTTCCATTTCCCACTTCAGATAGAGTGAGTGCAATCGTATAAAGCTGTTCACTGGCTTGGATAAGAGAAGTATAGTACATATATGGACAAAGATTAAAAAATAGATTACTCACAAGTAGACTAGCAATTTAAGAACAACGAATTTAGCATCTAGAAAAAAACCAACGCTAACTTTTCCATTTGGAATCTTCTCAAGACTTCATGTATGCTTCATTGCTCTCATTTTTATTATGTATAATTTGATGAAAACCTGACTGTGCCTGAGATGTGTGAATATCTCTGCAGTCACTTACATCACTTAAAATCCTCAGATTACTTTTTGTTTCTGGTATTCCAATATAATATAACTATTTTTTCTCCCAGTTACTAGGGTGTTGGTTGAAAGGACATGATAAATATGTGTATTTCTCTTAAAACAAAGGTTAATGTTGAATGTTAATAAATTGTCTTTTTACTCAGACATGCAGTTTGTTCCCAGTAGCATCGTAGTGTTCTGGGAAAACACAGCCACACATCAGTACTTCTGGCTCCTCTCCTTCGCTCTGCCACCAAATGGAGTTGTAACTTGCATATTTCAGATAAATGACCACTTGCTGCTGAGTCAGATTGTTAATATTTTCTGATTAGGATAAATATTGAAGCCACCTCATGTTTAAAAATCGTGAACAGGGGCACTTAGGTGGCTCAGTTGTTGGGCATCTGCCTTCAGCTCTAGTCATGGTTCCAGTGTCTTGGGATCGAGTCCTGCATCGGGTTCCCTGCTCAGCGGGGAGCCTGCTTCTCCCTCCCCCACTCTCCCTGCTTGTGTTCCCTCTCTCACTGTATCTCTCTCTGTCAAATAAATAAAATCTTTAAAAAAATAAAAATAAAAATCCTGAACAATATCAAAGTAAGAAGGAAGGTGAGACTGGGTAACAATTTTACTATTTCTCCTAAATCATAGGGAACTGCTAGCAACAACAAACCTTGCAAAGAGGAAACTGGCATGTCAGCTCCAACCATTTAAAAGAAGGAATACTGACTCAGGCGAAAATCTGAAAAGTACAGCCAGAAAGATCAATATGACTCAACAGCTCCTAACCTTACTTCCCCTCAGAGAAAAAGTTATATACAAAGAAAGAAGACAAATAGACCACCCTCTAAGAAACCCATTTAAAACACACTTCCAGCCAATTTGTAGGAAAGTGAAAGTGTATGCGAAAATCCCAAATGACCAAGGCAACACTCAAGAATTTTTTCTTGTAGTCATCCATAATGTAATTTTATTAAATATTTCCTTAATAAGGCAAACATTTATCAGGGGCTGTCATAGTGACCTTATTAAGGGGGAAAGTTTAAGATAGAAAGCAATTAATTAACAAAGCAGAAGGGATAGTAAGTATGAGAAAATCTTAACTTCAGTTAAATTCTGGTGAATGAACAGAGGATTATGAGAAGTGGGACACCAGGCTACAAAGATCTCCAAGTAAGGTATCTCTCTGCTTCATCCCACTCCCCAGTTACTCCAGGAATAAAACAAATAAATATCACTTAGTTAATAGCTTAAAGAGGGAAGATGGAAATACGAGAAATATAGACTTGGTCCTTTAGCTTCTCTTCAAGCTAAAGTTCAGGGTTGCACTCTGCATCAGGAAAAGATAGGCAGCTTGAAACTTTCTGCCAGAGAGCATAGATATGAGCCTCAAATTGGCACAGATAATTATAGAAAGAGGGACAAACGTTCACTTTACATCAGAACTGAAGGAATATCTTAATAAGACTATTGTGTTATAAATGAGTAGACAAAAAAAAATACACGGCAAAGCCTCAATTTTAAAAACATCAGCACACACACAAAAGAAAAGTAGAATTAAAGAAACATATTATTTAAAGGATGAATATAGAGCCTCATAAGGAAGCAATCACAGCAAGAGAAAAGAACTTCCCCTACAAGTGCCTGCTACAATAGAATATAAAAAACAACAGGAATTCAATGAGAAACTTCAAAGATGAGATGAAGAAACAAAGGAATTAGTAAGACTGTAGAACTGAGAAAATCAATTAAAGACCAAAATAATACCCACAGAGAAATAAATGCATTACAAAAGCAAAATGAATTCTTAAAGAGTACAGAAAAATCTGTTTAAGAACAGAGGAAAAAATGCAAGTCAGCCCTGAGAATGGTGGTGGTCTAGGAAGAATGGATTCCCCACAAGAAAGAAGCTACATAGGAATGTGGAACAGATGTTAGGAAGGCAAAACAGCAGAAAACCACTAAGATAAATATGGAGGGTCACTGCATAATGATAACAGTTTAAATTCACTATGAAGATACAGCAATTTGCAGAAAATGAAAATCTAAACTTGGGTGAGCTATGGGAAAATTTGACAAATCCATGATCAGAGTGAAACTTTTCAATATGCTTCTCTCAGTTATCATATAAAATGTATAACATAGTATAATATAGTGGCTCAGTCAATTAAGCATCTGACTCTTGATTTCAACTCGGGTCATGATCTTGGAGTCACGAGATTGAGCCCCACATCAGTCTCCATGCTCAGCGTGAATCTGCTTGGGATTCTCTCTCTCCCTTTCTGTCCGCCTCTCCCCCTGCTCAGGCTCTCTAAATAATTAATTAATTAATTAATTAGAAAAAAATAATAGTGCTGGGCGCCTAGGTGGCTCAGTTGGTTAAATGTCTGCCTGCAGCTCAGATCATGATCCCAGCGTCCTGGGATCAAGTCCCATATCGGGCCCCCTGCTCAGTGAGAAACCTGCTTCTCTCTCTCTGGCTCCTTCTACTTGTGTGCTCCCTCTCTCTCTCTCTGTGTCAAATAATAAATAAAATCTTTTAAAAAATAAAAAAATTTAAAAAATAATAGTGCATAACAGTATAATATAGTACAATATAATATAATCCAATACAAAAAATACAATATAAAAATATGTTATCAACCATATTCTGTAACCACAATGTAATTAATAAGTATCAAAAATGTAAATGAAAATTCCCGTATACTTGGAGAATTTTTTAAAAATATGTCTAAATAGGGGTGCCTGGGTGGCTCAGTGGGTCAAAGCCTCTGCCTTCAGCTCAGGTCATCATCTCAGGGTCCTGGGATCGAGCCCCGCATCGGGCTCTCTGCTCAGCAGGGAGCCTGCTTCTCCCTCTCTCTCTGCCTGCCTCTCTGCCTACTTGTGATCTCTCTCTGTCAAATAAATAAATAAAAATGTTAAAAAAAAAAAAGAGCTTCCTGTCTCGTTAAAAAAAAATAACATTTCTAAATATATCATGGGTGAAAATAATGTTCACAGATATATAAAATTACTTTGAGGGACACCTGGGTGGCTCAGTTGGTTAAGCGGCTGCCTTCGACTCAGGTCATGATCCCAGGGTCCTGGGATCGAGAACTGCATCGGGCTCCTTGCTGAGCAAGGAGCCTGCTTCTCCCTCTGCCTCTGCCTGCCCCTCTGCCTGCTTGTGCTCTTTCTCTCTCTGACAAATAAATAAATAAAATCTTAAAAAATAAATTAATTAATTAAATAAAATAAAATTAAAATACTTTGTATAAATAGTAAAGGAAATGTTATATATCAAAACTTGATTTAAAAAGTAATATTAAAAATACTTTATCAAAATGATTATATTAGAAATAAGAAAGGCTAGAAATTCATGAATAGTGATCATTAGAATAGTGATCATTAGATCTTATTAGTGATCACTAATAAGAATCATTAGTGAAGGAGGATGTTACAAATAATAAATACATACTTATAACCAGTTACAAATATCAACAAAAGGCTCATAGAAAATTGCAAAATTAATGAGGACTATGAGTAGTAGTCCTTTCTCCTAAAGAAAGAGGAGAGAGTCTATTTTTCCCTATATACCTTTCTCCTGCTAATTTATATAGGAATTTAGATAGGATAAATTCTTTGCTGGTAACTTGATAATTTATTCTATAGCTTACAAAATACCAAGTGATTGTAACTACCCCGGAGTAAAAATGAACATTACCTAGAAAGAGATGCAGACACAGATGAGATTTGGGGCTTTCCCTTTGAAGACAGAATAAGTGAGTTTTCATTTGAGCAAAGGATAGTTGGGACACCTGGGTGGCTCAGTTGGTTAAGTGTCTGACTCTTGAGGCGCCTGGGTGGCTCAGTGGGTTAAGCCTCTGCCTTCAGCTCAGGTCATGATCTCAGGGTCCTGGGATCAAGCCCCGCATCGGGCTCTCTGTTCAGCAGGGAGCCTGCCTCCCTCTCTCTCTGCCTGCCTCTCTGCCTACTTGTGATATCTCTCTCTGTCAAATAAATAAATAAAATCTTTAAATAAATAAATAAATAAATAAATAAATAAGTGTCTGACTCTTGATTTCAGCTCAGGTCACGATCTCAGGACCGTGAGATGGAGCCAGCCCCTGGTGGCCCAGCGTTAGCTTGGTGATCAGCACAGAGTCTGCCTGAGATCTTTCTCCCTCTTCCTCTGCCCCTCCCCACCCTCACTCTCTCTCAAAAAAAAAAAAAAAAAGATAGTTAAATCATATTAAGCATATTGTTCTTGCCTTTATGTCATTCTTATTCTTGTTTAAAAGCTTGGGTGCGGAAATGTTTGAATGGATATTGAGCAGCAGACAGTGGGCTTAGTTGACTCATTCAACACTCATTCCAACTCACTTCTAGTTTGCCTTTCTTGTTCTCTAAAGACTGGAAAACTAAAGATTATATTTCCTAGAATCCTATGCATCTGGGCTTCAAGTAAGTGATCTGCATTCTATATCTATAAGATTCGGACTTAGTATTAGCAAGAAAAAAGGCAGCAACACATGAAAGAAGAAAACGTTGGTTCTTCTTTAGCGGGTGCGATAGTTTATTTATGTGTCCACTTGGCTAGGCCATGATGCCCAGTGTTTAGTCAAACAGCAGTCTAAATGTTGTTGTGAAGATATTTTTTAGATGTGATTAAGATTTATAATCGATAGCCTTTGTGTGAAACAAATTACTCCCTATAATGTGGCTAAGCTTCATCTAATCAGTTGAAGGCCTTCACAGCAAAGACTAGGGTTTCTCATGAAAGAAGCAATTTGCCATCAAGACTGCAACATAGAGACCTACCCACCTGCTGGCCTGTTCTGCTGATTTCAGTTTAATACTGCAACATTAAACCCTACCTGAATTTCTGGACTGCTGACCTGACTTAACAGATTTCAAAATTGCCAGCTTCTACCACCCCACAATTACATGAGCCAATTCCATAAGTAAATTGAGAGACACGGAGACAGAGACAGGGAGACAGGTCACAGCAGATGAGGTGTTTGGGCTAGAACAGTCCAAGGTGTGTGTGAGTGGGTATTTTGATCCTTACATTTCAGCCACGCCAAACTAACAGGCTCCAGATTCCTTTGAATACATTTCCTTTTTCTGGAATGCCCATCAGCTCACACCCGTCCATGTCAGCTGAAGGCCTCCATCTCACACTCAACTATAACCTTCTCTAGAATAATTCCTTGAAACTCTAACCAGTGAAAAACTCTCTTCTATGTGTGCAGAGTACTTTTTCCATGTTTATTATGGGATGTATATTATTATTACAATTATTATTTAACATACCTATCAATTCTTCTCTTGTCAAACACACTAGACTATGAGTTTGTAAAGGACAGAGAACGTATGTTGTTTTTTTGTGTGTGTTTTTTAAAATCTAAAGTCTTACTTGGAACATAATAGTTTCCTGATGCTTTGCTGAATTAATGAATGACTGAGTGATTTAATTTTTGTAGCAGCAACAATTTTCACACGTCCCAGTTTCTCTTAATCTGCGCATTCTTACTGATTCCATGGCAACAAAGTGCTTAAGTAACCTCAGAGGCTATTGCTCACTCCCAGTAACACCAGCTGAAAGGGTCATGTGTAAAAGCTTTCAGAGGAAACACAGAGGTAAAAAGCTTGCTAAATCCATGTTGCTTATGTTAATCAAATGCTCAGAGAAATACATAAAAGAATAGTTTACTTATAAACACTAATGCATTGGACTCCCATCAGCTTGCCTGTAGCTTATTTCTCACTAGTTGCCAAGCTCAGAGGCTTCAGAATCAAGTGAACTTGAACTCAGAAACACACCTCCACCACAAACTAAGCTGCAGAGATCTTCGGACCCTTACCTGACCTCTCCGAGTTTCACTTCCCTCATCCAGGAAATAACTTATACATACGTACCTCAACAAAACGTCACTGGAGTTAGGTGTGTAAAATAATTACTATAGTATCTGGCACATAATAAAAGCTAAATAACTGTTAACCGCATAGATTATGATTATTGTAGTATATAAATTAAAGAAGAATTTGTAGAGATTAATGCCTGTGAAGAGACAGTTTTATAGCCCATTGATACATCTTTAAAGCACATATACGTATTATTTGGTTGTAAAAACTACACCCATATCTTATTTATGTGTAAATGTGTAAAAATAAAATAAAATAAAATAATATAATGGGTAACACGAAGTCAAAGGATAATGCCTTTATCATACGACTTCATACTTATTAATTATTTCTTCTCTGTGGACAGAGGTATACTACTTCATTATCTCTTATAATATTCTTGATTGGTTAGTGAATAATCTTATGCTACTTCTACTAACAAATACATCTACAATAGTTAATAGTCACTTGCTAAACAATAGGCATAAAAAGACAATGGTTATTTCTGGAAGAAAAAGAACACAAGAAGAGCAAAGTTCCCCTGGCTTTGATCTGCAAATATGTCTTTGACATACAGCATTTTGGAAGCAATGAGCCAGATTATCTTTCTGCTGAGATGGTCTAGGCACAGAATTCCCTAAAGGTAAGAATAGCAAAATGACTGATTACACTATTTTTAGCGGCATAGTTTGTTAATAAAAATTAGGGATCTCAAGAATACCTCAGTCTCTGCACCATCTAAGAGCACCCTCATAAAGGCATTTGCCATGTTTGTAATTTTAAACCAAAGTGTGAGTTAACTTGATTACTATGTTTGCAGTATCTACTTTAGCGTTTCCATCTAAAGTAAGTAAAGTTAAAAGAGCATACTGAAAGGAATTATAGCACAAAACACGAAGGCATCCTTCTGTTGGTTTGCAAATTCAGGAGCTTCTTGGATGAAATCTGAAACTGGCCCCCATGCTGACAAGGAAGGAACAAATAGGCAGACACTTCACACAGGTAGGTGGCAGGGTTAATAAGCAAGGGAACTTACATACAAGGCTTGTCTTGGGCAGCAGCAAGATGGGTAGATTTCCACACCTGCCCACCAGAATCTTAAAACTGTGCATAGAAGCTAGGTTCAGTCATTTATTCAGTCCAGATGGTCTCAACAACACATTGCTCTCATAAGGCTGCATCCTTGAAAACAGGCTCGCATGGCGGGAACAGTGGGCAGAATGCTGCACATTCCAAGAAGAGGGGAGGCTATGAGGAGCCTCTGATTGCTGAATCTAGCTCACTAGTCAACCAGAGGTCACATCTCCTTGACAAACTCCTCCAACACCTTCCCTCTAAGAAGCAGATAAACACAACTAATTACTCTGAAAGAAGAGATTTTATGAATAACTTAAGCAAATTAGAAGCAAACTGAAATCAGGTAACCACTACCTCAAAGAAATGACACTTTTTTCTTTCCGCTCGTTAAGGCATTAACCTGGGTGCCCACGGGTAGTGATTGGCGTATTTGTCCTCTTTCCATTCTTTTTTTCTAGCTCCAATTCAGTTAAAGTTTAGTTTTAAAGCATATACTCCGTTTGGATGGAACTTGCAGTAGGGGTGATAATCTAACTGGTATGTCTTTTGAACTGTGCAGATTATCTGGGAGGAAGTTACTGCAGCAAGAACAATGAAGACCTTCCTATTAAACAGGAAGAATTGTAATTATATAATCTCATGAGGTAGGTGTTATAAAACCCATTTTACAGATGATATAACTAATGCTCAAAGAGATGAAGTCAGCTGCCCAAGTTTACATATGTAATAGATAGCAGAGCTAGGACTCAAAGCCAAATAGGTCTGGTTCTAAATCTCAAGGCTGTATCATTAATGTCATTTAATGAATCCATTGTGCTCAGTGATTGATTCTTCTGAGAATTATCTTTCAGTTCTGAGAAACTAAAATGTATAATAATTTGAGGCAGACAAAAACATATTTCAAGCCTTACATGTATTAACATAAGCCAAATAATCCAAATGTCTAGGGTCTGCTAGATGTGTAAGAATGCAGGAAATACATTGATATGCCCACATACGGGCAATAAAAGTAAAGACAGATATATTGAATGCACTTATGTTAAAAACTGTCTGTCTTTCAGGGCGCCTGGGTGGCTCAGTCAGTTAAGCATCTGCCTTCAGCTCAGGTCATGATCCCGGGTTCCTGGGATTGAGCCCCACATCAGGCTCCCTGCCCAGTGGGGAGCCTACTTCTCGCTCTGCCCCTCCCCCGATTGTGCACACTCTCTCTCTCTCTCTCTCTCTCTCTCTCTCTGTCAAATAAATAAATAAAATCTTTAAAAATATTTTAAAAACTTTCTTTGAATATTTATCATTACTCAGAAAATGATTATCTCTAACGTCAGTACTGGGTAATATGCCCGCTATCATTCAATAAATATTGACAATACAGTACATGCTGAGTATTGGGCTAAGCTCTGAAGACTCATTAGAGAACAGAAGCAGATGTAGCACCTGTCCTCAAAGAGCTTAGAGTCCAGTCAAGGTGACAAATCTAAAGTTATAATTATGGTTGGTGTCATTAGAGAGAGTTGCACAGTGTTATGAGAGTGGGTAAAAGGTTATTCATGGTCATGGGTGGCTGGGTTGGAATTTGAAGGAAAAATAAAAGTTTATTGGATGACAAGGAGACAGAAGAGTTTTCCTGATGGGAAAAGAACAAAGGTCCAGAGTGAGAGAGAGACAGCTTAATAGGTGTGAAAGACTGAAAGAAGGCCAGTCATGCTTACAGGACTGAGATGGGATGAGGGACTATTGGAGAGGGGGATGGGCCAGACCACTCAGGGCTTTGACCTATGTTTAATAATTTATTTTTAAACCTAAAAATAATCTTTAGACATTGGAGGATTTTAAGAGGGAGAATGGCATAATCCAGTTTGCATTTCAGAAAAATAGCTCAGCTTGAGTATGCACAAGGAATCTGAGAAGGTCCAAAGATAAAGCAGGCTGCCAGTAAGAAGGCCATTCTGTTTAGTACTCTCTCCTAGGCAGTAAGTCATGGTAGCTGCTACTAAGGTGGTAGTGGGAGTAAAAGGATAAAATATTTAAGAGATGTTTAGTCAATATTTAGGAGGTGCTGAAGGGATATGGAGGTAAGAAAGCAGAAAGTATCAAGGTGACTCATAAGTTTTGGGCCTAAGAGCTGAGTGAAGGCTGTTCCTTCTAAGACAGAGGAACTGGAAGAGGATCATTTAAGGAGTTAAACCACTAGTTTTTGGTGTGCAGATTGAGACTTAGATGAGAAGTCAAATGGGCCACATGGACATAAGCATCTTCATCTGAAAGGAAAGTCGAATAAGTGAGCCATGATTCCTTGGGAAAAGGATGCAAAGCTAGAAATCTGACGTTTTTACATGTTTTTTGGAGACAAGGCATTTACGTCAAGAGCATTCATTCATGTATCTGATGTAAAACTAATTTGATTATTTTCAAATTGGTTTCATTGATGGTTCTTCAGGGATGCATTTGGTTCAGGTCTCATGTCTCTTTCCATTCAGTCACCTCCATTGCCTTAAGAATAAACTCTCTCCTTAGAGTCCATGTTAACTTTAAGTTATAAAAACTCAACTCCCTTTGTTCTGGTACTGACCAGACATGAAATAATTTCTTTAAATTAAAGAGTAATATTTAAATTATGGTTAAAGAAGACTTTCAAGTTTAGGTAGCAATCATCAATAACCACGTTTCTCTCTTACTTCAGGAATGTTGGAATAACTTAAGGTCTAACTCATAGTTATCATCAATATAAAATATTACCACTCAAATATAATTCATATCATTTTGAAATGATTGAGCTGTATGACACTCTTTTACCTTTGAATATCTATTGTGCAGCCTTCCAATTGCTTTTCATATATATATTTGAGTATGTATATATAAAATGTATATATGTGTATATGTTATGTCACACATATATACATCACATTGATAAAATAATGCATTTGTTGAAATTAACTTTTAAGATTATTAATTTAGAAATGCTATCTCCCATCTATTTTAATGTTTTAAATTACACCCTACCATTTTCTCTATTATTCAAGTGGAGCAAACTTTGGGTAGAAAAATGGAAAATTTTCTCTTAGACACTCTCCAGAGGAAGGAAAAGGCAATTCAGAGAGATCTATAAAGTATGAATGAATAATTTTGGTTTATCTGGAGTTTTCACTAACCGTCAGAGTTTTCACTAACAGTGAGAAAGGCAGTTTCAGATATTTGGGCTACCTTAAGAAAAATGGATTTTTTAAAAATCCTAAGTATCATCCATAAAATCAGATGATCCTTCCATAAAGCTTTAGGGTAAAGGGAGATTAAACACAAACCATATTCTCTATTAATCATACATTTTCTTAGGTCTCATCTTATACCAATTTTTATCACCATAAAGCATTCTTTACACACCTATAAGCTGACAACCCCTGAGATAGTCCACGAATTCAAATAAACACCAAGATTGTCTAAAAACAGGGAAAGTTTCTTCAAAGGCTACTACCTGAACATGTCAATTTAAGGAAATTCCACGAATTTCCATTGCCCCTTATCAGATGTTATAGATGGCAAAAGATACCCTGTCCCCTAGCTCCTCTGCCTTCGCCTTCTAGTGAGGTCTCACAACTACCAATCATTCATTTAATACTCACTAATTCATTTACTAGATATTAACTCATTAATATTTCCAGCTTATGTTTTCTTTGTACATTTGATGAACTGGCCACACATGAAATTCTGATGCTAAAATCGTGAAAAGGACGATCCCTCAAGCATCAGCTAGGAAGAGAAAGAGATAATGAACACAGAACTGCAAATACTGTGCAAAACACCATCTGAGAGGTATGCCCAGGCTTCGGCTAGATCAGAAAGTGGCCCTCTCCTGATGGGAGCCCAGCATGGCTGATTACTGAAGGATGAGTTTACTTCACACCAATTTTAAGCAAAGGGGATAAAATGAGGAGATTTTCATTTACAACAGATCAGTCTGTCAGCAGTGTGGAAGATGACAAGAGCAGAGAAAGACGGGAGGGAGCTCCGCCAGGAGATAAACAACCCCGTGAAATCACAACTAGCATAACAAGAAAGGAAATACTAATTTTAGCTGGAAACATCTTAACAGAACCGGCTGTTTAATATGTTAATCTAGTCAACTGAAGAAGCAGGATCTGTATCTTAATGTCTTGGCAGATGCTGGCATTCATCTCTCCTTATGAAGTACGACATTGTGGAGACTCATGGCAGGGAGCATAGAAGAAAGAAGGAAAACAGGCAAACTCAAGCGACAAGGCATTTGTACTTCACATCCTTTCAATTTCAGGGCCATCTCCTGGATGAATGAGCTTACTCAGCCTGGCAAAGGCTCAGCCAGGCAGGCAACACAGAGAGCTCATCAGACCCACACTTGGAAGCTGCCATCCAAATCCAAAACACCTGTGGCATCGCAACAAAACTGAATTCCAAATCAGTCCTTTGTAAAGGAGAAAGTAGCTGTTTGGGATAAATACCTTTGTGTGGATTCACATACTGCAGAAAATAAGCCTTTTTTTTTTTTTTTTTTTTTTTTTGCCAGTTCAAGAAATACTGCCGTATTCAGACAGCTGTGGGCTACAATAGGGGAATATCAAGGCTTTCAAAGCAACAAATTTCTATATTCACATCACAGTAACAATCCCATAGGGATGCTGAATAGGGCAGAATGATTTATAAAGTTTTCACATGCATATTTCATTTCTCTTCATTTGTTTTTAACTCCAAATATACCAAGTTATTTGGTGCAGGTGATGGTGGGGGGGTGGCAGTGATCTGTGTGGGAATGAGTCCCCCTGTTTGCTGTAGTATGAGAATCAGCTAGGTGTTTCAGAAAGACGGAGGGGTGTAATGGGAAAAATACCAGTTTGGGAAGTTGTGTGAACTTGGATTGAACCCTGCTGCTACACTTCATCAATATTGGCACTGATTGGGGCGCCTGGGTGGCTCAGTGGGTTAAAGCCTCTGCCTTCAGCTCAGGTCGTGATCTCAGGGTCCTGGGATTGAGTCCCACATCAGGCTCTCTGCTCAGCAGGGAGTCTGCTTCCCCCTCTCTGCCTGCCTCTCTACCTACTTGTGATCTCTCTCTCTCTGTCAAATAAATAAATAAAATCTTAAAAAAAAAAAAATTTGTGCTGACAGACTTCGCTCCTTCCATATGTCCTCATCTGCGCCCTATGACCCAAACCTACCCACACCTCTGAATGACTGGTCTTCCCATGACACCTCTCACACTGCCTGTTCTTTTGCTCTCACCGTTCCATAGTTCTGGAAAGCCCTTTCAGCAATCTTCACCTAGTAAATCTTACTCATTCTTTGAGGAACTCAAATTGCACCTTCTCGGTGAAATCTCCCACATCAGGCTGAATTTATCGCTGCTGGCTCTGTGCTCCCACAACCCTTAGTCTCAACCACTGGTACCACACATAACACATTGTGAAGTTCTAGATGTTTCTTTCTCTCTGGCTAGATGGTGAGATGTTAGAGGTGAAGCACCCTGTCTTGCTCTCATAGCATCAAAACTAGAACATGGTAAAGGCTAAATAAATGAATGTCATATTGCTTTTTAAAAGTTCGTGCATGGGGCACCTGGCCGGCTCAGTCGGTAGAGCATGTGACTGACTCTTGATCTCAGGGTTGTGAGTTCAAGCTCCATGTTGGGTGTAGAGATTACTTAAAAATAAAATCTTTAAAAAAATAAAAAGTTCATGCTTACATGTAAAGCCATCACACCACACCACATTTTTTACCCTTTTTTCCTAGCTGGGCTTTTTGGGTTGGAGAACATTAACCATATACTTTTCTATTTACATAATATTTCTTTAATTTCCCTTAAGAAAAAATAGAACTTAAGTAAACTTAGACGCATTCTATAAACTATGTACTTATTAGTGTTATATAACATTCTGTTCTTTAGAGATTTTCTTTTTTTTTTTTTTTAAATTTTATTTATTTATTTGACAGAGAGAGAGAGATCACAAGTAGGCAGAGAGGGAGGCAGAGAGAGAGGTGGAAGCAGGCTCCCCACTGAGCAGAGAGCCTGATGCGGGGCTCGATCCCAGGACCCTGAGATCATGACCCAAGCGGAAGGCAGAGGCTTTAACCCACTGAGCCACCCAGGTGCCCCTAGAGATTTTCTATTAACATTTCTATAACAATGTTATGCTGGATCAGTTATTAGGATAGCATGCACTTATAAACAATTTTTTCATTATGGCTGTGGGTTTTTTTTTTAAGATTTTATTTATTTATTTGACGGAGAGAGAGAGCATAAGCAGGGGGACCAGCAGGCAGAGGGAAAAGAAGCAGCCTTCCCGCTGAGTGGGCTCAAGCCCAGTATCCTGGGATCAGGACCTGAGCCCAAGCAGATGCTTAACCTACTGAGCCACCCAGGTGCCCTGGCTGTGGGTTTTTTTTTTCCACTTTCCAAAAGCTCTACATTAGTTTCTGTAGTACTGTAGGGAACATGATTTCTTTTAAAATTATTTATTAAGCAATAATTAAGTCTAATAATTGTGCTAATTATTATAAATTTTAGCCAAGGAATCCATATTTTTTATAGAAAACAAGAGTCAAGCAAAATGAAAAGGTATCCATAATTCCAGATTCTAGATAACTAGTCTGAATATTCTGTTATGTATCTTTCTAGAGACTTTCAATGGAAAATTAACATAAATTTTCAAAAATGGGATTATGATGTACATACCCTTCTATAACAAGCTTTTGTCACTTAATAATATACCATAAATATCTACTTACATATACAGATATACATTATAGAGATTTACAAAAATGTAGTTAACCAATCCCCTATTATCAAAATTTTAGGTTATTTTCTATTTTTTTCTATCATAAAAAAGTGCTGCAATGAATGTCCTTATATATATATCTAAGCAATATTTGTTTTAATTTATTTGAGCTATACCAGCATTTCATTTCTATTGCAATTTCCATAATGACTCTAATTTTTAATATATGAACTGCTATTAATTATAAGAAGCTTGAGCCCTGGAAATAGCATCACAGATTAAGATTTTTTTTTAAATGTTGAGCATGTTACATACAGCTCTTAGGCCCCCCTCCCCATTTTTTACTTATTAAAAACCATTGCCAGTTATGAATGCTATAATTAACTTTGACAATGCATGTTTAAAACATCTAGTTTTAATCTGGTTTTTTGCATCACATGGGTTATAAAAATTACACAATGGTAACCTAGAAGTTCATTAATTTTTATCATTCAAAATGCACAGGGCTCACTCAGAATGTTTTATCTAATTTTTTCTGTTTCTGTTGATTACTCTTCAATTTTTATATTATAAACACAAATTATTAGTGCTTTCAAATACCTTTATTATTAAAATTCCTGTAGGAAACATAATCTTTAATTGTGATTCTGAAATTGTTTAGGCTCTAACTTCCCTTCCTACAATCATTCTTACACGTGATTCTTAATAATGCGAGGTTTCTTGGGAGCACGATTGTATTAGCACTGACTTTATTCGTAGACATGAATCTACCGAGTAAAGACTAAGCGCATTTTAATACTTTCGATACATAATAATGATTTATCTCTAATGCCGCTCTGAGAACCCCAAAGTACCTGTGCGGGAAGTGTAATTTTTTAAGTCAGCAAAAAAAATATGACAGAAAGGAAGCATAAAAGTGGGAAACCATTCATTTTCAACTATGTAAGGGAAGGAAACAGTTCTCAGAGAAAAGATACAGTGGTAGGTAAAAAATTGCAATGATTTTAAAATCCAAATCATGGCTAATTGTTTTCTCTAAGACAGGAGTTTGTCTAATCATTTGCTGTATTTTAATTCAGTCATGTGTTGAATCATCTCAATATTATATTCTAAGAAACCTCATCTTGGTGACATAATTTTCAGAGAAGTTTTTTCAAGAAAATTGAAAATATACCTTAAAGGGGATAATTAGAGCAGTTAGTCTACAGAGGGGTTACTGGGTTTTTTTTGCCAGAATAAGTGAAATGAACTGTTGGTTGCACAAAGTTTATAATTTGCATTTACCTGGCATTACACTCTAGCAAAACTCCATCTGAGATGTCAAATTGAGTAGTATATAAAATCCCAAACTGACACTCATTTGCACAATATGACAGAGATGAGCTCGATAATAGAATGTATGGAAATTTCTGGGTCCTCCTTTTTATACCTGGGACCAGCTGACATATTTTAAAAAACAAAGAAAACAAAGTCTACCTCTGATACACTCTATGTTAACTAACGGAATTGAAATTTTTTAAAAACCTAGAATAAAATTCCTGGTACCTCTATGGATTGTTATGGTGCTGCTGACTTCTTCAATATCACTGTGAGAATAGATGAAATAATATGTCTAAAGAACCTAACACAGGGCCTGGTACAATAGAATAATAATGTCGTTCTGCAGTTCATCTCTTTTCCTACACTGTAGGAAATCACAGTTACAAGTGCATCGGCATATCTAGATATCTGTGTTGGGGTCCTTAGAGAGTCAATGAACTATCAGTAATGTCTCTGTTCCCCACCTGAGTTCTGAGCCATTGGAGAAACAGACTTGACCATCTAACAGTTGGAGGTAACGGTGTCCCTTTTATTACAGAGAATGTTGTTTAGAGAATGGCTTAGACCTGCATGCAAGACTTCCTTCACCAGTCTGGCGGCTGTGGATGACAGCCACAGGCCCCCAGGAGCAGAGCCCGCTGACAAAAACTCTCCTTGGCAAAATCTGAGTCAGGCTCCTGGGAGCCCCCTTCTCAGTGAGGTCTCGACCTTAGCCCCATCCTTGCGTTGCTGTTTAAGCAAGAATTCTGTTAAGTCAGTTTAGAGAGAATCTGACCTGATTTCTCATCCTCCACCATCGTGCTGGTGATATATGACCCCGCTGGCCTGCCTTCCATGAGAATCTAACAGGAGCACTAACAGAAACTAACAGGTTTAGCAAGAATTCCCCCTAACCTTAATATCTCCTCTTAGAAATTTTCCATCTACTGACCCCCTTCACCGGTTCCTTAGCAATAAATCTTTATTCGGTCTTGTTGCACTCAGAGTTGAGCCTGATATCTCTCCTATTGTGATAGTCTTGACACCTAACACAACAATCCTGAATAAAGCCTCCCTTACTGTTTTAACAAGTATCGGAATAATTTTTTTCTTTAACAATGCGCTGCTCAGTTTACAGAGTGGCAAAGAATGAAGAGAATGTAATCTCTCCACGGTAAGGCAGAACCCAAAAGGATAGCTAGGAGCAGCCATAATGTGCATGCCTGTCTAATTCTTTTTTTTTTTTTTTTAAGATTTTATTTATTTATTTGACAGAGAGAGAGAGAGCACAAGCAGGGAGAGCTGCAGGCAGAGGAAAAGGTAGAAGTAAGCTCCCTGAGGAGCAGGGAGCCCATCGTGGGACTCGATCCCAGGACCCTGGGATCATGACCTGAGCCTAAGGCAGACGCTTAACTGACTGACTACCCAGGCGCCCTGACGCATGTCTAATTCTTGCTCTGATGAACATTGAGATTCATGAATGTTCTTTCTTCTGTCCCACCTTTAATGTTCGATTAGGACAAATAGTGAACATGCACTTCAAATTTAGGTCTCCAGATATTAACTAACGACTGATCGATGTGCCCACCATTAAGAAGAGTGAAAAACAATTGTAAGACATAATCCTTATCATCAAGGAAATCTTCAAGCAAGCAACTGGCATTAATTAAACCGTACTTAGTTAACCTAAAGCCAACTTAGTAAGCACCTACTGTGGGCTGAGAGCAGCACTTTAGGATGATTCAAAAATGTGAGACTTGGTGCCTGGTATCAAAGAGCTTAAGCTCTGCAGTTTGACACTCCTTTGTCCAGAATTCAGACTTCTAGGAGCCTCAAATCTTGCTTTATACCAAGGATGTGAAAGTAAGTAAAATGAGGCTTCAGGTGATAGGCAACAGTTACATCAAGAAATGCCGTGCCTGCTGGTTGTACACACTGTCTGTATGTGTACTTACACAAGCTGTTGGGAAAGGAGAAGACACGACTGGGGTGCCCCCCGAGAGCTGGACCCCAGCAATCAGAAGCTCCTCCCTCCCTCCCTTGTCCTTGAAATACACATTCCACTCACCTTCCTTGCTCCCAGAGGCTGGCCCAAGGACATAGCTTTGAGATGATGATGTGGTGTTGAGACCATCTGAAAAGGATACATGACTGACTCCAATTAAGACCTCTCCATACACTTTTTTAAAAAATATATAATGTATTATTTGTTTCAGGGGTACAGGTCTGTGATTCATCAGTCTTATATAATTCACAGCACTCACCACAACACATACACTCCCCAATATCCATCACCCAGCCACCCCATCCCTCCCACACCCCTCCACTCCAGCAACCCTCAGTTTGTTTCCTGATGTTTATAGCAACAGTGTCCACAATAGTCAAACTATGGAAAGAGCCTAAATGACCATCAACAGATGACTGGATAAAGAAGATGTGGTATATATATATACAATGGAATACTATGCAGCCATCAAAAAAATGAAATCTTGCCGTTTGCAACAATGTGGGTAGAACTAGAGGGTATTATACTAAGTGAAATAAGTCAATCAGAGAAAGACAATTACCATATGATCTTGCTGATATGTGGGATTTGAGAAACAAGGCAGAGGATCATGGGGGAAGAGAGGAAAAAATGAAATGGGATGAAACCAGAGAGGGAGACAAACCATGAGCCTCCATGCACTTTTAAGATTCTGACGAGACAGTGTAGAGATCTACTCACCATCTGGCTGCAGAAGACAAGCCTTGTATGTAAGTTCCATTGCTTCTTAAACCTGTCATCCACCAATGTGGAGTGATCTGCCACTTTCTTCCATCTCTCCATGCCCTCCGTGTATGGGGGCCAGTCTCAGAGTACACCCGGGAAGCTCCTGAAGAGCTTTTGAACCATGTGCCCTGAAATCTAAGTTAGCATTGACCTCTCTTTCCCTACCCCCATATCAGATCCATCAGCAAATCCTTCATTCATGCCTCCAAAGTCAAACCTGCATCTGTCCACTTCTCAGGGCCTCTACTGCCATGGCTATTCTATGGCACCTCTACCTAAACCTTCTAATCTGCCTGTTTCTGGAACTTTCTCTGACCTAAGCAGCCAGAGATCTTAACACATGTGTAACATCTTACTTCACTGTTCAAACCTATTTCCACGTACACTTAGGAAAAATCTAAATCTATAAATTTAGATTTAGAAAAATCTAAAAATCTTTAAAATAGCCAAAGAGACTTTATTCTATCTGCCCCCCGCCACAACTCCACATCATGCCCTTGCTCCCAGCTCCCCCTGCTATGTGGTTTCCCTTGAGTTCCTAAAGGGATCAAGCTCCTTTGCACACTCAGGGCTTTAGCACAGCTATTCCTTGTGCCTGAGATGATCTTCCCACACTCTTTACCTGGCTAAGACTGATTTATTCTTCGGGTTTCAGCTCACAAGTTTGCAGAGCTTAAGCTCTTTGATACCAGGGACCAAGTCTCACACTTTTGAATCATCCTAAAATGCTGCTCTCAGCCCAGAGTAGGTGCTTACTAAGTTGGCTTTGGGTTAACTGAGTACGGTTTAATTAATGCCAGAGGCCGTCCTTGACACACCAATCTAGGTCAGTTACCTTTGTACCTACTGCCTCATAACACCTCTATTTTTTTTCTTCTTGGAGCATATTCAGCCTGAACTTATGTTTTTATTTATGTGATTTTTGTTTAGCATCTAGACTATAAGTACTCTAGACCAAAAGTACTATGAGATTAGTGTCTGCTTTACTATTTCCCTAAGTAACATGATACTGAAATACAGTGATCAATAAACTCTAACTGAATAAGTAAATGATTGATTAAATCTTAGAAGCAGAGGTTTGAATGGGAAATAGGGGGTCTTTTTTGATGTGTATGCCTCGAATAATAAGTCTTGGGGTAATTTATAGCAGGGAAAAACAAATGTTTATGATCTTAAACCGCCAAGAGAAGGCTAAATTATTTTGATAGAGGTGTTTAATTAAGGACATATGTAACATCTTTTGTAAACTCTTTAAAAAAATTAAAGTTTAAAAAAAATTCATATATCAAAATGGCTATTTTGGTTATTTTATAAAGTTAGCTAAGTCAAATAACTTTGCGTGGTTTTTTTTTTTGCGTTTTTTTTTTTTTTTTAAGATTTTATTTACTTATTTGAGAGAGAGAGAAAGAAAGAGCATGAGCAGGGGAAGTAGGAGAAGGAGAAGCAGACTCCCTGCTGAGCAGGGAGCTTGGTGTGGGTCTCGATCCCAGGACTCAAGGATCATGAACTGAGCCGAAGGCAGACGCTTAACCGGCTGAGCCACCCAGGTGCCCCCTCTTTGTTTTATTATTACTGGGTTAACAAGATATTATTTTGAAAGTGAACATTTATGTATATGAAACAATCCATGTTATAAAATGTGTATTAAATCCATTATGATCCAATGGAAATAAGAGAGTAAAAAGATCATTTTAGAAGAGATTTACCTAGGGAAACTCCTTGAGTAGGATTAGTATAGGTAGAGAGGGCCTAAGAAATGGATTCTAGTCAGAAAGAAGAAAATCAGCAAAGATTCAGAGATAAGTAAGAATAAGTATAGGTGGGAATTATGGGGCATCTGCATGAAATGGAGCAAAGGGTCCACATTATAGCAATAAGGTTGCCTGGATGGGCTGGGGATATTTTGAGTATGAGGGTGGGAGGAACAAATGTCCAAAGCCTAATGCTCCAAGATATAGGTGTATGCCTTTCAGTGTAATAGGAATTTCAGTAACTTCAAATTAAACAGGAACTATTTCTCACTCCCTGAATTACCTCTCATAACAATATGACACAGCTTTGGGGAAGATGGCTTTCTTGATGCCAAATGCCTGACAACACAATAAGTGCAAATTGAGTGATTATGGTTTTTGTGGAGGTTTTTTCCCTCCAATTAATACCAAACTCCTCAGGAAATGTGGGCAAGAAGACTGAACGCAGCCACTCTACAAGACACCTGGGGTCTAAGTTCAACAAATGATTCAGATATTTAAGAGGTCAGCACCTTCCTCAGCCTCAAAGGCAAGCTCAGCCTCTCGCACCTCAGAGCCTGGCCAGAACAACCCAGGCGGGAGACAACTTTTACTTAACCATCACAACACAGGGCTTCCCATAGGTTTCAGGCTAGTCTTTTGCTCCCAAGGATCTGAGGAACATAAAGAAACAAAATTCCTTTCCAGACAAATGGAGAGACTGTCCTACTTAAAAAAAAAAAAAGTAAATTGCCCAAAATGATCAATTAAATAATTGTTTGGTGATAATATGGAGCAATGTAATGTTTGTATAAATCAATAGGATTATCGATGACTTAGAGATATATATATATATATATATATATATATATATAAAACATTTATAAAACACAAAACAGGAAAACAAGAACTAATGTATTCAATGTCAGGGTGAAGAGTCAGTAAGGTATTACACTGAAATGATGGGTTAAATATGAAATTTAATGACATAAGTGTTCAAAACTATTTTGGTTTCCAAAAAAAAGATTGCATAAATAATTAATGTGCTTCCAAGTAGAATCATATACAAAAAAGTATTCGATTGATTGCAATTATAACCTAACACTACGAAGATTTAATTTACTGGCACCTCCTTACATTTTAATAGTGCTGTGCACTTTACAAAGTGCTTTTATTTGATTTTGGCAGCAAGCCCATAAACTATGTTGCAGCGGCAAACACTTATTGAGCACTTCACTATGTGGTGGTACTTTATGTGCATTAATTCCTTCAACACTCAGACCAAAATTCTATGTGATAGGTGCTACTATTATCTCCATTTTACACATGAGGAAACAGGTTTCAGAGAGTAACTTGCTGAAGGAGCTTATTTTATTTGCTTGAGCTTTCCTGCTGCTGAGCACCCTGTATACCACAGAGAAAGTACTAAAAAAGATTGTGTGTGTGTGTGCGCGTGTGTGCGTGTACTTCAGCTTAAAGAAAGTCTTTTCAGAACAAGAGAAACAAGAGAAAGAACAGAACAAGAACAGAACAGAACAAGAGAAAGAAAACTGGAATGAAATGAGTAGCTCATTATAGGGTTTTATATCAGAAAATCACTACAACCATTTCTAACCCAAAAATCTATTGTCCTATCGTTTTTAAATAAAGAGGAACATATTGATTTCGAATTATCTTAAATGTCTCCCTCAAAATTTAATTATAAGCAAGATTAGGAAAATGTTAACTAAGTTGAGAAAAGCAAAAAATAAAGTTCCAAATAAGTAAGTAATTTAAAAATTTATACATCTTTTATCTCTAGGGATTAGGAACAGCTCAGAAATCTGGGACAAAATTTGTCAAATTTTGTCAAATCTGAGACAAAATTCCCTGTTTCAGTGGATAAAAATATACATAATAAGTTATTATTTACTAATTTATACGTTTCCTTGTTTTGAACAGATTTAATAAAGTTTGCAAAACTTAATGCAACTTATGACAAAATAAGTGTTGAAATCAGGAAAAGAAGAAAATTGGGGTAGGAAGGCAATAAGAAAGTGCAGGATACAAATTAGTAAACAAGTTACGTACTCCAGAGATCCTGTACATTTGCTACAGATGTCAGAATTGTGTCTCTGAATTTTCTAATACCCTGCAGAGAAACAATGTCAGCTTTTCGATTTGCCATTTCTTAAAATAACGCAAATCACTTGCCTTGGAAAAATACACAATATCTGATACTAAGAAGAGAAGAAAAATTCTCCTGCATAATGTTACAAGGGACAGTTTCAACAATACTTAGAGTAAACAAGGCAAAAGTTTTCATTAATATAGGCAGATAGTTCCATGCTAAAGTTCAGTCTAGTATAAAAAACTCTGTCCATTGATGCAGTTTTTTGCTGACTTGCCTTAAAGAAAGGATGCATTTTAGAGAAGATTCTAGAAAAATTAACTTACATATATTTATATAGTCATTCATATATGTTATTGCTTTCAAAAGCTTTTTTACATTTTTTATTATCAAAGATATATATTTATATATGGAGAGAAATGGTTAGAAAATATTAAGGGTACTTATATCAAAGACATCTAATTTAATAAATCAAGTAGTTTTGTCCTACTTATTATAAAAATGTAGTCCTCTATATCCTCTCCATCACCAACTCCCTAATTTCTGACAGACAACTGTCTTCAACTTCTCTGTTTCTTTTGATACTCAACTATGTAGTATAAAAAAACAAAACAAAAAAACTTTTTCAAGGTTAGGCATTATCTACTGATTTTGTCTAAAAAAATAAAGATTTAGCTTTCTTTCATCTGACCCATATATACCCTTCTCTTCCCTCCATTTTCACAATATACTGCTATCATAATTTTATTTATATCAATATTCAGTATTAATTTAATATAGTTTATAGCTATGGAAATACTAATTATAATGGAACTATATAATATAATTGTAACTTTTTTCCTGTACAATTCTTCCCCTGGAAAGCACTTATTTTTTCATTCACAAATAACTACTGAGCTCAAAACTGTTCCTGCTGCCTGGGACACATTTATAAACAAAGCAAATGAAAATCTCTCACCATTGTGGAATTTACATTCCAGCAGAAAAAAAACTGGGCAAATTTTATATTAACTAATATTATAAGTAAAATATATATATACTATATTAGAAGATAATAAATTCTATGGATAAAAGAGAATTAGGAGTGAAAGTAGGATGTAAAATATTAAATGCATGTATGAGAATATTCATATATATATTCAATTTCCTAGTTCTATTAGTTGAGAAGGCCTAATAGACCAGACAACCCAGTTGCAATTAGCATATCTGACATTCAGATCTTGGTGTCTAAATACTATTCTCCATTGAAGGGTACCAGGAGTCCTGGGAGAAATGGCTGATTCCAAGGCTAAAGCAAGAAAAATACAAGGTAACCTTGTTATGCCAAAAGTCTGAAAGATTTCAAAGAAATGGTGAGGACATGTCAAAGGGACACAAAAGCCAACTTAAAGTGGTTCCCACTGGTCAAATCTGGGACAATATGAATATCAAAATTAAAGATAGTATTGCATGGCGTAGGAGGTCCATGTGTCCTCACTGATGGAAAGAAAGATAAGGATGGTGGCCCTTACTTCCAACAGAAAGCCAACTAGTAAATGTAGACAGAATGACATAGTTAGAAAATTACCATTTGGCAACCTTCATAGTAACTGTTGACTCAAGCAAGAATTATCAGTGGATGCTAAAACTAGAAGGTAGAATTTAAGGGAAGTAATAGGATATTTGCATAATGTCAAAGTATCTACCACAGGATACATATTAATTACAAAGGGTAGAATAATAACATTGCAGGGAAAAAACTGGCAGACACTACCTTAACCAAATAATCAAAGTTAATATCTCTAATAATGAGACTAATTGATAGCATGTGCCTCCTGATACAAGGCCTAAGGAGAATTCAGCATTAGATCTATGGTATTCCTGCCAACAGATCATAAACTTAGTCAATCCTGAGGAAACACCAAACAAACCCAAACTGAGAAACATTCTACTAAATAACTGACCCTACTCTTCAAAAATATCAGTATCATGAGAGACAAAGACCCAGAAAGTTCATTAGAGAAGATTTAAGATATATAATCACCAAAGGTAACACATGACCTTGGATTTTTTTGGCTAGACAGGACATTACTTGTTTAAAACCTCAATAAAAGCTGTTTAAAGAAAAATCTGAATAAAATCTGCAGTTTATATAATATATAATATAATTCTATTGTGTTCATGTTCATTTCTTGATTTTGATAATTACACTGTGGTTACATAGAATTCTTTCTTTTTTGAGGAAATAGACACTAAAATATTCAGAGACAAAAAGGAATCATCTCTGCAACTTAACTCTTAAGTGGTTTGGGGGAAAAATAATATAGTAGCAGTTATACCACATTTGATCATTGAAAGGACTCATCACACAGTGTACTCACATAAGACTTTTACAAGAGTAAAGGATGTGGTGCAGCAGGAAAAAACAAACCCAGGTCAGCATCAGAGAGATAGAGCCTTCCAATCATAGTTCCCAGGGTCCTTTCTCAGTCCCAGAGAACACACTTCATCTTCAGATCGTGAATCAACAAGATTGCCAGTCTCATCTGAGGAAGGGTTTTTAAAAGCCTCTGATCACACAGCCCAAGGCAGGTTGCATGACCAGTCTCAATAGCAGAAACCAAAGAACAACTCCGAAACCAGGTGCAAACCATCAATCTGTACATTTTCTAAAACCGATGCTAATAAACTGCTAAGGTTGCCGCTCATGTTCTGCAGACCCTAGCACAGACTGTATCAAGCACATTCATTCAGGTTTGGCCAAGAGTCAGCACCATGCCCCTGCTGCCTCAAAGATAAGCACAGAGTTGAAACGCAACTGAGATCAGACCTAAATTTCCAGTCTAAGCCCCTAACCCTTAATTGTAATTCCGAATTAAAAACCACTCATCATTAGTCTTTCTACATCATTCAAAAGAAATAGAACTAAAGGAATAGAAAGATACACATCAGAACATTGTATCTTCCAATGAGGGGTAAGTATTGCTTTAAAGAAACATTTCAGTTTACCACATATTCCAATATGGACTTATTCATAACCATGTACAAATTGACAACGCTTACTTCCTTCCACCACTAAATATGAACTTTATGGAAAGTATCAGCAGACTGATTTAATGTAACAGTTCATTGATCATTAACAAAATATGTTCTTTCTCAAGCCAATCAGATTTCATCAGAAGAACAGCTTGTAGAGTTTTTAAATTCATCCTCCAGCACATCTGATTGGTACACAGTTATTAACCTGGCCAATTATACCAGTACTACACCAAAATGAAGTTACATTATAATTGCAGTAAAGTGACTATAAAAACAAGATCTCAATGAAACACACAGGGAACCTCATGAATATCTGACAAGCTCTAGCATTTTGGTATAAACTTCAAGATAAACTGGTTGCAGTCACAGACCTAAGTACCTGAACATTCTGAAATAAACTACTTAAACTTTATAAACATGATGGCTTTTGTTTAATCACTATGCATTCTTTGTAAGAAAAATTTTTCTGGCCTTTAGGAATCTTGGTAACCAGAAGAATTCAAAGTACACACATCTATTTCCAATTTAAGCAATTTAATAAATAATGCTGCACTGTTGATAAGCTAAATATTATTTATCACTATATATTTTACAATTTCAACAGATGAATATTTTAATGTAATGAATTACAAGCTAGTTACCTTGCTTTTAACTATTTTTTCTTTTTCTCTGTTTCAATACAGAGAACAATCAATTATTCATTGATTGAATATCACTTCCTGAAAAGGAAGCTAAATTGCAGAACACACACACACAAAATCACAAACTCTAAAATGTTAAAATTATTACAGATTCGAAAATAACACTTTCACTCAAAGATAGCATAAAATGTCAATGTAAATGAACATCATTTTATGGGGCACAGAGATAGCTCAGTCAGTTAAGCCTCTGACTCTTGATTTCAGCTCAGGACACGATCTCAGGGTCGTGGGATAGAGCCCCATGTTGCACTCTGCACTCAGTGCCAAGTCTGCTTGTCCCTCTCCCTATTCCCCCTCAAATAAATAAAATCTAAAAAGATAGAAAGAAAATGAACATCACTTTACTACTAAAGAAAAATTTTAACCTATATTTCTTTAGACAGCTTATTTTTCTGTGATAAAATTCTAGGCTAGGTAACAGGATACCAAAATTAATAAATCATAGTCACCAAGCTCTAGGAGATTAGAGGTTTCTGGGTAAGTCAGATGTGAAAATAAATAAGCAGTTACAATGCGAAAGTCTCCTCATCACCTCAGAAACAAAACAGAAGTAAGAAAAACAATTTGCCCTCAGAAATTAACACAATCTATCAAAGCAGAGATTTGCAAATTCCACTTAAAGAAAGAGACTGCTCTCCAGGTCAGTAAAATTTAGACTATAATCTTATTTAAGTGCAGTAAAATAAGAAAGAATGTGCTAATTAGATAAGGGATAGTTTGGCTATTGAAATATAGAGAGAAAATGAGAGTCATATACAGAAAAAAAGAGGCAAAATTTGGGAGCTCTTATCCAAATACTATCCAGGAAAGAGTTTTATCAGGTTTGCAGACTTATCTGTTTTGCCTAATGTACTTCATGTTGCTAAAATTAGTATGTTCAGTTAAGGGAGCCTAATGCCATAAAATATTGAAATTATATAATATATATAAATCCCCTTGTTCTGATTCCATGTTTCTCAAGCATCTCTCTGATAATCTGGCTTTCAGTATAGCTAGCTTATCTACAGGGACCAAATGTACTTATCAAGTAAATGTGAATGTGAAGTTGGCATCACAGATGTTTCTCATTTAAATTTACAAAATAGCCTCTGTCAGGTCTCTTAGTGTGAGTTAGCATCTTTATGTCCAATCATTCTTTTTTTTTTTTTTATGTCCAATCATTCTTATTAACTGAGACATGGCTGAAGCTAGTTTCTGAGCACACAAGGCCAAGAGTTTGGTCTTGGATCATAGTGAGGTTACTGGGCAAATAAATAACTATGACCCTGTGACCATCTGTCTAGGTGACCAGTTGGCCATCCGTATCAAAATACTTCAGTCTTGGGGCGCCTGGGTGGCTCAGCCCTTAAGCGGCTGCCTTTGGCTCAGGTCATGATCCCAGGGTCCTGGGATCGAGCCCCGCATCGGGCTCCTTGCTCAGCGGGAAGCCTGCTTCTCCCTCTCCCACTCCCCCTGCTGTGTTCCTTCTCTCCCTGTTCGCTGTGTCTCTCTGTCAAATAAATAAATAAAATCTTTAAAAAAAAAAAAAAAAACTTCATTCTCATTGCATGTGTTCTTAAATCTTCTAAAGTCACAACGGCCATATCAGAAATGTACATGTAGCATACCTAACTCTGCCTAGAGTGCATTACAGGGCATGGAAGGGTAGGAGGTTACAATTTGGCTGAGGCTTGACTTTGCCAGGTAGCTAACAGAGGAAGAATACTCCAGGAAAAAGAAATTTCCATTGCAAAACACTGAACTTCTGTGAAAACTGAAGAGCAGAGTTTGGAATACCTAAAATATGGAATATGCTTGGGGAAGGGATGAGAGATGACATTGGAAATGTCCATGAGAGATGACCATGACAAAATCATAAGGGATTTTGTATATTTTTCCAGTTATATAATGTATTCAATGCCTACCATATGCTAGGTCCTATTACTGACCTTTGGGATACATTATTGAGTGGGCCATTGGGCTTTAGAGTGAAATTAATAAAGACCAAAAAGAAGTTTAATCAGAGATCTGATATGTCTTTTTGAAAGACCTTCAATGTAATTGATAGAGTGCGGAAGAGAGTTTACATAATAGCCGGCCAGAGATTGGTATTCTTAGAAAGACCTGCTTGCCAGGTTGGTCTTTGGCTGGCATCTGGAATCTTGGATTCCAGGAAGGTTCCCAACGTTCCCCAACTGATTAAAATGCCTTGTTGTACTCAAACTGTTTACACAAACAATGTGGTTTATGCTGAATATAAACCCTTCTTCCCTGGAATTTTCATATATGCTAGGCAGGTGGTGTTTATGTTACCAGTCACCAATAAAAACCCTAGGCACTGAGTTTCTAATGAGTTTGTCAGATAGATAACATTTCATATATGTTGTCACAATTTAATGCTAAAGAAATTAAACATGTTCCGTGAGTCCACAGGGAGAGGACTCTTGGAAGCTTGTTCCTAGTTTCCTCCGGAATTCACTTCATATACCTTTTCCCTTTGCTGATTTTGCTTTGTATCACCCAGCTATAATAAATTTTAGCTATGAGTACAACTCTATGCTGAGTCCTGCACGTGCTTCTGGTAAATCATCAAAGCCAGAGGTGGCTTGGGGGACCGCCAACACAGAGAGATCAAGACTGAATATGAATCAAAACCACACTGAGATACCACCTCACACCAGTTAGAATGGCCAAAATCAACAAGACAGTAAACAACAAATGTTGGAGAGGATGTGGAGAAAGGGAACCCTCTTACACTGATGGTGGGAATGCAAGTTGGTGCAGCCACTTTGGAAAACAGTGTGGAGATTCCTCAAGAAATTAAAAATAGAGCTACTCTGTGACCCTGCAATTGCACTACTGGGTATTTACCCCAAAGATGCAGATGCAAAAAAAGAAGGCCCACATGTACCCCAATGGTCATAGCAGCAATGTGCACAATCGCCAAACTGTGGAAAGAGCCAAGATGCCCTTTAACAGATGAATGGATAAAGAAGATATCCAAAAAGGTATTCAGAAAGGATGAATACCCAACTTTTGTATCAACATGGACGAGACTGGAAGAGATTATGCTTAGTGAAATAAGTCAAGCAGAGAGAGTCAATTATCATATAGTCTCATGTGTGGAGCATAAGGAAAAACATGGAGGACATTGTGAGAAGGAAAGGAAGGGCAAATTGGGGGAAATCGGAGGGGGAGATGAACCATGAGAGACTGTGGACTCTGAGCAACAAACTGAAGGTTTTGGAGGGGAAGGGGTGGGGGGGTTGGGCGAGCCTGGTGGTGGGTATTGAGGAGGGCACATAATGCATGGAGCACTGGGTGTGGTACATGAACAATGGATCTTGGAACACTGAAAAAATAAAATAAAAGTATTTGGGAAAAAAGTTTAAAAAAAAAGACTGAATATGAATGGAAATGGAAGCAGTAGTTGATCAGAAAACAATTCAAAAGCAATACTAGGATTTTTTTTAATGAGCTACTAGATAAATATTATTATTAAGCAATATTTTTTTAATTCTGAGAAGCAAATTTGGGGAGAAATTATTTACATTTTAAATCTAATATATTTAAATTAACTGCTGAATAGCCAAAGAGGGCAATTTAATAGGTGATAATAAACATGGGCTTAGAAACTAGGACAAGGACATT
>CM052900.1:90881812-90932954 GCA_028534135.1 Potos flavus | reverse complement strand
CACCAGAGTATGTGCTGACAAGTATTATAAAAATGAAGGTATGTGCATCTGAGTCCTGTCCTATTTGCCCATTCCAATCCTAGGCATGAGCAAGTCTATCAATGAAATATGTTCATTTCTTTATTAGCTTTCACTCTCACCAAATCTCTTTGGTCCTGGCATTCCCATTATGCTCACCCACATCAGGTCCTCGATAGCCTCTCTGTTTATAGATTAGGAGAAAGTTAACACAGGTCTTCAACAAGTACATTCAGCAATTCCCACAAAAATAGATAATTGTTGAGATTTAGGACCTAATAATTATTTTCCTAGCTGCAATTGTAGGAAATAAAGAGTTTTAAGTTATAGTTTCTGAAAGCTTAATGAGGATAATTTCCTTAATTTTAATCATAAATCCATGAGTAGTATGACTACAAAGCCAAGATTTTCGAGAACAGAATATATTTCACATCTTTTTCTCTTTTTCCCAAAAGTTAAAGTTAAATTAATTTATAATTAAATGTAACTTTATTTTTCCTTTATAAGATTAGTCATATAAATAAATAAATGCAAAAATAAAAATGTAAAATATCACACATGGGGCAGAAAATAAAGTCACAGTATATATAAAATACTGAGGACCTTTCATTTCTGTCAGAATGTGGAAGGAGAAGGTAGAGGCCAAGAGGGCAAATTCAACTTAAAATGACCTCTACCTAAGTGGCAAAAAAGGTAAAACATAACAAAACAAAACAAAAACAAAAACAAAAACACACCTACCAACCAGCCAGCACTAACATGAGCCTTAGAGAAAGTACCCCAGTCTCTGTGGTAAACTGTTAGCCATTTATAGGGGAAAAAAATAAAACATTAGCCATCCTCTTCTCGGTATCACATGACCTACTTGTGCCCATGTTAATAACAAATGAATAACAGCTAATATTCACTATTTCCTATATACCAGGCACTATACTAACTACTTTACAGGGCTTGTCTCAGATAATCCCAGAATCAAATGGAAGTATGGATATTATCACTATCCCCATTCCACAGATGAGGTAACTGAGGCTTGGACAGGGTTGAGTAACTAATGCAGCATCCCCCAATTAGAAAGCAAAGAAGTCAAGATTTGAACCCCACAGTCTAATTATTTATCACTGTGCCAAGTCTCTTGACTGCAAGGTAGAAAGTGTTGGGGTTTTCCCTGGCATGGCAGGATTGGATATTTATAGAAACTCAGGGTAGAAGTAATATTCCCTTCTGAGGCATGCCTGGAAAAAGGGAGTGAGTTCTGGTTCAGTAATGAGTTTTTATAATCACCTTTCCATACTGCTTTAGAGCATACAAAACCCTCAACAAATTATCACCTTATCAAACCTCCCAACAATCCTATGCAATAGATAGGGCAGGCCTTAACTCCATTCCACAGATGAGGAACCAAAGCCTGGGACTAGGCTATTAGTTTGAGGTCCCGTTGCCAAGAACTGGCAGGGACTCATGGCCTTTGTTCCCAAGACAATGCCATTTCCATTATAACACACTACTTAAATGGATATCAATGGATAATTAGGATAGGATAAGTCAGACATCCACAGCGTATGCATGCATTCAACTCCTTCAACTCCGAAAGAAAACTCACTGATGAGCCCAAAAGGAAATGTGAGGGTTCCGTGACAATTTTTCAGCTGACTTGGAGAAATGCAACATGTACTGATCCTCTGCCCAAAACTGTCTCAGCTTTTCCTGCAACTCCTTGGAAGGAATCCTCAGGTTCCCACTCTGGGAAAGCGCTGACTTCAGCCTTTTAAGTGGAAAGAAATGCCTGCGGGATGTGCTCTAGTAAAGAAGTCAGAGGAGAAAGGGCTGGATGGCACTCCGAGGCATAGGAGCTGGCAGGAGTGGGGGGAAATGATGATGCCTCATGATTTCCAACAAATCCTTTCCAGGAGTGATGGGTAATTAAGAATGGCACCTCTGGACAAAAAGCCAATCTAAATGAAGCGGCATATTTCTGATCTATGATGCTCCAGTTTAATCCAAATTTAAAATATGACTGTGGAACTGTTAACTAGGTTTTCCCCTCAGCATCTGATCTCCAACCAAATGTAGGTAAAAATAGATTTTGTCCTAGTGCACTTTTCAAGTTACATTTTAGGAATGAAAGAAAGGGCAAGAGGTAGGAAGAGGAAACCTTTGAAGAAAATCAACCAAAGGAATTTTTTCCTGTGGCTATAAATAAAAAGATCCATTTAAAAAAAATAACTAAAATAAAGATATGAGTAAAAAAGGAATTAATTTCGATTGTTTCTTTTTTAACTAGTGAAGATGAAAACCCTTCTACTCATTTATGCAAATGATTTTCTGGTTTGATAAACAAAACTTCTTGAAAATGGTAAATGCACAGGTGTGAGAAAGCCACGATTCCACATTTAAATAAAACCTAGTGCTACTGAAACAGTGACAGTGTGAATGACATGAGCAGCCATTCCCGGCTGCCAGGAATGCTGGGAAGTGTAGTACTTTTGTTCAGATGAAGGATGATAACCAAAACAAAATTGGGAGCAAAACAAGGAAAACAGGAGGCTGGAGACTGGGGAGGCAACTTGCAGCTTTGCCAAAGACAGGAAGAAGAGTGGGGAATGGCATGATTGCTGCTCAATGTCAACCCCAAAGTTGAGAAATAGACCTCGGACACTAGACATTTTCATTTCTTGTCAAAAACCTAGTTTGATGTTATTAGCCATTACTTTAACAACTTCCTTTGTATTTTCAGACTGTAACACAGGTTGCTTCCCCATAAAATAACTCAGTTCAATTCAACTATCTTTATTTAGGGCTTTATATTTACCAAGCACGAGTTTTACAATATAAGAAATCTATGGCTAGCACTTATAACTTGTTACTGTGCTTAGACATGATACATATGATCTTACATAATTCTTAAAAGGTTTCCATTAACTAAATATTATTTTATTTTTGTCCGTTTTGCTGACTATCATATCCCAAAGTACCTATGATAGTGCCTAGAAATGTCCCAATAAGTATTTGTGGAATGAATGAATCCTCATTTTGCAAACTGGAAATTTAAAGTATAAATAAGCATAGATTGTGTAACACCTACATTTAGTAAATGGCAGAGCCAGAATATAAACCCTAACTCCAGAATCCTGTCCTTACCACTATGACAGCTGATCTCAAGGAGGAATAAATAACTTTCTGATGGAAGGAACCACAGTTTACTGGTCTGTTAGTATCCTCAGCGTCTAATACAGTGCCTAAAATATCGTGGGTGCCTGTAAATTCTCTTAATGAATTAACGATAGGCAGAGAGGCAGACACTAACCAGTGGGGCTACAAATCCCAACCTTTTATCAGCTCTGGGACAATGTGATAGGCCTAGCAAAGCCAGAAAAGTTCTTTCAAATATTTAAGCAACCTAATCTTGGAAATCTCCACGGAGAATACTCTTCAACCTCTTTATCTTTATATAAGGCTTTCCCTTGTTATACTCTGTAACCTCATTTCCAGAAAAAAGAAAACTGAACAAACGAAAAGCAAACTAACTAACATTTTTAAAACATTTTTAAACATTTTTAAACTAAACATTTTAAACTAAACATTTTTAAAAAATAATTAAAGGAGTAGAAAATATTACTTGAGTGGAAAGTTTTAAAACAAAGTTGTTACTATTTCAGGTCTTGCCATTTTCTATTTCTTCTGCCTGTAACTTTCTTCTACCAGATAATTGTATAACTTGTTCTGTTACTTCAATTAGATCTCTGCTCAAATCACGTATCCTCAGATATACTATCTAAGGGGCCCTTCTATTCAAATAGTTTTCCTCCTATCTACTTATCTCGTTTCTTCTTTATAACACATAGTAGTTACTAGACAGGGTACTTTATATTCATTTTTGTATTGTCATCTCCAACTAGAGAGTAAGATGCCTGGAATCCTGTGTCATTCGGTTACTATTGTAACGCCAAAACTTAGAATGGTACTTAACATATTGTAGGACCTCTCTCATTATTAATTCAGAGAATAAATGAATCAATGAAATTATTCAAGGATGTCATAAAAGAAAACTGGCAGAGATCAGTACAAAGTACTCTTAAGAAACTGACTAAAGCCATATATAAAGAGAACTAAGACAGACCAGGTCCTATACTAAAGTAAACATCAGCTATATCAACTAAAATTAATATACTTTTGGTTCTTGTCTTAAAAGAAATTCCTCATATGTGCATTGTCCTCCTGCAAAGGAAGAAGTTTACGTAGTTCTGAGTTTTATCTTGTGGGTTCTGTGGGAACAGCATGCTTTATGTAACCAACTCACATAAATTATCCAATTTAAGAAAATTTCAAATATGTCCTAGATGCAACAACTTTCAGAGACCCTAATTGATATTGCTGGTTTTAGATATAGTCCTGAAAATCATAAAGTTGAGTATCAAAAAACACAATGAGGAGAGGAAGTGATGATAGGACTATTCTGCAGTCAAGAAATGAAATTTTGATACTACATCAATCATTCATCCTCTAACTGTACAGAAGAGAGTGTAATTGTTGAATTGAAAGAGTTTAACTTAAACAAATTGAAAATTTGTAGGTAGACATGAGCTAGAGCCTATTTACTCTAAAAGAAACAAATTATTAATACAATGGTTGTTGAATCATCAATTCCAGGAATATTTCAAATAGAGTTTTTTATCTCCTTTATTAGGAAAATCTAGATGTAGACACATCTCGCTTAAAGGTTGAACTATATAACCCCTGTAGATACTGCTATAGCCCGAATTATGACTCCCTCCAACAAAATTCATTTATTAAGCCCTAACCCCCAATGTGATCCAGGTTATTCACATGGCAGTGACATAGTGGTATGGTTTCAAGAGAAAAAGTGGAAACATGCGTGACCTCCAGAGGCCCCAGCTCAGAAATGGCACAGTGTCATCTGTGCCACGTTCTATTGGCTAAAGCAAATCACAAAGTTAGACCAGATTCATGGAGTAAGGAAACAGATTTACCTCTTGATGGAAGAATCTGCAAGGTCACACTGCAAAGGTCACGGATACAGAGAGGCTGTTAATTGTGACCTTCAATATAATTGATTCACATTAGAGTATGTGAAAAAGCAATTTACCAAGTGAATATGTGAGTGGGAATGGAAGTGGGAGGGGGCACCATATGGGGATAAATCAGAGCTGCCATTACTTAAGCGTAATTATCGTAATTTAAATAATAGTTCTACATATACAGGAGTGAGAGTGGTGAGAGTATTCTAATTTTCTTAATGAAAGAAAATTCACTTCTTTAAAAAAAATTTAAAGGCATTTAAATGAGAAGGCTCTTAATTACATAACCTTAACATGGAGATTTTCCTGTCTGAAATAAATCAATTCATGTTATACTGAAATCTGTGAGATTCATTTTTCTCTTCCTGTTGAATGAATATTTCCTTGTAATAATTCTCTTTGCAGAGCACAATAACTACTCAGTCAGTCTGCCAGTTCTCTCTGAGTGGGAGGTTGTCAAATGGTACACGAGAGTCAGGAAAAATGCATCCATCTTTCTGGATGGTGACATTCATGAATCAGACCAAAAGCTTTTAGTAATATGGAGACAATATGTGAGTTTTAGGCTTAAGTGCACAGTAACAGAACAGAATTGTCATTATTATGACATGTTCCCAGATAGAGGAGGCAAAGTCAAAGAAAAGTAAGCAGCCTTCAGTTTCTCTTAAAACTTCAACATGGTTGGGTTTTCCTCTTTTAGGTTCCCCCTGCCTTGGTTTAACAATGATTAAATATATATTTTTTTTTCTCGGACAGTACAATCAGAGTTACATTAAGGTTGTCTCATCCCAAACACAGGCCAAAATTAATTCCTGGGTCACTTGATAGTCTACACTAACGCAGGATAGTAAGAGGAAACAGTGCATAATTTTATGCTTAATGGAAAAAGGTGCTGACTTCTTGAAAAAGAGGCATGAACTTCCTTCTTTGTTTAATTCTAGTATAAACATGTTTAATGGTATTTTAATAAAAGTTTGGGGAGACAAAGCAATTGTTATCTGTCTACTCCAGATGGAAAAATAATGAGGCATCTACTTTCTTAGTATTGATATTCATTAAACATAAAAGCTTAAATCCTTTTTATTTTTTTCTTTCTGTCTCATTTTTTTCTTAAGCATATTTGACCACGTTGGCCAAACTGCTCTGATGTTTCGAGACGGTTAGGCACAATCGCCATCTTTGTTGAGGAAAGAAATCCCTACTGAATTGAGATGCAAAGTTATTTTTCTGTTAAGTACTAGTTATTATCTGTTAAGGCCCAGGCTACTGCTATGAATATTCCTCAGGGGAGATAAATGGAAAATGATAGCAAGAGAAGATTAAAGTGGAAAAAGAAGATATTCAGTATTCGGGATTTAATATCTTCCCTGTAGTTTATATGTTTGCTTACTTTATTGTCATCATTATATAATCTTTAGAACAGAAAGCGAATTTTTTCACCAAACTTCAAAATTTTACCAAATAAATATTTAAATTTTATCTCTAGTTTTCAATCTGCACATACATTCTGAACTTCGACGTAGCTGAAGTGGGACAAAACTTACTACGCCCTAGTTCTTGGCCCCAGGGTGAGGTAGTGGTGGCCTAGCACCCTGTTGGATCTTTTTGCTTTAATATAAAATAAGAGTCTCTCAGCAAGTTTCTCCAGAAGAATGGCTGGTGTCAAACTAGAGCAGCCATTTTGAAAACAGTGTCTCCTAAGATTTGCTTACTGGAAATACCTAAAAATTGAGTTACAGTGTGTTCTGCTTTCTTCCACCTTTAAAGGGATTCCATCCCCCAGATAAAGCATTTCGGGCCCACCAGGTTCCAGCAACCGGGCATTATTATAGGTTGGAACATCTCAAGAAAGCTAACTCTGCTGCTTTCGAACAAACTAACAAAAAGTTGTCAGATTTGGTGGTAATAATTAAGCTAAATTGAATACTTCTGGATGTTTGTTTAACAAAATCACAAAAGTTGCACCAAAGTATACCCTAAAATACCTTCATATCCACTTCATTTACTGATTGCTATTCTCACTTGTGGAGTTAAATCTCAGATTTCCAGTAGTTCGCAAAAGCAGTTTTGAAAACTTTGCTCATTAAACATGGGAACACACTGCCCTTGAGCCCTGAAATGAGAAAATTTCCCTCCGATGTAATTGCTCCAAGTGAAATACTACATAATATTAACCTGCTTGGACATCCCAAGAACCTTTCCAGCGGCTCATTACCTCTGAAAGCTAGCAGTGTACTTCCTAATGGTTTCAAAACTTACTGGAAACAGGAAATGAAAGTGGAGAGCAAGGTCTTCTAAAGTAATCATAATAGTCATTCTGGCCTCAGCAAAATCACAGCAGTTATTATTCACTGAGTGATCACTAGGTGCCAAGTGCTTCGCACTTACTAATTCATTTCATCTTCACAAACATCATTATTTTTCCTCTTTACAAGGAAGAAAACAAGGCACAAAGAGAGTAAGCAATATGTCTAGGGTCACATAGAAAAAAAATGGCAAAACCAGGATTCAAATCTCCGTAGTTTAATATACATTATTCTGCCCCTTTACAATAATTCTGGCTTCCTGAGGATGATTCAGGTAAGTACTCTGTCAAATTGCATCTTTTACGTGGGGAGAGGATAGGCCAGCTCAGAGGGCTAATGGGAACTCTACATCCAGGAGAAGAAAGATGGTCCAGGAATATGTTAAGCACAGTATTTCGTATTGTGCATTGCAAGCTATAGGTACTAAGCCCACTTTTACTCAATGGATTACAGAATCTTTGACTTCCGACTATGGTTAAAGGCGTGAGTGTATTGAAGCCCCTGATGAAAAAGGGACATCAGCAACATAAGGTAAAATCCCAGCACCTTAGACTTAGAAGAAGAAATTGCAGACATTTCTTTTGGTTGTGAAACAAACCCTCAGGTGAGGGATCCTTTGGGGCCCACTGTGTTATAAAAATATCGATGATATAGTTTATTGATAATCTATATGGGAACAATAGTGGGCATTTCAAATGCAGTATTTTATTTAATTTTTATGATACCTCTATGAGATTGCTATTATTGTCCCTTTTTTAGAGATGCTAATTTTAGTGCTTGTGAGTGACACAGAATTTTAATGTGGGTCTGTTTTAATCCAAAGCCTGTGTTCTTCACTGTTATTCTAGTTTTTCACAAAAGGAAGTCTAAATGTATTTTTTACACTGATATAGGAATTGCTTTTGTTGTATTGGTAATGTGTCTTGAATGGAGATCGCAGACAACATAGTTGCACACAGGCCTAGGGTCTCCAAAGCAGGTCATCAGGAGCCAAGAAATGCCCAAGGACTTGAACTCAAGACCAGGTGGCAGTGGGACAGGGACTCAAAGGAAGAGAAAAGCAGGGCAGACAAAATGACAGAAGCATAATTCTTGAAACTGAAGTCATCCAGACTTTGCTGAGAGTGACCTTTATAGCTCCATATTGCTACAGGGTCCAGTAACTCTCATCTTACATTCAACCTGGAATGAGTCTCCAAGTTACAATTAATGTTCTTTCTTGTCAGAATTTGGATGTTATTCTTAATAGGATACTGTTGAACTCATAGTAAGTTTAATAATCAACCTTTCAGTACTCCACAAGGGCATAACTGGCTGACAATTAGGAGAAGCTTGACTACTGGTTCTTTTTTTTTTTTTTTTTAAGATTTTATGTATTTATTTGACAAAGAGAGAGCGATCACAAGTAGGCAGAGAGGCAGGCAGAGAGAGGAGGAAGCAGGCTCCCTGCTGAGTAGAGAGCCCGATGCGGGGCTCGATCCCAGGACCCTGAGATCATGACCTTAGCCGAAGGCAGCGGCTTTAACCCACTGAGCCACCCAGGCACCCCTTGACTACTGGTTCTGAGACCTTGCTTCCTAGACCTTGCTCAACAGTAACAGAAGATATGCCCACCCAAAATGTTTATGAACAGAGCCACCTTATTTCAAGATGGCAAACTCAACCACAAATTAATTATTTAATGTGTAACGTTATGCCTTCTTGTAATAGATACACAATTATTTAACTCCATTGAAAGTTATAGTGGAGTGGACACTAAAAGATTGTTGCTAAATGATCAATGCATTCGTTACGATTCTTTCCACTGCAAGTGTAGGAACTCATCCAAAATAAGATTACCTTTAAAAAGGGGAATTTTTGACTCGCAGAGTATAAAATAGGTGCTGGCCTTAGGAACATCTGGTTTCCTGTACTCGAGTAATGTTATCAGTGCCTCCTCCAACTCTAGCCTTGACACATCTCTGTGTTTTTCTTCTCCTCCTTTCTGTATGGTGCATGTACAAGAAAGAGGTGGTAATGGGGACTTTTATATAAGCAGAGCAAAATGCAAGCTCTTTTGTCCTGATTTAGAACTGTTCCAGAGAAGGACCGGGTGTGACCCAACCAATTACTTGCATACCCCTTGCACCAATGACTACTGGAAAGAGATGGGTGTCATAGTCTGCAGTCACCATGTGGCCAGTGCGGTACAGTAGGGCCAGCAATAGGCTCACCAGATCCACATGGTAAGAATCTCAAAGAAAAACAGAAATGATTTTGCCAGATGAGAAAAGACATGGTAGGATGACAAATTTAAAAAAAAAGCAGAAAAACAATAAAAGTAGATATTTGCTTTCATCAATTTAAAAAGAAAGAGATCTTATTTGACTTAATAAAATATCCATTTTAATTGTGTCTGAAATCCCCAAATATTTTACACTATGTACTCGACCTCCTTGTTAATTAAAAACAAACACAGTTGGACCAGAAACTGAAGAATTGTCTTTGGGTTTTTTGTTGTTGTTGTTGTTTTTTAAAGACTTTATTTATTTATTTGACAGAGAGAGAGAGAGATCACAAGTAGGCAGAGAGGCAGGCAGAGAGAGAGGGAAGCAGGCTCCCTGCTGAGCAGAGAGCCTGATGCGGGGCTCGATCCCAGGACCCTGAGATCATGACCTGAGCCGAAGGCAGAGGCTTTAACCCACTGAGCCACCCAGGCGCCCCAAGAATTGTCTTTAGATCAGAGTCAGATGGAACAAAAGTTACAATCATGTGCTACCAACAATTTGTGAATATTTGTATGAGTGTTTGTTGTTTGCTTATTTGGGGTTTATTTTGATTTTTGTTTTGTTTTGTTTTGTTTGTTTTTTGGCCTGAACATTAGAATCTGAAGTGAGTTAAACATCACAGAATAAAATGTGGTCCGTAGGCTCTACTTGAAGACTCATTTCAGAAATGCTCTTTGAGTGTTTCCTATTGTAGGCCCAAGATCAATTCCCACAAAAACATTACATGTATTTCTCATATTGTTTCTATTATTTATTTACTGAAGGTGGCCAATGACTAATTCATTAACTTATCAAGCTTAAAATTTTTTATTCTCTTTTAAATCCTCTCTCTTCCAAAAGAAGGACATTTCTATAAGAATCATTTTCTTTTTCAGTTTCACACACTTAGCATTCTGAAAAAATATAAAACACAGAGATAAAAGAGGAAAATCATCCTGTTATTATCTCACATATATAGCTGCTTATATCATCCTTTCAAAATATACAAGAATGTAAAGGAACTTGATGGAACTATGAGTCTTTTGTAATTAACATGGAAATTTTTGCTGAGGAAAGGGAAGCAGCTTGAAATATTGTTCTTACACAAGCTGGTGGGAATATTTTGAACGAGAATTTAATTTATAGATTCATATTATAGAATCTCAAAACATAGAAATCCACATGTAAATATATAATTCAATTGGCTTTATTTCAGAATATTTCAGAAGCTCCCCATAAACAATAATATTCTGGGAATTTTTGTTATGAGGCATATGCTTGAAAAACTATGTGGGTGGCTCACTGTTGAGTGGAAACTGCACTTTAATGCTCTGCAATCTTAGAGATGTTGGTAATTTTCAAATGCAGATGTTCTTCTTGGCATCTACAGTAATATTTAGCATATATGAAAGTGCCGAATACATTAGGATGACCAAATGATAGGCTTTACTGTTTCTGTCATCTCTTTGAAGCTTGGAGAAGGAAAAAAAAAAAAACTTAAGGGAAATGTTATCTAGTTCAAGGCTTGTAAAAAAAAATAACAGAGCAAATCAGATTTATTGTCCTTTAGGTTTAGAATTCCATTGCAGTCTTTATCTCATGGTAATTCTAGAAATGGCAACTATCAGTAACATTTTTCCCTGAAGTGTTCCTTTGTGGATGTTCCCAGTGTGGTCAGTGAATACTCAAAAAGAAACTTGGAAGAAAAAAAAAAAAAACTTGGATGATCATTTTTGCTTGTCAATTTTTTTTTATAACAGAGGAAGAGGAAATACATCATTTCTACTCACATGCAAAAATGAAATCAGCGTTCACAAGAGAAGTTCAAATGACCTTGTTACATATTTCCATCTCAAAAATTAATCAAGATCTTTCTATTTGTGGGGTACCCAGGTGGCTCAGCCAGTTAAGCATCTAACTCCTGATTTCAGCTCAGGTCATGATCTCAGGATCATGAAATTGAGCCCCACATTGAGTACCACATTAGGCTTCATGCTGGGTGCGGAGCCTGCTTAAGATTCTCTCTCGCCTTCTCCCTGTGTCCCTCCCTATCCCTGCTTGCACACACATGTGCACAGTCTCTCTCTCAAAAAAAAAGATCTTTCTTTTTTTTAAACATTAAAAAACTTACACACCTGTAAATGAAATGTTCTCAGTTTAAAAAAGAGATCTATCACTGTTTTATGGAGAGAAGAGGAAAATATGATATAGAGACATTCATGAATTTATAATATTGACTCAGTAACTAATTTCTGAACTCCTATTATACATCAAGCACTGTCCTAGTCACTAGGAAAAAGTATGGCGAGTGGGATAAAATCACTGTCTTTGATGAGCTGTGTCATTCAACTGTCATTGACCCTCTTTGTCAAGCGAGTTATCTAATGATCTTAATAAAATTACATCTTATTGGTTGAATAAGGATATTACATATGAAAGAAAATCCTTTGGTCCTTAAAGTAGAAAAAAATTCAAAGGCCAAAGTGTCTGCTGTAAATTGAATAATGAGATGTGGCATACCAACTTGGTCAAAACACTAATTTCCAACTTTAATGTACTTCCTCCAGGTTGAGGATCCCTTAGGAATGCCTGTGGAAGCATCAAAGAAAAGAAATATGAGAAAATCCATCTTTTTCATCTGCTTCAATAAGTTTAAAAAAGGAAGCATGGTTAGATACTCTATAAACATCCTTAATATAGATCAATTCATATAATCCTAAACAACAAGGTATCAAGGAAAGCTTTCTCGTGTTATGTTGGGAGGCAGTAATAGCCTTGACTTTTATTTCACCAAGTTTTAGTCTCAAAAGATTGATGTGTATTTGGCAGGTGGAAGATTTCAGAAGGGATTCTAAGTTTCTCTTTTTAGACAATAGTATTTTCTAAACCAGAGGCCATCTATTAAGACTACAATGTGCTCTGACCAGAGTTTTATAGAGCTCTCATGGGTTCCAGTGGATAATTCCTTCACAAATGTCTCTCAAGATCATTGAAAGAGGGATGCCATCATTTCCCGGTTTCAAAACACATTCCCTGTCCTAAAAGTGTCATGGAATATGATAGCTGCCCCTTATCCATTCTCTCTTCAATCAACCCATCTGTGTCAGCTCAGCAACAACATCCCATTCTGCAGCGATGAGTCTACAGGGACTGCTGAGAGATGCCAAAGCAAACTTCTGCCTGACCCCTCAACCCCTCTGAAGAGCATATGCAAATCAGGAACAAATGAGGTCATTGCAAGGAGAGCTTAGACTTACTCAGTCAACAGTCAGCCTGGGATAACTCCTTTTTTAGTAAAGGAAACATGAAGAAAAAAACGTTTTCAATTCCAGCACAAAATCGCATTTATGTTTTATCTCATGCTCCCTTATGTCATTATGAAATAATAAATTTTTAGCTGCATGACACTAGGCACAATGTTTTAGGGACTAAGTACTATCTTGAGATACCTAACCCGAAGGGCTGTTGCAAGAATAAAATAAGATAATGTATAAAAGAACTTACCACAGTGCCTGGTAGATGGACCACACTGTATCCTCCAGAAAGCACTACTTAACGTTGATTTCTATGCGTGGAAACCCCTAGAATTGGGCAATAATGTGATACACTGGCAAATATGCATAGTTTAAAAAATAAGCACATGACCAGGCATAGAGTGTGCACTATATAGATATTCTTTTTAATTTCCTCTGTACATCATTTAATAATAACAGCGGTGAGGCTGTTATCTGCTAAAGCTACCAGTTTCTAATGACATATCTACCTGTCGTGTCATCATCACACAGGGACTGTACTTAGGGTGACCTACTCCGGACATTTCTCTTCTTTCTCTTCAAATACTCTCAAGTCATGGCATGCCTCCAGTAAAAGCTCTTTTCAGTGACTATTCATACATAGTTTTCCCATACTTCAAGGATGCTGGATGTTTCTTTCTTTTTTTTTTTTAAGATTGTATTTATTAATTTGACAGAGAGAGACACAGCAAGAGAGGGAACACAAGCAGGGGCAGTGGGAGAAGGAGAAGATGGCTTTCCGCCGAGCAGGGAGCCTGACGCGAAGCTCGATCCCAGGGTCCTGGGAGACGCTTAACAACTGAGCCACCCAGGCGCCCCTGGATGTTTCTGATGCTCTTCAGAATGTGATCCTTAATTGCTTTCTGATATTTACTCTTCGTTTCCTTCACTGTTTCCTTGAAGGGAACTAGATAGCCTCCCCCCAAAAACAGCATAATCTCTTTGATGTGTTTTTTTTTTTCCCAGCAGAGATAGCACTATTATTTACATATCCTTTTGCCCAGGCTTTATAGGTCAAATCTATTCACTAGAGTACAATAAATGGAAGAACGACAGACCACAACAAAGGAAAAAAAATTACAGAAAACACTCAAGATTGTAGATTAGAATGCTAGCTATTAGAAAGCACACAAAGAGCCAGCAACACTATGCTCAGAGAATGGAAAATAACTCATATTAATCATGTACTGACCACTGGTGGGAGAATAAATTAGTCAAGCACTTTGGAGAGAAATTTGACAGTACTCATTTAAATTGAATTTAAACTTACCCTACAATTCAGCAAGTCCACTCAGTTATACACCTCGGAGAAACAAGCACATGTGCACAAGGAGAAAGAATTAGAATATATACTTTAGCATTGCTTCCATCAGTGAAAAACTGAAAGGAACCCAAATATCTACCAAACAAGAATGATAGATTGAGATATAGCCGTCCAAGAGAATACTACAGTGGAAAAATGAATCAACACAAAAAACATGAATAAATCTCAAACATACAATCTCGAGTGAAAAAGCAGCTTGCAGTATTCATTCAATCAGTATTTTCAATAGGTATTTATTAAGCATTTTTTATATATCAGAGACACAAGATTGTTGCAAGTAGAAGAAATTCAGCTGGGGAGAAAATAGGCAAAATCTGAGATCTCAAGGAGCTCACACCCTCATGAGAGGAAAGAGATAAGAAGAAAATAAATAAATATGCAATACACCAAGGATGAAAAGTGAGTGAAGAAAATTAAAACAGAATGAGGGTATAGATATTGAAGGGACTATTTTGTATAGGGTAGTCAGGGAGAGATTCTGATAAAATATTGTTTGAGCAGAGACCTGAAGGAAATGAAGGAGCAAATAGGGGAGTGTTTCCCAGGTAAAGAAAACAATCATAAGCCCGGGTATGGGCTGGGTATGTTCTAGGGCTAGTAAGGAGGCCAGGGTGGCAAGGGAAAGAGTGGGAGGAGAGGAGTTCCAGAGGTGAGGGCACACAGCAAGATCAGAGGAAGGGCTTTGCTTGTGTTCTAGGTAAGAGAGAAAACCATCGGTGGATTTTGAAAAGAGGAATTTGTTACATAAGTGACTTATCTTCAAAAAATCATCCTGAATGCAAGGTTAAGAATCTACTATACAGGACCAAAATGTAAGCTGGGAAACCAGTTTATTACACTCTCTGAATGTTTTAACTCTTTCATAATTTTAAAAAGATGCTTAAATGTATAGTTTCATATTTATATGCATCTGTGTGTAAAATGTATTTGTGTGTGTGTGTGTATATATATATATATATGTATATATATATATATATTTATGTATATAAAATACTTCAGAGACAAATAACATAACAAATAATAGAAGATATGCCAGAGGGGGGTACACATGTAGTCTATACCAGGTAAAGGATAGAAATGCCACTTTTTAGCCAACCCTGGTCTAAGGGCCGACAAATAAAAACTTTGGTGCCCGGTTGGGAAATCAATGCTACTTCAGGAGCAAGATGTTTACAACCACACAAAAAATTAGAGTAAAAGAAATTAATTACTCATGCTTGTAGAAAAATTAGATCACACATGAATATAACAATTAAACACAACATAGTGAAGAACACGGGGGACAAAAAGATGAGTCAAGTTTCAGAAGAGTAGCTGGATACATGATCTTGAGGATTCTTTCCAGCTGTAATTAGAAAAGTAGTAACGGAAAAGTGTAACTCTGCCACCTGGTGTTAGGTACAAAAGCCCACAGCTTAAATATCTTTGTGTGCTATTTATGTCTCATTAATCATTAGGAAAATGTAAAGTAAAGCCTCGAGGAGAAACTGCTCCACCAAGGGTCAGCAAAATTTTTTTGTCTAAAGACCACATCATAAATATTTTAGGCTTTATGCGCTAGGTGGTCTCCATCCCAGCTACTCAACTCTGCCACAAAAAGACCCACAGAAAATAGAAGCTAATGGGCACCACCATGTTCCAATGAAGCTTTGTTCGCAAAAACAGGTGGCGGGACAGATTTGGCCTGTGAGCCACAGTTTGCTGGCTCTTTCAGTACAATCTCTAGAACGGCTGAAATTGAAAAGATTAACTGTACCCAGTGTTGGTAAGGATGTAGAGAGACTGGAACGCTCCCATGCAGCTGGTGGGAATGCAACACGATGCAACCACTCTAGAAAACAGTTTGACAGGCTATTAAAAGAATAAACTATACCTACCACGTGACCCAGCCATTCCTCTCCTGCATATTTGCCCAAGAAAAATGAAATCACAAAGTCTTTTACATGACTTTCAGAGCAACTTTAGGTACACTAACCAAACCTGGAAACAACTCAAATGTTCACGAACAGGTACATGGATACACAAATTTCAGTTTATCCATACAATGGACTCATACTCAGCAATCAAAAGAACACACTATTGATATATCTACAAACTGGATGCAACTCAAAATAACTTTACAGTGTCAAGCAAAGAAGAATACATACTGTATGATTCAATTTTTATGAAATTCCAGAAACAGAAAAATAATCTATAGTAACAAAGAGGAGATCACGGGTTGCCTGAAGTTCAGGGTAGGTAGGGTCAGCAAAGGGTAGAGAAGGACTACAAAAGGGTATAAGGAACCATTTGAGAGTGATGGAAATGTTCATTGAGTTGATTATGATCAGAGGTTCATGGGTGTAGACACAAATCAAAACTTATCAAAATTTAATACTTTAAATGTGTGCAATACAATTGTGGTTGAGGGGTAAAAGAGAAACGTTACAGAGAGATGACTTCCCCCAAGGAGCACTATGGATGAGGCTCTACTTGAAACCTTTCCCCTGAGGTTTAGAGCTTACGGTTAGGCCTCTCTGCTAAACTACAAAGATATCGATGTTCAGGTTTAATTTATTAAAGTTAATAAATTCATAAGCAAAAATGAATTATACAATATCTTTGTCATAAATTTCTTGTACACGGTCTCATATAAGGAAACCAGCAAAGCTGATAAATAAAATTTATATTGTAGCAAAATTTTTCTAATCAGTGTCAACTTGGCCATATTAATAGGCTGCATTCTTTGTGGGCTTTAAATAGTGGCAATGATGACTCATAATTTAGGAGTTAAAACCAAAGTTTTAGTTATGCTGAGGGATCCAATGGAGCCATCATCATTAAGATAATAATAAATCAGTCATGTAGACTTAAATAAACTTGAGAAAGTGAATATGTCTGTTTTATTACAAGGGTGATATACTAGTATGTAGATTTTAGGATTTTTCCTACACAAAGTCAGTGTTCTCATATTCTTTGAATATGAATATTAAAAATTGATCATGCATTAGTTTTATATAATTATTAATATATTATGTATAATTGTATAATATATATAAATATATAATAAATAATAAATAATTATATATAAATATATATTATATATATAATATATATAAATATATAATTATGTATAATTAATATATAATATATATATTTTAAAAACAAACAAACAATAGAGAACATCATCATCCCCTTGTTTTCTTAAAGAAACAACCAGCCTGTGGCTCCCTGAGGACAGATGTTAGACCCCACTGCTCCACCTCCTGGCCATGGCACAAAGTTTGACAATAGGGAGAGGTGCTCAACTGAAGAAAACAGTGGTCTCCTCTTCAGGTGTCATTTAAAAATACCACACTAGGGCTCCTGGGTGACTCAGTTGGTTAAGCGTCTGCCTTCGGCTCAGGTCACGATCTCTGGGTCCTGTGATGGAGCGCTGCTCAGTGGAGAGCCTGCTTCTCCCTCTCCCTCTGCCCTCCCACTGCTCATGCTTTTTCTCTATCTCTCAAATAAATAAATCTGTAAAAATTAATTAAGTAATAATTAAAATACCACATTGAACTTATAAACTAATATTACGTTAAGACCGCTTCAAGAAATGTTAAATTATGCTCAATAAAAGCAACCGGTAAGTGCATAATCTTTAAAAACCAGTAGCTTTGAAGAAAGATATATGCCTAAATAATAATAAAAAAATAGTAATACAGCACTCTAGTAATAATAAAACCAATTGTAATAAGAGTAATATTAGACACTTAGTATATGCCAGGCACTGTGCTAAGTACTTAACAGTTGTTATTTCTTTTACTCCTCACAACAGTCATGTGAGATAAGTATTATTGTTATTATTGTTTACACTTTACTGACCTGTTAGCTACACAGTTGTGTAGGGAAGGGACCACATCTTTCTCATGTTCCATTGTGTGCCCAGAATCAAGCACAGTTTCTAACAACAGATATTTCTGAGTACATTATATTATTGAATATGGGAACTATTCATCCAGCCCAGGGTTCCATACTTTTTATATAGCAAAGTCAGGATTCAAAATTAGATCGCCCAGACCCCACATTCCATTTGCTTATTGCTCTTTATTTTTTTACATAGGCTCTACACCCAGCGTGAGGCTCGAAGTCATGACCCCGAGATCAAGAGTCATGCTCTACCGATTGAGCCATCCAGGTGCCCCTCATTGCTCTTTATTTATGCCAGTAAAAAGGTTAAAAACAATCTAAATGTTCAATGGTATAGAAATGGTTAAATGCATTTTGCTACAGTAACTCTATGCAGTAATATACATCCATTAACGTGTTAATTAATTTATTTTTTTATTTTATTTTTTTTATTTGACAGAGAGAGATCACAAGTAGGCAGAGAGGCAGACAGAGGGAGAGGAGGAAGCAGGCTCCCTGCTGAGCAGAGAGCCCGATGCGGGGCTTGATCCCAGGACCCTGAGATCACGACATGAGCCGAAGGCAGAGGCTTTAACCCACTGAGCCACCCAGGCGCCCCTAACGTGTTAATTTAAAAACACTAACTAGCTACATGGGCAAATGCTCATATATTAATGGGGAAAAAGAAAACAAAATTATATCTCTGCTTTGATTACAATTATGTAAAAATGATGCATGCATATTAATAAGAACTGTAAGGAAGTAAAATATTAAGCCATCTATTTTATGGTGGTTGGGGATAATGTGTTTAATTTTCATTATTATTGTTTAATATAACCTTCTAAAACCTACTTTAAAAAAGAAGAAAAACAGTAACATGTGAAAACTGCATTTTAACCAGTGAGTTTGCATTTAAACACCACCCCGACCATTCCAATTTCAAATGAATGTGATGTTAGCGTGGAACAAGTAAGAATTAAGTTAAAATCCTGCAGATGGTTAATGTATAGTTTTGGGGAGGCAGAGAGATTATAATATACCTAAGGCAGAAAAAGAAGCTAATAAGCCTTCCTTGCCTTCTCAAGAAGTCATCTTGATAAAACTCTTCTACTTCTTTGTACCAGATCTACAGAATCTACAGAGCATTAATTATGTTGACAACCCTTTGTAAGACAAGGAATTCTAGTAACCAAATTCCCCTTAGGTATCCATCATGTTCAGCAAGTTTAACACCAAATGATAATTCCTTCATTAATAATGTAGAAGCATTCTACATCAGGTAGAAGCATTCAGGCATTCAGAGAATCATTTCTGCATCTTTCTTCTGCAGTTGAAGAGCTTTCACTTCTACTCTAGCCCTCAGAGACTGCAGCGTCTAACAGAATACATCCCTGCCAACAGACATACGGTAGGCATGGCTTACAGCCCCCAATCTAAAGCATTTGAATTCCAGTTCCACCACTTACCAGCTTGGGACCAGAATTGAAACAAGTTACATCACTTTTCCCAACTCCAGTGCTCCTGGTTGTAAAATGGGAACCATATGGCCCTTAACTCATTGGCTTATAGAAAAGATTAATTGAAGAAATATAAAGTGCCTGGCCCATAGTAAGAGCTCATTAATATTAAGTTACTATAATAATACTCATTAGTAGTATTGTATTTCCTTAACAAGTACCTCCGGCAACTTCCGGATGCTTTTCATAGCCTTCCCACGTACTCTTCACCATATCTTCACCATTTGTCTAACCTCTATTTATATCTCCTTTATACATATGTATGTGTGTGTATGTATGTGTGATAAGGTTACTTCATCGCTCGCTCACCTGTAACAATCTTGAATTCCTTCACAAAGCTTTAATAGGTATACAAAAATTATTTGTTTAATGAATGGATAAATTTAACATCTTTTGCTCAAGCTATAAATCTTAATTTAAGATTTAAGCAACTTTCTATTAAAATACAGAGACTTTCTCTGAGTGTTTGACGTCAAGAAGCCACTTCAGTTGAGGTAGTAAATCAAAAAAAATAATCTTTTTGTGAGGGAGAATGGACTACTGCCACAGTCCAGACTTGAAGGATATAAGAGTGGTAGTCCCTATTTATTTATCCCCACTTAATTCATTAGTCTGGCCTGTGCGTAGACCAGATGGATCCCGATGGATGACAGTGGAGTAACACAAACTAACACAAATTAACCAGCATTAGCCCCAGTTACAGCTACTGTACCAGACCTGGTATCTTTACTAGAGCATATTAATACAGCCCTAGGTATGCGATATGTGTCTTTGACTTGGTGAATATGTTCTATTCAACATCCATCGGGAAAGGAGATGAGAAGCACTTTACATTCACTTAATATGAACAATTAAACATTAGCAATCTTGCTGCAGGGCTATGTTAACTCTACTGCTGCCCTCTGTCACAATATAATCTGAAGGGACTTGAACCGTCTGAACACTGAAACACATCACATTAATACACTGTATGATGACATCATTGTAATCAGACCTGATGAGTAAGAAGTAGCAAGTACTCTTGAAGTCTCAATAAGAAACGCATTCTCCCGAGAGAGGAAGACAAACCATATGAAGATATGGAAGCCCGCTATACCCATGAAGTTCTTTGGGGTCCATGGACCTGAGGCATGCCAGAAGATCTCCTTCAAAATAAAGAACAAGTTATTGTATCTCTCATCAACTATCACTAGGAAACTCAGTGTGCGAGAAGGCCTCTTTACGTTTTGGAAGCAGCAGATTCTATATATGGCAATACTGATCAGTCTGTTTATTAAGTGATAAGGAGACTATATTTATTGCAATGGGATGACAGAGGCTAGGTAGCCAGATCATTGCCTTCAAAAAGGAAGTAGGTTGTAGAGGTTAAAAACAGATTTTGAGGGGCACCTGGGTGGCTCAGTCGTTGAGCATCCAATTCTTTGTTTCAGCTCAGGTCATGATCTCAGGGTTGTGAGATCAAGCCCCATGTCAGGCTCCAGGCTCACTGGGGAGTCTCCCTGAGATTCTCCTTCTCTCCCTCTGCCCCTCCCTTGTTTATATCCACTCTCTCTCTCTCTCTCTCTCTAAAAATAAATAAATAAATCTTTTAAAAAAAAAACCCACATATTTTTAAATTACTTTATCCATATTCAGAACACAGCTCTACCACTGATTAGCAGCATGACCCTGAGCAAGTTACATTGCCTCTCTATTCTTCAGTTTCCTCATCTGCAAACTTGATACTCACTTCATAGAGCTGTTGTAAGGACTATCATGACTCAATGTGTCTGACACAGATAAAGTTAGCTAGTGCCTCTAATATAATGGACTGGATATTTTGAGAAATGGGAGAGAAGGAGAAGTCCAGAAAAATATTTTAAACATTTATATTCATGAGCTTCTTTTAGTGAATAGGATGAAGAAAGTTAAGGATTACTTTGACAAAAGAAAAAGTGAAGGGTTCGTTCTTATACATAATGCACAGAGAAGCAAGATCACAGTGTGATGGAAGAAAAGAGATGCCTAGAGATGGGGAAGAAGACTTATAGAGAAAAAGTGAAGGGGACTAGAAGACATGGGATAAGCAATCACAAAGGACAGGCAGAAAGGACAAATAAGATTTTAAAGTTAGAAGGAGAGAGTTAGGAAATACAGGTCAGGTTGTGGAGAGTATCCCCCAGTGAAGAATAACCATCAGGGCCTCTACAGAAGAGGCAGAACAATTGACAGAAAAAAAGAGGATATTTGGATACTCTCCATGTTGGGAGAGTTATAATCTAGAAGAGCAGGTGGGACATTCTGTTCTTACAGCTACAATTGTCAGCACTCTGATAAAAGCACCCAAATTAGAAAAGGTGATTAACAAAGAGAAGAGGTAATCAGAGTTATTGAGAAACTAATTGCAAAAGCAGTAAGTAAAATCACATCCATATGATCAAGTAATCAGCTGGAACCAAATAAAACTAGAGACATTAAAGCCCCAAGCACATCTAGTCAATAAATATAGTCCTCCTCATGTCATTCGCTTAATGATTCCCATTGGCATGGATTCCATCAAGGACATGTCCAGAGTTGACAGAATAGCTTTGAATGTGCATAGAAAACCTATTGTTGGTTTATGTAAACTAGAGAACTGCATCAAGATCTGAGCCTATCATGATAAAATGACTTTTGGGCCCCCTAACACTGTCTTAATAGGCCCTAGAGAAAGACTGTTGGGTTGCTGTCTCAGCTCCAACGTTGCGTTGGACCTTGCTTAACTACTCCAAGCTTCAATTCCTTCATTTATAAAACTGGAATAATAACAGTACCTATTTCATATGATTGTTATTAAAATTAGATGATAAAATCAGATGAGTAAGTACATGTAAAGTGCTTATACCAGTGCCAGGTACAAACTTGGGTACAAGTGTCCACTAATCTTTGCAGGTGGTGCCATTTCCCTTTCAAACTCGCTGATTAGATCTACTAACTCTTTGTTTTGACATAATATATATAAAGATGAAAGATTTAAATTATTTCAAAATGTTCTTTTCTTAGTAACTATCTTACTTATTTACAAAAATTAGTAAAAATGAGAGAAGAAGAGCTGCAAGTACTATACTAAGTACTAAGTACTAAGCCATCATAACGGTCCCAGCAGTAGCCAGGTGTGGTTGTCACTCCTAAGTCACCAAATAAAAAACATTTCAACACACACAATCATATTTGCCATATTCCCCATGTCAATTATTAAGACCTGTAGATCGCTTCACGTAAAAGTCTTGGATTTGTGCTGGGCCTATAGAGGCTAACACATATTAACTGTGTTTCAAAATTTAATTTTTAATTTGGATAAAATGGTTTCTGGAAAAGAGAGTCTTGAAAAGCTGTGCTTTTGAACTTTCCAGAAAAGTTCTGAACAACGAACTGTGGTGTCCCACCAGAGGACCAATCCTCTAGTATAGTAGAGACTTCCAGAGGCATTTTTTCAAAATAACAAGGAGTGTGCAAGCTGAATATTTACCCTAAAGTGGCAGAGATAGAGGTCCCTGGAATGGCTGTTCACTTGGGAAAACCCTTCTCTCCCGACCGGCACTCACCTCGAGGACAAAGCCCGATGCTACTGCAGCTGAGTAGAGGGGTGGCTAGAGACACGATATTTCAGTAAAATAACTTTCTTATCAGCAAATATCCTCCAAACCCCAGTGGCCATGAAGCAGACATATTACCTTACACCTGAACAAGTTAGAAACCCCTGTTCCAAGGATGGAAAATATTCAAGCAAATTTTCCATGGTCATTTACAACATCAAAAAGTAAAAAATTGAAATATTGTTTTGTCTGGCCTAAGTCAGCCTCAATTTTTCTTTCCCTAACACGGCAATTATCATCTCAGAATATTTCTCTGTTCGTTGCATAATCATTAAATAATTAGACAGGATCTAGCTTTAGAGGAAAAGCTCATCTAAATAGATATTCTTTAAGGATTCAAAAACAATCTAGTTGAAGGCCAATAACAGAACTCAACGAAGGTGAGACAGGAGCCAGAGTACTGGCTGGTTGCAAAGAAAGTATTTGAAATAGGCTTATGATTGTTGGGGAGACTTTGCTGTTTCCTCAGAGCTTGTCAAGCTTGACCTTGACCACTTGTCAAGGCAGCACATGATAGGGCAACTGGCCTGCCTATTAGGGCAAGTAAGTAGTCGTTTCATTACATCCTCTTCAAATGCAATATGCCTCAAGAGTTGGAGACATCCCGTGATAAAAGCTACTAAGTGTGTCTGCCCACCAATCCTTCACAGCACCCCCACTGTCTCCTATTCTAATTCCACCACTTTCCTGATCCCCTGCCTCCCATTTGGCCTCCATACATTGGGTCTGATTCCCCATTAAGCCCCTTGGATTGATGCCCCAGTCACGGACCTTCAACCAATTTCCAGGATGCCACTTCCTGTTTCTGGGCTCTGGCTTCCCACACAGCATACCGCGCCAGTACCCTCTCAGGTCTAGCCTAACATGAGCCTAACCTTCTGACCAGGAAAGTGAGAGGGGAGTTTCAAACAAATGCTGGAATTATAGTAGGCCAGATATTCTATAGTGCCTGAGCAATAGACCCATCTTCAACCAGATTTCAGACAAATTATCTGTGTCCTTCAGGGCCTTAAGAGATATTTGTCTTTAAACTGCAGTTCACAAGAGATAGGAAGGGTTAGTCCTTGTGCAAAGGATACTAAGCAATTTGATGAGGGTCAGGGACAAAACTTCAGTCTTTTTGGAGAAGGAATTACCTAGAAAAACAGTGCACCTCAGCCCTAGATTGGAGAGAAGTAAGAGATAAGATGATTATAATAACTAACTGGAGCACTGGGATTGAGGCTTTAATTCCAGTCATGAGAACTGAGGCACATAGCTTCAGGGTCGTTTGGAGCTAGAATAATAAGTCAGCGACCATGGTCCATGACTACGTTAAGGAAAGAGCAATCCAGTTGCCGTAGAGGTGACAATAGGACGAGCTGTTCCCACATCTGGCTGTGCCAAGATACTTTCCCTCCAGCCCCATCCTGTTTCCTCCCACTCCCGATTCTGATGGTAACATCTAAAGGAGAGAAAAATTTACTGAGAGCTGCCATCAAACTCCCACCCAAGCGTAGGTTGCCAGCAGGCAGATAGACTTAGCACGTTACAGTTCCCATGAAAAGAGAAGCTTCTATCTGTTTTATTGTTTGCTTGTGTCAGACAGATAGAAATCTCAGATAATGCTGATATGAGTAATGAAGTAATTTATAAACTCTTTGCGAGCAAATTGATCTTCCTGTAATCTGAAATGTTACATACATAGGCATGCTCTGAGTAATCAGCACACAGATAGTTAAGTGCCAAGGGGAAACATTCCTCATCTTATATTATCTTTTTTTCTGGGTTTTAAATTCTCCATGACAGTGAGTAACACTTCTGGTTTGCCTGGGGCCTTCAGGTTGGAGCACTGAAAGCTCCACATCCTGGGAGAACCTCCAGTCACATGCGAACTGGGATGTTTGGTCACTCTAGTGGGAATTCAAAACCTTGGATTGGAGTCTTCCTGTACCACAGATTAAATATGTAGTTTGGGGCATATCGGTTGACATATCCTATACTCAGATATAAGGTAAGGCAATATTAAGACCCACGCAAATCATTCCCTTAACCTTTTTATTATATCTGAGGTTCTCAACCAAGGATAGGCATCAACACCAAGTAAAACAAATCCCAAATAGTGTCAAGATGTCCCCTTTCCCTTCTGCCCTTTGTTAAGAACCACAGACATAAGGTTGCAAAATGGGTTCCAGATACAGTTGAGTAGCTTCAGACATTTCAGCGTTTATCAGGAAATGTATTCACTTTAGTATGAATTTAATATGTATTCAAATAATAAGCACTGACTTAAAAATATATTTGCCTTCCTAGAGCAAGGCATTTCTCCTACCCCAGGTACCTCTACCCTTCCTGTCATACTAAAGGGAGTAAGCAGTAAAAAAGCAAAGAAACACTTAATAATGTTATAGCCCAGGAACTCAGGCTCACTAGAAGACTGATATTTAATCAGAAAATAATAAAATACTTCCTTTTTCCCATGTCTTATGTGATAGTTAATTTTCGGTGTATCATTTTGACCGGGCTAGGGGTCCAGATAGCTGGCAAAACATTACTTCTGGGTATGCCTTTGAGAGTGTCTCTAGAAGAGATTAGAATTTAAGTCAGTAGACTGAGCAACAATTGCTCTCACCAATGTGGTGGGCATCATCCAATCGGTTCAGGTCTTGAATAGAAAAAGGTGGAGAAAGGGCAAATTCCTTCTTTCTGCATGGGCTGAAACATCTATCTTCTAATGCCCTGGGACCTTGGCGCTTCTGGTTCCCAGGCTTTCAGTTCCAAACAGGACTTACACCATTGCCCCCTACCCACCTGATTATCCCTGCAAAGTCCCTATTTCTAAATAAGATCACATTCAGAGGTACCAGGGCTTAGGACTTGACTTAACTTTTAGAAGAACACAACACAACCCACAACAGATACTATCGGATGAAAGATCTAGCCACAAACTGAGAATCGGTATATTCAACAAAAGTTTACACAAAGTCTCTCCTCTCTCTTCTTTTGCTCCTCTCTCTCACCAAGTGCTGGCACTAATAGCAGAGCTCTGTTTATTTCAAAAATATGTGTTCAAAAAAAAAGAAGAAATGGTAGCTGTTGAGAATGACAAAGTTGCAGGAACATACAGTTCTGAAGGTAGCTCTAAAAACTAGCTTAACAGCTGAAAATGTCTATATTTTCCACTAAAATGTTTTTCAGTTTCTGCAATTTCTGTGATAGTACTAAAGCAAACTCTTTCTTATTTACATTGTCATTTTAAAGTACCGTTCTAAAATATTTTTTCTACCCAAAAGGCCGATTTTAAAAATACAGAGGGGGACTGTTCTACTGTATTATTCTCCATCTGGACATGGCTCACATAGAAAGACTACAGAAAATAAAAATTGTATCTGATAAAAATCAAAATAATTAAGGCTGTTGAAGGAAAAAATCTACCTCAGGGGAAAAAAATTATATGTTATTGTGACAGAGTAATTTAAGGAAAAAAAACTATTGATGTGTACTTTCTGTCTTGTATTTTTTCTCTTTTCTGTCTTTTGTTCTTTTTTTTTTGGTATCTTGAACTATTGAAGATTATTTACAGAAAGGAGAAAAGTCTCAACTGCCTCTGTTTATATGAAATTATTTTTGTCTGCCTAATATCAAAACTGTGTAAATGTGACTTAATAAAATAAAATGAGAGATTGTTTATTTGATCAATAAAATGTTTATCTATACTATAAATAATAACCAATAAAAATGTCTTGCCTAAATGTTTATACATTATAAAAATCATTCAAAAACTAATATTACTGTGTGTCTTGAAGGTAAATAGTTCAATAGTTTAATTCAAATAGCTTAAGTGTCCTTGACATTTTATGATCTGTTACCTCTAAAAAATCATCTTCTTCTACTTACTGTGTTGTAGACTCTCCTCCAGCCACCTTAGCTCCTTGTTTTTTCTCCACTATCACAGACATACTTCTGCTTCAAGACATTTGCATTTTCAGTTTCTGCTGCCTGCAGTGCTCTGCCCCAGACATCCACATGGTGAGCTCTTTCACTAACATTTGGTTTTTACTCAAAAGTGGCCTCAGTGAGGCCTTTGCTGGCCTACCTGAAATTCCATTACCCCACATAATATCTCTTATTCTCTTCTTATGTTTTTGTTTTAGTTAACAATAATGGCTGAAATTTTATTTCCAGATCATTCCAGATCATATTTTTCATATAGACAATAGCCAAGGTAGCTTCCCTAAAAGTTATACACACACACAATAATATTATTTTATTTATAATAATGTTTATTTATAATATTTATATTAATACATTTATATATTAATAATATATATAATATTTATATTAATTTATATTAATTAAATAAATAATGTTTATTTATAATATTACACTATATACAGTGGAAAAAAAAGATGAACTACTTTGTGGGAAACTTATTTACACTGAGCTTCCCTCACATATCATTAAATTCCTAAAGGTATGAAATTACGATGGTTATCTTTTTATTTAGGCTACTAGGCAACTCACTGCCAAAGTTATTGTTCAATTATAATAATTGTATTCATTATAAGGTCCTGAATTTCTTATTAACTTTTCCTAATCTTGACCTTCTATTCAGTCTGTCTACTTATTCTATTTTTGCCTTTTAATCCTACATCATTATATGTATTTTATGTGTTTCCTTAAGTTGTTTCAAATCACTGTGGACTAGGATGTGTATAAACAAATAACAAATGAAACCCTAAGACTTGATATGGAGAGAAGATGAAATAATTGTTAGCCAGGTCTTATTCTTTCCAAATAGCATGAGAAAAAGATGGTCCTTCATAGATATTGTGACTTTTGCCCTCCAACAACTCCGCTGTTCCATAGAGTGGATATAACAGAGTGGACCTAGTCTCCACCATGAAAAATAAGAGGGCACCGTAAGTTATGGGCTTCCATTTTGCTGCTTTTTGTTGTCGTCGTTGTTGTTGTTGTTGTTGTTGAACAGTTAAGGAGGGACCCATCGGGACTAGAATACATACAGTCTAGAACCCAGCATATTCCAAACACTTAAAAAATATTTGTTTGATGAATAAGTTCATGAACAATTGAATTAATTAGCTGCTGAATGAATATTGTCTTCCTTGATGAATATGTTACTCCCTGTGGGGTAAATTACATTAATTGATGACAGTTCTTCCCTCTTTCTCTGCCTTTGCCAGAGTTTACCACAGGTAAATTTTGATAAAGTTATCAAAACTCAAAAACATTTTTATACATACATATATATATTATATTATATATATACAAACAATATACCTATTAACTGAATTACATGTGTATGCACACAGGCACACATGTGTGTGATGAAGCTAGGTTTGCTGCCGAGGTTGTCGGAGTCAGGGACAATCTTCAGTGACATTAATCCATGGAATGACTGGACAAACTGTGAGGAAGAGGCTCAGGAATCTGGGGGACTCTAAAAGGTTGCTCTCCATTAAAGGGTCGAGCCCTCTTCCTATGTGCTCGTCCCTAAGAACTGAGAACAAAGTGCCCCCAAACAATAGAGCTGGTCCCTCATGAGGCTGGTCAGACATGAGGCTGGTCCCTCATGTCTGTCTCCTGGCAGCTGCAGCAAGCACTCACGGTCTACATGCTGGGATCTGTCACAGCTTCCTAAGACCCCCCAAAAGCCCTGTTTGTGCTGCACTGGTCCAGGAAGATAAATTCAGGTAGCAGCAACTCCCTCCACAATTAACAATTCATGATAGCAGTCTCTGACTGCTTCTCGGCACATTTCCACAGTTTAAAATCCTGAGCCTGATCCCATTTGTAAAACATGCAGGAGCGCACAGCTTCTAAGAGCTCCTCAGCTCTTTGGGAGGGGCAGGTCCATCTAGAAGATCAAAGGTATCCAGGCCAATGCACAAAGAGCAGCTGAGCCTGTGGAATGATGCTGTGAGCCCAGCAGTCCTGAGCCAAGACCTCATTGACCATCCTGTCTCTCAGATAAACCCAGGAATCCGTGTCAGCTGGTGTCACTTCAGATTCCGAGGGTAAAAGGGACTTTAGCAGTCAAGGGTCTAGTCTTGGCATAAATCTGTGAAATAAAATTCCTGCCAGATGGTCATCTAGTCTCTACTGACTTGCTGTGAAGAAGTGTAGTCTTTCTATCAAGGGAGTCGATATATAGGTTCTTGCATATGCTAAGTCAGCCTCTAGGCCTCCTATATTTCCTCCCATTGGTTCTGGTTTGTCCCCATTATGGCCACACTCTTCTGTCCTCAGACAGCCCTGTGCAGATGTAAAGACAGCAGCCAAGACCCCCGAAGTCTCATGGACCTGGTTCCTGGGTTTGAAGACCCCCTCAGACTGCAACAGGGTTGTTCAGTGCATAATTGAGTCATGAGCAGATGCTCATGTTCACACAAGTGACTCCACCACTTGGAAAACTTGTTCCCAGACACCTGATTTCTCCACTTCCTGGAGTCTGGAATTCTTTGGAAATAAAAATTGGTATCCTCAAAAAAAATTAAAAATGAAAACATAAATAAGGAAAAGGGAATAAGAAGTATCGTATGGGGTGATGGAATTTTAGATAGACCAGGGAAGACTTCACTGGGGCCACTTTCCTATAAAAACTTAATGCTAGTGAAGGAGCTCACCATGCAGATATCTGAGGGGAAAGCATTCCAGGCAGCAGAAACAGAAAATGCAAATGTCCTGAGGTGGAAATAGGCCTATGATAGTAGAATAATAACAAGAAATCTAGCATGGCTAGAGTAGAGTGAACAACATGGTAAGTAGATGAAAATTATTTTTTAGAGCTAACAGGGTTCGATCATAAAATATCAGGAACACCAGCTTTTACTCTGAGATGGAAACTATGAAGGATTCTGAGAAGAGGAGGAACAGGAGCTGATTTCTATCAGGGTATTTGTGCTACGTGTTGTGAATACTAAAGGACAAGGGCAGAGGCTGTTAGGAAACTAGTTAGGAAGCTGTTCTAGTAATTCAACCTCTGTTGAATGACAATAATGGTGTGGACCAAGGTGGAGGCAGTGAAGGTGGGGATGAGTGGTCAAATTCCAAATATGGTTTGAAGAGTTGACAGGATAGACCGGATATGAGAGAGGAGAGAAAGAGATGAGTCAACCATGACACCAAGATCTTGGACTGAACAGCTAAAAGAAGAAAGAGACATTGACTCAATGAGGAAGTTTCAGGAGCAACAAATGTGCAGGGAAATTCAGGAACCCCACCTGGGTCTGGATAAGTTTCAGGCACCTATTAGACATCCAAGTGAAGATGCTAGCTAGGCAGCTGGATATAGGGATCCCAAGTTTCGGGGGAAAAAATCTCATCTGGAGATATAAATTGAGGTGTCATGAAGTGTATAGACAGTATTTAAAGCCACTGGTCTGGATGAAATTACCCCCAGGAGGAGAAAGTGGATTGAAAAGAAAAGAGGATTCAGCTCTGAGTCACCTCCAACTTTTAAAGATTGAAGAGAGAAAAGGGGACAGCAAAGAGACTAAGAAGAAGGAAGAGTAAAGGAGAAAAAGCTGGTGAAGGCAGCGTCCTCGTGGGGAAATGAGATGTTTCATGGAGAAAGTGATAACTTGCCAAATAGTGCTGATCCGTCAAATCAGATCGAGACGAAGGGACGGAATGACCATGGGGCTTAGCCAGGGATTACTGGTGATCGTAATACAAGCATCTTTTACTTGTATTAGAACTTTGTTCTCAACTTCATTTGTTGTCTTTCAAAGGCACTGAAATAACGATCTGTTTTGAGCTTCCCACAGTGATGTCAGGTAGCAGTATTATGACCCCATATTGACAAGTGGACTCAAGATCACACAGTTTTGAAAAGGCTAAACCAGACAGACTCGTAACTCCATGAGTCATGAGGGCTTTTCCACTTCCCCCTGGCACACTGTGGTCATTAAATAGTAGAGGGCATTCCCCAAGTTGTCCTCCGTACTTCAAAATGTCCCCGCTTATCTCACAAGAATACATTTATCTAAGCTTCTCCACATTACTAATTTGGCTTACAACACCCCTGGGATAACAAATTCCATTAATTTGCTGTCCAGTTTGCACAGAAACGTGTCCTTTTTACCTCTATCTACCACTTCCCAGCTGCGAGGGTTGTCTCCAGCATGGACTGCCTGGGTTGTTTCACAAGACCGTGTTGGAATTATACAGTCTTATTCTTACTTACTCTAATTTTCATTTCTGTTAACCATTTCCCTTTTGCAGACAGCTTTTAACCTGACTTTCTTTTGTCTGTCTCTTAAGGAAGGTGTTGAGATGCTGTGGTGGAGGAAAATTAAAAAGGAAGGTGTTTTCCGAGATTCCGGAAATGCTGGCTTCTTTCTGTGGATGCCACATGCAGACAGTCACAGGGCTCTCTTCTGGTGGAGATGCATCATTATTCCCTACATGCTTCAGATGATAATCTCTGTGCTGCTCTTCTCATGATGCAAGGTGCCTTGGGGCTTCTACAGCATAACTCCAATGCAAGAAATTTTTAGAGTAATCATCTTGATTATTTTGTTCTAAATGCATTAGAGAATTGAGGCAGTATATGGACCCTCTAAAGAAAAAGGTTTGAAAGTAAAAGATAATCTTACTTCAAATTTAAATTTTACTCCCCACCTGCCCTCCATTGATCTCCACCCTTGGAAGTGTTCATCAAAATCCTTTCAGTAATGGGCGCCTGGGTGGCTCAGTCAGTTAAGCATCTGCCTTCAGCTCAGGTCATGATGCCGGGGTCCCAGGATCAAGTCCCACATTGGGATCCCTGCTCAGCAGAGAGTCTGTTTCTCCCTCTCCCTCTGCCTGCCGATCCCTCTGCTGTGCGCTCACTCTCTCTCTCCCTAGCAAATAAATAATAAATAAATAAATAAATAAATAAATAAATAAATATCTTAAAAAACAAAACAAAAGACCCCTTTCACTTGAAAAGGCAAGAAACAAATCCAAACTCGTTAAAGCAAAAAAAAAAAAAAAAAAAGATAATTTCTTGGCTCCTTTGATGAAAAACCCAGGGCACGCAGGGTTTCACTCTGGGCCCGCTGGGTTTAGGAGCTTGAATAAAGTCATTGAGCCCCATACCTTGGCTCTGCTCTCCTGCATGAACTTCATGGTCACATTCCTCAGAAAAGAGAGGCTCTTTAGGACTATACCGTCTCGCATGCCTGCAGCTTTGGCTGGAAGACCAAATCAGGTCACCTGAACCACTGTGACCAGAGGAACCATGTATGTGATGTTTGTAGGCCTGGAGGCATCGCATGTGATGACTGTAGGTGCAGGTCATCTTTTCAAGGGAAACAATAGTAACTACAACTGTAAACTATAACAGCAGCAGAGATCTGCTACTAAAAAAGACAGAGAGATACAGAAGGGGGAATATAGATGTTAACTTCATTTGGGCACCAATTCTAAAGAAACCTATTGTGAGTCGGGTATTTTGTAAAGGACAACGTATTTAGCTAACTGATGGGAAAGGGTAAGAGGAGTTAGTGTTATTGAGCATCTTATTTATTTTTTCACATCTCTGTGTGTTAGCTGATGCTATTCTTGTTCTACAGTTGAGAAAAGTGAAGTGTAGAGATGTTCAGTCACTTGCCAACAACCTCATAAGTGTTTAGAGATGAGGCTGGCACTGGAACCAGAGCTTCGAGCTTTGAGGTCCTTATTATCCCTCACCATGAGGCCCCACACCCCTGTCACTGAGGGAAGGTAACTGGATGATGGTAACATCGGATGTGTCGACACTGAATGCCGGCAACGCAGCCAAGGTAGAAAGCTGTTTGGGAGAAAGGGCCAGCTGTGCTGTCCTCGATGTCCGTCACTCTAGATTGTGCCTGCACCCAGGAGCCTGGTCCCAAAAATTCAAATTTAAAAAAATTCCCTTACACTGAATTGAAGGGAAGCCCCTTTCAAACTCCAGGGTGTTCACAAAAATGGTATGAGGTTAGGGTATTTGCATATCACATAATTTCCCTTTAATGTCAAAAAAAAAAAAAAAAGCATTTCTGTCCATATCAACTCATGTTAGAATCATGTACGTAAAGGATACAAAGTAGAGTGACAATTTGAAATTGGAAGAATAATCATGTTGTCTTCTGTCCTCAGCCAGCTTCCTGGAAGCCTTTTTAAGAAGAGCAAATGCAGGGGCACCTGGGTAGCTCAGTCAGTTAAGCGTCTGACTCTTGGTTTCAGCTCAGGTCACGATCTCAAGGTTCTGGGTAGAGCCCCGTGGGAATTAGCTTGAGAGTGTGTCTCTCTCTCTCTGCTCCCCCATCCGCTCGAGCACACAGTCTCTCTCTCTCTAAAATAAATAAAATCCTTAAAAAAAAATAGTGAATGCATAAGTGCATGTAGCACAAAACGTTCTATTTGAAGATGCAGACCCTTCTTGCTTTGCATTTCAGCTCAGGTGCTCTGAAAATATGCAGCTTCCCTCAGGAGTTTGAACTCCCTCTCAGCATTAAATAATTTCTATGGGAACTGGGGCTAAAGAGAACATCTTAGAGCTCATTAAATATCATGCCACTTAAACAAGACTTTTAATTTCTCTTGTTCTCCCTTTTGTTAGATAATCAATAACTACCAACACATTTCTTAATGATGTAACTCCTAGACAAGCCTGGAAAATGATGTCTGATTAACACACAAAGGTTCCTCCTTAGGTAGAATGCAATGTCTATGCTTTAAAAGAGATGCTTTGCAGCTCAGATAAAGCAGAGAAGGAATCAAAATGTTTCCAAAGTAGCTCAGCCTTTTAGCCACAAAGGAAAATCCTGTGCCGGGATTCCAGAATTTTTCTTTATCTTGGTAATTTTCCAGCATGTTTTTACTCTTCCAAATGCCACATCAGAGTCACAGATGGCAGCATGATTTGAGCAGGTTTGAGCTTCTCTAGAAGTTCTTAAATCGAAATCCTAAATTAGACAGAAGTTGATATTAACCTCTCAGCCTCCTGCATTCCTGTCTTTCCCTTCTTGTTCCCGGTTGTTTTTATCTCATTGAGCTTTCAATTGTTTGACCCCATTAGTATTTTTTACCAGCACAATTAGAGCACCAAAGAGTCTCAGTAATGTCAATACCACTTCCCAGCAGCTCAAGCATTTCCTTTCTCCTGTCAATTTGTACTCTCACATTTAAACTAATTGAGGTTATCAGAAGAATGCTGGGTGGCTGGCTTTGCCCGGTTTTAAAGGTAGATGTAATCTTGATAAGAGGTTTGAGCTTAGGGTCTAAAAGTAAAATATTACACTTTAGGTTCTTGCTATATAGCACAAAATACTCCTCCAATATCCCAACATTTGGCTTGGGATTTTTGCCACTTTTTACTTTTTATCCAGATGCTTTTTATGGTTTAGTTGTGACCTTAAATCTTAAAACTACAAATTGCATATGTGTTTTATGTATGAAGATTTAAAACGCTAATGCCCTGAATTTCAACAACTTACCCAAAGATATGAAGATCATACATGATTTTGAACCGTTAACTTCTTTTTAGAATTCAATAACATATTACTGAATGGCTACTGCGTGAAAGACATTGGCCTGGGAGGACTTTGAGAGATACAATAAGTATGAAGGGATATGCTCTCAAGTTAACATTTGTAACACTCTGCTTAACAGGCTAATCCAAATATATCATAGTATACCTTACTTTGCTATAAAAAGATTTCTGCTTATAGATGCCATTATTCTGCTTCGGTTTTGCTACCAATTTCTGTACATTTGGGTGTTGTAACTTACGATTCTGGGCTTGACTTAATGAATTCACTTATTCAACAAATGTATAAGCACCAACTATTCTCTGGACATTGTGCATGGCACTGGGGATAGAAAGAAAGTTATCTCCCTATGCATGGGGTACATCCAGTCTAGCAGACAAGGCTATCCAAATGGAACTCTGAGTATAATGCAGTATGGAATGGACCATGGAGGCACACCAAGTGTGTTCTGGGAACACTAAATACAGACTCCTATGCTTATATTTTTAAGTTCCTCTCTGCTGGTTTCCAAATTTCAAACCTTCTCCTCGTTAACCCACCTTCCTCTAACCCACCTCTCCCAGTACTCTGAAGACACATACCAATGGAAGGAGCACAGAATCAGGTAGACTTTGAATCTTGCTCCATCCCTGGTGAGCTGTGTGTCTTTGCACAAATTGTTTTAACTTCTCTGAGTCTGAATTTCTCCCTCTATAACACAGAGATGTTCATATGTCTGCATATATTTGATGTCAGAGTGAAGGGGGATAACTTATGTAAGGTGCCCAGCAGAGTAGCTGTATGTGATAAATGTGACTTCTCTCCCCTGATGGCCACAGCTGCAGCGACCTTATTGGCCATATCTCATGGCAGGCCTTGTTAACCAGCCTGACTTCTAACGCCCACAGCCCGGTTACAGAGTCACCATGAGCCAGTTGTCTCAGTTCACCTTCACAAGCACCCATGGAGTAGATACAGCCGGCCAAGTGCTCTTCCCTCCTGGTGCCCACCGAGGCCAGCACACTGTTCTTCCCATGTATTCCTACTACTATCTATGATTGGTCTACACCCCCAATCACTTCCTGGCTTTGGAGGCTGTTGCGTATTTGCAGTCTGACAGATCCACACTGCCTTCTCTGACTGCACCTTACTATGCATTACCCCTTATTCGGGGCCCCTTGCTATATAAGTGTTGTGAGTTTCCAGGCACCAGGCCACAAGGAAGACCATATTGCTGAGAACAATAGTCTTCCTTCTTCACTTCCTTTTCCTATTCCCTTTTCAACCCCACCCCCAGCACCACCTCTGGCCCTGGCCAGATACTTCCCAACTGTTACAACCAGCCTTGTAGTCAAATTCTGCCAAAGTGCTGCTGACTGGAATAAGCATAGAGAAACCCGTTCATGTTTTCCTGTCTGCTATTTGCAGTTTATACTTATCTAGAAAGACAAAAACTTGCCATTTAACTGCACTAGAAGGTAGAGTCTGTTAAATGTCTTTAAGCAAAGTACAAGATGCTTCAGGAAACAGACGTCACAGAACCTCAAGATACCCAAGCCTGGCTCCTCACAGTGTCTTTAACCATTTAATGAGGAGTTTAAGCAAGGAGGCCTTGATAACCCCAATAATCTCTTACGGGTTATCTCCCTGTTTTTGCCTCCTGGGGCATCAATTCTGTTTCCATCTCCCTTCTCTTTGAGGAAAAGAGCTCTGTGTTGCGGTGCCTGGGTGACTCAGTGGGTTAAAGCCTCTGCCTTCGGCTCGGGTCATGATCTCAGGGTCCTGGGATTGAGCCCCGCATCAGGCTCTCTGCTCAGCGGGGAGCCTGCTTCCCCCTCTCCCTCTGCCTGCCTCTCTGCCTACTTGTGATCTCTCTCTCTCTGTCAAATAAATACATAAAATCTTAAAAAAAAAAAAAAGAGCTCTGTGAATGTACAGTCTCTACCATGATCCCCCACATGAAGGAAAGCAAGGACTAGCTAGAAACTCCTTGGATTCGTCCATCTGTGGCAAGCTTTGTGATAAAGTTTATACCAGAAACCAAATGTCTAGTTTCATAATGATAGCTCTTAACAGATGGGCGGAGGGGTAGCAAACTTAGCAACCCATCGCTACCATTATAATTTCAAGACGTAGAGACTTTTCTGACCAACAAGCACACATTTTCCCATTTGGTTCATGGTTCCTTGGAGGCGATGCACTTGGAGGGGTCAGCACTTGTAAGGGTGTGCAGACTAAGCTCTCTTCATGGTGGCTTGCTGGAATGTCTACTGTTTATATTAATGAATTACGTTGCCTGACAATCTGAAATTAAAGAACTTAATATCTCATGGGTTTCAAGGTGTGATGCTAGCCACTTCAGACTATTTCTTCCACCAGCCTCTTCCTGTCATCTGAAAATCTGAGGAAATTTTATTTGGCCCGCCATCTGTCTTTGGCCAGTCTCTTGGTCCAGGTTGTTAACTTTGTCAGTAATTGTTCATATCCATTTTAATTCCTTTTAAAATATTTTTAGTATGGCTAACAACATAGAATCACCTACTTTTAATTTATTATCATAGTACTCATTATGACCACCTTTAGTCTAATAATAAATTACTATTACATTCAGTAATATGGTTGTTACAACATGTATATAAAAGCTTAGGGATCTCCAAAGCAAATCAAACTCATTTTCTCAAAACTGAATCTAAAATGTGTTCTTCAACCAGTGTTTCTTAATTCCATTATTTCACTTCTTCTATTTTATTACTCAAGCTGGAAATGTAGAAAGCTTTCTTACTCTTTACCCCTCCACCTCATGCCCTTACCTCGACATTAGTCATCAGGATCTAGTGATTCAGTCTCCCAAAACTCTCTTTATTTTTGACTTTTCACCATCCTTCCTTTGTAAGCTGGCCAACCAACTATAATCATAAGGCCTACTCACTGGTCCTTTAAATCTTTCTTGTCACTTTATTTTCCAACCTGCAACCAAAGTTAATCTTAGAAAAATCTCAAATCTTTTATTTCACTCCCCTACTTAAAATCCTTCAGTGACTTTCCATATCTCTTATTATCTGTTTTGAATAATCTAGTAGGCCTTAAACAACCTGACCCCTCTTTGTCCTCTGTGTCTGACCCTTCTCGGCCTTGCGTGCATGCCTTGGCCACACTTGGCTGTTCCACGCTCTTTTTCACCTCAGGATATTTTCAAATATTGTTCACTTCCTGGAACATTCTTCAACCTTCCTATGTCCCCTTAACCAAGGTAACTTATTTATCCTGTAGATAACAGCTAAAATGTTCACTCAAGGAATAATTACTTCCTTCATCCATCATATCCCCCAAACACGCTCCCAACTAAGCTTCCAGTTGTTTCCAAAGTATCCTGACTTCTTCCTCCATAGATCAGTCAATTCACAATAGTAATCACGTGTTTATGATTGTGTTCCCTGCTGAGTGATAGCAGGTAGGGACCTTAATCCACAAATCCAGATGTGCAAGCAATAAAGCATTGCTTTGTTTTCTTTAAATTAACTTAAATCCAACATTGCTTAATCAACTTAATTCCAAATCCCACCAATCTGGAGAGATTTTCATCCTAATAATTATTATAGCATTTTGTCCTCTTTTCCTTAGTGTCTTATAAAAATCCAGGTGAGTTGTCTTATTCTATCCCAAGGCATTGCAGAGCCCCGTCCTGTTTTTGGCAGTACTGATTACTGTGGAAAAGCTTATTTTCCCTTCGGACATTATCGCACATGGCCCCTAATTGCCTTGTGCCTCTCTCGAGGCTCAGGACTCTTTATGGGGGAATGGGAACTCCATGGTCAAGGCTTGAGTCTCTGGGTACACTTTGAGTCCTGCCATTGCCCAAGGGTGCTGTCAAGGAAAAAGGGTAGGACCATTCTACTTGCAGACGCAGCAGCAGCCCTCCTCTCACCATTCCCAGTCAGTAACCCTGAAAGTGTTCCTCTCTCCCCATTTCTCCACTCTTATAAGCACAGTCTTCAGAAAGAGGGTTGCTTTCAAGGAATTTCTACTTTTTGCTCTGTAAAAGAAAGCTTGAAGCAAGAAACATAAATCATCTGATTTGAAGAGAATAATGAAGAAGGAAAGAACACACAAAATAATGTCTACAGACATTTCATTAGGGCATCTCTTCCTGTCCATAGAGGATGTTCAACATACATATTTATTAAAAGAATAAATAGACTCGAATTAGCACATAATCCTACCATATGTTTTGTATGTATCTGAGTGTGTTGACAGACATACTTACATGTACAGAGAGAGAGAGAGAAAGGGAAGCTAATTTTCATGGACAGCAAGGAGGCAGGCTTTCTGTTCCCTGAATGACCCGTTATAGCACCACATTCAGCTCCAGCTCCAGGCACTTGGAGACATCACCACAGTCGTCTTGGTAAAATAAGAGGAAAATGAATAGCTATCACAGGAGAGTTCTCCATAATACATGCAACCCAGGATGTGTTTTCCATAGGCTAATAACAGCCTGTCTCCCCCTACAATGTGGGCAAGGAGTGAGAATGATTGGAAAGTAGAATGGGCTATAGGAGATCTTTTCCATGTGTGAAGTAGAATTGAGTGTTTGGGGTATAATCAGAGTTTAAATCAAACAGGCTCTAACAAATCATGTACTATGGTACTTCGATAACCTTCCTCTCAAATGGACAACATATTTCCACTTCTCTCTGCCATAACTGAGATAAGTTTGGAAAGGAGATTTATTACCTTTCTTTATAAAGGTCAGACATGGGGGGAGAGAGTGGGGGGTGGAGGGAGAGATTGGAGTTGATTCTGACATAGTTCTTCAACAAGATTTCTTATTTTTCCAGAAGACATCCAGCAATTGGGTTATGCTGGCAGAAATTTCTTTCAACTCTCTGGCTACATATTGTCTAATACATGGCCGATGCTTAAGAATAGCAAATAAAGAACAATCTTTTCCTGGGAATTGAGCTCTCCCCCAGCTATGAACATTAGGATTTTGCAAAATGTGTTTGTTTCTCTAGCACTGAAGCCAATCTGGACTTTGGCAAGGCACCTATCCTACAGGACTGTTTCTTTTAAGAACAAGCCCCAAGCTCCCAGAAGCACATTTGCTCAAATATAAGTGGGCTGCAATTCAAGTAATTTGCTCCCTAACCACCCTGTGACAATCTTGTTTCTGTTCCTGTGTTCTTTCTCCAGCTCCCCTCCTTCTTTGGCCCCAAAGACTGATGTACCGTTTCATCTGTTTTTTCAGAAATCTAGTCTCTTTTTCATATCCCATTTCTGGGCTCACATACTGCCTCCAAAGTCCACTATTTCAATGGACTGATGATCTTATAAAGAGTCCCCCATCTTGCACCGGATTCATATTTGGACCTCAAAGATATCCATGGCCATTTATAGTCCCACTTGATGAGCCCCAGCCCCAATCCTACATAACCCTGTCTCAGAATCCCATGCTCATCTTCAGGTTCCATGGTATAGCAGTTAGCACATTTGTTTTATATGCAGAAGATCCTAGGTTCAGTTCCCAGGGAATCACAAAATTGCCTTAGTTTCCATTCAAAAGAAATTCGATGAACCCTACTCATAATCCCAATATTTATCAAAGAATTCTAATATTGGATTTCTAGTTTTAAAAGAATCCGGAATTGCAAGGTACAGGGCTAGCCTATATATATATCCTGGCCATCATTCAGATCTAGTTTATTTCAATGACTGGGAAAGCCAACTTCTTAAAGCAAGATGTTCAACTTTAAGTAGACTCCTTCATTTAATATGTAAGCTACTGCAGAATTATTACTATTTTGTGTGTGTGTGTGGTGCACACACTCTAAAGACAAGGCACAAAAATGCTGTTATCCTTTTATTCTGAGAATATAGGACACATTTTTCTACAGGATGATTTGTGTTAAGGAAAACATAGGCACCCAGAGACATTAGGTTTAGTGACGTAAAGCAAGTAAAGACACATCTCCAACCTCTGCACCATAAGGAATCTCTTTCTCAATACAATTACAACAAGGAAATGCCCTAACTCACACTTACCAGGTGAATAACACATTGCATAAGTCCCATGATGAATGAGGATAAAATCAAGTCACAGAGTATAATCAGAGAGAAAAATAACATCAGAGTAGTACCCAACCATAAAATAGAGCCAAGGATGCTATCATAGTCAGCGTGAGCCAAAGGGAATAGCAAGTCTAACAATTGTTGCTCATGTTCCTGAGTATCCTTTATCTACCCAACCCAAACCATCTGACCCATCCTGACCTTCAGCCCTGTGACATCATCAGAAACCAATCCTAGCCTTAGCAATGGATTTTAAGAAATTATAGGCTAATATTTGGATGTGACACTCATTCAAGCCCTGATCTTCCCTCCTAGGACACACATTCACAATTGCATCTGGGTAGTTTTCTTCTGCTCACTCAAATTTTACAAAAGCATGGCTTTTGAAACCAAATGGATGTAAGTTCTAATCCTATTTCCACTAAGGAAGTTTTAATATCTGGCCCCTTGCCTATAAAATAAAGATAAAATCTTTATTCGCAGAGTTTTACAAGCATTCACTGAGATAATAAATGTAAAATTGTCTGGCAAAAAGTCAAGCACATGGTAGATGCTTAACTTGTTGCATTTTAAAATTTCCATATACCATTCTTGAGTTTTCCATTAGTTTTAGTCTGATATTTTGTTTGCTAAACTGTTTAATATCTCATCTCAAAACTTGCAGCACTCGAATTAAGCATTTATTCTTCTAGGCCTGCACCTGTCCAAATAAAGTAACACTAGTCATATGTAGTATTTAAGTATAAATTTTAATTACTAGTTTTAAATAAAATTAAATATTCAATTCCTCAGTTGCACTAACCACATTTCAAGTGCACAATGGCCACATATAACTAGTGGCTACTATATTGGACAATAGAAATAGCATTGCCATTAGGGCAAAATGTTCTGTTGGACAGTACCTGCCCAGATAATACCTAAGGACGTTGCTAATGTATTCCACTGATGAGCTCTGAAGCATTTCATAACCTTTTCCTCAACATGTCAACAAATGACAGATGCCCCAGAGGCCCTCTGCTTCTGTAACACAAGTTTTAAACTTGAAAATTGTTCACACTTACTGTGGTCACATGAATAATAAGATTTTCAGTTTTGAGCCTTCTATTCTTAGTTTAGAATACCAGTGAATACAAGGAAATAACCTCAGACATAACCGACCTTTAGAAATAAAGATCACATTAAATATCCTTGAAAGATTTTATAATATTTCTTCTCAAAAATGTAAGAGTTAAATATTCCCAAAGATGGGTCTCAGAAGAGTACCAATGTCTAATATTTCATGTTTAATTTAATAGTATCATATTGACTCATGAGAAATCTCCAGTTCTAAACTCTTTAAATTATATGATTCTTTGATGATTTGAAGTGAAATAGACCAGACATGACCCTCAGAGGTTTCCCAACTTTTACTGCTCATGTCTTTCCATTGCTATCTTCCAAAAGGCTATGGATTACCCTCTGGGAAAAAACCTCTCCCTTTTACTTCTCTGGAAGTTACCAGCTTAGACTGAAAAACTATCTCATTTAGTGGAGAAAACCATGTACCATAAAATATGGTATCTGCCATTATTCACTATTCACTCATTCAATCAGCAAATATTACTGAGTACCTGGTGTGTGTCAGACTGTTAGCTAACTGCTGGAGATACAGTGATGAACAAAATAAACATGTCTCTTCTTTTATGGGGCTTATCAATGAATGTTCTAATTCAGCCTGACCAAGATTAAATAAATTATAAGAGTTTATTTAGTTGCTTTATTTTCTCACCTCAGACTAAATGGTATTATTCCATCACCATGTGTAACGGGGGAAGGGACATTCTGTTCCACTAACATCTTCATATCATAGTCAAGTCAAAATTACATTCTCCAAACTCATCCAACCTTGGTCTGCCAACTAGTCACCAGTTTGGGTTAACTCACCAAGAGGGCAAATGTGTTTCATTTGGACCTCATAGGACAACTGTAATTAATTGGTATTAGTACTCAATCTATTTTGAGGAGCTAGACTGAGAAGGATATTGAGGCTAGATTTGGTAAGGTTGGGGGAATATGGTGATATGTTAGCAATATCTTCCATGGACTAGAGATTAGAGTGTAACAGATATGCCTAGTTACTTGTACTACCTGGAGTGAAAATGAGGGGCATGGTTGGAGGAGGTGTTCCAGAGACAGAAAACAAGCAAGGGCAGACACAGAGGCATAGAAAAGCATCAAGATTAGATGACTTGTCTCCAAGCAGCCTGTGTGCTCTTTGGTGGTTCCCAGTCTGAATCGAAGTCTCCTTCTATTAGTTTGTCTTAAAAAGCCCTCTCTCTCTTCTAAACTTCCTCCCAACCAAGGCTATTCATATGCAAATTCTCTTGTTTACATTATTATTAAACTTAACATTCTTAAAATTCAACTCTAAATCTGATGAGCTCTTCATTTATAGGGAATTAAATTTCAGAATAAGCAATAAAGTTAGTCATGTAATTAGATCACTACATAAAGTTCTACCCGAACTGTTTTGAGAACTATGTCAAGCTAGCCACATAGAGCTCAGATTGTTTTTCTTAACCAAAGTGAAGAAGATGGATATCTATTTAGTGAACAAAAGATAGAAAAATAAAGCAAATTATACTGTGAAATCCTATTCCTAGAAAATATTCAATTTCTTACTTCTATGTAATAAATACTTAAATATCCACTAAATTATTATTTTCTCCCCAACCCCCAAAAGAAAACCCACAAAATCTCCTTTTCCGCCACCAGCCTCTATGTGTGTATAAGGGAAAGGGAAGGGGGAAGTGGTGTTGGGAGGGGGAGGGGTGCTAAAGGTAAAAAAGAGAAATAGAAACTAGCTATAAAATTACCAATGAACAATTTACTACTGTGCCTGGCATACCATTCTTATAACTCTGTAAAATGACTTAATGTACTAAAGAGACAAGTTATTTCATGTCTACAATTTGTGTAGTGTAGGTCTGTTCATTTTTTAAAAGACATACGCTGTATGGAAAGGGTAATAGTACTTATAGATTTTAAACTGAATGGCAAATGAGGAAAAAAAAAAAAACCTCATACAAAAAATAATGGCCCAAATTTACTCTGTCAAAGAATAATACTCTGGTGATACAGAACGGAGTCAAAAAAACCGGAATATTTGTCTACCCCTGCCCCCTTGTGGTGATCTGTGCCTCTTAGGTAAAGCAAGCAAATTTTTACAGGTTTGAAACCAAGAACTTCAAGTTTGAAAACAGAGAAGAAAGAATCAAAGAAGAAAAGAATTGTTATATTTAATACATAACAAAGTAATTTTATTTCCCTTAACATGTCTGTTAGTATAACATCTGTGGTTAATTTTAAGAGCTGCTGGACAAGAATAATTACAAATGCAAAATCTGAATTTGTCTGAGTTAAAAAGAAATAGCAAAATTATGGTTAATTCTTAATTGAGGTTTTCAAAGTCCTGTAATGGTAATTACATAGAGCTGTGTTTTACCCCTAGACTATAAAGGATTATATAATCTATGTCATTCACCCACAATGTTGGATGTTTTTTGACGATCTACTGTATGCCAGGCATAGGATTATATTTTGGGAAGCAAATGATAAGCAATAATAAACAGTATCTGCCCTCATGGAGTGTATGCCTTGTGGAGAAAAAAAGACAAGCAACAAAGAATCATACTAAAAATTAAAGTCTCAAAGTGATGTTTGAAAAGAGAATATGATTCTATGACAACCGATAATAATAGAAATACATCTAACAGAGGGGAGGCTAAAAAATGGAAGAGCATCTTGGAGGCTATGCACATGGGGGCACTGAGCCTATGAGAACTCTCTGAGTTCTTCCTACTCAGTTTTACTGTGAACCTAAAACTGCCCCCAAAAATAAAGCCTAGTTTAAAAAAAAAGAGAGAGAGAGAGAGGGAGGGAGAGAGAGAGAGGCATTTCATAACAAAGGGCACACGGGTAGGTAGCAAGAGGTATGCTCAGGAAAATACACAGACAAAGGCTCCAGGCTGGACAGCGGTGTGGCACATCCTCGGGTCTGGAAAGGTCAATGCCTGGAGCCTAAAAAAGGAGCAAGTCCTCCAAGAAACACAAAAAGGTATCCAGGGGCCAAAATGTGCGGGAACATTTTCTGGGCTGTATTCTGGGCCATATTCTGAATTTGGATCTTTAAGAGTAACAGAGAGCTATTAAAAAGTTTTTAAACAGAGGAGTGACACAATCTGATCTGTATTTTACAAATATGTTAAATATTGAAAAATAAACATTAAGAAAAGAGGGCCTAAGGGAACAAAGTAATACACTGCTTTTATAGTAGCACATAGTAAGTAGTGTCCTTGGGGAGGACAAGAATCTATCAGCCAGACAAGAGACAAGGAGCTTAAAAAAGAGGGGGGAAATTAGAAACCTCTGACCAGAAAAGTAAGTTGACCATAAAAGAATTAACAGACATCATTTAAGGATGCCAGACGAGAAGAGACTAGTTACCACAAGAAGGTTGTGGAAATTGGAGAAGGGGAGAGAGCATAGGCAAGTTTGCTGGTGGCAAACGAGGAGACAAATTCACTAAAACTCAATTCACCAAATGTCTGATTTACGGACAACCCACCCATCAAATATGTTGATTTGACAGAAGATAATCTTATAGATTTTAAGAAGAATATTTGATTTGATGACTGAATGTGAAATAGTTCACACGCACCAAGTAGAATTCTGTTTTTCATATGGGGATTCTCAGTTTATACTGGTTTTTACTCCTTTTTAAAATGTCATTTTGTATTGCACCAACCTTTCAGCATTCATCTATTATCGTTTATAATATTTTTAATTGACTTGTTTTTTACTCTTCTTCAACATCTTTTTTGTTTGGTCCATTGTGGTCATTTTTTTTCATTGTTTTTTGTGCTTTTGTGGATCATTTTGTGAATTGCTAGCCAACCAAGTCAAGATACCCTAATTTTTCTTTGACAGAATCACACTTTTAGTTTCATAGAGATGTAATGTTTTTAACTAATTCTGATTCTTTTGGATGAATTTAAATTGTAATTCTAAATTTAACTTAATTTAAACATTTTATTTCATTAAATTTTAGTCTAGTTTAAAATTCTGATTTATTTTAGAGCCTTTGAGTTAAATTTAAAGTTTAATCCTCATTAAAGTTTAATTTAATCTTAAACTTTAAATGCTAGATATAAAAAAGGAAAGCTGGGATGCCATTTGAGGAATTGGCAAAAGAATTAAGAAAATGCTTAAAATTTACCGAAATAGAAAATGACATTCAAAGACAACTGAAAATATTTCAGAGGTAGACAAGTGGTCCCATTACATATAAAATGGACCAAAAAAGGAAGGGTTGGAAAACAGCTTTTCCTTTGAAAAAAAAATTTTTAATTAGTACTGATTCTATTTTGCTAACCTCACCCTTTTGCCAGATTCTCAGATGATAGATCCACCTTAAAAAGTTAATATCTAGAAAATCATACCTCATTGGGAAGCAAACTTAAACATCCAAAGAGCTTTAACTACTATCACTGTTTGGAATAAATTGATAAATTTGATGAATCCTATCATTTGGCAAATGGCCATTTAGTGAACTGGTCCTTTTGCAAAAGTGTTTTGAAATTAGGAAGCGTCCAATTCACCCAAACAAAGATAAGCTTTCTTTTCTCAAGTCTCACAACCTAGTGGGAGAGATAAATACTCAAATAATTGCAAACTTCCTGATAAATATTTAGAAAGGAGGTGGGTGCAAAGTTCTATGGTATCATAGGAGGGAGGGTAGGGGAGCAACCAACTTTGCCTCAAGGAAAATTTCACAAGGTTCACGAGAGCAATGACAATATAGTTGATTATTGAAATATTTTTCCAAGCACAAAAGGGAGAAAAAGATAAGTAAGCCTTTTTCAAAGTATGGAAGGGCCTGCCATTTTCTGAGAATGGCAAATAATGTTTCTTCAGCATTCAATGCTCCAGAGGCATGGATAATAGCAAATGGTAGGAAATGGGGAATGGAGGGGGAAAAAAGCAAAAAAAAACCCAAAAAACCTATTAGGTTGAATTATATTTTAGAAACAGAGTTTCTTGTTAATTAACAAGACTTAGAACCTGATTGGGTGTGGGGCATAATGAAGGAGCAGATCCAGAAATGATGTGCAGTTTCCAACTTGGACAAATGGACAAATTGCTGAGACAGGGAAGTTCAGAGGGAGAACTGTTACAAGGAAAGATATTTGAAGAGAGATTATGAAATCAGTGTTAGAAATGAATTTGAGGTGCTCGTGCGGCATCTAAATTGAGAATGTCACATGGAATTACTTAAATGGTTATAGAATTCAAAAGCAATGTTCATAGTTATGTGAATAACAGACATGGGGACAAGTGGCATATAGTTTATACTTGAAACCATAGGAGTGAATGATATCAGCAGAATATTTAGAGTTAAAAAAAAATGGAGGGAGCTGGATAGAACCCCAAGGAGCACAAACATTTAAAGAGGAAAAGAGTACCCAAAAAGAAACTGAGAAACAGTGGCTAGACAAGTAATGTGGAGTGAAAAGGATGCTAAAAAAAAGGGGGGGGGAGCATGGAAAGAAGAAAAAAGAAAAGAAAGAGAGTAGTCAACAGAACTACATATTTCAGAAAGGTTGAGTGATTTAAGAACAAGGCAGTTTCCATTGGGTGAGTTCCTTGAAAAGAGGAGGCACTTCATATGTGTGGTGAGGACAAAAGCCAGAGAGTGGAGGTGAGGAGACAAGCTTGGAGAGTGGAGGTGAGGAGGGAGACAGTAGATGAAGATAATGAAGAAGGGAGCAGTAGCTTCAGGGAATGGTTTTCTGGAGATTGTAGACATTTGAGCATGCTTAAATACAGGTAGAAAGTGAAAATAGAATGAGAGAATTTAAAGATATATGATGGTTCAATCACACTTGCTTTGTGAGCAAACTGCTTCATTTTTCTGATCCCAATTCTTTCATCTGCAATATGGGGATATAAAATAGTGCTTTCTTCATGAGCTTTCATGATATAATCCATGCAGAGCTTCCCACATTACCTGGCATGTACTAGTCCCTTAATAAACACTGGTTAATATTAAATGGCAGAAGGAGTGGGATCGGGGCAGGAGGAAAGGGCAAAATGGGGATTTGGACCCATGACTATTTGTAGATTTGGCAACAAGAAATTAACAAGTTGAGTCTCACAACCACTATTTTCTTTGCCAAGCACAGAGCAGGAAAAAATGGTAGAGGAATCAGAGGTTTAAGAAGTGACAAAGGTGGGGGGCGGGGAGGGGAGTGCCTGGGTGGCTCAGATGGTTAGATCACCAACTCTTAATTTCAGCTCCATGATCTCAGGGTCATGAAATGGAGCCCCATGTCAGGCTCTGAACTGAGCATGGGGCCTACTTACAATTCTCTCTTCCCTCTGCCCTTCCTCTCTCTCTCTCTAAAAAAAAAAAAAAAGAAAGAAAGAAAGAAAAAAGAAGTGAGAAAGAGAAAAAGGACTGTATTCCTTGTATCTAGGGGAAGATGGAAAGAAGTAAAGAAACTAAAACTTACCAGGTATCTTCTCTGAATCATGCATTAAAATAAACGCTTTGTTTATATTATTTCATCTGATTCTCAAAATAGTTATTATTCCTATTTCCTAGATGAGCAAACTGAGGTTTCTGTATTCTTTCTCTGGTAACAATAATTTCAGCCAATGATTCAACAGGGAATAAGTTTATTTCTTGCTATCAGAATAGTCCAGGAGAGTGATAGGGCTCTTTTGCCACAGCCATTTGAAAATTCAGGTTGATAAAAGTTTCACCACTTTTAACAGTATAATTTCCAAGTTTGGCATACCCATCTCCAGCCAAGTAGAAACTAGGAAGGAGGGGCTTTTGCCTGTTTTGGTGGTGGTGGTGGTGGTTGGTGGCAGTGGTTTGTTGGTTTGCGGGGAGGATGGTATGGGCCAGACTTGGAAGGGGTGCCCATAACTTCTGTTTATATTCCACTGACTAGAAATAAGCCCCATGCCACAAACAGCAATCTCTACCACTATTTGTTTGAGGAGGTTTAGGAGAAAGGAAGAAGATCACGAGTTTATTTTAGAAATACTGCATTTAAGATTAGTTTATATGTTCAAATGGAGTTTCACATGCAGAAGTAGAGCTTAAGAAAGAATCTCAGTGGAATTTGGAGGAGAACCCTGAGATATAAAGTAAATAAGATCACCAAGCTTTGAAAGAAATAAGATCTCCCAAAAAAGATATTACAGTAGTCATCAAATTTAATATTTTCATAGATAAAATAGCACTGTGAGAATCCCTACTTACTAATTTAAAAGTTGGTAAACATAAAATGGAGGGGGGGGGTGAGGGGAAGGCCACAAATTGCTTACCAAACACATAGAATTACTCTTTCAGAAACTATAGTTAAAAAAAAAAAAAGTAAGGGTAGGTGATAATTTATAATACTATGGTTCATTTTTCACACTTCTTTTTTTCCCTATCAATAGAAGAATTTGCTATGCAATTAAAGACCGGGTAGCAAAAGAGATGTGGGCTATTTAAGAACTGGAAATAGTTATTGATGTTGCCTGGCAACTAACTGATAATCTATTTTAAGTTTATTCTGTTGCCTTTGATTCATTTTCCTGATATATTTCAGGCAATATCTCTATTAACAGTGTAAGTCAAGATTTAAAGCAAGCAAGAAAACAAACAAAAACAAATCTCACCATCTTAATGGAATTAATGCTCAGCCTAGCAAAATCATACAATTCTTCTATAACAAATTCCTTGAGGAACAGCAAGCGTAGTGAAAGGAGCAATGGACTTAGATTCTTGTCCTAGTTCTGTAAATATCTCCTTGAGTACTTTGCAGAAGCTCCTTTCCTTTAGGAAAGCCTCACCTTTTGATGCAAGTTTGAACTAGATAAGATTCAGTTTACAAACCATGTATTGGTGTTTATTGTCAAACTCTGCGCCAAGTGTGAGGGATAGAAGAAATGATTATGATACAATCCCTGTGCTAAACTGGTCACCACTCCTTCTCCTGTCTTTCCCAGGCACAAGGAAGACTAAGCTTCCCAGTCTTGCTGTCCAGAACCCTATGATTAGTTATGGCCAATGAAACGTGAACAGCACAGACCAGGATAAGGCAGTATGCCCCTATCAAAATTTCTAATCTTTCTTTTTTGCCATGGAGGTCAGAGAAAAATCCTTTTTACTGAGAGGGTAGAGCCTCAAGTTCCAAGTAGCTTGGATCCCTGAGTCCCTGAATGGAATGAAAACCCACTGCCCTTGAACACTGCCCGATCTGCAGCAGACTCTTGCATGAGTGAGATGTAGACTTCCATTCTGATAATCTACTGAGCTAGACAGGCTCACAACAGAGCCTATCATTTCCTCACAATAGGGACTAGTCAGAAGGCAGACATGATGAAAGTGAACTAAGGCATAAATAAAGTACCCTTGGCAGGGAAAGGGAAGAGGAATTCATTGTTTCTAAAGGAGTCAGGGAAGATTCGCGGGGCACTGAGTGCCTCAGTCAGTTAAGCATCAGACTCCTGATTTCAGCTCAGGTCATAATCCCGGGGTCATGGGATGGAGCCCCGCATCTGGCTCCACACTGGGCATAGATCCTGCTTCAGATTCTCTCTCTCCCTCTCCCTCTGCCCTTTCTCTTTCTCCTCCCCCTCCCTCTCTCCCTCCTCTAAAAAAATAAAAATAAATTAAAAATAAAAGAAGGAAGTCAGGTAAGATTCAGAAAGTTGGGGTGAGTGTGTCAGTCTAAATGAAGCAACTGAAAATATAACATTGAGACAGAAGAGATGACAGTTGAGGATAGGACCTTAGGAAACACTAACATTTAATAATTAGATAAAGGCGAGTTAATAAAGAAAACTGAGAAGACAGAGGAGAAGGGAGGAAACCAAAAGGAAATGGTGAACTGAAACCCAGAAAGAAGAACATTCCAAGACAAGTCAGAAACTATCTAAAAAGTCACTTCCTGGGAAATCATGAGCTGTGATTTGAGAAGAGGCCATTGGATTTGAAATGATGGAAGTCTTGAAGACAAAATCCAGATCATAGTGATTTGAGAGATGAAAAGGAGGTAAAATATGCTTATAGTAAGTATTAGAACAGCATTTATGACAATTGGAAAATACTTGCTGTGCGAAATGCTCCCCCAAAAGAGGGAGGGATTCAAAGTCAAATACATTTTGGACATGCTGCATACTTTATACCTGTATTGAAACTTCTTAAAGATCTACTCAGGATTTTCTCATGTTGAGAGATGAGAAAAGAGGAGGGAAAGGTATCATTTACTTACAAACCGATAATACCAAAGCAAGAAAGCAAAAATAGCATCTTAAAACTGGTCCA
>CM052900.1:90859991-90881712 GCA_028534135.1 Potos flavus | reverse complement strand
CCCCCCCCCCCCCCCCCCCCCCCCCCCCGCCATCCCTGGGTTGGATCCCAGGCCTTGGCATCATGACCTGAGCCAAAAGCAGACTCTTAACTGACCAAGCCACCCAGGCGCCCCTTTGATAAATTTTTAATTGAGTATATTTGGAAAAAAAAAGAACCAATAAAATATGTTTTATTTCTAATGTAACAAATTTGTAGAGAAGTCAGATTGCCAGCCTGATCACCATGATGAGATGTCTGATTTTGGCCAATTTTCACAATTTCCCTCTCTCTGATCTATAAAACAGAAATAAGAATAATATCTATTGTACAGGGGTTTTGCAGGGAGGAGTCAATGAGATAAAACATGAAAAACACTTAGAATATTACCTGACACACAGGCAATGCTCAATAAATAGTAACGATTATTATTACCGTTACTATGAAACTTTTCATATCTCCTTCAGCATTAAGCTGGCATAAAGCAGAACTCAAATAATCTGGGCTCCCTGATGAAGTGATGTTAATGATCCTGGAAATCCTTCATGCATAATTTGCAAGCTAATAATCAAGAGTAGACAGAGGAACGATTATGTTTGGTTACTTCGATTTCATGTGGAGAAATCTGTCTTGGGAATGAATTATCAATAGCCATGATCCTTGCAGGAGAACCATGTTTGTGGAATTTGTTCATCATCCACCTGATAGCAGGGAAAATGGAATAATTTAATGCATATTCCTATCTGGGGTTCACACTTACACACACACACACACACACACGTTCCTCATTGAGTACGTAACAAGTCTGTGCTTTTCTGTCATCATCCTAATCATTGGATTAAATCATTCTTGAAGGAATCTATTTTCTGAAAGGCTACTATAGAAAAATGTTTAGCCATTTTTATAATTAAAGACACTTCTTTAAATCTTAACATGAATTAAAAACTTGAACATAAAATCTGCTCTGAGGAAAATGTGGTTATCTATGTCGCTGTTGCCAAAGAATCCCCTCCCTGAGAATTTACACCCTGTGATCGTGTGGGCTGTGAACATCGTGAGAGCTTTCCTCTCAAATCTCCCAGACTGAGCACTGCCTCCCACACAGCTTTTTTTCTCTTTAAACACGGGATTTTTAACTCGTTTTTGCTTTTAATGTCAGCCTTATTCTGAGGTGATTTATGGAATCCAGCATGAAGCACAAGAAAAGTTGTTTAAGTCGCCTCTCTCCCATGTTGCAGCAAAAAGAATATCTGAAATTATCAGCAACACAATGGTCTTAGGTTGTAATGACTTCAAATTCTTGCTTGGAGAGCAGCACTGAATTCCCCTTAGAATGCCTTTGGAGATGGATTTTTTAATATCTGCCATCTGGGCTTTTTATATCTGCCAGCCTTAGAAGGCATTTTCCATATTCCCTGTCTGTCCAGAGAGAGGTCCCTGTAAGCCCATGATAATTGCACTACAGTGAGGAGAGCAATCTAAGAGTTTCTGGCTGCTACCTTCCACCTCTGCTGAGTCCATGCACACTCTTCTTTCCCTCTTCTGGCACCTCCAAAGCCAGAAAGAACGTAACCGTTCACCTACACTTTCATAATTCTACCACACATCTCTACTTTTCAAGATGGAGACAAGCGTCTCAGAAGAAAGATGTGTCAATCCAGTGTCCTGTTGTTATTATGTGATGCTTTTAATTTCCATCATGTTCCCTCCAATCAGCCCACACCAGAGGTAGTCAACTGGCTAACTTCACAAAACCCTTTTAATATAAAGAATGAAAAAATATATATATATATAAAGAATGGAGTAAGATCAGTCATGTGTACCTGACTCTTCCCACCACTAGCTTCCTGGCCAATTCCTGTTTATTCTTTAAGTCTAAAGTGTAACTTATACAGCGATACTTTCTCTCAATCCACCTCCCTCTCCCAACACACACACCAGTCTGGGATAGGTCCCTCTATACAATGTACTAAGAAAGATAATTTTTTTCTTCATGGCATTTAACATAATTGTAATTATGGAGTGATCTGTAATTGTGTTTTAGTGGACTGTTTGCCCACCCCTGGTTTTTGTTCAGTGAGTGTTGATTGGATGAATCATTGAGGGTAGTACCTTTCATTAAAGAAAGCAAGGCTGACAAGATAGTGGCAGTGCTGAGATCTCAGTTCTCAGACAGAGGCATGACGAGGGAGAAACAGGGATGAGCCACCGCATCACTTTGGCATTTAGAAAAGCATTTAATCTAATTAGAATTCATTTCATGAGCCTGGCCCTTTAAATTTTAAATGTAGCAAATAAACACACTTTGATATCATCATGTCCTTGGGAATACTATTTCTCCCCTGTTATTGTTTTCTATAACTGACCCAGAACATTAAAATGCGGTGCCCGCTTTTGTGGTCAATCACGTAGGATACAAAGTATCATTACAAAATAGCCCATTGAGGAGAATAAACATTTACTACCACCTTCTATTCGTTTCCCTGATCAGTTGCCTCTAATGGCTTCCAGTGCTATCTCCCTGTTGATGTCGTTCCTGCTGCCTCTTTTTCTGCTCTGTACTTCACACATTTTACCACAGGCACACTCTCCACTGGAGGATTTTCCTGTATGGGTTTTCCACTGTGTGGAAGATTCGGAGCACATCATTAACCCCAGACTGGCCTCCTGACATTTACAGAACTGCCCAGAAGTGCCCCTCTCCCCTTATCAGCCAGTATGTGCTCAGAAAATGCAAGCAATTATAATACTGTCTTGAGGTAGAAACATAATTAAGAAATCAAATCACTGGAGGCAAAAATATCCACGATAAGGTTTTCCAAAGCCAAACAAAGGTGCTTTATTAAAAATTGTCCATACTCATTTGTCAGGCTATTTTCCAGAATTCAAAATCCCATTTAACACTTCTATCCTTACCTTTGATGGTACTTAAAAAGTTATTTGGGATGTTGTTCATAATTATGAATTCTTATGGCCTTACAGAAATCAAAATACCAAGAACAAATATATGCAAGGGTAGCAAGTTGGTTGTAAATGTTTTTCCTCTAAATAGATTCTTGAAATTTCTTCATACGGAATAGAATCAACCGTGTAAGTAGGTTCTGCTGGAAAATATTAATAAGCCTCCCAGCAGATTGATTCAATAAATACTTATTAGGTGCCCAGTATGTATCTGACACTGATGAAATGCAAAACTGAGTAAACCGTTAATTTCTTTATTCCTCAGTATCTTCACCTGCAAAATGGTAATAACAATAGCACCTATCAAATATTTGTTGTATTACATGTGTTAATACATGTAAAGAACTCAAGGCACGGCCTGGCATCTAGTAAATGCTGAAGAATGACAGCCATAATTCTTTCTTTTTTTTTTTTTTTAAGATTTTATTTATTTATTTGACAGAGAGATCACAAGTAGGCAGAGAGGCAGGCAGAGAGAGAGGGGGAAGCAGGCTCCCCGCTGAGCAGAGAGCCCGATGCGGGGCTCGATCCCAGGACTCTGAGATCATGACCTGAGCCGAAGGCAGAGGCTTTAACCCACTGAGCTACCCAGGCGCCCCGCCATAATTATTTCTATATTATTATATTAATTGTAATTGTAATTATGATTGTAATAAATTATTATAATTATTAGTTCTTACAATAATGAAGAGGAATCAGCTTAATGGGCAAGATTAAACTGTAAACATATAAATATGGACCCCCTGTGGTTGTTCTGGCTGCTTCTAGTGTTTTTTCAAACCTCATTTGCCTTGACAACATCACTACATGGGTAACAAGTCTAGTACAGAGCTGACCCAGCATTGGACATCTCAGAGACTTTGAACCAAACCAACGAAATAGTCTCTGACGTTTTCCTCCCCTTCACTCCTTTCCAGAGAAAACTTAAAAATATTTCTTTCTGGAGGAGGCCCAAGTTTCCAGCTTAATCTATCCTGGATCACTTTCCGTCTTCAAGTGAACCCAAATATCAGGTTAACCCTGAACATAATTTGTTGATCTGTTCCTTTTGGGTTTTGTTTTTGTTTTGTTTGGGGGGGGGTGCAATCTCCAAAACAAGGATAATTATAAAAATAACAAACATTAATATAACCCTGTGAGCCAAACATTCTTTTTTTTTTTTTTTTCAGTGCAAAAAGGTGGTTTTATTAAAACATGGGGACAGGATCCATGGGTAGAAAGAGCTGCCAAGCCAAACACTCTTGTGAGTACTTTCTTATGAACATTTAATTCTTGCAATAACAGCTATTATCCCAAAGTTACAGATGAGGAAGTTGGGGCACAGAGAAGTTAAGTCATGTGCCCAAGGTCACACAGATAGCCAGGATTGAAACCAGTCAGTGCTCTCAAGGACAACAATATACTAGTCCTTATCCTACTCCATCCCCACCTAGATAATAAATTTTGCCTAAGCCAAAACTTATAGTGTTTCAAAACCAAAAGCCCCAGGAGCTCCTTAGAGGGGAATGCAAAGCATTTGTTTTGTCCTGTTCCATGGAGTTTAACCATGCAGTTCCTACGTCTATGTTACCACACATCTAGCTTGCCCACGACAGTCCAGGTTTGCACCTGCTGCCCCAGTGACAATAATAAACAACACTCCCTTTCACTTTCAATGACATCCTTCTGAGTAATTTAAATTATATTATATGTCTGATCTATGAGTTAATATGTCTGAAAATGGGAAATGAATCTGTGTGTATACGTAGGTGTGTTTCCCCTGAGATTTTGAACTCTTTACCTTTAAAATTTTTGCTTTTTTCTTGAATTTGTCTTTTAGATTTCTACCTTTAAAATTAAATCATCCATCTTAGTCGTCCCCTGGCAACAGGGGGAGGCGGTATAAAGGAGTAATGGGCCTTTACACCCATGACACAAAGTGTTGACAGTAATTCTAATTAGATTTCAGCGACTTTCAGATTTTTCTGCTTAATTCATGAATTGTTGTTGAAGCTACTTTTGTAAAAGTATTTGAATGTATCCTTGACTAAACACTGTTAATCATTTTGTATTTGTTTTTTCATCTCTAGGTTGACATATCCACTCATCTGATTATTAAGTAAGAGAAAAGAATCTTCTTCTAATTCGTGAAGTTTTGGGGCACCAGTGGCCTCAAAGCTTTCATGCATATTGAGGGTACATATAAAGTAACAAGTAATGTGTTTTATTTCCCCCAGTGACTTTTCACTGCTTCTTGTTCTGGTTTCGTTGTCCTTGAAGCTACTTTGTTTTATGACTTCCGCTTGTCTTCTCTTAATCGAAAAATAAATAAATATAATTCACAATTATACCTCTTTTATGTGCCTTCTGGGTATCCTCCTGCCACTTATCATTGTTTTAAAGATGGAGTGAGTCTCCTGTTACAGATTATAAGTAGATATCTGACTAGAACGCCCTTTTGTCTTCTCCCTCTGGTAAAATCTTACCTATTTTTCCAAGCCCACATTAAATATCTTCTCATCTGTGAACCCTCTAGCCAGAATTAACTGCTACCCCGTCTGTGATACTGCAGTTTTGTTCATTCTGTATTATGATTTTACCCTCATCCGTCACCTCCATCAGTTGCAACCTCAATCAGAGCAAGGACTGTACCTTATTCTTTTTTATATCCTTCCCTTGGGCTTAACACAAGGTCTGGAATATACATGCTCAAAAAATGCTTGATGAATGATTAATACTTTATGGTACACAAAGTTATTTCAAATATATTATCTCATCTTAGTTCTATAGCAATATTAGGTAGCATAAGGTTATGGCTGTCTCCATTTCATACATGGAAAAACTGAGAAATCTCGGAAGATAAAGGGTATGGAGAGAGGACGTAAATCAGCCTATAGATTTCTAACTAACTAGATTTATACAAATTAGACACGACTTAGTTTTTCAAGGCAATAAACATAATGTTGATTTAAGAACTATTTGATGTAGAAACTTTTTCTAGTGTCCCGAGAACAATTCTGAAAAAATCTTTTCTTTTTTGGGTTTATAGTAACTGAGCTATCAGATTTGGAATGAGTTTCCCTCTGGCAGCTTCACTTGTCACAAACTATACAGGACACAAAGGATACACAAGTCAAAGAAGATAGACCTTAAAACTATATTTTCCAAGTGGGTTTCCATGACTTTGAGAATGGCCACCAGAGTTGACTGGCTTCCACAGAGCAGACCTTGGCCAACGTGGGTGATGCCAGCCCACCACAAGAATGCCCATGCAGCAACAGACCACAGCTAAGACAATATGGGTAAAACTGCTCTCAGACCACTGAAAAGTTGTCAAAGCTCCCTTTGGAGTGGTCCTATCCTCTTCCCCTTAAATCACTCACTGATTTTTGTCTCTGAGGAGGTTGGGATACAAGAAAAATACACTGACATAAATTTACACTTGACCCCTGAACAAGAAACAATAAATTTAATTATAAAATTTATAAAATATATGCAACATTATCTATATATATATATATGTTGTTATATATACATAAATATATATTTTTTCCTTCTGCCTACATTACTAAAATTGTTTTTAGTCCATAAACACAAAATAAATTAAGTATATAAGCAAAAGAAACAGGGTCAGCAAATTGAGCCTAAGTTGCAGTGTGCCATAGTAAGGAGAGTTCTGGAATAAGACAAGTCAAGGGTGTTTGTTCTTTCAGCCAGTATTTATTGAGCACCTGCTATATACCAGGCACTGTGCTACATGTTAGAGAATCTATGTAAAATAGACATGGTCCCTGGCCTCACAATGCTAACATTCTTACAGGAAAGCCAGAAGTGCTTTCCTGTATAGCCAGAAGTGCTAATATTCAAAAAAGTCCAGGGAAGCCTGAAGAAGGAATATTTAAGCTTGGACTAGTGGATAAATATGTCAGCTAGACAAGTGAGGGAAAGGAAGAAAAGGTAATGAGAAAGAGCTTTTCAGGCAGAGAAAGGTAAGAAGACTAATAAGAGCTTACTGTCACATGTTACCTCTGATTAAGAAAAACTAAATCTAGCTGTTTAAGTAACCACGAGATATTAAGAATATAGGGAGAGAGTCAAAGCCTGATGGGGTAGATAGAACATATATCCTGGGGTACCTTATTAAGTCACATTAAGGAGCTAGGACTTTAGAACATTCAAAACAATAGCATGGCAGTGAAGTTTTAAGGGAAGGAGAGGCATGAAAGACCGTTCCTTGACTGCTGGATGAAAAGGGGATTGGAGGAAGCAAGAGTGGTGGTAAGGAAACCATTAAGAGGCTATTGCAAACTTCAAGTATAACAGATTGCAAAAATGGCTATAAAATGTTCCTTTCCTCCTATCCACAACCTTTGGCAATGTCTTGCCACAGTAAGTCAGGGGCTCTGAATAGCATTAACAAAAATAGTACAAAGGCCTGAAAAGTACTTGCACATAGGGGCTTGTCCTCTTTTACTGCACTTGGAATATTGAGAACAACATGTGGATGAGCCCATGCTAACCTGCTAAAGAATGAGAGACCACATATGGAAAAGAACCCCAGCATCCTACTCAAAAGTCATACGGCCGTCAGTGGCCAGCCTGCCTACCACTAGGTATGTAAGTGAGACCACGGTAAGTCATTAAGCCACGAGCTGTCTCATCAACAGATCACATCACAAGTGAAAGCCCAGCAGAGCTTCGCCAAACTGGTCCAGACCCAAAGAGCTACCCAGCTGACACACATAATTGTGAGTTAAGTAAAACGATTCCTATTCTAAGCCACTAGGTTATGGGAAAATTTGTGTTGTGTAGCAAACACTGAGTGAAACTCTTGGCAAGAGATGATACTGGCCTGAACTAGCAGGTTAGCAGTGACGACCCACAGAAGAGCATAGGATCAGGAGATATGTAGGTGTTTTGGTCAAAAGAACGCCACGATTTTTGGCTTGGACCAATAGGTAGATGGTGGGTCCTACTAGCTGAGCTGGAGGATAATAAAGGAGAAAAAAATACACAGAGGAAGATGGCTAGTACAACTGAGAGTATATAGAACTTCCGGTGGTTGGGAAACATCAAGGCAAAGATGTCAAACCAACGAAGAGATGGCTAGAGAACACCCAAGAGAGATCCAGGCTGCAAACACAGAGTTAAGATTTGTTGGTGTGGACATTGTGAAGCAAGTCATGATAAACTTTCCTGAGCATAATGAGGAGAGTGAGAAGCCTAAGGGGGCTCTGGTAATTACTATATATGTCATTTGGGGCAAGTTACTCAACATTTCTAAGCCTGTTTTACTACCTGTAAAATGAGGTAATGTGAACTGACTGACCGAGCTATGATAAAGATTAAATAAAATTTATTTCATTTCAATCGTCTGACACATATGAAGGGATAAAAAAATGTTGATTATGTTTCCTATCACTTACAATCGAACTACACAACAATATATTAGAGTCAGTTTTGCCCCCTGTTTTTTGTTCTTGAATATTTGTGGATTAGTGATGAGTTTTAATCATGGATAATAAGATTACTAGATTCTTCATTCTCCTTTTGAAATCCTTAACAGTCTTTCTTAAGTTACATGAGTCAGAATTACCTGTGATGATTATTTAAAATGCAAATTCCTTAGCTCCACCCTTGACCTTCTGAACCAAAAGTCTAGAGGAGGCAAACAGGAATCTACATTTTTAATAAGCTCCCAAAGTGATTCTATATACACCCTCCAAAGGTTCACAACCCAACCCTTCCCTGGGGCACCTTAATAATTTAAAAACAAGCCGAATTGGTTGAAATGTATCCAATATCCTGTGAAATTCACACGCAAATGGCTACTTCCTAATCATCTCCCACAACTCTCCCATTGCACTAACTCTGCCCCTACTACCACGCTATCACTCGGTAAAACTCTACAAATACTCTTTCTGCCTGTGAGTCAGTCTGACTGGCCTTCCTGGACGTGGAAATCCTCGGCCTCCCCCTGAACCATTCTGTGATATTTCTAGAGTTGAGTCTGACCCATCCCACCATCCCAGAGCGTCCCTCTGAGAGCATACTTGATCTCCTGTTGAAGTTCTGTGTCATCACTCAGGCAGCTCTGCCTGGTTTAATACACAGTTACATACATGACATGGTTTCAGACTCATGAAATCAGTTGCTGACTAAGAATAAATATTGTCTCACAGCTGTTAGAAAGGTTCAAATACTTTAAACTGATCACAGAAAAAAATAATTCCAATCTGTTTTGTTCTGCAAAATGTCAATAGACTGTTAAGCAGGCACGGCAGATACCTTGCTTTTTGCACAAATTACAGGGTAGAAAGGAAACCAGGATAGCATGACTAGAAAATCATATTTCAGGAGAATAAAGGCAGCAGCAAATCAGTGAGCTGAACCTGCATAGGTAGCTACTTGTCGTGGGCTTCTGAAGCTAAGTCCCTGTGAAGAGGAGGAGGAATGCTTCTAGAGACAGAGCTCTCTAATCACAGGGCGCTGTGCTAGGCACAGGTTTCTGTGAACTTGCTTGTTTATAACACTTGGAACCAAAACGCAGAGCCCACAGATACACTGTATTCATCTTTCAGAGAGCAATTTGCCTATTTCCCAGCAGCTGGAGCAGAAGGGAGGAGATAAACTCAGGAGTCACACCCGTGATCTAAAATAGCATGAAAGGCCTATGATTAAAATACCTTTAAAATCTGTTCAATAACACATTCCAGCTCAAAGTGCTTCTCCTTTCCAACTCTCTCTCCAGCTCGGGCCCCCTCCCCTGCAGGGAGCCTGGGCAGTTGCAGAACCACCACTGTTTGAAACAAAGGAAAGATAATCCTTCACTGAATAAAATCATTAAGAGAGTGAAGAAGGTCCCAATTCCATGAGATTGGGTTTTATATTTCTTATTATGAGATTATGTTTTACTTTATTATTAGATTGGGTTTTATATTTCTGCCGGTACATCATGAAATATTTATTTTTAAATAATATGTTAGCAGCAGGCTGTTGATTTATTCCTGTTCAATACTCAGCCCCCAGACCCCCACGTTCAAGCGCATCCTGTGTCCTTAACATGCTTCAGTACAAATAATAATCACAGAAGAGGTGTGGTGCTCACCCCGAGAACATTGTGTACCACTCCGTTTCCACCCTCATGTGTAGAAAAATCTTTGGTCTCAAAAAAAATTTATTTTTTATTCTAGAAGAAACCAATATGTATGCAAAGTCTTCTCAATCAGAAGGGGGCACTGCTCAAAATGAAAAGAAAAAAAGGTGTGTGCCTCCACACGCTTGCTTTGGCTTGCTTTGACTCCGCAAGAGCCAAATGTCATTGTCACTAAAGGCAAATCCCGTTGTGCACAAACTGTAGCAGTTGACATTGGGCAACTCAAGGACTCTATTGAGAGCCACAGTTTCCATCTCAAAAGAACTTTAATAAGTCAGGTAAGAAAAGAGGGATGGTGTATGTCGCTCCTTGTGAGGATTCCCTTCTCCCTCATGCCCAACCAGATCTCATCAAAATGAAGTTTTGGGGAGTCTCTGATGGCTAGAGATCTCAAAATCTGAGGATTAAAGAAGAAAAATTATTACCTAATCACCATAATTTAAATTAAACTCGTTCCAATATAATTCAACTAACGCCTTCTCTGTTCAAGACCTTGCTTGATAAAGGATTCAAATACAATAGATTTTGCAAGCTTCTTTCATTAAGGTTTACCAATAATTGCTTTACAACCAAGTAAAAACATACAAGCTTCATTTTAAATAATAGGAAATCTGATGCTCAGAAAATTTAAGTAAACGTACATGATATTAAGAAGCTAGTAATACAAAATCATTCTGAAGCCACTATTCTTATTACTGTAAAGATATCAAGTTGGAGGAAAGACTAGTGCTAGGGCAATATCTTAGTCCACTTGGCAGCTAATAAAATACCACAGACCAGGTGGTTTACAAATGATAGAAATTTGTTTCTTACAGTTCTGGAGGTTGGGAAGTCCAAGATAAAGGTGCCAGCAGATTTGGTGTCTGGTGAGAACCCAATTCCTGGTTCATTTCTGGTTTGTAACACCGTCTAGCTATGAACTCCGTTGGAGGGGGGAAGAGGGATCTCGTCTCTTTTATAAGGGCACTAATTTCATTCATTTGAGTTCTGCTCTCATAATATAATACCTCCTAAAGTCCCCACCTCTTAATACCTTAACACCTTAATACCTTAGGGGTTGAGATTTTAATATATGGATTTGGGGGGAACATAAACATTCAGCCCATTATAGGCAAGACCTAACGAGTAAATGAGATACTTGATGCTAAAGCCAGAGGTGAAGCTTCACTTGATTCTTATAAAGTAGTGCATACACCTAGAAATAATCTAAGTTAAAAAAAAAATCCCTAAGCCTTTGAATAACCTCAATCGCTATTTTCTTTTTTTTTAATTTTATTTATTTATTTATTTATTTGACAGAGAGAGAGAGATCACAAGTAGGCAGAGAGGCAGGCAGAGAGAGAGGGGGAAGCAGGCTCCCTGCTGAGCAGAGAGCCCGATGCGGGGCTCGATTCCAGGACCCTGAGATCATGACCTGAGCCGAAGGCAGAGGCTTTAACCCACTGAGCTACCTAGGAGCCCCTCAATTGCTATTTTCAACTCAGAGTTGAAACTGCATCATTTCTTGACCATCAAATTGTAAAGATTTTAGTGCAAAATTGTATGTCATTTGTATATTTTACAGCTATTACAGTAAATATAGCTGTACATACAGCTGTAAATTTGTGTTGCAAATTTGAGCTGTATTGGGAAGTATCTAAGAACATAGCATGTCCTTCCCCCACCACTGCCCTATGAAGAAAACAATTGCAGGTAAGGTCTTCTATTAAAGTGCTCTTGTTTTTATCATGTGACCACTCTCTACAGGTCATAACTAAACCAGGATGCCCACAGCAAGAATTCATAGATGCCCATTTCTGAGTGGATGACAAAATAGGTCACAAGAATTGCTAATTGGGTCCTGGAATAGTTGTTGAATCTTGGAAAATGTTTTAATGTTCCATAGACCTAACTTCATTGTGAAATTGGAAAGCAATTTTCTTTGCTTCCTCACTTCTCCATGACCTCTCAAAGTAAATTCCAACTACCTGAAGAAGACAATTCACCGGAGCCTGACTAGCAATACATTCATCAATGTTACCATAATTTTTAACCACAAATAAGGAGAACTTTTTTCTTTGCACCTAAATACATGGCAGACATAAAAAGAGGCTCAACATCACTAACCACCAAAAAAAAAAAAAAATGCAAATCAAAACCACAATGAAATATCACCTCACACCTGTCAGAATGACTATTATCAAACAGACAAGTGTTGATGAAGAGGTGGAAAAAAAGAGAACCTTCATGTAGTCAGTGAGAATGCAAACTGGTGCAGCCACCATAGAAAACAATATAGAGGGTCCTCAGAAAATTAAAACAGAACTACCATACAATCCAGCAATTCCACTGAATATTTATCAAAAAAATGATAACACTAATTCAAAAAGATATATGCACCTATATGTTCATTGCAGCATTATTTACAATAGCCAAGATACGCAAGCAACCTAAGTGTCCATCAATAGATGAATGGATAAAGATGTGGTGTATACACACACACACACACACACACACACACAATGGAATATTAATATGTCATAAAAAGAATGAAATCTTGCCATTCACAACAACATGGATGGACCCAAAGAGTATTATACTAAGTGAAATAAATCAAATAGAGAAAGACAAATATCATATGATTCTACTTATATGAGGAATCTAAAAAACAAAACAAATAAAACAGAAAGAGGCTCATAAATATAGAGAACAAATTGGTGTTTGCCAGAGGAGAAGGGAGTGGGAAGATGGACAAAAAAGGTAAAGAGGAGGAGAGCCTCGGTGGCTCAGTTGGTTAAGCATCTGACTCTTGATTTTGGCTCAGGTACTAATCTCAGGGTCCTGAGATCAAGCCCCACATTGGTCTCCGTGTTCAGTAGGGAGTCTGCTTGAGGATTCTCTCCCTCTCCCTCTGCCCCTCCTCCTACTCTCTTTCACTCTCTCTCTCTCAAAAAAATAAATAAATCTTTGGGGGAAAAAAGGTAGAGAGGATTAAACCATGCAAACTTCCAGTTATAAAATACATAAATCATGGGGATATAAAGTGCAGCATTAGGAATATAGTAAGTAACATTGTAATAACTTTGTATGGTGACAGATGGCAGGTAACTAGACTTATCCAGGTGATCATTTTGTAAGGTAATGTATGTAAACGTTGAATCACTCTGTTGTACATCTGAAACTAACATAATGTTGCCTGTCAGGGGCACCTGGGTGGCTCAGTGGGTTAAAGCCTCTGCCTTCAGCTCAGGTCATGGTCTCAGGTTCCTGGGATCGAGCCCCGCATCAGGCTCTCTGCTCAACAGGGAGCCTGCTTCCCCCTCTCTCTCTGCCTGCCTTTCTGCCTACTTGTGATCTCTCTCTCTGTCAAATAAATAAATAAAATCTTTAAAAAAAATGTTGCCTGTCAATTATACCCCAATAAAACAAAACAAAAAGAGAATTTCTTGAATTTTCTGATAAAAAAATAAGAAAGAAATGCAGCTAGCCCTGACCAAAACAAAACGAACAAACAAAACCAAAAAACAAAACATCCTTCCTTAACTTTATAAACTTCAGCAACTTTATGTGGCCTATAAATCTATCATAAATGATCAATAAAATAAAATTTTCCATAACACAGTAAAGTCTCAGAACAAACAGGCATTTATTTCTCTTGGTCTGTGTTCCGTAATAAACAAACCAATGTTTAATTCTGTTTCTGTTCTTACTAGACATCTTACCTTGAACAAGTTACTTTGTCCAATCACCAGTGTTCTCACCTTAAATGGGCATAAAATGGGTTCTTATTTCATAGAATTATTGGGGGATAAAAAGAGACAATACCTGCAAAGTAGTAAATACAAGAACATAGTATTTTCTTTTCTTTTCTTTTGTTCTTTTCAGTCTCTATGCCTGGTTCCTTAACAGCTACAACCACCACAATGACAAATATATCTCACTGAAGTTTGCAATCTGAAACATTAAAAAAAAAAAAATGGTCCTCATTCCCTGAACTCCTAGATTCAATTTCCCCACCCCAGGTCTCCACATTTCTAAAGTGAGTTGCAGGACCAGCATATGGGGAAAGGTGTGAGTGTAAAGTGTAAAGTCTTAGAGAAAGCCCCTTCCTACCTCCCCAGGTAGAGGTAGGAGTTTATTTACCCAAGATATAAGGCAACAAGAAGCAAGATTACAGTCTGTTCATTTCATCACAGGATCCTTCAGGCAGTTTCTGAAATTAGGCCTCCTGGTCTCTGCATGTGCTCTTTGTCCAGATCCACAACCACAGTTCCTTTTAAACATGTACAAAATGCCCTAACAATAAATAAAACCCCAGCTGCTCTTGGCTGCCATCTCCACCTAAGGGACATGGTCAGACATAGCTGATAAAATTCTGGCTGACAGGCTGTCAGAGGATCATTTATTTTCATTGCCTGGACATAAAAGAAAGCACTTTTTAACCTATGAAGCATGCCAATATGTACATTAAAATACATTCTTCCCCATTAGAAGTTTGACTTTCGAAGCAATGTAAAGATCATGTATCAAAATGAAATAGGTGCAAAGAATCTCAAGACATCAACAATTCAATGTTAGAAACTTGAAATGGTTCAATGAAATGAACTATCCATATTATATTCACCAAGTGAAAAATATTTTTGATTCACCACGATAAAGGGATGACTGACAAGCCAACAAGTTAAGTCTGAGACTTTCAGAAGCAACTCCGATTACCTTGAGTTGTATATGATATGAAATAAAAAGCCACAAGTGCTAGAAAGCAGAGGGGGAAAAATGGAGCCAATTTCTCAATGCAGTAGAAACATCTTCCCGGTGATGCTTAAGTATGGAACAGAGTGAGAAAATCTGTACAGGTTTCTGAGTTATAAATTGGGCAAGTGTTTTTTGGCCTGTTTAAAATGTGATAGGGTGATTTAAAAATATTAGTAATCTAATATCAAAGGAATGAAAGAAAATTCTCCAGACAGTCCTTCCCCCTAAAAATAAGTCCTTTAGACTTTTTTGTTCACTGCGATGGAGATAAATATTTTTTGTTTTGTTAAATGCCAAAAATGTTGATAGGCCATGGTTGAATATAGAACTACTTTGAAGAAATCTTCCACTATGGATTTTATATGAAAAGATCTAATCCACTGATCTTACTCAAAAGCCAGGCCAATAATAATAAATAATAAGTAATGACAAATAAAATAATAACACCTATGAAACACTTACTCTGTACTACTTATGGTTCTAAGTGCAACACATACACTTATGAGACAGGTGTCTTTTATTTATGAGCAATTTAAAGATGAAAACCTGAAATGCAGAAAGGTTACAGAAGGTTACATCAAGCCACACAGCAGTGAGTGGTGGAGCTAAGATTCAAACTTGGACAGTCTGGTTCTGGGGGTTGTGCACTTAACCACAGATGTAAGCGAAGCAACAGGGAAAGAATGAGGACACAGATGCTCAGTTTTATTGTTGGGAACAAAAGGGAGTGGTGGGGATTTTAGCTAGTTAGAGAACAAACCCATCTATGAGTCAAATTCAATCCTTGGCTCGCTGATTGGCAGCCTTAGGCTTGAAGAAGATAAGGACTTCATTGCCCAAAGTAGGACATAGTGGAAGCTGTAACCTTGAGCATTGGGCAGGGTAGTAGTTCAAAGCCTCATGGTAGTTTGGTTCCCAGAGAACTGGGGAATAGGTGAAGGTAGAGTTCTATGGAGTGGCATACATTGGGTTATTATTCATAGCACCATAAAAAGGACAGGATCTAAGTCATTGAGAGCTACATGCGTTCCTATGGAAATGGAGGCAAATAGAGCCTGGGCAAAAGTTCCTGAAACAACAGTTAGTTCTTGAGAAGAGATGCTACCCACAGAGCCAGACACTTTAAAAAATATATTATTGAACCAGACAAAAAGCAATAGCAATCATGATGGCCATAGATCAGAAAGCAAGGGATTGCTCTTATTTTTCCTGGACTGTGCAAATCACAAGGTTTGGAATAATCCAAGAGATAGGACAAGATCTGTGAAAAAGGAGTGATATTAGAATTCATCCTTAGAAAATGAGAGCAAGAAAAATTCTCAGAGGGCAAGACCTTGTCTGCCTTCTTTTCCAAGAATATCCCCAGAATGGAGCACATGTCTGGCCTATAATAGTCATGTAATGATTATTTGTGGAATAAATAAACCAGACTTGATTTTTATCCGGAAAGAAAGGCTCTATGGTATTTCTTACATCTCAGGTTTTGCAGCAACTCTCACTCCATTCATTGCTGACTTGTAGGGTATTTTAAGCTGAAAGGGACTTCCACAATTACTCCTATATTTTATGGATGAGGAAACTGGATGATCCAAGAACCCAGCCAGTTAGTGGGAGAGCTAGGACTAAGGGCTCATCCAATCCTTCCTCACTCTAGCAATATAACTACTTACTTACCTGCTCAGAAATTCTTATAGGATCGAGATAAAACTGCTGATTGAGTCACAATATTTCAGACAATTGCTATCTTTTTGCATTACAGGTTTTGCACTCAGCCATGCTGGTGTAGTCACACAAAAGTAACTTCTACCTCCTATGCATGGCCTTTGTGGCCTCACCTCCAACTTACACACACCCCATTTACTTCTACTTAGAATGCTTTCCCATACTAATTCTTTGTCAGAACATGTCCTACTTGGAGCTCAACCTTTCCTACTATGCAGACTTCCTTAACTAACAATTCCTTCATTGAAAGTTTACCCATTTACAACTGGAAGCCACTATCTGGCAATGGGCCCTTCCCACATTCAAACAGGCAATTAGGGTCATTCACTCTAAACTGGGTCAAGTGAAACATCTTCTCTGTAATAGATAATTCATCCAGTCAGTTTTATTTCCCTCTGACTCACATTTCGAAGCGCAAGTCTCTTACCAATAATTTCTAGTGAGTCAATGTTTTGTTTATTTTTAACTCAAGTTGGAGGGGCTAATCTTTCTTTTCTTTATTACCCTTTTATGGTTTTATCCTGTTCTGACTCAGATGTAGGGGAAATATTTCTTCCCCCAGTTGCTTTTGAAGAAAACCACTGGAGACAAGAAGAAAACCACAGAAGTAGGGGTACTAAAATATAAGATTATAGTCAGAAGTGAGGTTAACATCATGGAGACATAAGATGTCCCTCATTTTTTGCCCCCACTCCCAACAACAAAAATTTGGCATCCATCCACAGACAAAAGTGCCTTTGGGATGCAGCATCATATACCATGGAACTCGGGAGGAGTCTCGCCTATCCGGGTATCAGGCAATGGGCAAAGAAAACTAGGTCCCATCTGTGGACTCAGCAGCAGCAATGAACTTGCTCCAGTCTCTCTCTGCCCACAGTCTGGGACCCCCTGGAGAACAGCGACTTAGACAATTATTCATGGATGAGAGAGCATTTGTGGAAGTCCAGATTTCCAGAGGAAAAGTTCCAGGAATCTGTCAAAGCAAAAAAAAAAAAAAGGCAAGTTTGGGTGCATTAGAGTGGGTAAGAACAGTTTTACTTTACTTGTGTCACCTATTTCCCAAGGTGGTATGGCTTAGGGCTAAGAAAGATCTTTCTCAGCATGTGATTTATCTTGCAAAGGAGACGGAGAATGTGTAAGTGAGAATCCAACTTCCCCAGCAGTGCAGAAAGCTGCAAAAGGAGCTCATTTCTCTCTCGCCCCATCTACAGAACTAAATCAGGATCCCCATGACCAGGGGCAGAAAGAGTCTAGGAGATGGGAATCTCAAAGTGACTTCAGCTATCATTTAGAGTAAAAATGGGAAGCTACTGGCGGGTTCTGAACATAGGAATGGCATAACTGCTAAGAAGAACCTAAGAGTGGGAAGGGAACAAGGGTAGAGGACAGTTCAGAAGTTATTGCGATAATCCCAGACTGTTGGTGACATGGTTTATATGACAGTAGTAGAGATGGTGAGAAATGGTCGGATTCTGGATATTCTTTGGAGGTAATGCTAAGGGGTAATGCTGAATGATTATATAAATAATTTCAAGAAAGACTCCAAGGCTTTGGGCTGTAGCAATAGCAATAATGAGATACCATTGATCAAGGTCAAGAAAACTATGGAAGCTTTAGAGCAAAGTTCAGGTGCTCAGTTTAGGATATGTTACATTTAAAATGATTATTAGATTTTTTTTAAGTTGAAAGGTCAAGTAGGTAGTTAGAAATATGAGCCTGGATTTAGAGTAAATATCCAGGATATAGTTTTAATTGTTTAGTCATGAGTACACAGATGGTTTTTAAAACCATGAGACTTGTGACGACCATGAGTGCAGAGAGACAGGAAAGTTCACATGTAATCTCTAGAGTACTTCTCTTGGAAGATGAGGGAAAACCAGCAAAAGAACTGAGATAAAAGGAAAATCAGAAAAGTACAGCATCCTGGAGGCCAGGTGAAAAAAACTCTGTAAGGAGGGAGTGATCAACCACACCACTATTGCAGATACTTTAATCAGATGAGTGCTCTGAAGTGGCCGTTGGTTTAAAAAAAACTAGAAATCATTGATTTGAGTTTGAGTAGAATGATGGAGGAAAAAAACTAATTGAATTGAACTCAAGAAAGAGTGGGAGGAGAGTAACTGAAGACATAAAATACAGAATACTAGTTCAGATAGTCTTTCTCTACAGGGCAAAAAGAGAAAAGAGTCAGTAGTTTGAGTGCAAAGGGGGTGAGGAGAAAGGTTTTTTATAAACTAACAAACTAACTGCAGGTATACTGGTATAAGGCATTGCACTAAATTTATATAGAAATTAAAATTTTCCTTCAAAATGCAGGGTTCATTTTTATCCGATTCATCTTGAATAGAGCTATATTTAAAACTGGCATGTATTTCGTTAACAAGAAGACAAAGTTGTGGAATTATACAATTCAACCTGGGGATAGAGAGTCATGTTAATAATTCTAATTAGATACAGTCCTCAATTAAATATTTCCTTCAATATTTAATTTGTGTATGAAAAAAATTCTTTTTTAAAAAATTTTATTTACTTATTTGACAGAGAGAGAGGGAACACAAGCAGAGGGAGTGGAAGAAGAAGCAGGCTTCCTGCCGAGCAGGGAGCCGGAAATAGGGCTGGATCCCAGGACCCTGGGATCATGACCTGACCCAAAGGCAGACGCTTAACGACTGAGCGCCCCAGGTGCCCCAAATTTGTGTATGAAAAAATTCTTATCGATGCTTTTGATTATTACAGATTACTGCATTTTTTAACTCTCAGTACTAGAGTGGATATAAACACCACCGAACCTAAAACTGAGAAGTCAAGCAAGGGATGAAAGGTTAATACATCTAACAGTATGAACACATGTACTGAAACTGTTATAGAATTCATTGAGACTTGTTAATGTATCGCTAGTCAGGAACTTGCATATTTTTCATGTTCATTTTTATAAGTAAATGATTCTGGGCTTGTATCAAAACTGGCTATGAATTAATTTTAATTATATTGAGGTGTTAGAATAGAATTAAATTCAAAACCATTGCGGTGCACTGGTTGTCCCAGCACATGAATGGGATGCAACTGAATTTATGAATTATCCTGGTTCAAATAAATGGGATCCTCAGTTTCACATTTGACTGGCTTTGGTGTTGTTTCTTAGCAATGTGCGTATCAATGCAGTATGTGCCAGACACCAATGGTTGTTTGCCAAAATTATCCTCTTTTTCCTTTAGTGCCAGAAGCCCTAAATTTTAGCTAGGCATACAGCAGCTCAGAATGTAGACATTTCCCAACTCTGTTTGCACTTAAGTGTGGCTGTGTGACTAGGAGCAGGCCTATGTGAATATGAAAGTAATATAAGGCATCTTCCAGTAGGTTTTCTTGAGGAGAGGATGCTTGCCCTGATTTATCCCTTTTTATTTTCTGACTGGAATGGAGCTTTATTGGACTGGATATCCAGTAGCCATAGGAATAGTGACTGTGCACAAGAAAGGTAGCAAAGGAGACAGAAGCCTAGATTTTTCCCTGGCACTATAAAATACTATTTTGGCTTTATACTGTCTCCTCCTTCTCAAAATCAAGAAAGAAAAAAAAAATGTCTGTACTGTTTAAGCCACCATTAGCTGATGCTTCTCATGACCCTGTTTCATGGGATAATACATGGAGGCCCAGAAACTAAAAGCTTTGAATGCTGTAAGATAAAAATAGGGGACAGAAGTCCTAGGAATAATGCTTGAAATATTTTTTAGAAAGGGAAATGATGAATGCACAGATCCATTTGTAGGATAATTAATTGTCCAGAAGAATTTCTTTATCTCTGGCTTTATCTAAGATGTTTATTTCTTAAAGCAATGATTAGAAAGGCATCTATGCTATCTTATGGCCCATTCTTTTTTTTTTTTTTTAAGATTTTATGTATTTATTTATTTATTTATTGGAGAGAGAGAGAGAGAGAGAGAGAGAGAGAGAGAGAAAGCACACACCTAGGGCAGGGGCAGAGGGAGAGGGGGAGAGAAAGAATCCTAAACAGGCTCCACACCCAGCAAGGTGCCCAACATGGGGCTCCATCTCACAATCCTGAGATCACAAGCTGAGCCAAAACCAAGAGTCAGATGCTCAACCAACTGAGTCACCCAGGCACTCCAAGGCCCATTTTTGACCACCCTACTCCAAATAAGAACAAATGCTCTCTATCTTCATACTCTGGGAACAAAACATGAAATCCTTATTAATGGAGTTCAGATGCCCAAGCAAAAATGAAATCACGAATTTTGGTTAAGCAAGCTGATAGTTGCCTATACTGATCTTTGTCTTGAAAGAAATTTATTCAGGGGATATTAGAGACGGCTATCAGACTGTCTTAAGAAGAAAGAAGGAGATAATAGCCCTTACTAATAGAAACGCCTTTGATGAAAGAGAGAAAAGATAAGAAATATGATCAAAGAAGGAAATTGATGGTGAGGTTCAAAAAAGAAAAACTACTTTTTGTACACATGCTTTGAACCACATGAATAAAAAAGAACACCAAATCAAGATTTTCCTACAACTTCCAAAGTGAATATTTTTCTCCTTTGATTGTTTTTATTCAAAAGTAAAGATGTTTCTCTTTGATAGTGAGCACTGTGGGTAGAATAACTTTAATTCTGGCATCTCTCTGTGAACATGGGAACGCAGTAGGAAACTGGACAATCGCTCACATTAGGCATTAACACTGAAAATGGCTAAGGCTTTATTTCAGAGTCCCTGGACATCAGGATGCTTGCTTATCTCCCAATACTGGAAGAGGGCATTTATACCTCTACCTACCTCACTAATTTCTATTCTCAGAAATACATGAAACTTTAAAATATTGTACTACGAGCTGTTCTTATAAGGAAAATAGATTGATTAAATTCTCTAAAAGAAGGAGTATATTTGGTCTTTGGTAAATGGAAAGGGTGTACACTTTCTGAAAAATGGAATGACTTTTTTTTTATTTTATTTATTTATCTGAGAGAGAGAGAGAACACGAGTGGGGGAGAGGCAGAGGCAGAGCGAGAAGCAGACTCCCCACTGAGCAGGGGGCCCTATGTGGGGCTCAATCGCAGGACCCTGGGATCATGACCTGAGCTGAAGGCAGACACTGGACTGACTGAGCCACCCAGGCACCTCTGGAATGACTTTTTTTAAATGTCTCCATAAGAAGTAGCAATCTGGGTGTGGTACATAA
>CM052900.1:90820696-90859491 GCA_028534135.1 Potos flavus | reverse complement strand
TCTAAAATTGCTAAGAAACTTCCTAATGTATCATCTTTGTTAGTTTGCAGGAAACTTAATATGTATGCAGACTGTTTACCGATGGAAATAAAACCTGCTTCATTAGCATGTTTTGTTGTTTCTGTGACACAATTATAGTTGCGGGGAGTCCCACAGAACATGGGATTTATTCTGACACTATATATCTAGCACTTGCACCATGAAAAGAAAGCATTTCCCATTAGGACCAGAAAAACCAGAGGTTCAAAAGAAGACCACATAAGCTCATGCCAAAGGCTGAACTGTCCTTAATATAAGGAAAGGAACTGTCCTTAATATCAGCTTCCCACTTGCGCACAAGGTAGGAGTGTCCAATTGCTGCAGAAACTGCTGTCCTCTGGAGACTGATGACCAGAATGACCCCAGAAGCAATTCTGTATTCTCATGAGATGGTTTGCTTTGGCATTTCTGGGAAGGAGCAGTGGGTCTTCAGAAAGGTTAGCATGTTGTCTGTTTCCTGGGAACTACTTGCAGAGGTTCGAAGGAGTTGATGCGACCAGACACAAAGCAGGAATAGGGTCAGGCCATGGCATTTCACAGAGAGCATCCGTGGGTTGTCCAGAAAGAGGGACATTTCATGGCTGAAGCTTTGGTTTGCTTCTATCATTTTCTTGTTCACTCCCTCATGCAGTATGAACACCACAGATAGAAGCCACTCCCGGGGATCCCAAGGGTAAAGCTTAGCTTTCACCTAAAATTCACCTAAAATTCTCAAGTGTCAGATGCAAACCTCACAGTGGCATGAGCAAGGCAGAGAAAAAGAAAACACTAGTTTTCTTTTGGATAGACCAGCTCTATTTTCCTTCCTGGCACAGGAAATGGCACTTACTGTCCATTGTACACGATGCTGAAGGGAAGCGGAAATAACCTGCAGATTTCGCCACCGGAAGAATTCCTATATGATCCCTTGGCTCTGGTTCTACAATTACCTACTTCAGGATTACCAAGTGTGGTGGTTAAAAATGCAGACTTCGGGTTTCTGTACCAGACATTGTGAATCAGCACGTCTGGGCCTCACACCTAGGCGTGTGCATTTTTAACAAGCTTCCCATGCAACTCTACTGCAAGCTACAGTCTGGGGACTGCGGGTCCGTTGAAGAGGGAACTGGCATGAAATCTTTGAGCTCTGCCACGGTCTAGCCTTGTGACTTTGAGTAATTGACTTAAAATGAGCAGAATATAATCTATGCTGCTAGCCAAGAGGATTTATTCACTTTGAGAATAAAAGGGAAGAGCCCAGGGTGTGATGTCAGTGTGAGGTATAATTACCTGGAAGAGATTAGTGAACCGAGCCAAAATGGCTAAATTGCTCAAAGGCAGGGGTGTGCAGAAGGTTCCATGTTGGACAACATGGCCTCTTTTTTTTTTTTAATGTACTCAAGGAGAAATATTCTAATTTTATAAAATGTTAGCTTTTAGTGTTATTTTGTCACTTCTCTCTGTCCCATAAATTTAATTGGGTAGACAGACTAACGTCTAATATGCATTTTCATGAGAATGAAGAAAATCTGAGAAGTAAACAATTTACCAAAGCTCTGTGTAGTCCTGACTGTTTAATATATTCTGTACAATTAAAATGTCTGGGGGCAGAACTTGAGCTACCCCAGCCGAGAAGCCATCCAAACGTGGGACTGTGGCTACAGACTAAACTAATGAATATTTTACTCTTAGCAGCTGCTTCGCAATCCTTCCCCTGCCTAAAAGCCATGAGATCACAAAATCCAATCTCACCTTCTCTGGGGCTTTGTACCCCTGAATACACAACAGCCAAAATGCTCCGCTATTTTATTTACAAAAGGCAGCAAAAACAGCTGTAATTGAAGTGACTGCTACCAGATAAATCCCTAACCTGTTCATTTGCTTTTCTGCTACACTAGACAGTTCAAAGCTGGCTCTGCTCTGCTGTTCCCCGGTGCCGTAATAGCTTCTCGGACCAAGGATATAAATGTAGGTAATGCTGGGAAACAACATCCCCTCACCCTCGTTTTTTTAAAATGGTTCATTAAAAGATACATATATTAACAGTAATAATATTAGATAATAGGTATTGATTATGTGACTGATCTTTTAATACATCGTCCCAACTTATCTTCACAACAAGAGTATGAAGTAGATATTATTTCCATTTTACAGATGAGGAAAGTGAGGAAGGGCAAAAAATTGCAATGAATCACAGTATGCGTACTGAAAAATCACTTTAGGTAGTCAGCCCAGGCCTATTTGGCTCCGAATATCACAATTCTGACCATTACAACAAAATGGACTTGATGGCCTTGGTGTAGTTGTCTCTGTTAGCAAACTAATCCTTGTTCAAATTGAATCAGATTTCTCAAGCCATCATTGTCAAGTTTCTTTAAAATCTAGGAGTTATCTCTATGTAAGGGACTGTGTCTTTAAGACATATAGTAAGGTGCTCAGCAAATAATTGTTGACTGAATGAATACCTCAGTATTTAGAGGAATTGCCAGTTATTTTAAACCGCAAATCCTCTTCCTTCAAACGAGCAACTACCAGCATTATCTTCAAGCCAGTGGCTTAAATTTGCAGTTCTTCACAGTGAATTGTCACTAGTAGTAATTACAGAAACACCATTTATAAATTATTTACTTTTTTTTAAAAAGTGTGAGGTTAGAAGGCAGTCCACCGGTAACCCTTACTTCTGACCAACTGTAAACTCATGGGTCCTTAAGACCATACTTAGTTTCAATAATTCACTAGAAAAACTCACAGAACTCACTGGAAGCCCTTATCCTCACAGTTATGGTTTAAGATACAGATTAGTTTAGGGACGCGTGGGTGGCTCAGTCAGTTAAGTGTCTGCCTTTGGCTCAGGTCATGATCCCAGGGTCCTGGGATCGAGTCCCACATCAGGATTCTGCTCAATGGGGAGTCTGCTTCTCCCTCTGCCTGCTATTCCCCCTGCCTGTCCTCTCTCTCTCTCTCTAATACACACACATGCACACACAAATAAATAAATAAAATCTTTAAAAAGAACAAGGATACAGATTAGGTTAGGTTACAAGATACAGACTAAAGTCAGCCAAAAGAGGCACATAAGGCAAAATCCAGGAAAGTCCCAAACACAGGGCTTCATGTTGTCCTCTCCCCATGGAGCCACGCACAGCATTACTTTTCCAGCAGCAATATATGATGACACATATGGAGAATCGCCAAACCAGGGAAGCTCATCCAAGCCTTGGCATCCAGACTCTTTATTCAGGCTCTGTGGTTGACTGCCCATGTGCCTGACCTCAGTTTCCAGGTAGTCTGGGATCAAGCTGACACTGTGTGACTCAAAGTTCCCACTGTGAATAACATTATTAGACTATCCAGAAATTCTGTCAGAGTATCTGAAAATTCCGAGGCTGTGAAACCTCTGATATCCCATAACCTCCAGTCCCACAAAGATGCCTATCGGGCATGGCAATGCAAGGGTTTAGGGATTACCTCCCAGGAGCTGAGGGGAGGGAGCAGACCTCTCTTAGGCAAGGGTTATTCTTCGCTACAGAGAGAGTTTAAAAAAAATCCAAGGTTTTTTTTAAGAATACTAGTTTCACTTGCACTGGTATATTTTCCAGTGTAGAAAACCCAGAGACCCAGTGATAGCTACGATGCCGGGATATGGATGTGAACATCATCTTCCAGGCATGTCATTACTTCAGAAAATATGATTTACGAAGGAAATGGAGCTGGGGTCCCTGGGTGGCTCAGCCTGTTGAGCGTCCCCCTCTCGGTTTGGCTCTGGCATGATCTCTGCTTGGTGGGATTGAGCCCCGCATCAACCCCCCACCCGGCTCCATCCTCAATGAGAGGAGTCTGCTTGAGATTCTATCTCTCCCTCTCCCTCCCCTCTCTGTCTCTCTGTCTCTGTCTCTCTCTGTCTCTCTCTCTCTCAAATAAATAAATCTTTTTTAAAAAAGGAAATAGAGCTGACTTACAAGGCAGCTGAGAACTACCCATATAAGCATTGATAGCATCAAATTACAATAAAAACCAACATGTAATAGTAACACTTCCATGTGACCAAGTTAGAGAATCTACATATGGAGGTAGATCTTAGAGTGTCCTTAGTATAGAATCCAGTCCAATAACTAGACTCTGAAGGTAGGCCTCTCCTATATGATTGTCCCCCCAAATCAATCTTCCTCTTAATTCCACCCTTCTTTTTCTCCAGCTCATTCCAGATTCCTTGCTCTTCCTTCTTTTGCCTGCCAAGGAAACAGGTGGTTTGTCCATCTGGAACTCCAAGTTTTGCTCCATTCTGATCATTTCCATGGATGCTGAAGTCTCAAAGGCTTACATCTTGTTCCAATTATTTCAATTATTGGGTTTTTGGGTTGAAAGCAACAGCAACTTAGTGACAATTAATTTGGGCAAAAATTTTGGACCGAGACACACATACCCAGGGAAAATGCCATGTGATTTCTGTTGCCTAAGCCACCTCATGTGCATTGCAGAAGCCCTAACAAACTAACGGACAGACTAAATATGTATTTCTGGTCATTTGAACATCATGTTTTATGGTTTTCTCATCTCATTGGTTAAAATCTAGAACAGTTCACAAAAGAATCTTCTCTTTTGCCTATGCAACTCCAGTCTCTTATATACCATTGTCATTAATCAGCATATGCCTATTGGTTTCTCTATTCACATCACAGATTTTAATCTATATGGCAGATAAATACAATTACCATGAGAATCTAGACTAATTAGTCATATGTCAGGCATAAAGACCTTAATTTCAAATACTTCACTGTGCAGACCCAGACCTCTATCAGATTCTTTTAATAGATTCCAATTGTCTATTGAAATATTCCATCTTTTTATTCATTTTGACCATCTTTTTCTTTATTTTTTAGCACCTTAATCATGGTTATTTTGAACTCCTTGCTAACTATATTCCATATTTATATCCTATCTCTTTTTTTTCCCATCTTATCTCTTAATTATTAGTCACTTTTCTTCTTCTTTGCATGCCTAATACCTTATTATGATATGCTGGATTTTATAAGTGATATATCATAGGTGCTTTGGAGTATGTTGTCTTCTAAAGAGCGTTAAATTTTTATCTGGCAGAAAACTAAGTCTCTAGAGGATCACCCTCATCCTGCCCTTTGATGTCAGTCTATGTTGGGGTGGGTCTATTTCACTTTTGCCCCTTCTCCTACCATAAGTAAGGAGTCCAGCCCTTACTCCTACCATACTACTAGCATTCTCCTAACTTCTAGGATGTGGTATTTCAATGACACCAGTAAGCCTAGGGCGTTTGCTAGCTGGACCCAAACATTAATGTCTCCTCGGAGTTGTGAAAACTAAAATTTCTGATTATATTTCAGCCTCCCTGCGTCTTTTCTCTGTTCCATCTCTTGAAATTTCATTCTGTGCATGCATAGCTTTATGAGTCAGCCAAAGACCCAATATGATTTTTATGTAGATTTTTAAGGGTCCCATGTAGCTCTCTTCTAATACCCTACCCCTCAAATCCCAGTCACCATGGTAACTCCAAACACCAGTCTGTTTCCTCTGATAGCAAAACTGCTGTTTTCAGCTTGTGCTCTATGCCTCTACATAGTGGTTTGGAAATTGCACTCAGGGAGAAATCAGGGTGAATACAGGATGTCACTCATGTGTTTCCCTTAGCTCAGAGACCTCAGCCTTGCATTGGTTGCTGCCCATTTCCTGCAAATCATTTTTATATATTTTTCCACATTGATATACATTTTGGTGGGAGGAAAACTCTGATACAGGTAATTAATCACGCCAAAATTTAAAGTCAGGCATAAAGTTCTTAAATACAGAGTTAAGTCCTCATGATTCATTTCAGTATTCTTTTACAGCCCCTTCTCTCCTCCCTTTTCATACCTTACTAACTGTAATATAATGAAAGCATATTTCCAGGGGCACCTGGGTGGCTCAGTCGGTTAAGCATCTGACTCTTGATTTCTGCTCAGGTCATGATCTCAGGCTCCTAGGATCAAGCCCCACATCAGGCTCCATGCTCAGCAGAGCTTCTGCTTTTCTCCCTCTCTTTCTGCCCCACCCTTCCTCAAATAAATAAATAAATCTCTTTTTTTTAAAGGCATATTTCCAGTAGATAATTCTACACATAGCTATAATCCTACTCTAGGAAGAATCAAATGCTATTATCCTGGAGAAGAAAATCAACAATATGATGACAGTAGGAATTCAATCAATGAATAAATTGGTATCTAGACTTCTTCTGTTAGGACTTATAGGAGAAATATGTACTCAGAATAGCTCTCATAATTGCCTGCTTACTTAAATGCAACCTTATGGAAAGAATCAGGTGAGGGCTAAAGACAAACACTACAGACAACACATAGTGGAGGCACAAAGCAGATTTCTTAGGTTTAGGCACAGGAATGGGGCTAGCGGAATTCATGCAGTTTTCCAAATTTTCATATCCCATGAAGAGGCGCACTTTGGCCAGGCACAGCCAGGCATTCTTCAATTTTGTTCCAGGAAAAGTACTCTGATTTCAGGCCCCCTCATGTTTAGAAGTGTTAGGAGTAGGGAGAAAACATCCAAACCGCGAAGAAAGGATCCTGGTCTTTGCAATTGAAGTGACAGTCCTTTCATTCTCAGGTGCAATGGCCCAAGAAGCTTGCAAATCCACCTGCTTACATCCAGAGACCTTGAGGCTCTCCTGGACGATCCAGCTTTAGACCTGATACAGAAAATCCGATTCTCTCTTCACAGACAGTAAGTAATTGCCTCTGAGTTATTATTGCAGGGTTGTATCATGAAGGCTTTTCCCTAGCAGGGCGTATGGTTTTGGTTAAAATACAAACACAGCAAGGGGAGGTATCACAGATTCGTCGGCTACACCTCAGAATGATGCCTTTACCAACTCCTTTTCTGATAACGTGATTTTTCAAGTTTAGAGACAGCGGCCCACGTGACATGGCTGCGAAAGAAATGCCAACAGAAATGAACAAAAGACTCTGCAGAACGAAGTTTGGAGGCTTGAGAAAATCACCAGATTTAGCAATCTGGGCTCCTACTGACATATCTTGGCTGCCCATATTGACATTTGTTATCGAGAGCATGGTAGTTCATTAGTCCATGTGGCACTGTACATTTCATGGAACAAAAAAAATGGCTTTCAATCTGGGGCTGAACAGAAGATCACCTGGGGAAGTTTTAAAACTCTAGGTGTTCTAACCACACCCCAAACCAGCTACATTAGAGACCCTGGAGATGGAGTCCAGAAAGAAGTTGTTTTTAAATTTCTGCAGGTGATGTCAATAGCAGTCAAGGTTGAGAATCACTGACTTGAATTCTCTTGGCTTCAGCTCTCTTCTGTAAAAATAAAACATCAGTCAGATGGTCCCTGAGCATCCTTGCCAGGCAAGTCCTCACCTCTGTAATTCTGCATGAGACCATTTCCTTCAACCAGTGTTCTCCTTTTGCTGCTCCCAAAACAATGATGAAAATCCAGGGAGGTCATTTCTGCCACAGCTTTGTGACTTTGGTGAATACAAACGTCCTCCAAAGTTTACCTGGCTTCATAAGATGTTTGCCATCTCTGCTCCCCTCGTCATTCATCAGAGGAAAAAGAGAAACAACTGTGCGAAGGAAAGCACAAGTCAAACATGAAAGATATCATAAAAATAAACATTTTTGAAGTGGGTTGAGCCTTTTTGCAAACACAAGGAAGCACCTGCTTATTGACACCTTGCTATTGTGGAAATTATGTGCAAGTGTTTTCATAATTACAGATCCACATTCCCTATATGTAGAGCAAAACTGCATGACTCATTTGCAGAAGACTTGGAAGCCTCTTGCTCAAGTCCTGACAGTGCTCAAGGCTCTTCCTTCCTCTCTCCCCCAGAGCAGATGTGGAATGAGAAATGCCATGATCGGCCACACGGGCTTTTTCAGGGAGGCTCTGGGAAGAAAGAAATCTGGAGCCAGGCCCAACTCCACAACACAGTCACCTGCTGTGGACCATTCCATTCACATCAGGCATTTTTATCCACAGCTCTTCCTACCTCACAGGTGTGTCATAAAAGAACGACGCAATGTGTAAGACACTCCACGGTGCAGTGAAGTAAAAAAACGAATAAATATACGATACTTGCTTTGCCAAAAACCAGCATCTCGGCATCCAAAAGGAAGATGCCAAGCCACCTGCTAAGGTCAAAAGGTTTGTGATCTGAAGCAAATTGCCTCTGTTCAAGATAAATGGTGTAACACCCTTGGCCCCCCCAAAATCTTCAGTATAGTCCTTTTATATTCTTCTTAAACTTATCTGCATATTTAGGCCTTCTCGTCCTTGTTCATGCCTTTGCCCCACCAGCAAGATCTTCTGCCTTTATTTTTCTGTCCTCTCTCCTACTTCCTCAATCCCAACTCCCACCATGGAATTACAACCTACCATTCAAGCTCCAACTTAATTAATCACAGCTGCCTTTGTTCAGCATTTCCCATGTACCAGGAACTAAGCTGCATCCTTTACATATCTTGTTTTGTTGAATTTTTCCAACACATCTACAAAGTAAGTTTTACTCAGCCAGTTTAACAGAAAACAACCAAAGCTCTGAGAAGTAAAATAACTTGCTCAAGATCACCAAGCCAGAATTCAAACCCAGGCCTGTCTTGATCTAAAGTTGATGTTATTACTCACTATGTTGCAGTCATTCTTACCAACTCTCTATCCAGACTTTCTTGATGACTCCACAAGAAAACAGTTTCTCCTAATCTAAACTAAGCTCCCCTCCGGAATATATTTTGACATGCTTTATACTCCCTTGATCATTGTTTGGTTTATATTGCTATTTAAGTTTAAATGAGTACGTTTAGTTTCCTTCCCTAAGTATATTGTAAACCTTTGAAAGCCCCAGAACTGTTCAAAATGTCTAACCTAATGCACTTATATTCTCCAGCAAGTACTGGTCTTACTTGATAGTCCTGAGTATATGTTTTTGTTGCCCTTTTATCACCTATCATATTTTTATGGATAGTACTGTAACCCCACCAATAATTTGTTGTCATTTGTCAAGAGTCCAAATATGGGGGGGGGGGGGGTTAAATGATAAGATCTGCAGTTGAGAGGGCCAGAAAAGATGTAACCAGAGATGAACATACCTCCTTCGGGGGCATTAGGTTATGATTTCTAAGTTGATAAGACCTATGAGAATGTAAAAAAAAAAAAAAAAAAAAAAACAAACTAGCAAAGCATTCCTTTTTTGTAATATCAAGAATGTTTGCCAAAATACACTGATATTAGGCAGTATTCTAAATATGTATGAGTCATAATATTTCCCAATCAGCTATTAACAGTTACTAGTCTCTTCTTTGTAAAGAATGCTTTTTAGTATGCCATACGACAAAGGTAGAATAAAATAAATTAGCACAGCATTTTATATTTTAGGAATAATGAACACTAGGTCTATCTATGCAAAGTGATTTGATGGATTAAGAAAAATATTTAGAAAACTCAGAAGACAAAGCACTCTAGCCAAACAGAAAACTGAGGGAAAACTTTTAGAGCTTGAATGAAATGGGTAATTCTTTAAGAGGAAGGAACAACTTATACAAATGAGTATTACTGATGAAATAAAAACATGATATGGAAAGATAAAAATAATTGGCACCCAGGAGATACTCCACGGGGATTTCCTGTACCAACCACAGTATAGTTTTTTGGTTTTTTTGGTTTTTTTTTCAAATGAAGGAGGAGTAAAGGTTACATGTTGTGGATTTCTGATAAGCATAAATTTACTCCAATGCTCTTTTTTTTTTTTTTTTTAATTCCAGAATTCTTGGCTAAGAATGCTCAAGTTCTTATTTGGGAACACAAAATGGAATAGGAAGGGAAATAAGCTAAAGTAGAGAGGTATGCATCTCAGGGAGCAGTGCATTCGCTCATGCTCACCTGTGAACAAGACTACCCTGTTTGGGGTATAAGAATATGAACGCACTTCATGATGCAGAAGCCGAGAATGTGAAATTTACCTTACTCTCATCTACTGTCTCAATGTGTGTGTGTGTCAAGTGTATTCTTCCCTTCTTTATGAGTTTGTCTCTTTTTGTGTGGACTGAGATAATACCCACTTACTTTCCCTCAAAAGTCTCAGGGATGACTCATGAAAAAGGCTCTTCAATTTAGCCAGTGTGCTCAGATATTGTGAATAATAAATAATTTCCTTTAACCCTCCAGAAACTTTCATTTGCACTTCCTACTTAGAATCTCAAACGACTTTTCCTATTTATTGACAGCTGTGAAACTTTCAAGAATTATAACTATAGGTTTTCACCACTTCCTGGCCTCCGGATAGCTATAGATTTTCTAGCCACATGATCTTAAAGGGTAAATTAATTTAGTGAAATGAAAGCGACTCCAGATATGGCGTCAAATGACCCATGTTCAAATTTCAGCTCTGCCTTTTGACCTTGATTAAACCAAACACTTCCCTAAGCCTCAGCACCTTTCTCTATAAAAAGGGAAAATAATATCTTCCTGCACTTACCCACAGGATTATAGTGAGGCTCAAGTTGAAAAGTATGCAAAAATGCTGCCTAAATCACATCTCTGTAACAGGACTATTCACATTATTTTTTCTTTTAGCCCCATCATTTCTATCAAACAGCAATAACATGCAGTTAAGATTTTCATTTATTTCCTTCCAGACTTTTTCTACACTAGGTATATATGCATTTGTGTATATATGGATAGATTTACTTTTTTAAATGTAGGCAGTATTTTACTGTGATGTAATTATGTATTATACTTACTTGTATGATACATACATACTTGTATATTATGACATGTGTATGTATATATCTCTAGGTTAGCAAAATTTCTTTCCAAACGTAGTTAATAACAGCTTGATATGTCTATGATATATAACATGTATTATATGCATATATATATATATATATATATATATACACACACACACATATGCATGCATTTTCATATTATTAAAAAATACTTCCAAACATAGCTAATAATGGATACACTAAAAATATGATTGTGGGCGCCTGGGTGGCTCAGTCCATTAAGCATCGAACTCTTGATTTCAGCGCAGGTCATGATCTCAGGGTGGTGAGATCAAGCCCCGAGTGGGGCTCTGCGCTCAACAGGGAGTCTGCTTGAGATTTTCCCTCTGCCCTTCCCCCCCAACATGGGCTTTCTTTTTCTCTCTCTCTCAAATAAATAAATAAAATCTTTAAGAACATATGGTGGGTAGTGCTCACTTTGGCAGTACATATACTAAAACGAACAATAGAGAGATGAGCATGACCCCTGCATAAGGATGACACAGAAATTTGTGAAGTTTCCATATTTTTGAAAGAGAAACACAAAGTAGAAAGAGAAACACAAAAACTATGTGATTTCACTCATACGTGGAATTTAGTAAATAAAGCAAAAGAGTAAAGAGGTAAAAAAAAAGAGAGAGAGAGAGAGAGAGAGAGGCAAACCAAGAAACACTCTTAACTATAGAGAACAAACTGATGGCTACCAGAGGGGAGGTGGGCAGGAGGATGGGTTAAGTAGGGGATGGGGATTAAGGAGGGCACTTGTGATGAGTACTGGGTGATGTATGGAAGTTTTGAATCACTAAATTGCACATCTGAAATTAATTCTACACTAACTTGAATTTAAATAAAAACTTTAAAAAAATATGGTGGGTAATAAATCTGCCATATGAGTGAATCATAATTTGTGGAATCATTCTCCACCTTAAACTCATCAAAAATTCTCATTTTCAGGTTCTTTTGTTTTTGTCTTGTTTTGCTCTTTTATTGTTGATGATGTTACTGGGTTTGATATCATAACCAAAACTGTATTAAATATCTTTGTACAAAAATCTTTTTATGAATCCCTAATTCCATGGAGGAGATTTCTAGAACTGAAATCACCAGATCAAAGGTATGGATTCTTCTAAGGCCTTCAGTTAGCCCTGACTAACATATTGTCAGCTTCTATTCCTGCAATATTGTACTATTTAGACAATGCAAGAGACAATTTTTATGGTAGCTTTGTCCTAATTACCTATTTTAATCATTAATCATTACCAATTTCATAGGCAAAAAAAGGTGTCCTTTTTTTATTCCATGTTTATATGATCACTAGTGAAGTCGAAAATTTATCGTGTTTATTGATTTTAATTATTTCTGCCATAAATTTCTTTTTTTTTTTTTTTTAAAGATTTTATTTATTTATTTGACAGAGAGAGAGAGAGATCACAAGTAGGCAGAGAGGCAGGCAGAGGGAGAGGGGGAAGCAGGCTCCCCATTGAGCAGAGAGCCCGATGTGGGGCTCGATCCCAGGACCCTGAGATCATGTCCTGAGCCGAAGGCAGAGGCTTTAACCCACTGAGCCACCCAGGCGCCCCTCTGCCATAAATTTCTTATGCTTGCTTCATTTTCAGTATTTTCCTTATTGATTTGTTGGCATTATTTACATCTTAAGGAAGTTCATTTCTCAGTTGTCATAATCCATAAAGTTTTCTAAATTTGTCATTTACACTTTAATATTGCCTGTGGTTTCTGACATTATGAGCTTTTTTTTAAGTTGTTTTTTTTCCTCCCGGTCTTATCAAGATATAATTGACACAAAGCACTAAGTTTCCCTTAAGGTGTACAACAGGTTGGTTTCACACATTTATACATTGCAAAAGGATAACCGCCATAGCATTAGCTTACACCTCCATCCGTTGCATAACCACCATTTCTTTTTTGTGGTAATTTTTTAAGTTTTGAAAAATCAAATTTACCAGGTAGTTTCTTCCATTGCTTCATTTTTTTATATTTTGTGAACTAAGTAGAGGGAATCCCTACTTCATCCGTATAGCAATTGTTTTAATAAAAATCAGCCCCTAAGTTCAAAGACTTAGCAATCTAGAGTAAAGTTAGGGTGTGATGATACTGATGATTGCTCTTCTACGAAGAAGTTAGTTTGACAGTACCTGCAAGGAGATTAGTAAGTATTTCTGGTTCAAGAAGAATTGGCGCCAACTCAGACACAGCTCTGTTTTAGACCACTCAGATACATCCTGCATGTGGCATTTAGCCTATGGTGAGCACCCAGAAATTTTGACACTTGGAAAGCAGAAGCTCTGTGCTGGTACATCTATAAGTCAGCTGGGGTCAGGCTCAGGGCCAATGACACCAAGGAGAGGACGGGGAACAGGGAACAGATGAGGCCAAAATCAGTTCTGCTAGAGAAGAGGGTTTGTGAATGTCCGAGATGCGGAAGCTGTAATTAACAAGGTGACTCTAAAAGGAACTGGACTTAACTCCCGGTTCTAAGTGTTCATCTCACTCTTCTCTGACCCTATTTGCCTTGGTACTGAGTAAGAGCAAATTTCTTGCTTGCCTTACATTTAAATTCAATATTTCTATCTAGAAAGGCCCATGAGGACGCATACTTGCCTCCTTAGCAGCATGAATAATAATCATGGCTAATATAACTAATAAAAATTAACATTAATTAGCCTCTTACTTTGGTCCAGACTCTGTTCTAAGCGCTTTATAGTCATAGAACCCTTCAAAACACTTTTAACTGGTAGAAACATAATTTTCCCCATTTTATAGTTGAAGAAAGAGAGTCACAGAGAAGTTGGATGACTTATCCAGCCCACAAGATGAGCCAGGATTTGAAACCAGACAGCCTGGTTCCCAGAGTTGGCACCTTTTCAATATTCTATGATATTCTGTATTTATTAATACAAATTTTGAGAACAAGTATTAATTTCAATTTATATATGTGGAAAGATGTATGCACATATATACATATATGGAAAGATCTGTAAATATTATATGCTTAAATATCTGTCTTAATTATGGTAATAGAAGGGGAGGATTAGGAATTAAAGAATTTTTAGCTTATCTAGGCCTCTGGTTTTCCCACCTTCTGATACTTCTACCAGAAAACAAAGAACAAAACAAAGGAGGAACACAAGTATGACAATTTTTCTGTAAGTTTGACGTATGTTGGTTCTGCTGGGGATTGGTTGAAAGGGAAGCCAGACTGAATATAATGATCAAAGTAAGATCAAGTTTATATATCCACCTATTATATTCCTAGTTTCTCCAGTGCTTCCCTGGGTACCAGCTGAGTGCAGGACAGTGGACAGGGTAGAATGTGCGTGGATCCCCAGGAACAAGATAATTTAGGCTCTCTCTGAGTGAGCCTTGACAGATAACTGATGGACTCGTGTCCCTGCCACCCCTTTCTCTTCACCCCTCAGTACCCATGCAGACCTGGGGGTCTCCCATTGCCGTAGTTTCAGGACTACTCATGGCCTGAGGTCTCAGATGGCAACTAGGAGAGAGACTGCCCCACTGCCAACGATTTTGTCTCTCATCTCATTCCCTTCACGGCGCTGCTAGACTAATCATAGTTTTAGTGCAGATTTGGTCACCACCTTCTCCTTAAAGTTCTTCCATGGATTCCCACCTCCTACAGGATAAAATCTCACCTCCCTAACACGGTGTCCAAGACCCTTGATGATACAGCCCCTCTCCTGTCTCCAGCTTATACTATAAGCTCTGTACAGGAAAGGAACCCCACTCTTCACCCTTGTGAATGGCATTTAATAAATATTTAATGGATAAATGGCTAGGTGGATGAATGAATGGATGGCTCAGTAAACAAATGGATGAATAAGTCTTTTACACAGTGATAATTTTTTATTTAAATTGTTCTTTACAAAAATAAAAAATAAATAAATTGTTCCTTACAATCAGTAGAGAACCCCAAAATCTCTCATTTTGTATCTCATTTAAACGTAACCACAAATCTCTGAGATAGATATTGCCGACAATTTACACATGAGGAACAGGTTCCCAGACCTCACAGCTTTGGCCACACCAAAATGTGTAGCCTTTCTAATATTTCTCACAATGCGTGAGGTGATTTAAATATAGTTATTTGATGGTGCAGAAATTTATAGAGTTTTTTTTAAAGATTTTATTTATTTATTTGACAGAGAGAGAGGGAACACAAGCAGTGGGAGAGTGAGAAGCAGGCTCCCTGCTGAGCAGGGAGCCCGACACAGGGCTCCATCCCAGGACCCTGGGATCATGACCTGAGCCGAAGGCAGATGCCTAACAACTGAGCCACCCAGGTGCCCCAATTTATAGAGTTTTATAGCTGGGAGACTCCCCTAGTCAACCTTTTTAATTGGAAACATGAAAAACTGAGACCCAGAGATATAAAATTGCTTGAATTTGCACCACTCATTAGTAACAGACTGAAAATAGCTTCCTGGCTCCTAATTCCAACTTTCCAGGTTCTTAAATCCATCCTCTGCCACTCTCTGTACAACTGTACAACTTTATCTTTTCTGTGCCTCAGTTTCCTATACAGATAAATCAGGAAAATGATAGTACCTACCATATAGAGTTGTTTTAAGGATTTAAAAGAGATAATACATGGGAAATTCTTTCAAGAGAAAGTACTTTTAAAATATTAGCTATTAACCACCATCATTTCATTTGGATGGGTTCTTTCTCTCTCACAAATCAATAACATTGAAGACAGGCTACTGTAGTGATAACAGTCACACTCAAATAATACAAGCTCAAAGACAGAAAAGCAATGTGATACATGTTCAAATGGAGATATTAAGTTATAGGATTGGAAGATACTATGAGTGAATGATAGAAAAACTCTACCTCAAGGTCACAGGCAAGCAAATTGTTAGGCTTTTTATTCCCTGAAACTGCCCACTTTCTGAGGGGAGGTAAATGAATTTGAATTGCAATGCATGGTTGAAAAATAACTAAGTAATAAGCAACCATTTTTCATTACTTATTTCCTCCATAAAATTATTAATTTTATTCCTCTCTCCTAACTGAAATAGTTATATGCACAAATAGGCACATAAAACAAAACCAGCAGTGAACACCGTCTTACCTACAGAAGGACCATTTGAACTGTAATCATTGACTCTTCTACTGAGTTCCAGCCACTGGTTTTCTCTAGAGGGAAGGATTCTCCAACTTTTCACTAATCAACCCCACGAGAACTTGCATTTACTCATTGATATCTTAACATCCTAGCTTTCAGTAGCAGTCAGATTAGGCACAGCTATGCTATAGTCACAAACAAAATTGCATTAGCTTACAAAAGCAGAGTTCCATTTCTCACCCCTGGTTGATGTTATAGTGCAGTGACCACAGCTCTGCACCACTTCTCATTCTGGGACTAGGAGTAGTGAAGGAGTAGTCTCTGTCTAGAACACGGTGGGCATTATAGCAGAGAAACAGCATTTGGCAAAGTATGAACTTACTCTCGAAGCTTCTACCTGGGTGTGACACATATCACTTCCATTCATCTTCACTGACCAAAGCAAGTCACCTGGCCAAGCCAATCTTCAGTAAGGTGGGGAAGTAGATACTGAACAATAGCAATGTAATCTATCACACATTCCTATTGCAACCATTATCGATTCTTTTTTTTTCCTCCTGAATTAGAGCAGATTCTGGTTTTCTTTTCTTTTTTTTTTTTTTTAAGATTTTATTGATTTACTTGACAGAGAGGAGAGCGATCACAAATAGGCAGAGAGGCAGGCAGAGAGAGAGGGGGGAAGCAGGCTCCCTGCTGAGCAGAGAGCCCGATGCGGGGCTTGATCCCAGGACCCTGAGATCATGACCTGAGCCGAAGGCAGAGGCTTTAACCCAGTGAGCCACCCAGGCACCCCAGATTCTGGTTTTCTAAGGTTAATGTAAATTGTCTTTATTATGTTTCTTCCTTATTTCCATGTGACTCCTGATTAGTTTTGTGAAGTTTGGTACTGAACATGTATCACTATTCCAAAGAAGACACACGTTATAAAAAGGCTAAAGGGTTTGTTTGTTTGTTTATTTATTTACCGAAGTTGGGTTATCAGATCTCTACATGAATTGATTCTAACATAAATTCTCATGAGTTTCTATATTGTTTCTCCAACTCTCTATTTGACCAGTAAATGTGGCTTCTAATCTTCTAAGTCTTTTGCTCCCAGGGGCCTGGCACTTATAATAATTATACATTTTGTGTTTTTATAAATACTTGCTAATAAAATGATTAGAATACATTGACAGTGTCTCCTAGGATAAATATAATAACCTTCAGTCTTAGACCTACCACCAAACTGTTCTGCAATGTGACAAAGGGCAGGTCTATGTCTTTGAGTTTAGAAAGTGATGATGTCACTCTTAATAGAATTGGTGAGATTGAAGAATGTTCATTATTTAATAACCGTAATGGGCTCTGAAAGCATCCTGCAATTCATGTGCCTTATAATGCCAAGTCACCAAAATCCAGGAGAAGGGTAAAATTACTTTGGAAGTCATTCTTTCCATGAGTCAGGGAAAAAACAACTTTTGCATAATTTACCTCACATATAGTTTCCAAAATGACATTAACCAATTTGAGTTTGTAGAGTAATTTTGCCCAAATTATCTACATTCACCTTAATTCAGTGCCCTGTCCCCATGAAATGGGCCAGAACCAGAACTCAGCTAAGGCAAGTTACTCTCTTCTGGGGGTTTCACAAAATTCACTGTTTGCCAAAATCCATCGATAGCAGTTTTTCTCAACCTAGGGAGCCTTTTTGGATAATCTTTTTCTAATCACCCACACATAATTTCAATACCACAGATATACTGTATGCCTGATTATGTATTATATGTATATCTGTACTTTGTACATTAAAAAAGTAAGAGCCAGGGCAGCTGGGTGGCACAGTCAGTTTAGTGTTGGACTCTTGGCTTTGGCTCAGGTTATGATCTCAAGGTCATGAGATCAAGCTCTATGTTGGGCTACATGCTCAGTGCAGAGTCTGCTTAAGATTCTCTCTCCCTCTCCCTCTGCCCCTACCCCATGTGTGCTCGCTCTCTCTCTCTCTCTCAACTAAATAAATAAATCTTTTTAAAAAAGTAAGAACCACTTTTTTTCCTCCCTTGGAAATAATATTGTCCCACATGATCTTTAGGACAGATGCTTTCCTCTACCACATACTTTCACCTCTTTAACTCTTACATTGGAATTTTCTGCTCTTCTTTCTCAACCTTGCCCTTCTGCATTCTCTCACCTCAGGACCTTTGCTCATGGGATACCTTTTTTCTGGAATAATCTCTTTATTTCTGTTGAGTCCAACTATTTTTCAAAAACCGGATCAAGCTCTAATCCCTACAAGTAGAAGTTTTTCCAAATACTAAACCAACCTCTCTCCCCCTAGAATGTTCACCTTTAATATGACATTTCCTCTGTCATAAAAAAATATCTCAGTCTACTTTAGACTAACATTATTTAAGTCCATGACCCCTTCACTAGATTATAAGCCGATAGATGGCAAGGACTATTCATCTATGGATCTCCCATTGTTCAGAGAGAGTGTTCAATAAATATTTGTTGTATTGAGTTTATTAATTTATGACTCAATTTTTTCCAGCTAGTGCTTCATATTAAAATGACTTCAGCTGCCTAAGAGTTCATGTTGTTACTTAGATGGGCATATAGACATAGATATGCACATACACAAGTGTCATCTAGCTGGGAAAATGGGTTATTCCTTCAACCATTCATCCTCTGCACATCAAAAGTTGGAAAGTTCCCTGGATCTATCAACAGTGTTACTATTCTTTATATTGCACAGGCTCGAAATTTCAGAGGCACTTTAATGCCTCCCTCTCCTTCATCCCCCATATCTAAGTGGTTGCCCAAACTTGATTCTTCATTTTTCATGAATCTTTGATTTTTGCTTTTCTCCAGGATCCCACTGCCAGCACTTTATTCTAAATCTGTGACATCTTATTTACAGTCAGCTCCTCTATCCATAGCTCACGTCTTTTCACATCACTAGTGGTAACAATTCTTCAATCCTTCTTACTCTGAGTTATCTTCCTGAAACATAGACTTTGATCTTACTCTGTTGCTCAGCTGCTTAAGAAACTACAGACAATTCAGAGTAAGTCCAACCAACTCAACATAAATGCCACAGACTGAGTCACGTCCTGCCAAAATGCATATGTTAAAGTCCTAACCCCCAATGTGATGTTATTTGGAGATAGGGCCTTTGCAAGGTAATTAGGTTCAGATGAGGTCATAAGGATGGGGCCTTTGTGATGAGATTAGTGCCCTTGTAAGAAGAGATGCCAAAGAGCTTGCTGTCTCTCTCTTGCTCTGCTCTGTGAGGATACTGCAAAAAGGCACCATCTGCAAGCCAGAAAGAGCTCTCACTGGAATGAATGCAACCAAGCCAGCATCCTGATCTTGGACTTCCAGCCTCCAAAACCGTGATAAAATACACTTCTGTTGTTTAAGTCACCCAGTCTATGGTATTTTGTTATGGCAGCCTGAACAGACTAATACAATCTTTGTAATCCCGCTTCAAATGGCCTTATCTAATCAACCCCAGCAGGTGAGGCTCCCCACAAGGAATGTTCAGATCCAGCAGGCCTACATCCTTTCACACACCTGCTAATATAAAATTATCTCTACTTAAATTAGTTAAAATGTTTTTCAGGTTCATTCGTTACAATAAAGATTGTTATTGTTTAGATAACCTTTTCCAAGGAATGTTTTTGCTAAAGTGGTCTATAAGGCTCAGCAATTGTAAAATGTATAAATTACAGGGTCTGTCATAAGCTAAGAGAAGCACACTTGTATTTAAATTCAAAATACTTTAGCTTCTATTACCAAAAGTAACATAAAGAGGGAGAAATTTGATCACTCATATTTATGCATTTAACAAATATTATCATTCCTCTCTCATAAGCCAGACCCCAAGCTAGATGTTATCAATATGATAGTCAAAATGGACAGTTTCGACCTTCCTGGAAACTGCAGTTTAGTCTAATGGATGAATCCAGATCTTTTCTATAAGCTAGTGTGGAAAATTACTTCATTTGCTTGAGAATAGATCTGCATGCAGTTTCACATTGGGGCCACACAGCTGTTAAGTGGTTTGCTCGGAATGCCTCCCTTTTATTTCCATTCTCTGAGGCTGCCTGTCCTCTTTCTCTCTGTTTCCTTCACTACCTTTTTATGTATAGATAAATGGAAAAGTTCTTCCCCCACTGAATTTTTCCTTATTCACCTACAGAGGAGAAGACTGAAGAGACAACTCTCCACTGTGCTTTCTCAAGAATACCCTGAGATGCCGTAGGCTTTCTGGGAAACTCATAGTAGAAACTATGACATTCAGCTAAAGGATGTTTTCATGTCTGAGGATTTACTCCCTATGGATCTTTTAAAATAAACTAAGGAGAACAGCAGAGATCTAAGAAATTAAGCTTTGCCTCACGTTTTAGAGGATAATTTTTTCTTTCTAAAGTTAAAACCTGTGCCCTACAAAAGATTTTAATTTAAAGAAAATAACTTTAAATTCAAATCTATGGATTTCTTTTTGGAGTTCATGTAACCTCAAAGAGATGGAATGTGCTTTATTTCCTTTCGTGAGAATGATTTTGCATATTTTATGTGTCCTCCAATGTCACAAAGCATTCTGTTCATTTTGATGACATAATCTTCTACTTATTTTTATCCAAAGATCAGATGCTAAACTATAATAGCATCACCAACAGCCAAACCCAACTCCACATAGAACCTCAGTGTCTAGCACAGGCTTTTATTCATAGCTGAAACAGGGTTGTCGTTCACTTCCTTACTGTCTTTTAGGAATTTAAAGAAGGTCTACCCCTGGGGTGCCTGGGTGGCTCAGTCGGTTAAGCATCTGCCTTCGGCTCAGGTCATGATTCTGGAGTCCCGGGATTGAGCCCCGCATAGGGCTCCCTGCTCAGCGGGGAGCCTGCTTTTCCCTCTCCCCTGCCTGCAGCTCCCCCTTCTTGTGTGCTTTCTCTCTCTCTCTCTCTGTCCAATAAATAAATAAAAATCTTTTTAAAAGTATAAATTATTGAATGCTTCCTGAGTGTAACACACTTTGTTAAACTCTATTTCACCTTCCCTACAATCCTTAGTGGGTATCATTATTATCCTTATTTTACAGGTTAGAAAATTAAGGCTTATGCCTTTCTTATAATAAATATGAAAGAGGAGACACGGCTAATAAATACTGAAGCCATGACTTTAACCAATGCTCTTTATCCCCACGCAATATTGCATCTCTATAATTTTCATTAGGAGCTTCACTGCCATCACCAGCCCCAGTTCCAGCCCCAGTACTAACCCACTAGCTCTACCCTAGAAGCAGACAGAAGTCATTCAATACATCAGGCAGAACCAAGTAGATGAAGTTGCAAACCATATTGGTTAAAAATGAGACTACCGTGCCTGGATGGCTCAGTTGGTTAAGTGTCTGACCCTTGATCTTAGCTTAGGTCTTGATTCAGAGTCATGAGTTCAAGCCCCATGTTGGGCTCCATGCTGGGCTTAGGAGCCTACTTGAAAAAAAAAAAAAAACAACAACAAAAAACAAAAAACGAATGAGACTGCCAGACCCATCTTACTCCTATGGGAGCCTGAGCAATTTATTTAGCCTTCTTGTGTTTTGTTTTGTCATCTGTAAAATGGAAATGAGAATAACAATATCTATTTACAGGGTTATTGTAAGTATTAAATGAGATAATCTCCCTAAAGCACTTAGTGACTTTATGTGCATCAGTTACTGCGTTAATATATGAAGACTACATCCTTTTAAGCTTTGTATTCTCAGTGCCTATTTAATGCCTGACTTACAGTAGATTCTTAAAAATTGATAATAAAAAATAAAGTAGGTAGGGGCTCCTAGGTGGCTCAGTCGGTTAAGCATCTACCCAAGGCTCAGGTCATGATCCTACGATCCTGGGATCGAAGTCTCCCTCTTCATCTGCCTGCCAGTCTGCCTACTTGTGCTCTCTGTCTCTCTGTCAAATTAATACATAAAATCTTTTTTAAAAAAATAAAGTAGATCAAGATTCATCATCAAAGGAGTGAAAGCTTACCCCAAAACCAGGTTTTTTAGCAAATGTGAACTCAGAGAGATGACCAAATTCAGATACTCAGTTACTCAAAGGAAAGACAGCAGATTCAAGCAGAGTAAATGTGACTATTGGGGCTACGAGCAAGATCAAGGGCAAAGCTGGAAGAAGCCGAAGGGGAAAAAGCAGGACACTGGCATATGGGTACATTTATCAGATTATAAAAAAGGTGATTTGTCTGCCTTTCTTCTTCCCTGCCTTCTGCAAACAAACATTTGCTGGGTACTTTTTTTGTATCTAGAACCATATTAGGCTCTGAGATTATAATTAATAAAACCATTAGAATTACTTAATTTGCTTATTTCCTTGTCATGCTTATTTGAACTGCAGAACAGGGCATTACTAACGTAGTTAGAGGGGAACTACTTCTGCCTTGATTTCCACTGAGCCATCAGTATGATCTGTATCAGATGCCAAACGAGTGTGAGACAGATCACCATATGCACAATTTCACCCCACAGAAAAGTTAAAGTAGTTTCCCAAGTTACAGATCCACCTCACTCAGCTTGAAAATATAAAAAAGAGAAAGGGAAAGAGAGAGAATGAAAGTGGGAAAATATTTGGGAGGAAACTTCTTCAGAGAAAGCTGTGCTTTGAGCTTTCTCCCACCTACTCAGGAGAGAGAAGTGGTTTAGTACTAGCTCATGTCTCTCCAGCATAGTAGATGGACTTCTCGTGGCACCTGGTTGATAACTAGATTTTCCCTCGCAATTGACGGGCACAGAAGACTGAAACTTGACTCAAACCTCAGCTAGCCGGAACAACCTGTGGCAGGGTGGCCCTATTGACATGGAGATACTCTCTCAAATTTTTGCTGGGACAAGGGATGTATGAGTATTTCCGGTGGATGAGATGCAAGTCCCTTGGTAGACAGAGCTACCATGGCATCAGAGTGGGCCCAGTGAGGCAGGGACACCTGGACAAGCAAAGAAATTCCAGGAACAAGAAGCTAGAAGACACCTGATTCCTAGGGACTGTGGAGGGGAGTCAAAGTGACCATGCACTATAGAGATAGATCTGAGAGGGTCAACAAACCTAAATGTGAGAGGTCTCCAGGGATGAGAAGCCCAGAAGAACCCACAAAAATGCCCAGGAGAGAGAGAATCACATTTGAAAAGTACTCAGCCCAAAAAAGCCAGTTTATGACCTTTTCTATCTCCTTCTATCTGCCCTCCCAAACCTCAGTAGGGTCAAGACAAGCTCAGAAACTGGAATGAGAAGAATGTTAAAGTGGAGGAAAGCACAAAGCATAGGAAGATAGAAGCCAACAATGTCTCTGCCATCATATCTATAAACTAGAAGAAGGCCTGAGTTGGAAAAAGGGAAAACATCTGATACTGAATTAAGTTCATTAACATCTTAGACTTGGCAACTCTGATTTATTTATTGAGACTAGGTTTGTTTCTTAAAAGAGTTGGTAGGATATGTTAGTAACCAAGTAAGAGCAAATTAAGTTATGGAACCTACCCAAGTTCTGATTCACTAGCAAGAGATAATTACTCTCATTGAATGTCTGAAATAAAGCTGAGGAAGACAATAATGAAGTTGTGTTTTTGTTATGTGTATGAGTCATGTTTCTTCACAAATGTCTGAATCTCACAACTAATCTGTCTCAATCTCCTCCATCTTCTCTTTCTTCTTGTCTCTCACTCTCCGCCCCCTCCAATCCTTCTCTCTTATCTGTGCGTCTGTTTGTCTCTCTCTTTTTCTTTTTCAAGGATCTTTGAAATTATCATTAAAAAGAATTAGAAATAATTGACATTATAACATACCAAGATAAGTAAATGACATTCCCAACACAATCCAGATTGCATCCTCTGGTAGTCTGTGTTCTGTTGCAGACAGCAGAACACACACGTTAAGCAGTTAGTCCAAATAGAGCCTTGCTCATAATAAGTGCTCAATGAAGAAAAGCTATTATTACTTTAAACACCACCTCTTGAGCTTACTAAGGGACAAGTCATCTTGAGAGTCACTCACTTTTTCTTTTCAGATGCCATTCTGCCACTACTTACAAAGAAATGCATTGTATTATGCATTCTCTTTCAACTCATACATTTGTTTGCAGATACCAAGCCTCTTTCCAATCATTAGAAATAATAAATCACATTTGTACATTCCAAACTCTGAAGGAAGTTAAATATTTGCAAAGTTCTGCATGGCAAATAAAGAACAATTCATTGAGACAGGCCCTTAAGAAGGATTCTTTTTACATTTTTTGAAAACTCTATCAGAAATTTGGCCTGAACACTATAGCAATAATTCATCTGACCTTTAATGTTATCACTGCTTTTAACTTCCTCAGATCCATGCAACAATAAAATGCAGCAAGAGCAACAGAAGCTGCTAGTAAACTAGCATTTTTCTATAGTGTAAACTTTTGATAGTGCCAACTGTAATCACCTAAAAGATGTAGTAGGGTGAATCAGATTTTTTTCCACTTTCCTTCTGCCTTTTCCTGCTCCAAAGTCAAATGGTAAAAAGTGCTCAACTTTCCAGCCATCTAATGTTACCAGAAAATCCTAAATTTTCTGGATTTTTATGAAAGCATACATCCTTAAAATCAAAAATCCAAGTAACTAACAATTTTGTGAATCTTTTTGGCCTACAGAGCACTTCCACTATTCACCATTCTTGCAATGCTCTCCCTTCCCCCATGAGCTAGACTTTATCATCCTAATTTATACATTAGGCAACTACAGGACAAAGCCAACCAATCAGCAAGTGCTGGGTTAAACTCAACTATTAGACTTCCGAACTTTGTTCATTTCAGTTTTTTATGCTTTCTTAGCCTCTTCAAAAAAATATTCTCTCCTCTTTACTGAAAGTTGATCATCTATAAGGAGGTGATAGGTTCTAACCTATAAGAGGTTTCCCTTACAGGGAAACCCCAGTTTTTTACAGTTATTGAATGATCAGAAGGTGCAGCAAATACTCTCTGGGCTTTTAGGTTTCTTCCAGCGAAGCAAACATTCTCACTGCCTTTCAGGGAGGCAATGAGAGCAGGAAGGGAGCAGATGAGGATGGGGAAGTGTATTACATGCTAAATGATCTTAAAAGTAGAGCTTGCAACCTTTCCAAGCATGTGTTTTACCACAGACCCTGGCAGATGGCATGAGCAAATTGAGAGAGGCTATGAAAAAATGGTTAGGGAGATCCCAACAGAACACCCAAAAGCACCTCCTGCTAGCTCCAAATCCAGCATTTGGCAGGGCTGGGCAGCTTCATACTTGAGTCTATCAGTAAACAACTTCATTGTGGGCTGAGGAGGTGAAGATGCAATGTGGGCTTATCTGGAAGGACAAGAGATCTAAAGAAACAGAGAAAGTGCCTATGAAGTGTTTTGAGCTCTTTAAAAATAAACAGTTACTCAAAATTGCCATCAGCCATGACTGGTTGTGGTACTAGAAGGGAGATGTTAATTGTGTGTTACAAGTAGGCTTGTTTTGCTTACACTTACAAGGATAGTGACTTGTAAACCTGGCTCACCAGACAGACTCTGACTGTCACCAGACAGTAATCTCACTCTCCCTAGTACACAACAGAAAAGGTTTGGTCTTAACAGTGTTGTTTGCTCTCTTTCTACGCCATACCTTAAAGATTGCTCACCTTCATCAGCTGCATTGTGAGCTATGCTTTTCCTTTTTCCCAAATGCCTACAATGAAGAATTCTGCCTCCAGACAGGATTTTACCTTCTTCCCCCTTTAGCCATCTCCTTATCTTTCTTTCACCTAATATTTCCTTCCCATCTACCCCCACTTCAAGAGGCAGATATGTCTAATTGGAGTTTAAGAAATAGAAAAGACTTCAACTTACAAATATAGTAATCATGAGTAATGTTTCTGAAATTTTTAATTTACAAAAGGTTAACAGTCTTATAAATATTTTCTGAAGTGCATTTAAAATGTATTTAATATATTTTTGAAGTATATTATCAAGTACTTTCCAATTGCATAAAATGAAGTCCACTTATATCATCTTCTCTTAGAGAATCATTAGGCAGCCAAATAAAGAAGTAAATAGAATCAGAATTCATTCTCAGTATTGCATTATCATGTTCTTACAGCATGTTGGCTTCAGCCATGTCATGAAGGGGATAATACTAGATCAGCCAATGAATTTCATGAAAATTATAGCTAAATTTTAATTTGAGCTTCACTACAAAAATCATTTCAGGCCCTAATTATTTTTGGGCATGGAACAATTTTGTCATTCCTCAACATACTAATCAGCCTGGTGATCTATTAAGCAGAGGGACTGGACTATTTGAATTCTCCAGTCTATAAAAAGGCCACTCAACTCTAGTCAACTTTCAAAATAACAAATCTTTGTGAAAAATATACTGGAAAAAAGCTTTGAACAGTTATTTCCCAACTCTTTGCAAGGCATAATATCTTGCTCTTAGAATTCCTTTAACATACAAACTAAAACCCAGTTTTAAATTTGTTGAATTCCTTCAGTGTGCCTCTTTTCCTAAGCCCCATCCAACCATGGAGATAAATTGCTATGCTCATACCACCAGGTTTAAAATGCCATCCACAGGGACACCATAGGTGGGTTCTATTGCAGAAAGAATTAAGCTTGGCATATACATGAAAGCTAAATTCCCTATTAGGTTAGCAAAAGAGAAATGTATCCTCCTTACAAAAAGCAAAAACAGGGACACCTGGGTGGCTCAGTCAGTTAAGAACCAGACTCTTAATTTCAGCCCGGGTCATGATCTTGGGATCATGAGACTGAGCCCTGCATCTGGCTCCATGCTCAGTAGGGAGTCTGCTTGAGATTCTCTCTCCCTCTCCCTCTGCCCCTCCCCCTAAAATAAATAAATAAACAAATCTTGTTTTAAAAAAAGGCAAAAACAAAAACAAAACTCCGTGCTTAATGTGGAACCAGTTTTATAGCTTCACTTTTCTTTCCCTTAAAGTCTTTAAAAATAATGATCAAGGTGTTTCAATAAATTGAGTGCCAAGTCAGAGTGAGGTCATGGTCTGGTAGGAAGGAGATACTTTGCAGTATTAGCACCACCAGGTCAAGAAAGTTATAAAGAAAAACTACACATTCTTCCAGTTTCCAGATCTTATAGACTTGTGGGAAAATAGATAGATGATTAGATAGACAGATAGATGTAATGAAGAAATCTCTCCTATCCTGCTGAAAAGCTATAAAATTATGTATATGTTTATAGAGCCCTAGCTTGACCCTCATCACACATATAGTTTATTTCCTTAACATAAGACAAAATAAGAGAGTATATATCAAAATGTACTTTTTTTCCCACTTCTATCTAGTTCTGACCCAGTATTTAGACATCAAAAATTTATAGTTTTTTTTAATTTTCCATTTCTAGATCACTCTGAGATTATTAAACATTCAGCAACACTCAATTGATCTCCTTCAGATAGTCTAGAAAAAGCTTCCTTGGGAGAAACCAGTCATCTTCTGTTTCAATCTTCCGAAATCTACCCAGATCAAAGAAATCTGTCACCACCAGCAGGTCGCAGGCATGCTTAACACCACCGTCTTAAGCTGCAATCACAATATTTACCATCTTTTGTTGTTGTTTGCCCACCCACTAATTCAACATAGCCTAACAAACAGACTTAGGTCAAAACTACCTGTACATTAAGAAAAAAAAATCTAATATTGATGCTCTCTCCACTTGCTCTCTACTGATCACATTAATCAACCTTTTATTTTTCATCCATGACTTCTCCGAATGTTCTAATAACAATAGACAAGACCTTCCACACAGCATTTTTCCTTTTAGATAGTAGTAAACAGGGTAATTGCTGGCATCAGGATGGTCAAGTCAAGCAAGCAAAAACAATGACTTGCTTATGATGCGCCTTCTAGAAATACATCACCAGCCTCATGCCATTAGGAATGCTGGTCCTGATTTAGAAGAAAGGCCAACATTTTAAATTACTCTCTGGAAGAGTCATTTCAGAAAATATCCTTCACCGAATCCTCATCCCCTTCATTTGGTCTTCCTTTCCTCCAGTCCTGTTGATCCTCACTGTGAATCTTCTCTCTTTTCAAGTTCTATGGCAGCCACTTCCAACCTCATTGCTAAGTTGTTGCCAGAAATAGTAACAGGTTCATGAAAAGAGCAAAAAAGCAGAAATTACTTAGAAATACTTCCTTTCAAGGAATGCTCTGACAGAAATAACCTTCAATCCCTGTTCTCACCAGTGTCCTGAGATGCATGTAACATCAGTCTTAGACTGCTTTCTGAAGACTTAGAACAGACATCCTGACAATTTACTCCACAGAATCCTGGAGCCACCCTAAAGGCAAAAGTAGGGCAAATCTACACTGCTGTAACCCATGACACACAAACACACACACACACTACACACAGTGCCACATCCGATTTAGCTCCAGTTTTTTGGGTTTGTTTGTCTTTTTAATTTTGAATTTCTATGTAAGTTTTCCTTGGGGAAAAAAAGGATTGTGCTGTTAGGAAAAATAATTGACTCAAGTTTAATCTCTATATTTTATAAATGAGAAAACTGAAGAGAGTAAATGAGTTTTCCAAGGCCACATAAATAATGAGTAACCAAGCAAGGTCTTGAATCCAAAGCCTCTGAATCTATATCTAGCCTCTTTTTAGCACTTTGTTATTTTTCTTCACGTCAAGAAGTCAAATGTTTACCCAATGTGTCCACTTCTGTGACCTACATTAGTTTATCCAAAAACAGGCAAATTAACAATCAGACTATTGATTCCACCAATTATGTAGGCTGAATAAATAAAAATCAATAAAACTAAACTTTCTTCTCTCACAAATTTTTTTTAAACATTCCTAAATCCCTTGGCAGAATCTTCCTTCAAGTATTTATTCTGATAAATGTCAATAAAATCAAGAAAGAGTCCATGTATAGATTCCTGTACATCTGCTGAGGCAAGGTAATTATGTGGTCAAAGAATGACACAGACCCAAATTGGATTTTTAAAGTTTCATCATAAGTTTCTGAAAAGTAAGCTCTTGGTGAAGGGGGATAGGGAAATAGCATGACTAAGGCTTAGGAAGACACAATTTTATTTTTAGCTCATCAACATTGTCTATAAATACGAAATGATCATGGAAGAGAAAGGAACCCAGAGAAGTAAGCCCTGCGTTCAGGGCCACTTTTTCTGGAGACTTCTGCTTCTTTTAGGAAAGACACTGAGATGCTGAACAGAGATTCTGGAAACCTTATATGCTAGGGGAACAAACTTTCTCTGGTGAAATACTCTATACTTTTGGTTATAATCCCAAAGGGTCGAGTTTAGGAAGAAGGATAAACCAGAAATAGTTCAACCTTTGCAGGGACTAAAACACAACTTCATATCATATTAATTTCTATAATTAGAATGAGTTGATCTGGGATGGCTAACGCTTCTACACTCTTGCCAAAAAAAAAAAAAAATACAGCTAGTAAGGCCAGGGATAGCACTATCATATGCTTCAAATTAATTTTATAGTTTTCATTATACATTGTTCAGCACAATCAAAAGTAACAAGACGATGTAATTAAAAACCAAAAGAAATAAGAGAAAACAGATTTAGGAGATCCAGATGATGAAAATTATATACACAGACTTTAAGCCTTTATTAATATGTCAAAAAAAAGACAAAAAATATGAAGAATTTTGACAAAAATATAGAAACTATAAAATAAAACCAAATGGAAATTCTGGATATGAAAAATACAACTGATATTAGAAACTCAATGAATGACTCTAAAATTAAATTATGCACAGCTGAGGACAGGAATAGTGAACTAAAAGCAGAATTTGAATAGAATCATCAAAATGAAGCATGGGGAGATAAAAGTAGAGAAAATACAGATAAGAGGGTAAGCAATGTAGGAGATACTATACTGAGAAAGTCTTAACTACTTATAACTGAAATCCCAAAAGAACAGAGAGCTAATGGGGCAGAAAGTAGGAATTCCAAAGTTTCTGTGAAAGTGTCTTTCAAAACAGTTAAAATCAGCCAGTTTTAGTAGTATCTTTTGCAACACTAAATGCTAAAATAAAATGATAGAATTGTCGGTCAAGGCCTAAAATTTTTATAACTAGCCTGTCATTTCTCTAAAATCAGAAGTCAACTGTGAAAGTTATTCTCCTTACTTATTTTAACTGAAATAAATAGATATTGAGGTATATGATAGTTATATTAAATATGTCTTACATTTTTAGTGATAAAAATGCTTTAATATATTTATTTTTTATATATTTTTCTGTTTTAGTGCTTATAAATATGATGCTTACTAACCTACAAAAATCCAAAGCAAAAAGTATCTTACAATTACTTTAGGTAAACTTTCAAATATAACTTAAGTTTCAAGGAACAAGGCACAGCAAATATTTGGTACAGTCTTCAGTTAAATATTCTTATCAAACTAAATGTGACCAAGAGGTAACTGAACTCTGGAGAATTTTTGCCTAGTGATGTGGCACTAAGTAATCAATTGGGAATAAAAAGTCAGTCCCTGGGGAAATTCGTAGTTGTAAAAGCAGACTGTTAAGATTAAAATGTGCTCAAATTTCATAACATTCCTCTCTTAAGAGTTGCTGATAAAAATTTCGCAGTTCTGAGTCATTATAGAAAGGTGTCTCCTGTGGAAGCCAATTGACTGAAGGCTTACTTGGATTCTATTCGATATTGCATAAAATGAGCTTGATCGGACAGTTATCTAGCAGTACTGGCTTTTGAAGTTGAGGGAAATCTGATCATAAATTGCCTAGCTCATTTAAGAGTGAATATCTCTGGAATACTGTTTGGTGCCAAAGTTACCTGAAAGGATCCATTTACTTCTAAAAGGTGAATCATTTACTACCCACTCACTAGTCAGATGACATCAATATTGGTAAATTTTTTTCCAATTTCGTCTTAGTAATATTCATTTTCAAGACTTAACTGGGAGAAAGGAAAATTGATTTGAGGAAGGAAAATCCACAGTGCTTCTGCATATTCGTGCTTTATTTTATCAAGCTTGATGAATTGTGCTCAACAAAATAACACACAAATACAATTTCTTTACAATTCCAACACATTGTAAAAGGTCACGAGATTCCACAACAATACTGGGTTGACTAGGTGACAATAACAAGAGGTCCCTTTATATCATGTGGTAATTCTATTGTTGTACAGAGAATGAAATTTAATGCCAAAATAACTATAGAGGCAACTCCATGATAACAGTGATTTCAAAAAGGGTTCTCTTTGGAAAGTTGAAAAGAAATTTTGAAGGCCCATCAGAGATTAAAGAGGAAAGAAAATATAATTCTAAACAGAGACAAAGCAAAATTTAAACCTAGCCACAGAGCATAGTTCATGTCAGGGCCAGCAGGCGAGAGTTCAACAACACTAAAACTAGAATCCAAAACAGGGTTCACAAGTCAGAACAAAAGTCAAGCTAAGAAAGATAAGGAGCCCAGTTCAGATTCTTTCCACACATGAACATGAAACTATTAGATGAACAAGTATATTGGGCACCCTGTCTCCTTTATGAAAGGAGACTGACTGATAATGTTGGCCCTTGGATAATGCCAATGTGGGTCAATAGGTCACTCAGCTCCCATCAGTCAAGGGACTCGGCACTTAGGTATGGGCAGGATAATGTTTTCAAAGTTAGTTCTGTGATCTGAGGTGTAGCAGAATCTCTCCTCTAATGTAAAGCCTTCTTAGTTGACAAAGGTGATCTAGTCAACATAAAAAGTAGACAAAGCCTGCAATTAGTAGCAGTATTTGTTGGATTTCACTAGATAAACAAACTCACTACAGCATGTACTTAGTGTATATTTCCTGAATAAAGGCTGGGAGAATAGAGAATCCACTCACATTTCAGGAATCACACCACAGGGACAATAGAGGCCATCAAATTCTGCCTCTCACTCATGGAATGAATAGCTCTCTACAATTTCCCTGGTTAATGGGCAGGCACCCTCAACCCAAGCACTTATGGAAAAAGGAATGGGTAAATTCTTAAGATTGCCAATTCTTTTTTGTCCTTTTATAAAATTAGATAATTAATATATTCACAGGGATCAGATTTTTTAGATTATAAAATAATACTAGCAAAAAGTCTCCCTCCAACCCATCTGCCTAGTTCAACAACTTAGTTAGACCAGCAGCCCCACTGTACCCCACCCTGCAACAAAGAACCAACATTATAAACGTCCTGTTTATTCTTCCAGAGGTTTAATGCATACAAAAGTGAATGTGAATATTTTTTTTCCAGTTCCACTTTAAGGAATTCCACTTATTAGAAAATACTCATTTGCTATGATTCTAATTTGGCTTCCTTTTATTGAACAGAAAACTTATAGCAATCATGTTCAAAGACATTAAGTAGTATTAAATTTGAACATATAGGAGTGTTTGTACACTACCTTGAATGCTTTACAGTTATTTTCCTACATTATCCTTACAAAAATCCTTACAAAAAATAATGTAGGTATTCATTTCATTATAAAGGAAATAAACCCTTGGCACAGAAAAATCAGCAAATGACAATACAGATTAGCAAAAATATCCTCTGACTTTTTTTCTTCTTCTCCATCTTCCCTAATATTCACGTCTATACTGATATCATCTTTTTCCTCTTAAATTCTGCCATGTTCACCTCTAAGGGAGCCACATAATCAATACCAAACTCTCAGTTTCCTAACCTACATAGGCTTTAGAATAAACTTTGGAGACAGATCTAAATTTGAGTAAACTTTCACTATTCATGAGCTATGTGAATCTGGATTCTGTCTTGCCTCTCTGAAAGTAAGAAATTGTGAGTGGTGTGGGATGAGCGTGAGGAAGCATAATGGAAAAAAACTCTATAGATTTTTGTAACTAAAAATTTATGATTCTGAACTGTAAGTGGGTAGCCACCTTTCTTTTATTTTGTCCCTTTTTAATATATTCTATGGTGATTAACCCAAACCACTGTCACTTTCTCTTTTCCTCCTTACCTCATGTCTATAACCCTCATTATCAGCATAATAACTTCAAATAATACCATATAGGCAAGTGTGACATTAGAGGAAATATATATTTAGTCGCTGCCCCTGGTTCCTGACACAGAGCTCCTAAAAACCTTGTAATTTCCTAAGAGATATGAATGTTAAAAGCAACATTTTTTCCCTAATACTTCAGTTTTTACTTCAGTTCCTGATACAGAGCTCCTAAATCCTTGGAATTTCCTGGGTGATTTAAAAAAAAAAAAAGGTAATGCCATTCTTTTAAAGTAAGTCTATTAATGACAAATAATTCTCTTAGTTTTCTTTCATCTGAGAATGTCTTGATTCCCCTTCATTTCTTTTGTTCAAATGAGGCAACACTTAGTGGGCTTCTGGATAGTTTTAGGATGGGGGCTGGTCATCAGAAGACTAAGCCATGATTAAGAGCTTGGAAATTTCTGGGGCGCCTGGGTGGCTCAGTCGTTTGAGCAGTCAAATCTTAATTTCTGCTCAGGTCATAATCTCAGGGTTGTGGGATCAGCCCACATTGGGCCCTGCATCAGACTCTTCACTTAGTGGGGAGTCTTCTTGAGATTCTGTCCCTTTCCCTCTCTCTTTGCCCCTCCCTCTGTCCACTCACATGCTCTCTCTCTTTCTCTCTCTCTCTCCCTCTCTCTCAAATGAAAAATAAATCTTTTAGGGGAAAAAAAAGAGTTTGAAACTTTCAGCCCCACCCCCATTCTCTAGAGAGGGAAGAGGGTCTAGAGATTGAGTTAGTAATTAATCATGCCTACATGATGCAGTTTTCACAAAAATTCCTAAATGCGGGATACAGGGAGTTTCCAGGTTGCTGAAAACATCTACATGCCAAAAAGGTGGTACACCTCAACTTCATGGAGACAGAAGATTCTCTGCTCAGGATCCTTCTGGACCTCCTGTTTATTCCTCTTCATCTGGCTATTGAGTTATATATAATAAACTAGTAAGCATAAGTAAATGTTTCCCTGCATTTTTGAGCTGTTTCAGCAAATTATCAAATCTGGGGGAGGTTTGTGGCAAACCTCAACTTTGTAGCCAGGTTAAACCAAACTATGGATACCCTAGAGACCCATTACTTACAACTGGTGTCTGAAGCAAGGACTGTCTTGTGGAACTGAGTCCTTAAGCCTGTGACTAGTTAGTGGCAGAACTAAATTAAATTATAAGATACCCAGTTGATGTCTAGAAAGTTGGAAATTGGTTGGTGTTGGGGGGGGTACAAGGAACACACCTATTTGGTATCGGAAGCATCAAAAAAATCTCAACAAATTTTTAAAAATTGAAGTCATCCAGAGTGTATTCTCCAACCACATCAAATTAGAAATCAGTAAGAGAAACATAACAGGAAAATATACAAACTTGGAAACTAAATGACACAATAATTCATAGATGAAAGAGGAAATCTTCAACTAAAAGAAAATTTTACTGAACTAAATGAAAACAGAAATATATCAAAATTTTCGGGCCATAGCTGAAAGAGGACTGAGTGGGATCTTTATAATATGAAAGGCATATGTTAGAAAAGAAGAAAAGTTTCACATCAATAATCTAATCTCCCACTTCAAGAACCTAGAAAAAGAAGAACAGAAGAACAAACCGAACCCAAAGTAAGCAAAAGGAAAGAAATAATAAAGATAAGAGCAGAAATCATTGAAGTTAAAAACAGGAAAACAGAGGAAAAAATCAATGAAGCAAAGAGCTATTTTTCCAAAGATCAATAAAATTGACAAGCTGCTAGCAAGCCTCACTGACAAAGTGCAAAGAGAAAAGACATAAATCACTAATACCAGTAATGATATGGAGGATCTTACTACAGACCCCGCAAACACCAAAAGGAAAATGGGGGAAACTGAATAATCCTACATACATAAATTTGACAGAGTAGGAGAAATGAGCCAATTTCTCAAGCTACCACAATTAAACTAATATGAAATAGATAATTTGAATATCCTATAACTATTAAGGAAATTGAATTCACCAATTTAAACCTACCAAAAAAGAAATCGTGAGGTAGAGGTGGTTTCATTGGAGAATTCTACCAAACTTTAAAAAACGAACACCATTTCTGCACTATCTCTCAAAAAACAGAAGAGGGGAAAGCTAACATTTTGGTAAAGTTAATATTATCAGACGAAGACATTAGAAAAAAGAAAACTACAGATCAACATTCTTCTTGAGCATAGATACACAAATCCTTAATAAAATATTATCCAATAGAATTCAATAAAATACAAAAAGAATTATACACCATGACCAAGTGAGGTTCATTCTGGCTGGTTTGATATTTAAAAATCAATCAATATACCCCATCATGTTAACAAGCTAAAGAAGAGAAAACATTTGATCATATCAATTGATGCAGAAATAGCATTAGAAAATAATCACTATTCATTCATGGTTTTTAAAAACTCTGAGAAAACTAGGAATAGAATGGAACTCCCTCTGTTTGATTATTAAAATCTATAAAAAACTATAGATAATGACAAAATATTGAATGTACACACATCCATCCCCACCACTTAGATCAAGAACAAGGCAGTGATATGCCTCTTACCACTATAGTTCTGGAAGTTCTAGCTAATACAATAAGGAAAGAAAGGGAAGGGGAAAGGCAAAGAGATTGAAAAGGAAAAAATAAAACAGCTTCTATTTTCAGATGACATGATTGTCTATGTAGAAAGTCCTAAGGAATTACAAAAGAACCCTTAGTATCTCCCAGTACTAATAAATGAGTTCAGCAAGGTCACAGGACATAAACATACAAAAATCAATTATATATCTATATACTATCAATGAACAAATAAATGCTGAAATTGAAAATGCACTACCATTTACAATTGCTAAAAAAAATAAAATACCAGGTGTAAATCTACCAAAACAAGGACAGGACTTACATGTTGAAAAGTATAAAACACTTATGAAAGAAATCAAAGAAGATCTACTAAATTAAGAGACATAACATATTCACAGATTGGAACATTAGGCATAAAATGGTGTTACTTCTCCCCAAATTTATATACAAGATTTAACACAATTCTTATCAAAATTCAGTAAGATTTCTTATAGATATATACAAGACTGTTCTAAAATTTATATGGAAAGACAAAGGAACTGGAATAGTCAAAACAACTTATAAAAAATAAGGAGGAGGAGGAGGAAGATGGCAGAGGACTAGGAAATCTAAATTTCATCCGGTCCCAGGAATTCAGCTAGATAGTTATCAAACCATTCTGAACACTTGCAAACTCAACAGGAGATCGAAGAGAAGAATAGCAACAATTCTATGAACAGAAAAGCGACCACTTTCTGGAAGGTAGGACATGCGGAGAAGTGAATCTGAGCTGATAACTGAAAAGACCGCGGTGGGGGGGGAGGAAGCCTCCATCAGGCACTTACCGGCAAGTGAGAGAGCAGCAGAGCACAAAAATCAGAACTTTTAGAAGTCTAGTCCTTGGAGAGAGGTGTCGCTCCAGTGGCTCAGCGGGGGGGTGGAGCCCTCGCTGGACCAGTGTGCTCTCAGGACCCTTCGGGTCACAGAAAGACCGGGGGTGCCTGAGTGTGGCAGAGCTCCCAGATATCAGAGTGGGGAAGCCAGCTGCAGAGAGGGAGCGGAGGAGTGAACTCTCACCTTGGGGTTGCCATAAACAGTGACTGGAGACACAGTCGGGCCACTTCTCTTCGAGCAGGGACCCCACAAGTGGCAGATCCAGGGAGACTCTTTCCTTCCTCCACCAGGAGGAGCTGCGCGGGAGCGCGCTGCAGGAATCTGCTGGGTTTGGAGACTTCAAACGGGCCGTGCGCCAGAGATAGAAATGCTCAGTCACAGGCTGGGTGAGCTCGGAGTGCGGCCGGAGACCAGGGAGATGGAAGGAATTGACTGCTTTTCTCTGAGGGCGCACTGAGGAGTGGGGTCCCAAGTTCTCAGCTCCTCTGGACCGGAGAGTAAGAGGCCGCCATTTTCATTCCCGTCCTCCAAAACTGTACGGAAAGCGTTCAGGGAACAAAAGCTTCCAAGAGCGAAACCAAGCAGATTACTTCACCTGGCCCCTGGCAAGGGCGGTGCAATTCTACCTCCGGCAAAGACACTTGAGAATCACTGCAACAGGCCCTTCCCCCAGAAGATCTGCAAGAACATCCAGCCAAGACTAAGTTTACTGATCAAGAGAACTGCAAAACAGCAGGGCTATGGGAATACAGTACATAGAATTCATGGCTTTTTTCCCATGATTATTTAGTCTTTCAAAGTTAATTTTTTTTTAATTTTCTATTTCTATTCTTTTAATTTTTCCTCTTTCCCATTTTAACCTATTTTAACTATTTTATCTTATCAATGCCTTTTTAAAAATCTTTTTTAATTTTCATTTTTATAGTCATATTCTATCCCTTCATTGTATTTAACCTTATTTTTTGTATACATACAAGTTTTTCTTTCTTTAAAATTTTGGGATACATTTTCTTCTAACAGACCAAAATATATCTTAAATCTACCATATGGCTTTCTTCTAGTCTCCAGTCTGATCATAGTTTCTCCTTTTTTTCCCCTCTTTTTTCAACCAACTTCTTATTTTATCGGTTCTTTTTTAAAATCTTTTTTAATTTTCATCTTTTCATTTTCAATTTTCTTTTTTAATTTTCATATTCCATCCCTTCATCATGTTTACTATTATTTTTGTGTGTGTGTGTATATATATATATATAAGTTTCTCTTTCTTTAAAAGTTTAGGAGGCAGTTTTCTAATAAAAGACCAAGGTAAACCCAAAATCAAGCATGTGGCTCTGTTCTATTCACCAGGCTAATCATATTGTTTTTTCCTTTCTTCTCCCTCAATTTCAGGTCTCTTCTGATTTAGTTAGGATATATTTTTCTGGGGTCACTGTTACCCTTTTAGTATTTGTTCCCTCGTTCATCTATTCTTCTCTGGACAAAATGACAAGGCGGAAAAACTCACCTCAAAAAAAAAGAACAAAAGACAGTATGATGGCTAGGGAGCTAATCAATATGGACATTATTGATGAGATGTCAGAACTAGAGTTCAGAATGACAATTATCAAGGTGCTAGCTGGGCTCGAAAAAAGCATGGAAGATACAAGAGAATCCCTTTCTGGAGAAATAAAATCCCTTTCTGTAGAAATAAAAGAACTATAATCTAACCAAGTTGAAATAAAAAAAAACCTACTAATAAGGTGCAATAAAAAATGGAGGCTCTTACTGCTATGAAAAATGAGGCAGAAGAGAGAATTAGTGATATAGAAGACCAAAAGATGGAGAATAAAGAAGCTGAGAAAAAGAGAGATAAACAACTATTGGACCACGAGGGGAGAACTTGAGAGATAAGAGATACCATAAGACAAAACAATATTAGAATAATTGGGATCCCAGAAGAAGAAGAAAGAGAGAGGGTCAGAAGGTATATTGGAGCAAATTATAGCAGAGAATTTCCCTTATTTGGCAAAGGGAACAAGCATCAAAATCCAGAAGGCACAGAGAACCCCCCTCAAAATCAGTAAAAATAGGTCAACACTCCATCATCTAATAGTAAAACTTACAAGTCTCAGTGACAAAGAGAAAATCCTGAAAGCAGCTCAGGAAAAGAGGTCTAACATACAACAGTGGAAATATTAGATTGGCTGCAGATCTATCTATGGAGACCTGGCAGGCCAGAAAGGACTGGCATGATATATTCAGAGCACTAAACAAGAAAAATATGCAACCAAGAATACTATATCCAGCTAGGCTGTCATTGAAAATAGAAGGAGAGTTAAAAAGCTTCCAGGACAAACAAAAACTAACAGAATTTGCAAACACCAAATCAGCCCTATAGGAAATATT
>CM052900.1:90735625-90820196 GCA_028534135.1 Potos flavus | reverse complement strand
GAGAAATCATAAAGATCAGAGCAGAAATCAATGAAATAGAAACCAAAAGAACAGTAGAACACATCAATGAAACTAGGAGCTGGTTCTTTGAAAGAATTAATAAGATTGATAAACCCCTGGCCAGACTTATCAAAAAGAAAAGAGAAAGGACCCAAATTAATAAAATCATGAATGAAAGAGGAGAGATCACAAGCAAGACCAAAGAAATACAAACAATTATAAGAACATATTATGAGCAACTATATATGCCAGCAAATTCGACAATCTGGAAGAAATGGATGCATTCCTAGAGACATATAAACTACCAAAACTGAACCAGGAAGAAATAGAAAACCTGAAGAGACCCATACCAGTAAGGAGATTGAAGCAGTCATCAAAAATCTCCCAAGAAACAAGAGCCCAGGGCCAGATGGCTTCCCAGGGGAATTCTACCAAACATTTAAAGAAGAATTAATACCTATTCTCCTGAAACTGTTCCAAAATAGAAATGGAAGGAAAACTTCAATACACATTTTATGAGGTCAGCATTACCTTGATCCCAGAACCAGACAAAGACCCCATCAAAAAGGAGAATTACAGACCAATATCCTTGATGAACACAGATGCAAAAATTCTCACCAAAATACAAGCCAATAGGATCCAACAATACATTAAAAGGATTATTCACCATGACCAAGCGGGATTTATTCCTGGGCTGCAAGGTTGGTTCAACATCCACAAAATAATCAATGTGATACAATACATTAATAAAAGAAAGAACAAGAACCATATGATACTCTCAATAGATGCTAAAAAAGCACTTGACAAAGTATAGCATCCTTTCTTGATCAAAACTCTTCATAGTGTAGGGATAGAGGGTACATACCTTAATATCATAAAAGCCATCTATGAAAAACCCACAGCAAATATCATTCTGAATGGGGAAAAATGGAGAGCTTTCCCCTAAGGTCAGGAACACGGGAGGGATGTCCACTATTACCACTGCTATTCAACATAGTACTAGAAGTCCTAACCTCAGCAATCAGACAACAAAAAGAAATAAAAGGCATCCGAATTGGCAAAGAAGTAGTCAAACTCTCACTCTTTGCAGATGATATGATACTTTATGTGGAAAACCCAAAAGACTCCACTCCAAAACTGTTAGAACTCTTACAGGAATTCAGTAAAGTGTCAGGATATAAAATCAATGCACAGAAATCAGTGGCATTTCTATACACCAACAGCAAGACAGAAGAAAGAGAAATTAAGGAGTTGATCCCATTTACAATTGCACCCAAAACCATAAGATACCTAGGAATAAGCCTAACCAAAGAGGCAAAGAATCCGTACTCAGAAAACTATAAAGTGCTCATGAAAGAAATTGAGGAAGACACAAAGAGATGGAAAAATGTTCCATGCTCATGAATTGGTAGAACAAATATTGTAAAAATGTCTATGCTACCTAAAGCAATCTACACATTCAATGTAATCCCTATCAAAATACTATCAACTTTTCGCAAAGAAATGGAACAAATAATCCTAAAATTTATATGGAACCAGAAAAGATCCCAAATAGCCAGAGGAATGTTGAGAAAGAAAACCAAAGTTGGCAGCATCACAATTCCAGACTTTAAGCTCTATTACAAAGCTTTAATCATCAAGACAGTATGGTATTGACACAAAAACAGACACATAGATCAATGGAACAGAATAGAGAGCCCAGAAATGGACCCTCAACTCTAGGGTCAACTAATCCTCAACAAAGCAGGAAAGAATATCCAATGGAAAAAAGACAGTCTCTTCACAAACTGGTGTTGAGAAAATTGGACAGCCACATGCAGAAGAAGGAAACTGGACCATTTCCTTATACCACACACAAAAATGGACTCAAAATGGATGCAAGACCTCAGTGTGAGACAGGAATCCATCAAAATCCTTGAGGAGAACACAGGAAGCAACCTCTTTGACCTCAGCCCCAGCAACTTCTTCCTAGAAACATTGCCAAAGGCAAGGGAAGCAAGGGCAAAAATGAACTATTGGGACTTAATTTCAAGATCAAAAGCTTTTGCACAGCAAAGGAAACAGTCAACAAAACCAAAAGACAACCAACAGAATGAGAAAAGAAATTTGTAAATGACCTGTCAGATAAAGGGCTAGTATCCAAAATCTATAAAGAACTTATCAAACTCAACACCCAAAGAACAAATAATCCAATCAAGAAATGGGCAGAAGACATGAACAGACATTTCTGCAAAGAAAACATCCAAATGGCCAACAGACACATAAAAAAGTGCTCAACATCACTTCTGCATCAGGGAAATACAAATCACAACCACAGTGAGATACTACCTCACACCAGTCAGAATGGCTAAAATTAACCAGTCAGGAAAGGACAGATGTTGGTGAGGATATGGAGAAAGGGGAACCTTCCTACACTGTTGGTGAAACTACAAGCTGGTGCAGCCACTCTGGAAAACAGTATGGAGGTTCCTCAAAAAGTTGAAAATAGAGCTTCCCTATGACCCAGTAATTGCACTGCTGGGTATTTACCCCAAAGATACAAATGTAATGATCCGGAGGGGCATGTGCACCCGAATGTTTACAGCAGCAGTGTCTACAATAGCCAAACGATGGAAAGAGCCTGGGTGTCCATCAACAGATGAATGGATAAAGAAGATGTGGTGTATATATATACAATGGAACACTATGAAGCCATCAAAAAACAACAACAACAACAACAACGAAATCTTGCAACAACGTGGATGGAACTAGAGTGTATTATGCTAGTGAAAAAGTCAATCAGAGGAAGGCAATTATCATATGATCTCACTGATATGACGAATGTGAGAAACAAGACAGAGGATCATAGGGAAAGGGAGGGAAAAATGAAACAAGATGAAACCAGAGAGGGAGACAAACCATAAGAGACTCTTAATCTCAGGAAACAAACTGAGGATTGCTGGAGGGGAGTTGAGTGGGAGGGATGGGGTGGCTGGGTGATGGACACTGGGGAGGGTATGTGCTATAGTGAGTGCTATGAATTGTGTAAGACTGGTGAATCACAGACCTGTACCCCCGAAAAAAATAATACATTACATGTTAATAAATAAATAAATAATAAAATACTAAAACTAAAAACTAAAAACCTTAACATCAAAAAATAAGTAAAGAAGGAGAGGGGTGCCTGGATGGCTCAGTTAGCTGAGCATCTGACTCTTTGTTTCAGCTCAGGTTGTGATCTCTGGGTCATGGGATGGAGCCCCAAGTCCATTTGGCTCCAGGCTCAGTCGGGAGTCTGCTTCTCTCCTCTTCCCTTTGCCCTTCCCCCCACTCACACATGCTCTCTCTCTCTTTCCCTCTCAAATAAATAAATAACTCTTTAAATAACTAAATAATAAAATATGAGCAATCAGTCTACCTGAATTCAAGACTTATACTGTAACTGTAGCAATCAAGACTGTGTGGTAATGTTGGAGGGATAAGCACACAGATCAAGGAAACACAACAGAGAACCAAAAAATAGACACACACAAATATAACCAAATGATTTTTGACAGAGGTAGAAAAACAATTCAATGGAGGAAAGATCATCTTTTCAATAAATTGTGCTGAAGCAATTGGACATCCATAGGTCAAAGAAAAGAAAAGAAAGAACATAAAAAAAAAAAAAAAGAAAGAAAGAAACTTGACCTAAACTTTACCTTATATGAAAATTAACACAAAATAGATCATGGACTTAAATGAAAAACATAAAACTATAAAACTTTTAGATAAGCACGTATGAGAAAATCCTCAGAACCAAGGACTAGACACGGTTCTTAGACTTGGTACCAAACAAAAAATTAATAGGTTGGACTTTATCAAAATTAAAACTTTTGTTGTATGAAAGATCTTGTTACTGCAAGCTATGGACTAGAAGAAAATATTTGCAAACTACGTATCCAACAGAGGACTGGTATCTAGTAATTAGAATACATAACGAATTCTCAAAACTCAACAGGAAAAAAATCCAGTTAGTAAGTAAGCAAAAGATGAAAAGACATTTCAGCAAAGAGGATCTACAGATGACAAATAAGCACATGCAAAGATGTTAAACACCATTCGCCATTAGAAATGCAAATTAAAACCCGCAAGGATGTATCACCACACACCGATCACAATGACTAAAACAAAAAATTGTGACAATCCTCAAAGGCAGCAAGGATACAGAGAAGCTGGATCATTCACACTTTGCTACTAAGAATGTATAATGATACAACTGCTCTAGAAAACACTTTACCAGTTTCTTCAAAAACTAAACACAGCTACCATGCAATCCGAGAACAGTTGCACTCAGGCATTTAACCCAGAAAAGCAGACTTTTGTGCACATAGAACCCTGTACATGGATGTTTATAGTAGTTTTATTCAAAATAGCCTAAAACTGGAAATAACACATGGCACTTTATGTACTAGAATTATACTCCTGGAGCATTTTAGTTATTTGATTCCATGTCCTTCCACCCAACTAAAAAATGACATGTTTGAGGTTAGAAGTCTTATTTACCTGTGGGACATCGTGTAGAGTGTTAAAGGATGAAACTCCGGAGCCAGACAATGTGGATCAGGTCCTACGTCCTACGTCGTAGCTCTCTGGCCTTGGATAAATTATTTGATTTCTCCGTGTTTTTATTTTCTCATCTGTAATAGTGATAATAATAAGACACAGCACTAGGAATAGCTCCTGGCACACAGTAAGTTCATACCATGTACATCTGGCTTCTGGCACCTGGCCCAGAACCTGGCAAAGAGTACTTTAATAAATGTTGTTGAATGAATAAGTGAGTGAATGAATGCATGAACTGTTAAGGTTCCAAAATACTATCCCCACATTGTATAAATTGTTGCCCCTTTCTATCCCCATAGCTAAAAATCTAATCAAGTCCCTTATCACATCTCATCATTCTAGTATAATAAACTCTGACCTAATAAATGAGATAATGTTTAACATAGTTAGCCCAATGCCTGACACCAAATATTCAATGATTATAGCCATGATTACATGGCTACAGCCTTGTAAACTCCTTCACGGTTCTATCACAGGGAATCACTTTTCTCTTACTCCAAGAACAAAGTATAAATCTCTTAGCATAACATTGAAGGCATGGTAATCTGACATTAACCTAGTTTTACATACAAGAAAGTGTTCAGTAAATAATAGCCAAAATTATATTTACTTTTCCACTAGATTCCTTTCCACATCTTGTATTTAAATCCTACCATGTTACCCACTATTTCCTGAAGAAGCTATGACCCTATCTGAAATTTTCTTCCTCTCTTCCTTATCTGACATATATTTTCTCTTCAACAAAGCCCCATACCAACATCTGTCTCTACCCAAGCCCTACTCACACACCTACCCGCCTGAATTATTCTCCAAGCATTCATTTATTATTTATCTTCTTATGCCCAGGGGCCAGCACAATACCTGGCACATAATAATGTTCACTAATCTTTGTTGCATTGAATTGAGGAAGAGAGAGAGAATCACTAAAGTCACCAATATTCAAAACTCTTGAAACCACATTGGTTTCTTGGAAATGTAATCATTATAACTGAGTGCTATGTGCAACGTTTGGTAAAGTGCTTGAGTTTCTAAGAAGTAGGACACTACCTGTCAAGACATTATTTTAAAAGTTGCCGTATGAATCTCCTAGGAAACCCTGAGTGTGTCTAAGGGGTGTGTCCAAGCCAGGTATTAAAGGAGGTGCCACCACTGTCACCCCTCTCCCTGGCTCCCTGCCCCCAGGAGTGCTGCTCCCAGCAGCCTCATCTCCCGCTGCCCAAAGTTCCCAAACACACATATCTAGTCCACATTTCCACCACGTCCTTTCTACTTCTTCTAACAGCCTTCTTTCTCTTTCCCATCAAATCCAACTCCTAGAGTCCTATTCGCAGCTATTTTAAATAACACTGATACCTTGATGACTAACACAACGTACAATATTTCTTCTACCCCTGTCACATCATTTGAGCACTTGAACGTTTTGAAGTAATTCATGTTTTGACTTCGTAAATCCCAGCCAGGAATTTTACCTCATCCTTCAAATTACTGCCACCAGATAGACAGTGCCAACGATGAGAATATAAGCTTTACAGAACACTGAGCCTAACTTTGTATAAACCTGACTTCATTTTCGAAAACTAAAAATGTCTAATTAAAAAGGCATAAATTTACATTCATTAGATAATTGAATCAAATAATTCTTGGAGCAAAGATATCACTCTCAAGGTACATGAATCTACTAAATGCTTTTATTTATTTAATTTTCTTTTTGGTAAAATTTTCTGACAAGATTTTGACAAATGTTTCTAAATGGAATTTTTAGTCAGAATTTTTTCTACATCTTTAATGAGCTAGTATTTTTTTATTAGTAAATCACTCCCCCAAAAAAAGTAATAAAAAAGTAAACCACTCCCTGACCAAAATTGATCCACACGGAATGAGGGCACTTTTTCCTCAGCTGTTTTAATTCTTAATCACGGTTTCACTGAGTCTTTCTCTCCCCACCACTCAGGGAATAGAAATATAATTAAATTTAAAAATCTAGGCCTTTGTTTTCTCTTTTCTTATACATATGATATCAAGTCTGACCATATACGTACATTTTCCATCTGCAACCTGAGCAGATCTCCAAGGTTCCCCCATCTCTTAACATAGAACTTCTAACCCCCCAAAGTCCATGAATGTCTCACCCAGCCACGGCCACTGATCCACAGGCAACCAGGGCCGTTGAGGTGATCTACAGAGTGATGAGGGTAATGCCTCTCTCCTACTTGGGCTAATCTCTAAAGGTGGGGATCCTCACAGGTGTTTCTCAAACTTCACCGTTTATATTTTTAGTGAAAGGAATTTTTCTATTTTTACTTACTCTCTTTCCTTGTCGAAAGACCAATGCTACACTTTTGTGTTCAAAGTCATTTTTCCTCTTCAATGTCTAAGACTTTATGACTCAGCCAAGCATGGGGTCTGGCTCTTTTTGCTTTTAGGATGAAGTTTCCACCCAGACGTGCTCAGCTTGTATAAACAGTTCCGTGAACTGCCCGGGCATCTCACCAGACATATCCAGCATGCCTCAGTCCTGGAAGGAGCAAAGCTCAGGTTCAAGTTGATTCCCCACCACCTATTAGGACTAAGCTTTACTTAGGACAGAATAGGACAAAAATTCCTTACATCACAACCTCTTGCAGATTCTTCCATTTCGAAAGAGAACATCTGAAAATGATAATACCTTCACCCAAAGAAACAAATTCCTGACAGCAAAACTTCCAAGAAGGGGACAGCAGGTGAGGAAGTATTTTTAAAGATTTTCTACCAAATCACACTCTAACCAGGATTATATTAGCAGTCTCCTCAAAACATCCAGGGCTTTCTTAACTCACATACAGAATCACTCTTGCTGGGCATCATGGGTCCATCGGCCTGCCTCAAGCCCTGGGTCCTAAGTGGCACAGGTGGTGTCACATCCTGTCTCTAGGACACGTAAATATCTGCACTCGGGAGCTGGCCAGCTTCCACCCACAGGGAGAAACTTCACACAGGTTTATTGTGGTAATTTGGGGATCCAAAAACAACCTGACATTGAAGTTTTGCCACTAATTACTCTAACAATCAGTCCACTGTTCTTTTAGTACCACCTTGAGTTTCCTTCAATTCCATCCAAACTTTTTTTTTTGAAATTAAAGTCATTTCCTACACGACTTCTTTTGCTTTCTCTCTGTGAAGATTTGTGGAAATCTTTCCTCTAGCTTTTTTTTATTTTTCAATCTATCTAGGGATTTTCAAAGTGTGTAGACAGTTGATCATGCAGTTGTTAGATTGAGCATTTGCCCCATGTGGGGAAGGGAAAGTGGGGCCCTGACATTTATAGAGCATTTTTCTGGGCTCTTTACACAGATGTGAAAGCCCCACAACTTCCTTCAAGGATGAGTTGCCATGACTTCATTTTACAGATGGAAAAACAGAGGCACCGAGAGATGAAGTAAGATGCTCAGGTCATATGGCTCCTAAAGCACGGAGACCGGGTTTGAGTCCTGGTCTGTCAGATTCCAGATCCCATTCCTTTTCCATGTACACAAAGCCTTCCATCAGTCAGAAAGAGAATTTCATAAATAATCTCTCCACACTAGGCAGGCCTTGAATTTAAGTCTAGCAGTTCACTTCCCAACCTACATTTTAATGGATGTTCCTAGAGTCACCATGTTAGAAGAGTATTTCCACCTTGTATTTTTCTCCAAGTAGATGTCTCTACTATTTTGTCTCATTTGTGTATTTTTTGTATCTCAGAAGGGCAGTTTTAGAATTATCCTATAGTATCGGGACGCCTGGGTGGCTCATTTGTTAAGCGGCTTCCTTCAGCTCAGGTCATGATCCCGGGGTCTTGGGATCGAGTCCCACATCGGGCTCCTTGCTCGGCGGGGAGCCTGCTTCTCCCTCTGCCTCCGCCTGCCACTCTGCCTGCTTGTGCTCTCTCTCTCTCTCTCTCTCTGACAAATAAAAAATAAATAAATACATAAATACATAAATAATCTTTAAAAAAAAAAAAAAAGAATTATCCTATAGTTTCTTACAAAGTCCTAGCCAGTAAATGTGATTTCTCTCTCCTGGAGACCACTCATTTGGATGAAATTACTTAGGACTCTTTAGCCGAATTATAGCTGTTGTTGAAGTATGAAATAAAGCTGAAAGATTTAAACCTGCAATCTCAAAAGACCTTGCTTCTGGATGGTAGGGTTAATTGTTACCTGGAAAAGGTCCTAATAATAAGATGGTTTGGGCAAAACTGATTGGGTAAACAGTAAACCTTAAAGTCTATAACAGTTTGATAAATTGCAATGAGGTAGAAAATAAATGTTAATATAATTTTGTAACCACCAATCAGACATATTAGGTGAAGATTACATAGAGTCAAATATTTGTATAGAACATGCCTAAAATTCTGGTATTTAACTTTCCTCTGTAAACTCTTCTGAATTTTGATTTGTGTGGGCAGCACTGTTCAAGAATTCTACAAAGAAATACTCAACCAGTGAGGTCAGCCTTAGTTAAGTATCTGCCAAAAAAAAAAAGAAAGAAAGAAATGTGTATATAAGAATATAAATCACTGAGTCAACACCACCTAGGGAAAACACAGCAGCTATGTAGAAATGCAACCAGACAGTTTTGAAATCCCAGAGTAATTTACAGCATATTATCTAGTTACAGTAGCCTACAACAGCATCTTGTATTACGAAGGGCTAAGTGGCCAAGGTCTTGATTGGGACAAAATTCATGTCACCCGCTTTGGGGGGGGGGGTCCTCATTTAAACAATTAAGTTCTGTAAGCAAATAAAATTTTTATTTAATTTTTAAAATGTCTTCTCTCTTTTTCCTTAAGATCTGTGGTACATCAGTATACCCATTCTCAGTAAAAACACTCCCCAATTTTCCCAAAGTTTTCTTCCTCTGGAAAATGTTCTATCATCTTCACAACACAAAAAACCATCTGCTGCTCCTAGTACAATGCTTGTTAGCAGCATCTTCCACTTGCCACTCATTACATATTATCTTGTATTATTATCTTTCACAACTGATTATTTGGATCTTACACATATGCAATTTGTACACCAATCATAGACTGTGTGGTCCTAGAAAGAGAAACTGTTATGCATCTTTATAGTTTCCCCAATGTGTAATGTGCTATTTATATGTACCGGGTGCTCAACACAAAGCTGATTTACGGGGAGCCTGGGTGGCTCAGTTGGTTAAGCGACTGTCTTCAGCTGACGTCATGATCCTGGAGTCCTGGGATCCAGTCCCGCATCAGGCTCTCTGCTCAGCAGGGTGTCCGCTTCTCCCTCTGACCCTCTACTTCTTGTGCTTTCTCTCTCTCTTAAATAAATAAATAAAATCTTAAAAAAAAAAAGCTGATTTACCTAGCACTGATTTTTTTTATAATTACTAGGGCTATCTTCTTCAATAAATATGAAATATTTTTGCTAGAATATTTTGCTTATCAGAACAGATTATTTTTTAATTCAATGAAGATATCTTCATTGCAACTGATATGGATATAATGTCTGGTGCTGAGACAGTCACTAATAAAATTTACAAAAAATATAAATATAATATGTAAGAGTTCTAGAAATAAAATACCAGAATAGCCCTTGAGAGTTTGTCAAATGATCATTATGCCTCAGCATTAAATGATCTTTTAATCATTCATTTAAAAACATAGTATAAATGCTATATCTAAAATGACTTTTTATCATAGCTTTGATGTATTTTATATGTAATTCATTAATAACTCTAGTATATTGCTTCAATTGAAGTGTTTGGGTACATATTTACTACTCTTAGTTTGCCAGATAACATTAAAGTATAAATCTTTTTAAAGCTTTGAATCTTCCAGGAATTGATTCATTTGCTACTTTGGCAAATGTAACAAATATTCTCTAATTTTATTATTTCATTTCCTTTTCAGTGATCCAATATCTTTTATATTTTTTCATTTTGATATTTTGGTAGAGAAATTCAACTGAAATTCATCATGTACTTAATTCTAAACTTGAATAACCCATAAAGTAAATACATGATGACACTGACAAGAATCTCTGGACCTTCCACAAATTCTGACATTCTTTGGAAGACAGCAGAGAGTATATGTATCATAAAAGTACAAGAAAATCATGACAAATGAACTGATAAAGATTGAAATAACAATTTTCCAGTTTTTTACATGTATCAATCCTTAACAACCGAAGATTATAATGAACTTTGAATAAAAGCTGAATGTGGGGCGCCTGGGTGGCTCAGTGGGTTAAAGCCTCTGCCTTTGGCTTAGGTCATGATCTCAGGGTCCCGGGATCGAGCCCCGCACCCGGCTTTCCGCTCAGCAGGGAGCCTGCTTCCCCCTCTCTTTCTACCTGCCTTTCTGCCTACTTGTGATCTCTCTCTCTGTCAAATAAATAAATAAAATCTTTTAAAAAAATAAATTAAAAATAAATAAAACAAAAGCTGAATGTCTTCCCCTACACTGTGTCCATTTTAAACTCAAACTATATCCAGTCTGTGGGACTTGATCCTTATGTTAATTCAAAACCTAATCTGTGGAGGCCAATCCTAAAACTAACATGAAAGATTCATAATAATAAGCAGGAAATCTGCCATTCAACCTGGTACCTGAAACTCTGTCAAAACTTTAGTATTCATTAGCCATGAGTCCAAATACCATTGCTGAGAGAGATTTATGAAGCTTCTGCCCCACTGGAACATTTTGAAGTAAGCCAGACCTAAAGAGAACATTATTGTTTGTGAGAGAACCTAACGGACAACTCTGAAGAAGGAAATCTGAATTCACAATTGAATTATCAGCCCCCACAGGAATTGAGACAAGTGACATCTTTAACAAAAGAGAAATCTCAAGAGAAAGTCCCTGTGAGAAGAGGAGCATAACATGGACGCAAAAGCAGGAAGAAAGTGGAAAGGGGGACTAAGAAACTAGGGAAAGGGAAAAGGGAGGAGACCAAGACCAAACCTGAGAAGTTTGTAGAAGACAGGTGATCCAGTCTCCTCAATTTCTGAAAGCCCCCTCTCTCTTCAACTCTCTCACACACACACATACACACTCTACAAAGAGAAAAGAACATTGGTTATAATAACCCACACTGAGGTGATTTACTAAGCAAGGGAGAGAGGTGAAAGAACAATCCCTGCCCTGCCCAGTTGGGAGGGGATGGTTAGTGGAGATGAGGAGATCAGGACAAAGGAGTTGAACTCTGAAGGGGAGCTTGGAATGACACCAGAATGCCTGTCAGCATCTTCTTATCTAGCATTTGCCTCCCTAGCAGATTGGAACAGTCCCAGAGCACAGTGTTTTCGCTTAGTGGTGGCTGGCCATGACCACCACCACATGAGGGAAAGCTGTTCCACAGGTTTCCATCTGTTTGAAGGGATGCTCTTTCCCTTCCCGCCTCAGGTTCAGAACAAGAAAGACAGATGAATAGAGATTTCTCTTTCTAAAACCTGACTCAGACTTTTTTTTAAGGCAAATCTGACAAAGACATTATTATTGCTACTTTTTGTAACATAAAAGCTAGAATTGAGATATTCCCGATTTAACTTAAATGATTAAATTTTTGTATTTCAGCACCCTCCTACCTGAGAAAAAGTAATAGCTGAACTATAGTGGTAATATCCCCCTCCAAAATGCAGATTTTAATGCAAATGAGGGAGAAAGTTCCTTAGAGAACACAATCAAAAATAGAATGGGTTTCCTTTAGAGGGATAGAAGTCTTCAGGCAGGATCTGGGCCCTAATAGATGATTAGAGAGCATTCATGAATCAGGGATGTATGTGTGTATGTGTGCGTGTGTGTGTGTGTGTGTGTGTGTGTGTGTGTTCAGAGAAAGAGAGAAGTATGACAAAATGTTAGCCATTATTGAATCTAGGTGGAAAGTATATGTGTGCTTCTTATTCTTTCACTCCTCCGTATGTTTGAAATTTTCTTAATTAAATGCTGGGAAAAATCTTATTTAAACTTGTGTGTATAACCTGAGTATTCCCAGTCAAATTATTACGTTATACTATGTGTTGTTTTGTGTTCTCTTTTCACCAAATATATCATAGATATGTCTTCATATGAATAAATTTATGTTTACATTATAGTTTAAAGTAGTTCATTGTCTTGCTTTAACTTTTTTAAAATAATCATTAGTCTGTAAAATACTAGGTAGTTTCCATTTGTTGTTATGTTAAATAAAGTAGCAATGAGCATCTTACATACATACTTTTGCTTCCTTGTGATTCCATCCTTAAATAACTTCTAAAATTAGAAATAGAGGGCCACAAAGTACATGTATTTTACATTTTGAAACAATGGTTGCAAGATTGTTCTTCATACAATTTGTACCATTGTTTATTCGCTCCTACCGTGTATTGAGAGGGCTCCTAGCCTGTTTTGTTAAACATTAGTTATTATCAATTCTTAAATATTTTCCATGATAAAATGGTAAGCATTCTTTTAATTTGCATTTATTTTATCATTGATGAGTTTCAACTTTATTTCATATATACAATGGCCCTGTGTATTTTTTCTTGTTTTTCTCCATAAATGTCCACTACTTCCTTATTGATTTTATACCTCTTTTATCATACCTCTTATATAAGAAAGCTTAGTACTTTTTGTACTAATCTGTTGTTCAAAGTTGTTTATAGTACTTTTTTTAAGATTTATTTATTTATTTATTTATTTGGGAGAGAGAGAGAATGGGGGGAGGGGCAGATGGAGAGGGAAAGGCAGAGAATCTCAAGCAGACTCTGCGTTGAGCACAGAGCCTGACCCGGGGCTCAATCTCAGGACCCTGAGATCATGACTGAGCTGAAATCGAGAGTCCGACTGTGCCATCCAGGTCCCCTGTTTATAGTGCTTTCTATCACAGAAATATTTTCATGCAACCAACCTGCAATTTTTTTCTTTAGATGTTGGCTCCAGATGTCATTTTTAGAAAGCCTTCCCTATTCCTAGATTATGAGATTCTTGCTTAAAACTTCAACTATCATTATGGGGTTTTAAATTGTAATCGCTCTGAAATTTAGTTTGACGTAAGTAACTGAATGTTTTGTTTTGTTATGGTTTTCTCCAGCTGTGGAGAATAAGTCTCTTTCCTTCAGAGTTCCATGTCTCGCCCAAATGTCATCCACCAGTACTCCAGGATTATTAATTCTGTGTCCTAATTCTATCTGCTCTCTGCTCCTAAACTGACTTTACTCTCTACTCCTGAATTACTTGCCAATATGGCCGTTTGAATTCAAGAAGTACTCCTGACACAAATATTCACTCGATGATATTTCAGGACACTCATACGAATTTCTCAAGTTCTGAAAAATCATTTCAAAACCATCCAAGTCTTCCTAAAGTGTCAGCTTTCCTGCCACTCCACTGGCAGGAAATGGTCTAAGTGTCTCAGCTCATTTAAGAAGTGACTTAAGTAGAAGGTAACACTTCTTGCCGTCTCAGAGTTTATCAAAGTCTCCTGTTCACAGAAAAGGACTGAATTTTCTCCCATGACGCTGCCACTTCCTTTGATCTACACTTGTGACAAGTCAGAGTGCAGCATTTTCCTTACAAAGACTTTTCAGGTGTCCTCTGATCACAGACCTGACATTAGAAAGCGGGGAAACTTAAAACCAATGGTGAAGAAAAGGAATCTGTCCCACTGTATTATCAAAAATTGGTCTCCTTTTCTCATTCAGGTTTATCCATAAGGGTTTCCTAATCACTCAGTGACAGCTCTGTGTCTGGAGCCTCTGTGTATGTCTGACAGAACTGAGGTGAGAGAAGGCGTATTTCTGTTTCTACAGAATAAAACGGAAGGTCCTTTTTTTTTTTCCACAAAATGGTCAGTGAGGTACTGTGAGAGATTGACTTTCATGAATCAAGCAGAAGAAACTTACTGTGTTGGCTATTTCCAAATCATAGTAGCTCCATTTTCTCTCTCTCTCATCTGAAAGCCAATAATCTCTGTTTTGCATCCCTGAATTTGTTTTCTTTTGAACCAACTGCTTTAGGCCTCAGGTTAAAAAATTACTCTGAGTGTTAGTCACAGTTTTATTTTGTCTTCCAAGCAGGTCATAACCTGTCCCTCTAAGAATACTATCCCCCACCTATTCCCCCAGAAAGTCCTTCAGGGAAAAATGGCATCATTCTTGCATTTGTTAGTCTTTTGTTGTATTTTCTCCCGGGAAGAAGGATGAAGTCATCTGGTTAAACAGGTTTACTTCTTCCCAATCAAGAAGAAACAGGCCAGCCCTTTCCATAAGATAGCCACTGTGAGCTGTGGTCATTTACAGATCTGCCATTGACTATGTCACCTATGAAACTAAAGCAGAAGGCACTAGAAATGTTGCCACAAACCACTCACCTGTTCAGTGATGGAAGCAAGTAGAAGGACTGTGAAACTTTAAGTGCTTAACTTCAACAATCCACTTGCATTCATGGAGTTCACCATTTGCACTAGGGTCCACTGAGGATAGCAATGTTAGTATAAAGCAGGATATCTCATGGTATATTTTTTGCAGTGTAAGCTATAAGCCAGTCCATTACAACCTGTGCACCTGAGCTGTTTTACTCTCCTTGGTCTCTGCCTACACAGTATCAGTCCAGACCATACTGAAAGATTGGCAGTGATACGGAAGATAGTTAGGAGGTACCATACCTTTCGAAAAGCTATGATTTAGCTATGCAGAATCCACCCTGTCTCCGATAGGGAGCTTGCAAGCTTTGGCATGTCTTCCTGTGCTGGTCTGCCAGGCTCCACGCATTATATTTTGAAAGCACTTCCTCCAACGGCTGCTGAATTGGCAGGGTGGACCTCCTGTGGATCAGATTTTCCATTCTCTCAGTCCTGCTTAAGCACGGTGTTCTGTTGTCTGTCAACTTTCTATTCTAGACCAGGCCCTGCCCTTGGCCTGCTAGAAACCTGGGAGCTGTTGGAAAAGAGAGAGCCCTATTAATGGTACATACCGTATGGTCAGACATCCGAGCCTTCCCCACCTCTCCAGCCACACACTGCTGGCTTTACACCAGCAATAAGCAGGGGCCGAGCAGAGGGTATGTGATCATTTGGTTTGTTTAAACCAGATTCTTTTACTGAATGTTCACTGGTCTCCTTACATATACTGTGCACATGTGATGTATAGCCAGAATTCCTTTTGGTCCTCATTAAGCCCAGGGATCATCTCTCTAGACCCAGTCCAGAGCTATCAGTGACATCTCGTGAGCTGTCCTTTTGATACATTCCAGCAGAAGAACGTTATTTTAATCACCTTCCAAATAAAAAGTAAAATCAACAGTTGTTTACTGAGCACAGGCTCTTTGCCCAGCACCACCTAAAATACTCGAGATGGCACAAATGTGGTATAAAGCATGATCCTGGTTCTTAAGGTACTTAAAATTCTGGTAAAAAGAAAAGACCACAACCAGAGCCATGAGATAAAAACAAGTAGTAAGGAATTAAATAGCACGGTGTAGTTCTTAGTAATATGGATGATAGGAATGCCAAGAAGGTCGAGATGAAGATGGAAGTGAGATGGAAGGTTGGGGACATGCTTCATGAAGGAGGTTGACCTCAAAAGATGAATTGATAGTACTTTGCTTTGTAGACAAAGTCAGGAAGTAGGAAAACTGAATGCATCATAATGAAAGGCTTTGATGTTTTCAAAGGACAGTTGAATAGGATGTGTCTTTTGCCAAAGAATACATTTATAATAATAAAAGTAAGAGTTACCATTTAATGAGAGCTTACTATGTGGCACATACATCGTATCATGTCATATATGACATAACGTATAATGGCATTCAATCTACACAATAAATCCTCATACCATTATTAGTCTCATTTGAAGGATAAGGAAACTAAAGTTTAAAGTAGCCAACCAGTTTGTTCAACATCACAGTAGGCAATAGTACCAAGAACAGAGGCCTTCTGACTCCAGAACCAAGACCTTGACCAGCTTCACCCAGACCTCATGCTATATTATTATCACCCACAAAGGATAATGCTTGAACTCTGGTCACAAAAGTCCAGTCAGAGCCCATATTGTTCAAGGTTCCTAAAACTTCCATCCTTAAATAATATTAGTTTAAAGAACCATGACAACAAAATCTACCTGAGGAGAACACCAAACTCACTTGGTCATGTGATTTTCATAGTAAATGGACTGGAGGGCCCTACTGGTGAAGAACAGGGATGCTGGGGCCTGTAGGATTATAGTCTTCTCACTATAGTGCAGAAGTCCCAGAATTTACAACCTAGCTTTATGTAATTGGCAATCAAGAAAATCCCATGAGTTGCATGGGAACAACACCTACTTTAAGACCTTACAGATTCCTTAGTCTGCCTGAGAACAGATGCAAATATTTCAGGCCCACTTGCTTTTGATTAGGCTCTATCTGGACATCTCAAACTGTTCTACTGTGGAGAGGGGCTCCTGGATTCCTCAATACTTAGTCTATCTTTGACATTAGACCTCAACAAACCCACCATGGATCCCTGTGAACCTTCTCTTAATGGCAAAGCCTTAGTAATTTATTTATTTATTCAACAATTATTTATTGAGTGCCTACTATGTGATAATCTCTGTTCTGCATAGTGGTATCAGAAAAGGGTTCTTTCTTCTTTTTTCCCCTTTTGTCCTTCCTCATACTCATCCCTGGTGAGGAGCGGGATATGTTGCCTAACTTAATAACATTAAAGTTTTATATTGTGAAAAGTGCTCAGTATTACTGAGAAAAGATTGTTGCTTTACAGTAGTTGCAATCTATCAATGGCAGGGTTATTGCTTAGTTTTCTTAGAAAAAACAAAAAACAAAAAACAAAAAACAAAAGTGGGTCCCACTGGCCATTTTGAAGTTCACTCCCTCAGTTCCTCCCATTTTTTTAAAAATCTTATTTCTATAATAAATCTCTGATTAAATAGCATTCATGGTGGTTCTGCTTCTCTGGGTGAACCCCGATTAATAGAGTTCCATATGGAAAATGCCATGGAAGCATCTGGATCAGTGATATTGGCAGATCCATTTCCTGCCAGTTTAGACAATGTGAACACTGGGGCACAGAAAAGGCTTTTTCAAGCAATTGTGAGTGTCTATATTATATAAAAGCCCAAGCCAAGTAGTGGAGTATCTGCTGTCTGTCCTAGCCTTGAAGATAAGCCATAGGAGGAAAGTATTCAACATAAGTTACAAATAAGGATGTGTTAGAATTGTGTTCTCATGTATTCTTGCCCTCTCCCAAAGCTAAATACTTACATTAACATCACGGAATGGGGAAATAATGGAGAAATTGAGGAGATTTGTGTGCATGATTCCTCTTTTTCCTTTTAAAAACTAATTCCAATATTTAAACTAAATTAAAACCAATATTTATTAGGAACCTCTTTTGCCCACCTCTGGCTACACCTTGTCAAAGGTGAGCAAGGGAGATGAGCAAAATATGAATCCTGCTCTTTAAGAACTTATAGTCTAGTAAACAAATGTCTCAAATGTACATTACTTTAGGGCGCCTGGGTGGCTCAGTGGGTTAAAGCCTCTGCCTTCGGTTCAGGTCATGATCTCGGGGTTCTGGGATCAAGCCCCACATCAGGCTCTCTGCTCAGTGGGGAGCCTGCTTCCCCCTTGCTCTCTGCTTGCCTCTCTGCCTACTCATGATCTCTCTCTGTCAAATAAATAAATAAAATCTTTAAAAACAATGTGCATTACTTTAATGAAAAATAGAAGATTAAAAAATTGCTATGAGAAAAGTACAAATACAGGTAAATAGGAGTTTAGAACAAAAGAGATTGTTTCTGGGATCAAAGAGTACTTTCATATTTGAACAGAGCCATGGAAATCTAATATATGTTATTCATTCAACAAGTACTTTATTAATTTAAATGTTTTATTTAAGGTCCTTTTACACCAACGCATGATCATACCTTACATAATGCATAAATGCATCATAGTGCCACACCTGAAACTATGATTTGGAAATCAGAGCCTTTATTTAGAGAAAGAGGTGTTAGAAAACTGAATAAGTGAAGGTAAGGTGATGTTCATCCTAGTAAACCACCCTTTGGAGAAGGCCATCAAGGTGTTATAACTTCTAAGCTTCAGATGGCCACAAATAGAGAGAGGTAGTTCTCTCTCTCTCTCTCTTTTTTTTTTAAAGGCCTGCACTCTGGGGCTTAAGGCCCTATGAAGCCAGAAAAATAAAGACTCCTGAGGAGAGGAAGTATTTCTTGGCAACAGACTAATCTACAACATTAACAACATTGCACTCATCACCAGTGAGTCTTGAAGGTCACAAAACCACACCTTAGTTCACACAGCCATTTAATACCCAAGTGGAACAAGACACTCCAGACCTTGAGGAAACAACTTGCCTAACAAAACAAGGACAACAGTGAGTGTCTGTTAGAAAGAACTTCCTCTGTCAGACTGAGACAACAGAAACAGAGAAGCTTCTGTTCCAAGGCCAGGGTCTCTTCGTGAGAGGACATGCTCGCTTTGGGTTTGTTGGGGTTTTTTTTGTTTTGTTTTGTTTTGTTTTCTTGCCTCTCTGATCTGGCTCTATTTCTTCAGGCTGAACCTGTTTGATCTTTGCAGCAGCATCAGCAAGAGCTGGCCCTTTCCAGGCATCCCTCTGAGCACTCTATCATGGCCTCCTCCTTACAGTAATGTATCAAGTATCTACCACCTGCTCAGACTTCATCTAGGACCAGACAGGCTCACATGTTAGTCCTTCTTCTGTAGAAGTAGAACTGTTCTTCTTCATGCAAAATGAAACTCTCAACATGTCAAACCGTAGACTGTCTTAGATTTCCTGAGAGAATGAGTAGAGCACTCAGGAAGGGGTGAGATCAGTGACAATCAAGTTGTTTTTCTAGTGCTGCCAGAGCTGGCAGAAGTGAGGAGCCTTTCATACACCAACCTCAGCCTTGGGTCATCTCTCCAAAACCATCACTTGACAGAATTGTCTTATCGACAATGGGCTGAGTACAGGTGGCATTTATTAAATGGAACTATTTGTGAAAGTAATGGTGTATCTTACATGCAGTCCTGTCCAAGGAATTAGAACAAAATAAGGTCAAGAACAAATCACAAGTGCTCAAGCACACTGCCATTTATGTTCTTCTGATGCCCTCTAGAACATTCTTCCAAGTTATTATATGCTCCGAAGCAACTAACATCAATACCAGAGTATCATCTTGACACCCTTGTTAATTGAATGCATTAGAAATCCAGTGCTGTAACAATACATACTCTAAGAAGATAAATTAAAGGAAAAATCATTTAAATTTTCTTTATGTATGTAAAGAATCAAATACTGATTTTATGTGACCAGAAATTAGAAAAGAAGAGATATTCACAAACAAGAGCAATAGTTCTCAACTGGGAGCAACTTTGTCACACACACCCCCTCCCCAGGTATATTTGGCAAGATCTGTAAACACATTTTTGCTCATCACAACTGGGAGGGAGGGGGTTGCTAGTAACATCTAGTGAATAGAGGCCCGGGATGCTTCTGGACCTTCTATAATGCACAAGACAGCCCCCTCCCCCTAACAAATAATTATCTAGCCCAAAATGCAGAGAGTTCTGAGATGGAGAAATCCTGGAGTAGAGCCACCAAAAATTATATCATTTTCAGCAACCATGAATTTTAAAATATATTTTAACAGTTGTAATCTAAGTTCATACTCTGAGCCTTTCCTCATTGTCCTAAAGCCCTTGTTCCAACCATTGTATTGATAGATAATATATGAAAGAGAACATCCATACACAAAATTATGCTTACAAATAAGATAAGCATCTTTGTGCAGCAAAACCAGACAGCAGTGTGAGTTGGAGAGTCTACCAGACTCTGGATACAGGTGCAGGCAGTGACAGCCAGGAGTTTGGTCCCTGTGCACAATAAAGAAGGTGGAATGCAGCAAGTTACAATGCAGAAAAGCATATTGTGAAAATAAGTTGAGAAAAGCTGTTACATATAGCTCTGTGAGGCTATGGCAAGTAGGAAGCTGGATCCCCAGGAGAGAAAGGAGACATATACAGACTCTTAACTAGGACTCGAGCCTAGCCACGCAATGTTTAAGAATCCATGAGATCCTTAGTATCACCATGGGACAGGAACCTGAGCCATCAACGTTAAGACCCAGTTCTGTGTTTGGGGCTAAGGGACCAAAGACAGTGACTGCAAAAGCACTAGACAGCAGAGAAGTGGGAGACAGTAAATCTGTACATTAATTCCAAACACAAGCAGAAATTAACACTGAGAAAATTAGTTAAACAAAAAAAGCAGAGCATAAATCAACTCTGAATTAGTGATTCTTAACTGGGGATGATTTTGTCAACCAGACAACATTGGGCAATGGCTGGAGACATTTTTGGTTGTCTCAACGGGTAGAGCTGGGGGTACCACTGGCGTCTTGTACATAGAACCGAGGGGCACTACTGTATCTTACAGTGCACAGGACAGCCTAGAACAAAGAATGGTCTGGCCCAAAGTGCCAATAGAAACTCTGCTCTAGAAGAAACAAACATGAATGAAAATGTGTAAAGTCCTCAGGTCATTGAGGCAATAACATTCATTTTTAAAAATGGGAAGTTGTGAAACGAGGTCAAAGAAATGAAACAAATGTATCAAAATCTTAGAAATGAAAAATATCAATATTTTAAAATTCACAAGTCTACACAACATGAAAAGTAGTAAATTAGTATAGAGTACTGGAAAATTCACCAAAATTCAAAATAGCATGATGAAAATAATTTTTTTTTAAATATGCAGAAGTAGATAAAGGCCTGGAGGACAAATTAAGAGGCTCCAATTTCTAACAGTAGTTCCAGGAAGGATGTTAGAAGCAATTGTGCCAATGCAGTATTCAAAGATAGAGTGAATAAATAGTTTAAAATACAAAGAAAGCTATCAGAACTTTCTGAGTACAAGTAGGATGAACAAAGATAAATCTGCATCATGACACATCAGAGTAAATCAGCAGAATATTAATATGCAAAGAGAAAACTTTTAAGAACTACCAAAGGAAAAGAGAGATTACCTAAAAAGTATTGACTATCAACATTTTTTAAAGTAGTTTCATTTCCATTAGATTTCGCATTGGTAGCAATAGATGCCAGAAAATAATGTAACGATAGCGTCTAAAACCTTAGGTAGAATAACATTCAACCTAAATTCTATACTCAGCCAAGCTATCTTTCAAGAGTATGAGAAAAATAAAAATACTTTCAGACATAATAAGAATACCTATAAACTCAATGTAGATAATAATCTCTGTATGTATATGGAGAAGCAAAGGTGTGTGTATATATCCTACATGTAGAATTGTATATAGTCATATATGCATATATATGGATGTGTACCTATACATACACAGTTTTAGCCTCTAAACCAGGATAGGAACAAAAAAGGGGAGAATGTGTAAGACTCTATCATTTTAGAATGGATAAAGATAATGTGGCATATATATATATATATGTGTGTATATATATATATATATTCCATTATATATATAATGGAATATTATTCAACCCTAAAAAAGAATGAAATATTGCCACTTGCAATATTTCATGGATGGATCTACAGGGTATAATGCTAAGTGAAATAAGTCAGTCAGAGAAAGACAAATACCATATGACTTGGCTCATATGTGGAATTTAAGAAACAAAACAAACAAAGAAAAAAAGAAACAAACCAAAAAACTGACTCTTAACTATAGAGAACAAACTGATGGTTACCAGAGGGGAGGTGGCTGGGAGGATGGGTGAAAGAGGTAAAGGGGATTAAGAGTACACTCACCATGACGAGCACTGAGTAATGCATAGAATTGTTGAATCACTATATTGTACACCTGAAACTAATATAACACTATATGTTAAGTATACGGGAATTTTAAAAATAAATTAATTTTAAAACTTTCATTTTTAAAGAAAGAGAAGAGAGAGAGAGAAGGAAGGAACAAATGGGAAGTCTAATAACCTGAAAACATAAGTAAGATAGTAGAAAAAAGTCCAAATATACCAATAATCATAATAATGTAAATAGATTAAATGGGAAACTATTACAATAAGAGTATACAGAAAGTTTGGAAATAAAGGGCTAGAAAAGATGTATCATGAGACTATTAATCAAAAGAAAACTCATGTTTCAAATGAGTAAAGGTAAATGTTTTGAAAAAAATAATAAGAAAGTTGGGCACTAAATAATAAACAAAGAACATTCCACTGTTACAGCAATAAATATATATGCATCTAATAATTTGGCCTCAAGTTTATAAAGCTAAAACTAACAGAATAGCAAAGAACTAGACAAAGCAATGACAGTGAGAGATTTTCTTCTTTCTTTTAAAGATTTTATTTACTTATCTGGCAGAGAGGGAGAGATCACAAGTAGGCAGAGAGGCAGGCAGAAGGAGAGGGGGAAGCAGGCTCCCTGCTGAGCAGAAAGCCCAATTTGGGGCTCGATCCCAGGACCCTGAGATCATGACCTGAGCCAAAGGCAGAGGCTTTAACCCACTGAGCCACCCAGGCGCCCTGACAGTGAGAGATTTTAAAACACCTCTATCAGAAACAGATCAAGCAGGGAAAAAAATTGAGATTTAGAAAATTCAAACAACATAAATTTACAAGCTTAATCTAAGAGACATAAAGAGAATCCTGCACCTTGCAAATAGGTAAAAATTTTATTCATACATAGCACATTTGCTGAACAAATTCTACAGAATATTTTATTAATCTAAACAGGTATGTGCTAAAACTTGTATATGCTAGTCATTATCTAGACAGAAGAGCTCTTGAGAAGAGGTAGCTGGGGGAAGACAGACGTGAAAGAAATATATTTTAGTTTATTTAATAGACAAATAACTGAGCATCTAGAATGTTGCATACTCCAAAATGGTTAAAAAAAAAATCTTTCAAAGTGCTCGCCCCTGGCCCACTGCCACACACACGCTCTATCCATTCTCCCAGATGCTTCTCAAGTTCCTTCCCCAAACAAAAAGCAGAGATCACTTTTGAAGGATTCTCTCCTGATAAACAGATATGTAATTCTTTTATTTTGGGTATTATTATTTTAAACTACAGAAAGCTTGTAAGGGACAAAGGGGTAAGATTTTCATTAAGGGGTTAACTGGTTTGTGGACCCTATTCAGCTAATCACCTTTAGTGGCTTTAGATTTTGCTTGATTGCAAGAACTCAGATTGGGGATAGACACACGATTTTAAATCTTTTTCCTGTCTCAAAACCCACAAAACCAAGAACCTGCTCAAAAAATATCTGTGGGGCTGATGGATAGGGGGAAAGGAGATAAGAGGCTTTCATCTTCTCTCGATGCAGCAGCAGGGCAAAAGAGCAACTTGACATGAATCTGACTCCACTGCTTGTTAGTACACAACCTCGAGCAAGTTCTTTACCTCTCTGAGTGTCAATTTCCTTCTTAGAAAAATAGAGATAATGGTGCATCATAAAGCTAGTCTTCCGAGATTGTGGTAATGAGTAAATGACATAATGTTCACATGTGTAGCACAGGCCTAATGGGTAATAAATACCCAATGCCTATTATATCTGAATTTCCCATCCTGAAACAGCGTGCCAAGAGCTCCCAAACCAACTAAACACTGTTCCTCAAAGTCCCACACCTGATCCTGTGAGCTGCCGCACCCTTTCCTGAGTTGGTGACATCAACTTCATGACCACTTCACTGTTTCCATGCTTGGAAATTGGCAGCTTCAATTCAGGAATAAAGAGTCTGTACTAGATAGTAATGCCTATCAGGGTGAGCTATTCAGAGAATTTCATGGGTGCATTAGGAGGACATAGAGACTAAAATCAGAGTACTATAGCTCTGGGATTTTGGAGGGAAGGATGCTTGTTTTCTTTTTGTTCCATCCTGGTCAATGCTTCATATTACTGGGAGATGAGTACGCTAGAAAAAACAACTTTATGACTGAAGGAGAGGTCTCATCATACTATTATTTACAAAATGGGGTAAAATCCTAAAATCCTGCTAGATGAAAAAAAAAACAGAATGTAAAACATTATTACACCTTTTAGAATTTTCAAATGACAATGCCTTAAATTCAAAATAGTAGCTTATTATTTGGCCTGAGTATTTCAATTTATAATCTTCAGTAAAATATTCCTATAATAATAGAACACTCATCTACATTTGGAAAGGTGAAAATTGACTACAAATAGAAGGTAGAATTTGGTTTTGACTTTATATGATATGAAAGCTACATCTAGTGAGCTGTAGGACGTGCCAGGCTTTCTAATAGTTTTTTCTATTTGTTTGTCAGTTTGTTTTTTCTTATCTTTTGAAAGATTCCAAACCAGATATCTGCCTTCACTATCATGTTTAACAAGAAAGTATTTCCCAGTTCTTTCTCTCAACCCAGTGTTTAAGCAGCTGCCACTTAGAATCAACACTCCCCCAAATCCTGGAGCTAGTGAGCAATGAGACATTGGCTCTCACATCAAACTTACGTGTGAGTTTTAGCAAGATGCCCTCTGCCCCAGCTTTCTTTTGATGTAACAAAGGAAAAAGACTACTTCCCTCCTAGGAAGTTAAAAAGGGTCACCAAAAATGAAAGGAAATTGTTTCAATGGAAGGAAAGGGAACATATCACACTTGTAATATTGTCTCTTTTGCTAGGCCATAAGCACCATGAAGACAGAAACCACAGCTAAACTGGTAATAATAATACCTTCCTCGGCAGAGTTCTAAAACAGACAACAGAAAGCACTCTGGCTGGTAAAAGGACAAAGGGATTTATCAGGAGGTATCCAGAGCTTATGAAATTATCAGAATTCAGCAGATTCTAGGCTTTTAGGAAATATCTGAACCCTCAGAGTCATTTTTCCTCTGCAGGAGGCTGCTGACCACAGGACCACACTGCCCGTGTCTCATCCAGAAAAGCAGAGCTGCTAGCAGTAATATAGAGTATGGGCTCTATTGTAGGGAATTGACCTTACACAACGATGGGAGTAGATCAGTCATTTATATATGTCTATTGCTCATGCACCTGGTGTTGGAGACTGATGGCTCCAGGTCAGCAAGACGGGTGGTTGGGAAGGAAAGACGAAGGTGAAGTACGAGAAAACCAGGATAACCTAGAACCGGTAAGGACGAGCTGGGAGCCACAAGAAAAACTGAAACTCACATTGCTGTTTCTAAGGCTTCCACTTAAATAATGGGGTGTCCTGTAAGAGAAGCCTTCACGTGCAAACTCAGCCCAGGAATTAAAGCTGAAAGGGAGGATTTAGTGGGAGCTAGAAGAGCTGTGGGTTTGGCTCCTGCCGCATGCCAGCAAGGTGACCCACAGATGGTGACAATAGACAGCAATGGGGCCAGGTGACCTCCACGGACCTTCTGAGGGTAAAAAGAAGATGATGATTACTGCTTCATTTCCACCTTCCAGATCTCAGGCAAGATCACATAGCCCATGCTAACCCAGAATTATGCAGGGAAGGGAATTCTGAGAAAGGTAGTTCGAGTGTAGCTGAATTAACAGAATATAAACCCACTGCTATGAAATGGTCGCCTTGTGCCTTCCGTTCCAAGTCCTGCCTCAAACCAACGCATCTGATAGGAAGACTCAAAGTCATATATGGTACCCTAGTTGCAAGGGAGTCTTGGGCAGTGCCGTTCTTCTAGCTTTGTGGAGAGGCACGCTAGAAGGAGATTGGAAGAGAGGCTGAGTCAGCCAACACATAATATCTGCTATAACAACCAACATTTATTGAATCTTTACTATGTGGTACAAGCTATACTTAATATTTCTATGTATCATTATTATAACTTACAAGGAATAGGCTCGCATGATTATGGAGGCTGAGAGTCCCCCCTGTCCCCTGCAATCTGCCATCTCCAAGCTGGAGAGGCAGCAAAGCCACTGGGGTAGTTCAGCCGAAGAGCCTTAGAGCCAGAGAGATGATGGTGTAGATTCCAGCCCGAGACTGATGGCCTAAGAACCAAGAGCACGAGGGCAGGAGAAAACAATGTCCCAACTCAACCAATCAGGCAGAGAGCAAATTCAACCTTCCTCTGCCTTTTTGTTCATTTCAGGACCTCAGCGGATTGGATGATGCCCACCCACAATGGGGATGGCCATCTGCTTTACTCGGTTCACCAATTCAAATGCTAATCTCTTCGGGAGACACTCTCACAGACAATTGCAGAAATAATATTTAATCAGCCCTGGGCATCCCATGGCCCAGTCAATCTGACACATAAGATTAACCATCATAGAGGTTTAATTGGGCAAGCACCAATTAGCAAACCTAGATGGGCTTCACAGGAACCAACCCTCCCTTCCCTCTTTTTGTAATTTTCCACTTCCCCAGCTCTCTTGAACCCCTCTCCTTCTGCTCCCTAGTCCCTCATTCTCCCTTTTAAATGCCAGGTGACCACTTTACAAATCAAAGTTGAGCTCAGTTCCTGCTGTACTCTTTTCCTTATTGGGATAGTATATTACAGATCAAAAGCTGTCTTTACCACTTTAACTAGTATCCAGCTTTGTTTATCTTTGGCAATACTTAAATATTAAAATAAAATAGCTTTCAAAACTGCCAACTTAAAAAGTGGAATTGTTCCACTTTTTAGGGAATGCACAAGAAAACCTATGAAGAAGAAAGAAAAAGAAAAAGGAGAAGAAAAAGAAAAGCCATACTGGTTATTTCATTACTAAATTGATTGACTAACACCATTAAATTTATAATAGAAATTTTGATGGTAATAAATGTGAATCCTTTTGAGTTCCTCTGAATGGAGAATATTAACATTGCCTCAGAAGTAAATACAGAGGACCAGTGCAAGCCTTCTTCCTTCTCTTGTCCACTCAACAGATTTTATTGAGTACCTAATATGTCGAGAACCAAGTAAGAAAACAGAATAACCTGGCAGCCAAAAACAAGACAGAAATCAGAATCAAGCCTGATGAAAGAAAAGGAAAAACAAAACCAAAAGAGGGTCATGCATAATTTATTATTTATTATCATTATATCTTACATTTATTGAGGACCTGCTAAGTATTGACACCATGCTAAGTGCATACATAAATTATGGAAGACACACCCATCCCCAGATCATTTTAGCAAATTAAATTATTTCTGCCTCTGACCTCTTACCTCTTGTATTCCCTCACATAGTTTCATATTCTGTTGTTTCTCTCTTAACAAGAAAAAGAGCCTGGTATCATTCTGATAACACTTTGGATTAATTCAAATTCCCCTAACCTGGGAAAGCCCACTAGCATCGCCATCAGATTCGAAAGGACTGGACCCCATCTGGATCATTATTTGCTCAGGCACGCCTGAATTGTGTGTCCCTCCCAAGCCCCCGCCCCAACACTCCCCCGCCTTCAGCATTCTCAGTCCCACGTGTATGCAACATTTTACATAAACTGTAGAACATGGTTTAGACTGAGGTCCATGCACCCTCCAGGCTGCCAGAAGGATGTTGTAGAAGAACTCTTGAACCAACTTGAGGCTCTTTCATTACTGAAAACAGTCTAGATACCTTGTTTTACTCCCAGGAAAGGTCAAATGGTATAGTCTATGTGAGTAGGCTTTTTAAACACCATACAATACCATATAAATGCTCCACTTCATATTTCCCCACCAAGCTACCCTGAGCCAGGCTTCACATGGTTCCGGACTAAAATAGTCCTCAACAAGACTCCAACTGACAGGAAGTTAAGAGACTGGTGAAATTTATTATTGTGGCCTACAACTGTAAGAAGTAATTTTTTTTTCTTTTTTCCACAAGGGCCAGCACCATACAAGTGAAACTTATGGAGGCTACAAAAAATTGTTGAAGAAATGAAGAGATTTTCTACAGGCCCCACAACCAGTCAGTCCAGAGCAGTAGCTAGAATTAATCCATTTCATTTAAGGTGAATTTACTGATGGGTGCTGAAGAAAGGGAAATGAATGACCTGAGCCCTCCATTCCCCCCAGTTAGCTTCCTCATCGCCATAAAATCTGCATTCCTTGGTTGGATCATGCTCCTAGGAATGACACCATCGCCACCAGTTTCCTGGAAGGACCAGCTGGCCGGGGGCCTGCTGGAGAGAGTGTGCAACTCTCCTGTGATTTCTGATGCTGGCGGGTCACGCTGGGTCATGGCCCAGCTCTGTCATGCAGGATCCTCCACTCCCAAGACTGCACCTCTGGCTGCCACCCTGAAGACCAGCATTTTTTTAAAAGGATTTTATTTACATATTTTAGAGAAAGAGAGAGTGAGCAAGAGAGAGCGCATGAGCAGAGGGAGCAGGAGAGGGAGAGGGAGAAGCAGGCTCCCCACGGAGCAGGGATCCCAACACAGGGACCCAATCCGAGGACCCTGAGATCATGACCTGAGCTGAAGGCAGATACCCAACTGACTGAGTGACCCAAGCACCCCAAAGACCAGCAGTTCTTTAAGGTTGCTCTTATGGTTACCCTGAAGAGTGTCTCCTCAATTCCTTTTCTTTGTATTAGTTGAAGAGCATTGGTTTGAGGTAAAACTAGATGGCCACTTGCCCAAGTTGCTGGATGCTTCTGAGCTAACTGAAGTTTTAACACATAAAATCTTATAGTAAAATCCAACACAGAGGTCAACAGTTCTTACCGTTTTGACCCTGCTCTCGTGGTAGTAGGGTAATATGACATAGGCCACAGGAGAAAGTCTAATGAGGAAGAATTCCCTTGGCAACCTCTATCATCAAAATATTTGAATTTGTCCTCCCAAAATAAGAACCCTTAGCAATTTTAGTGACTTGAAGGAATTTGATCTATCTGAAGAATAAAACTAAGTTTTGTGTTTTTTTTTTCCCAAAGGAAAAGAGAGTATCAGACAGCCAAGTCACTGGAGACCAACAAAAACACTGAGGTCTGAGACAGGAGAACATTCACAGAAGGAACTCTTGGGTACGAAGAAAACAGCGACCACGGAGAAAAGATCAACCCAACCCTGTAGCTTCAAAAAGAAGGGCAAACCAAGGGAAAATCTGAGGGTGAAATGTGTAACAGATTGAGAAACTTCATCATAAAAGTGACTGAATTTGAAGATATCAAGGGGAGGGGAAGCAGAGAAACTAAATCAGAAGAAACTATGCTTTTCTCCACAAAGCACACAATTTTTTGGAGAAGCCCAAACTTCACGAGGAAAGGTTTATTATTATTGTTTGTTCTTTCTCATCACAGCAGCCTAGCTGGAAAGCGATAGAGTCAGCTAGAAAAACACAATGCAGCCTTCTGTTCTAGGGGAAGTGGAAACAAAAAGAGGTCCAAGGTTGCCTCCTTCTTACCCACTCTGGAGGCACATTTTTATGCCATTGTTGGACTGCGTGGTTTTCTTCTGGTTGCCATGGCATCAGAGAGACAAATGCTTTGCTTCCATTTTAAAGCTGAATTCTCTTACAAACAAAATTGTTTCCATTTGAGATATTCTCACCCTCATGCTCCACTAGAACTGCTTTCAAAAGAATGTGTCTTTTTAAAATATAGATGAAATTCATTGCATCCCTCTGATGACAGAAAAAAACCCACATTTTTCTTTTAAAAAATTAGAAAGTGCAGAAAAATATCTTTTAAATGAAATGGAATTGCCCTATGAGCTCTTCACCTACAGATGACCAGTAATTCACATTTTGGTATATTTATTTCAGATCTTTCCTCTGTATATATATATATTTTATATTATATGGCACATAATTGCAACCCTGTTATATATACAGTTGTGCGAGTTCTTTTTTCTTTATATCTTATGGATTCACTCTCTGAAAGCAGGGCTATAAACCTATCTAGGTCCTTATAGACCTTTAACATTTTCTTCATTTGAATCCTACATATTCTTATCAAAATAAGAAATTTAATAAGACAGCAATTTGGCCTTTATGTTCTCATGAATCTAAAAGTTTATGAAAAGTTAGCAGCAGGGAAGCATGAGTTAAGTGTATTCAGAAATGCTTGCCAATGGCCATTTGCTTTCCATTAATTCGTGCCATTAAAGAGGGAGTACAGGTAGCATCATACATTATCCTGGGTTTGTTTGAACAACAAAAAAATCTGAGATGGTAACTATAAAATGTCATGATCTTTCTTTCAATAATTACGTATTCTCTACAAGTACCAGAATACTTTACAATTAGTAATTCATTAGCCCATTCCTTCTTTTTTTTTTTTTAAGATTTTTATTTATCTATTTGAGAGAGAGAGAGAAAGAGCACCAGCTGCGGGGAGGGGCAGAGGGACAAGCAGACTCCTCCCTGAGCAGGGAGCCTGACAACACAAAGGGGCTCATCCCAGGACCCCTAGATTATAACCTGAGCTGAAGTCAGACAGGACCCTAAGATCCTGACCTGAGCTGAAGTCAGATGCTTAACCAACTGAGCCATCCAGGTGCCTCCAGCCCATTCATTCTTGAAAAACAAATTGAGATTACTTGGCTAGTCCCATAAGGCAGGAAACCGGACTCTGATGTATATAAAAACACCAACAAAGACAGTGTGCTATAGCAGAAATTGTATCCCAGTTTTGCATCGCACAAAAGTGGTTTCAAATCTAAGCCCGGAAATTCAGCAGATGTGTGATCTTGAACGTGTTATTAAAATTCCCTGAATCTCAACTTCTTTATCTCTAATAATCTGTATTGAAAAACTACCCAGCCACAGGATTGCACTAAGAATTAGATGAGATGAAATATGGTGGGGGGGAGGGGGATGTCTCACATTATGCCTGACACAAGTACTTGGCAGTACTTGCAACTATTAATATCCTTTCTGTGGCAACCTGGGTTAAACTTTAAACTCTTCCCTGGACGTATGCCATTTTTGTAAGCAATGGTGTTTACATTGTTCGTCACAAGATTAGTGATTTTATGTTGTTCTTCAGTTCTTCATTAACAACCATGCTTGGTAAATCCTGCCCCATTCTCCCCTTAGTAAAAGTTACATAATGTAAAAATTTTCTAATGAAACTAAGAGTCAGGAAGAACAGAAATGTTCGTATTTCCAACAGGTTCCTTTTTTGGAATTCCCAGCTCAGTAGAGGAAACAAGTTAATTTGTGCACAATCAAAACCAAAGAGAAAAAAAGACTTCCCTATTCACTGTTAAGAAATCTCCTTAACTATTCTACCAGGTCTTCCAGAGTCAAGATTTAAAAGAAAAGGGAAAAAAATGAAGTTTCCACACGTTTCGTATCAATGGAAGGATGTTGAAACTGTGCTGGTAAACAGGGTAAGGAAGAGAAAGCCTCATTAGAACCTAATTGTTTTATAATTAACCATACTGAAAGCAGATGCTATCAGGGGGGTTGCTGGAAAGATTTTTGAAGATCCACAAGATTAAGTTAAACCAATTATTTACTAAAGCTCCTGAAAATATATAGCAGACACCAAAAACCATTCTCATTTTTTAATATTGTCAAGATTGGTCTAAGTCCAAATAAATAGTAAAAGTGTGATTATTTTTCTTTTGGATACTAGATTTGTTTATTTTGCATGTTTCAATAAAGGTAACTAAAATAAAAACCACTTGTATGGATAAATCAATGTAACATTGGAAACTGGAACAATTCACACCCTGTATGTGTATCCACCCTAAATACAAACTACTACTATTACTACTACTACTACTGAGAGAGAGAGAAAGAGACAGAAATGATAGAGAAACAGAAAATAGATATAGCAATACACTAAATGATTATATATATATATATATATATATATATATCTGCCCTAGGCTACTCAGATAATCTATGAGCTTCTTTATGCCAATGTCATTTTACTGATGAAAAAAACAATACCCAAGAAAATTTTGAGATTTCTTTAATGATCTAAAGACTTGAAAACCAAAGTGAAGTGCTTGGATTTTCTTTCTGGGACAATGACAAGTCATGGAAAGTTTTCGATCATAGTTACATTGTCACGAAAATGTCTTAGGAAGGTCAATTAGGAAGTACTTTGCAGAATAAACTGAAAGAGAGAGAAATTGGTGGCAGGGAGGGAAAAGACAAGCCTAAATGAAATAATCCAGCAAAGAGGTAATGTTTAAAAGAGTGATATGTAACAGGTTTGCTTCCACTAAAAATAGTTCGGTTTGCTTTGCTTTGCTTTCTGGTTTGTTTTGTTTTTGTTCTCCTACCCCCATTAGAAATACCTTCTCTATTGTCTCTTCTACTTTAGAGGAAATCTGGCCACTGTCCCTCCCCCTTCCTTCCCATTCTTGGGAATTCCCGCCTTGTGGCATCTCATTCTGGCTTCAGATTCCAGCCTCTGGTTCTGAAACCTCTCTGTCTATAATTACAGGCGCAGATGTCAGGACTGTCCATCACGTATCCTATTCACTCCTCCAATCTCTCCACTTGCAGTACATACAAGTTTGGGCCCCTCAGAGAAGCCGCCTCCTTGTGCAGCTGTAGACTATAAATCCTTTGTGAGATTACCTCTCAACAAAAGAGAGAAACGAGATGTCTATCACCCAATGTTTCCAAGTAAGTCTTGACTTTTAACCCCACAAGCTCTTTCAAACTGAGACGAATTTCTTTGCAGAGAGAAATTGCAAATCCACGAAAAAGTATTTCCTTTTAAAATACCCATTCCTGAGGTTGGGGAGAACTAGGGTAGGCTGACTAGGGATGCAAGTGTAGAGTCTGTGGTTTGGGGCCTGCATTTCAGGGCCAGTCTTCTTACGAAGGTAACAAGTTTTCTCATTCTTTTGAGGTATGCTGCCTGCCTTAGGGAATATATGGGGTTTTTTTTTTCCCCCCTTTTTCACTCTGAGAATATCTTCCTTCGTTGGGATACATTTTTCTATTTCAGATAAGTTGAAGAAATAGGAATCTTGATGATGAAGGGAAAATATAATCATGTTTATTCTTATATGATCAATAAGTAAACCTTTTCACTGGTCTAAATAAACAGGGAAGAAAATGTCATATATTTGACAAAGCTCGCTAACTTTTAAAATTGAAAGATATTTTAAAGAATGTATGCTCTGATTTTCCATTTTGTATGTGAAAAGAGGAAACAGCTCTCCACCTGGTAAGGGAATAATTCCTTGGTGGACAAAGTATAATAAATTAAAGAGTATTCCCAAATTTCCCTGATAAAAACAGTTGAAATACTTGGCAAATCATTCAGAGTTTAAGGATTACCCAATATAAAAAAATAATCAGTATTATTTTTGGACTAATATGTTTTCTATGTTCCAGAATCTGGTTAACACGCCACGTCTAATAATTTCAATATAGGGGAAAAATATTTTTTAAACCTCTGGCACTTTCTCAAAGTGCTTATCAGATTGTTTTGAACTTCCCTATTGTCTTTTTTTTTTAAGATTTTTTTATTTATTTGACAGAGAGAGACACAGCGAGAGAGGGAACACAAGCAGGGGGACTGGGAGAAGGAAAAGCAGGCTTCCCGCGGAGCAGGGAGCCCCATTCGGGGCTTGAGCCCAGGACCTTGAGATCATGACCTGAGCCGAAGGCAGCCGCTTAACAACTAAGCCATCCAGGAGCCCCCTTCCCATTGTCTTTATCCACCACTAAACCGTACATTCCAGACAGGACAGCACCTAACGGTTCATTGTTTTATTAGTGACTAGAGATTGTAGCCTTCAGCAGCTATCTCTTGAATACATTCAACAACTAACTAATCAATTCAGATTTTAACAGCAGGGCTATTTTTTAAATAAATTCGTTATGTGTTAATAGCTTTAAGATTACAGACAAGTAGTGAAGATAGTACAGAGAGTTCTGGTATATCTCCTTTACCCAGTTTCAGTTTCCTTTAAATGTTATGATCTTACCATGGGACATTTCTCAAGACTAAGAAGTCAATGTTGGTATATTATTATGAAGTAAACTCCAGACTTTTTTTCAGATTTCAATTTCATTGTCCCATGAGGGTTCTTTGTCTGTTCCAGAACCCAGTCCAGGGTACCATACTGTATGTAGTTCACATCACCTTAGTGTCCTCTGGTCTGTGAGTTTCTCAGTCTTTCTTCGTTTTTCATGACCTTTAGAGTTTTAAGGAGTATGGTTATGTATTTTATACAGTATCCTCAAAATTGGCTTTGTGAATTCAGACTGATGTCTTCAACTCTAATCCAGTACCACAGGATTCATTCTAGCCTTCCCCTCTTGTAACCTTCCACTCCAACAGTGAGAAGTATGGCACCCACCATTCACTATCCACTTACTTATTGGTTCAATCTCAATGTAAATGTAAAGCAGTTTCATAATTGTTAACCCATATCCCCATGAAAAACAAACTCACCAGCTAGAATACAGTATGTATATAGTTCTTTTGTCTTCACGCTTAACAGTTTTGAGGCAAACTCCATTTTCCAACTTAGATCAGCTTTTTTCCCCATACACTGGTGTTATTATGTTGTACATTTGTACTATAGTTAGAATCATTGGCAAAGTCTGCATTCCATCTTGGGACTCTGTAATATCCTAGGTCAATGTAAATAAAATTCATTTTCATGTTGCTATTACCTCCTCTGTCCATGAAATCATATATAGTTTCTGAATAGCTGAGCTCATTATGGGCTTACTCTCCATTTATTAAAATTCATTTCTCCCACTCTCGTCTTTGCTCCCCACCAGAAAAGGACAAAATGATAGACTTACCATTCTAGAGCTTGTCTGTGTCTGTAAATATCATGCAGACTAAAATTTTTTAAAATTTAATGCCATCTTTACTGCTCACTCCACAACCCTATTGATAGGAATGACCTATAACCTTTATATCAAGCTCTCTTCAATATAGATCAATAAAAAGAACCAGGAGAGGTAATTCCTTCTCTAAGTTCAGGATCCAGGACCAACTTCACAGGTATGCAACCCGTGCAGACACCCAGGGCTCCACACTGACAAAGACCCTACATTTGGTTTAATGCTCTGCTGTCTCTGTCTTGAAGCTCTTAATAATTTTTGAACAAGAGGCTCCTCATTTTCATTTTGTACTGAACCCTGAAAATTATGTAGCCAGTCCTGTCAAGATCGTATCTTAGCCACTAATCAAGGCATGGCAAGGGCGCGCTGTAGAAATGTGCAGTTTTCCTTCCAACAGGATCTATTTTGGGGGTCATAGCCTCCTTAGCCAACTTGGTTTTGCAAAGACTACAATTCTATAAATTCCTCTCCCCTTGTTTGTCAAGGATGAGGATACAGTATGGAAAAAGCAAGGAGGAGCATAATAGTCAAAAGCGTCTTTGCAGTTTTTATATTAAAAGGGACCTTCCTAATGGTCCAGATTAATGAAGAGGCTTCTGATTTAAGGCATTACATCTAGTAATCTACCCTGTTCCTGGGCCTGGAATCAGAGGAAAAAAGGTGTGATGGTTGAGATTTTCTATTAGTAGACTTGAATGTGAATCCCTTTTTCACCACCCACCAGGTTTTTGATCTTGGACAAATTATTTAAACACTGAGGCTCAGGCATTTATTTTTTTTTTAATTTAAATAATAGAGATAATGATATTTCTCTACAAACTTTTGTAAAGTTAGAGAAAAAGACTAAAACATGCTATATGCTCAGTATTATTATGGAACAATTCCATTTCTAAAATTTGAAAATACAAACAAACAAAAACTCACACACCCTTGGATGATGACAATTTTTTAAAAGATAATTTATGTATTTATTTATTGGGTGGGAGGGGCAGAAAGATAGGGGGATAGAGAGGGATAAACAGACACAATGCTGAGTGGGGATCTCCATGAGGGGCTCCATGCAAGAGCTCGATCTGATGACCCTGAGATCATGACCTGAGCCAAAACCAAGAGTCAGAAACTCAACCAACTGAGCCACCCAGCCGCCTCCAGAAGATTATGATTTTTTTTAAGATTTTATTTGTTTTTTATCTGTCAGAGAGGGAGAGTACAAGCAAGAGGAGCAGCAGGCAGAGGGAGAAGCAGGATCTCTGCTGACAAGGAGTCCAGTATAGGACTTGAGCCCAGGACCCTGGGATTATGACCTGAGCTGAAGGCAGATGCTTAATCAACGGAGCCACTCAGGCATCTCTGGATGATTGTGATCGTAAAGACTCCTTAAATCTCCTCCTCTTGGACCACACTCACTTCAGAGCTCTTTTCTACTTTGTCGTGTTGCCGTTAAAAATTCATCACATGGGGACGCCTGGGTGGCTCAGTTGGTTGAGCAACTGCCTTCGGCTCGGGTCATGATCCCAGGGTCCTGGGATCGAGTCCCACATCGGGCTCCTTGCTCGGCAGGGAGCCTGCTTCTCCCTCTGCCTCTGTCTGCCTCTCCACCTACTTGTGATCTCTCTCTCACTCTCTCTCTGACACATAAATAAATAAAATCTTAAAAAAAAAATAATTCATCACATGTATTTATATCCTAGCTGAAAAACACAAAGGGATTGAAACAGGCTCCAGCACATAGGTTCCTTACACTTGGCAGACCTTTATTAAACTGGAAATGAATAAAGGAGCTGGACAAGTGCATCAAAAACAACCTTTATTTGTAGTTTTTCAAGAACTGAACTACCTGTCTCATCAAAGCCCTATAAATCCACATCCCTCTCTTGGATGGATTGCTCTGGGTTTCTTCCTCTCACTAGTTAAGATAGTAAAAGTAAGAAGAGAGTTTTTTCATCTACATTTTGCTTATCTTTATTTCTCCTTGGGGGGAAAATTATCTATTTTTGAATTCATCATCCATTCCCAGAAAAACTAAATAATATGGTTTACTTAGTTTTTAAAAATCTACATTTTCAATGTCTTTAAATTGAAAAAATTAGGTTAAAAATTGTTTAGGCTGTTATTATCACCAACTGATATAACTAAATTCCAACAGGATGCCTTCACAGAGGACATTCAATGTCAAATTTGTTCAGAGCTACTTATAATTAAGTTTCAATATGATGAAGGTCATAAGTAAACAGTCTAGATGCTTTATCAAATTCCACCATCAAAACCTACCCTGCCGCAGTCACTTATGCATTGAAACCTTAACTCAATGGCTTTCTTTGTATGTGCCTGGTTGTTGACATTGACCCATGAAAGGAAACTACATAAAACAAGAGATGGGCATGCCTAGAGTACAACTAGCCCTCTCAAACTTCCTCAAAAAGTTCAACTCACCTAAAACCAGCTAGCAGATTTGTTTGTCCTGTAAAACTCTGATTAAAGTTCTGAAGCTGTAATAGGTCATTTCAATCTATTTTTCAAAATTTTTCATTTCTTTTTATTTTATTTTATTTTATTTTATTTTTTCAGTGTTCCAAGATTCATTGATTATGCACCACACCAGTGCTCCATGCAATACGTGCCCTTCTTAATACCCACCACCAGGCTCACCCATCCACCCACTCCCCCTTGCCTCCAAAATCCTCAGTTCGTTTCTCAGAGTCCACAGTCCCTCATGGTTCATCTCCCCCTCCGATTTCCCCCAATTCACTTAAACATGGAGGACATTAGGAGAAGGAAAGGAAAAATTTTTCATTTCTAATATGGCTCTGTATTATTTCTCAGAACAAAGACATCGATCCTGTTATTTAATGAACCTGTTTTCCCATTAAAATTGTCATTGAATTTTAGAGTTGGTATCTTTGGAATTATCCTATGCATCCCCTTTATTTTACAGTCCAGAAAACTGAGACCAGATAATTTAAGTGACTTATTCAAATCTTGCACCATGTTAATGGCAGACCTGGAGCTAGGACTTGTCTCCTGACTCTTAGGTCTGCTGTCTTTTTTATTAGCAAGTGAAGCCACTCTAACGTATATCATACTTGTCTGTGTCTTTTGCTAAAAACTACCTCTTGCTCACTTACATCAGAATCTACCCAGTGTCAGGGAAGCCAGAGGCTCAAGTATGAATGTGGATCTCAGGTACAGTCAGAACGAATATTCTTGCCCACATATGAGTCAAAACTAGGAAAATCATTTCTTTTAAAGTATGAAAGTCTTCCCCATGGATTCGCAGCATTTATAACCCTGACATCAGCTGCCACAAACAGGTAATCTCCAGAGGGCTACACCAAGTTGGTAAGATGTGAACTTCTTTTTCTCGTGTCTTCATCATCTCATCAAGGGTCTGGATATGCATTCATTCCAGTATCTCTTGTTGTTTTCTTTTGTTTTGGTTTGTGTTTTGGTTTTGGGCTTTTGGTTTTGGGTTTGGGTTTTTGTTGTTGGTGGGTTTTGTTGTTGTTGTTGTTGTTTTGCTAAAACCAAAATACACATGGAATAGGTTTGAGATCTTCCTAGAAACCCATAAAGCTAACCCTAGATGTAGCAGCAAGGTATGTGACACCAGGGCCAAGGGAGCCATCCAAATGTTTAAAACACGGGGTCTCTCCCCAAAACCCTGTTATTGCCATAGTACTATCCTCAGCCTCCCCTGGCTCAATCCCCATCCCCGTTCCTAGTTCGCCACTAAGAACTTTGCTGTCTAGCATCACACGGAATTTACCAGACAGACATTCTTCTCATCTCCATAGACCTGTGGAATTAGAAACCTTGGGGGTGAGACCCGGCAACCTCTGTCTTAATAAGGCCTCTAGCTGAGTCTCAATCACCCTAAGGTTTGAGAACCACTGATCTAGCCTACATCCCTTTACTTTAATTAACATCGGTAACAGGAGAGGGGTGCCTGGGTGGCTCAGTCGGTTAAGCATCTGCCTTCAGTTCAGATCATGATCTCGGGGTCCTGGGATTGAGCCCTGCATCTGTCCCCCTGCTTATGCTCTCTTTCTCTCTCTCTCTCTCAAATGAATAAGTAAGATCTTTAAAAAAAAAAAAAAAAAGGCATTTCAGTAGCAGGAGAGAGAAGCATGAGGCAAAAGTAAGGGTTTAATGAGACTGGAAAAAGACTTTAAGGAATTCAATGAGGACTAAATAGAAGTTGAACAAACGGTTCAAAAAAATTTCAAAGCTTCAAAAAGTTTTTTAAAACTGTCACAAAATAACAAAGATTCCATTGAATTTAGGTAACTCAACATGCAAAAATTTTGCATCTTATCTTGCAGTTAAAAAGAAATAAAGAGTCTATGGGGTGGGGAAAAAACAAGAGCATGAGCAAGTCTGGTGAATTTGTATTATTGTATTAGCCAACTTGGCTGTCTCTCAGAGTTCCCTTCTCTACATAGGACTAGATGACTTTGGAGCACAAGAGACGACATTTGCAGGGCAAAAGAGAAGGAGCAGTCATCTTCCTTTTGTGCCGGAAAAGTCAGTGTCAGGCTCAAGGGATGGCTGCAGCTCCTGGACATTGTGCTTCCACGCTGTTGCCTTGGGGGCACAGAGCAGCAGCCAAGCGCACAACTTCCCCATCTCCCGATAGATCTCCCGCTTCGGCTTCTGTAAGCCCCCGGCCAGGTGCATATTTAGCTCTGTGACAAAGAGTGCCAGCTTCTCTTGTAGGATATGCCCATCACCTGAGTTAAAGGGATTCAGGAAGAGACCAACTCAGGGTCAGTTTGTCTTCAGGACTATTTCATGTTTTTCCCCCTCCGACTGCCTATTCTGAGAACCTCAGGCCCCATTACCAGACAAAGAAACAAAAGCTTCATATAAATTGTGCAATCAGTTCTCATAATTGCATGATGTCAAATCCCTAAAATAAATTTCTTTACAGTGTGTGTGTTTGTTGATTTTTTATATACTAAGGGATATTTGAGATAGATACAGATGATGTAGATAATAGGTGGATATGGATATCGATGTAGCTACAGATATAGTATGGATTTGGATATGGATGAGGATGTGGTGTGGATATGGATATGAACACAGGACACACACATGACACAGACACAGAGCTAGATAATGGTTCTCTGATCAGACCCTAACTGATATACAGTTAGGTACCTGGAAATGGATATACTGTAACAAAAACTTAAAATGTGAGTCAGTGAGTGACTTGAGAGGGGGTGATAGACAGAAACTGGAAGGACCTTGAGAAAAATGTTTGTAAGAGCCTAAAGGACTTGGAAGAGACTGCTGTGAAAGCCTGATGTGCTTCGGTAAGGGTTTAAAAGATAGTGAGTGGAAAAGAAAGGAAAGGAAAGGGAAGGGAAGGAAAATAAATAAAAAATATCGAGTGAATGGGTAAATAAACAGTGGTACAGCCAGACAATTGAATATTATTCCATACCAAAAAGAAATGAGCTGTCAAGCCATAAAAAGACATGGAAGAACTTTAAATGCATATCGCTAAGTGAAAGAAGCCAGTTTGAAAAGGCTGCATACTGGATAATTGCAACTGTATGACATTCTGGAAAAAACAAAACTATGGTGACAGTAAAAGATCAGTGGTTGCCAGAGGTTAGGGGAAAGGGAGGGATGAATAGACGGAACACAGAGGATTTTCAGGGCAGTGAAATTACACTGCATGATACTACAATGGTGGATACATGTCATCATACATTTGACAAAGCCTACAGAATATACAACACCAAGAGTGAACCCTAATGTAAACTATGAACTTTGGATGACAATGTGTCGGTGTAGGTTTGTCGATTGTAAAAAAAATATACCACCGTGGTGGGGCGGGGGGGAGGTGTTGATGGTGAGCAAACTGTGTCTGTGTGGGTGATGAGGGAGCAGAAGGCATTTGAGGGGCGCCTGGGTGGCTCAGTGGGTTAAAGCCTTCTGCCTTCGGCTCAGGTCATGATCTCAGGGTCCTGGGATCGAGCCCCGCATCAGGCTCTCTGCTCAGCAGGGAGCCTGCTTCCCCCTCTCTCTCTGTCTGCCTCTCTGTCTACTTGTGATCTCTCTCTCTGGCAAATAAATAAATAAAATCTTGAGAAAAAAAAAAAGGCATTTGAGGACAAACCACAAGCTGACACCCCGCAATCTCCCCCTGCCCCAAACTCCTGGGTGGGATGTGTGTGCCATTTCCTCCAGGAAGCTCCCAACTATCTTAATCTTAATGCCTTGATGGAGGGAAAAACAACCTTAACTTGACGATTTAAGGCCTCCAGGATCTTGTAGGTTCTCTTTAGCATAAGAAAGTTTTTTGAAAATCTTCCTTTTCCTTACCTCCCCCAACCCCATAGTATATTAATCACTCGTCCCTCAAAACCCCAGTGCAGATCTTTCTGCCCAGGGGTCCTGTCCCCATGCTTTAATAAAACCACCTTTTTGCACCAAAGAGGTCTCCAGAATTCTTTCTCGGCCATCGGCTCCAGACCCCACCCCAACAAACCTCACATATATTCCAAAACTACATCATGGGGACGAAGGCACCTGGGAACTCTACTTTCCGCATAGCACTGTTATGAACCTAAAACTTCTAAAAATAAAGTCTATTTTTAAAAGAAAAAGAAAAAAGGGAAGTGTGAGAAATGTAATTGAAAGCTGGAGGAAAGAGTGTCCTTGTTACATAGTGGCAGAAATGTGAGGAGTACTGTTGCCTGCAGTAATGGGCAAAGTAGAAAATGTGTCTAACGAGCTAGAGGATCTAGCTAAGGAGATTTCCAGCAGGTTGTTATAAGTGCCACCTGGCTTCTTGTTGCTCCTTACAGTAAAATGTGAGAGGAGAGATGAGCTGAAGAAAAACGTTTAAATATAAAGAAGCCAAGTCTTGCTGCGTTCAAAAATGAAACTCTCCCATTCTCACCCCTCCCAAGATTCTCAAGAAATCACTTCAGGACAAAGGCCAAATCCAGTGGAGAACCATAAGATCCTTTCTTACGGCTTTAGAAGGATCTCAGGCAGTACCTGGAAAAACTACTCAGTCAGACAAAAGGTCCTCTAAGGTCTAAGACTAAGAAGCACAGATTGTTTTTTAAATAAAAATCCCTGAAGACTCTTAAAGGGAATATCTTGGTGAAAAATTGACATGACTGGTGCCATTTTAAAATAAAGTCAGAGAAGCTACTATAGAGAAACTACCTTATCCACCTTCATTTGAACTGGGCTGAAACCTTTGGACCAGGCAAAATGGCACTTGTTTTAAGCAATTGTCTGAGAAGCCAGCAGAATGGACATCCTGATCACAAGACTGATGGTTGTGGACTTTCTGAAGATAGAATCAGTGGTCAGTCAATGTATAACCCAGAGTAGCTTAGCCTCTAAAGACACACAGAAAACATTTTTCCTCTTCTTAACTTATGCAGTCCCCCCAACCTTGCTTCCTTTTCCTCATAAAAATCCCTTACTTTCTCCCTATAAGCAGGAGCACTATTTAGGTATCTCCCTGAATTGCAATTCTTTAATCCTAAATAAACACTCATTTGCCTGTCATTGTGACTCTTTATTTTCTGGATGACATGTCTCAGTAACCTTGTAGGAAGATCAAGGTGAAGGGGAGCCTATCTTGAAAAATGTGTTTGTGTAGCTTCGGTCTAGATATAATATATAATAGACTGGATTATAAATCAATTCATTAAAAACTCACGAAACTTTAAAAAGAATTATATCTTCTTGGATTTAAAGGGACGGAGACAGCACAAAATGAAAGACCTCTGGATCCCCAAACACCTTGTGCGAGAAGCAGGTTGGAAAAAAAAAACACTCAGCTGTAAATACTAGTCATTCCGTATGAAAAAGGAAGACTCGGAAGGTAATATCAGGAGCCCAGGGAGCAGAGGCAAAAGCCTTGGAGAATCCGTCCCAGGCAGTAGGGTCAAGCCCTAATCAAGGAACTGGCAGTGTGTGCCTAGCTGGACTGTATAATTGCCACAGACCACTGACCACTGTGGGATGCCTGTTTTCTCTCCTCTCTGAAGAGTTAGATTGCTATTATCCTATGCCTTTCCCTTAATTGTTGGATGCTGGGCATTAAGGGGACAGAAAACTTGTCTCCTTAGTTCACAGGTCTTCAGATCTTGAGGAACATTGTTAAGGAGCTTTACCTAGATCTGACCTAAATGATGCAGTTTTGGACTTCGAGCTGATACTAGAATACCATGGGATTCAGAGATCTTGTGGAAGGGGAATTAATGTATTTTTTAAATGGGAGAAACAGAAACCATTGGTGACTGGTCTCAAAGATGGCCTCTAATGACAGCCCCTGGCCCCCAACAGAATCACATCTGCCCCTGTGTGGCTAGTGCAATATGGTAGAAGTGACAGTGTGTGACTTCTAAGACTAGGTCATAAAAAGCATTTCAACTTCTCTCAGTTCATTCACTTTGGGGGAAGCCAAATATCATACAGTAGGAGATTAGAATTCACTGCCTCAAAACATGCCTCTGGCATCAAGATTATTTTGAGAAACAGTGAACACAGGAGAAGCTCTGAAAACAGAGCAGAAGTTATCCTTTGGTAAAGCTAATTTATATTTATAAGAAAATCTCCATTTGTGAAGATGTCTCCTTATTTGTACCAGGAAGAAGATCACTCTAAATCACAAGACTCCTATCCATGGAAGACATTTAAATCTGCATAATAAAACATACCTTTATTTACCGTACTTTTCCTATTCATCTTTTCTTAACCGGCCTCCACCAAACCCTTCTTCTGTTTTAGCTAAAGATGGTATTTAAACCCCAATTCTAGCCACCTCTTTGGATTACTCAACCCCAAAATTTTCCCATGTATATACAAGATAAACATGTTAATAAACTTGTTTGTTTATCTCTTGTTAATCTTCTTTTGTTACAGGGGTCCTAGAATAGAACCTAAAAAGGTAGAAGGAAAAAAAGACTTTTTCCTTCTCTACAATTCCACAAGGAAACTCAAACAGCCCGTGAAGAGGCCTATGGGTAGAGGAACTGAAGTGCCTAGCTGAGAGCTACATGAGTAAACCACCTTGGGAGTGGATTTCTCAACCCCTGGTAAGCCTTCGGGTGACAGGAGCCGCAGCTGACATCTGACTGCAATATCATGAGACACTCCTAAATTCTTGGCCCACAAGGCAATGAGAAATAATAAATGATTATTACTTTTTTAATTGCCACAAAATTTTGAAGTGATTTGTTACACAGCCATAAATAACAAATACAGCAAGATGGGAAATATAGGACACTGGCAGAGGAAAGGACCCAAACATGACAGATAGCATGTCTTTGACGTGACTAACGACAGGACCCAAGCTGCATAGGAAAGAGAATGATGTTTCAAAAGAAGGTCATAGTTTTAATGGGGAAGCTTAAAATGAAGTCTACACGTTCTAAGATATTCCGGCATCCCTAATAAAGGAACTGAAATGGTATAAATTCCTGTGGCTAGAAAAGTGCAGTTAGGGGCAGCTGGGTGGCTCAGTCAGTTAAGCGTCTGCCTTCAGCTCAGGTCATGATCCCAGGGTCCTGGGATCAAGCCCCACATCAGGTGCTCTGCTCAGCAGGGAGCCTGCTTCTCCCTCTCTCTCCTCCTACTTTTGCTCTCTCTCTCTGTCAAATAAGTGAATAAAATCTTTAAAAAAAAAAAAAAGAGTGGTTAATAGTAATAATCATTCATTTGAAAAAGATTTCATGAGCAAATATTCTTAGTAATTTACATGTATCTGGTCTTCGAACACTTAATTTCACTTATCTTCTGGTGTTTAATATTCACAATAACCGTGTGAGATAGCTATCATCAATTTAATTCCATTTTATGGATGAAGAAGCTAAGGCTTAAAAAAAGTCACCTAAGGTCACAATTAGGAAATGGCAGAGCCAGGATTGAAATTCAGGTCTTCAGGGGTGCCTGGGTGGCTCAGTGGGTTAAAGCCTCTGCCTTCGGCTCAGGTCATGATCTCAGGGTCCTGGGATCAAGCCCTGCATCAGGCTCTCTTCTCAGCAGGGAGCCTGCTTCCCCCTCTCTCTCTGCCTGCCTCTCTGCCTACTTGTGTTCTTTCTCTCTCTTTCAAATAAATAAATAAAATCTTTAAGAAAGAAAGAAAGAAAGAAAGAAAGAAAGAAAGAAAGAGAAAGAAAGAAAGAAGAAAAGAAAAGAAATTCAGGACTTCTGATTCAGTGCATAGTTTTTGTTCCTTTGATCAAAGTTGCCCTGTGGAAAGTACAAAAGAAATGGTAAGTCTTGTAAGCTCTATCCTCTCAGAATATAAAGCTTTGTTAAGGTGAAGAGATATAAATATACAGAGTAGGTAATTAATGATAATTAGCACTTCATTCTCGGGGAAACAAAGGAACAATGTAGATAGCAAATGCAACCAGAATTTAAAGAAAGAAGAGATACATATACACTAAAGAGAAGCTTCATTCTGAAGGGCACTGGGGTTTTAGTGGAGGAAAGGTACAATTTGGACAGTGGGAGAGGAATAGATATTCCTTTCAAAGGTCACAGAATAAATCAGGAGCAAAGCTTCAAATCAGGAGGCACAGCATATTCAGGAAATAGAAACGAGACTTCTTAGATCCAACAAAAGACCTATACTGGATCCCAAAAGAACAATAGAAAAACCTTGGAAGCTGGTGTGAAGAATTGAAGGTTAATACCATATGCAGTGGGAACCCACTGGAGATTTCTGGACAAGGTAATGACCCATAGAAATGTCTATTCATAGTTGTAAGACCTTCCTCCAGCTTCCAGCATAAATACAGTCAGACCTCCTTTACCTTTCCAACTTGTTGCTAGAAACTACATTGGCCCCAGTAGGAACTCTAGTATCCATCTCTTAAAAATGGCATCCCATCCTAATTCTGAATTGTCTGAAAATAACAAGGGCTTTCACAATTCAATCCAAATGTCATTTTTCCCCCCAAATGTTAGGGGAAGGAGAGAATGAAAAGGCACATCAGTCCACTGGCACCATAGCTGGGCTCACTGTCAAAGTTCTTGCACCAGCTAAACAGCTGTCCACTGCTGAAGTGACATCCATACTGGAGATGATAGTCATAGCCACAGTGTGTCCCTTTGCTTGCATTTCATGGCTTTTCTTCTTTGATTCTCACATGCTTCGCCATTGTCCACAGAACACAACCTCATGCCAGGGCAGCTGGATCCAACAGAGCACCTGCCACATGCTGTTTGGAACCGATCACCCTTCCTTCATTTTCTTTTGAAAGGTTTTAATTTATTTATTTATTTGAGAGAGCGAGTGGGGGGAGGGCAAAAGGTGAGGGAGAGGTCATCTCAAGCAGACTCCGTGCTGAGCACAGAGTCCGACGTGGGGCTCAGTCTCACAACCCTAGGTCATGACCTGAGCAGAAACCAAAAGTCAGACACTTAACCGACTAAGCCACCCAGGTCTCCCTCCCCTCCTTTAATTCTTGCTTCATGTATTGAACCCAGATCACCAACCATTCAGCCCTTCCCTTGAGGTGATGCTAACAGGACTTGCCCTAAAGTAAAAATTGAGTGTGTCGATATATGCAAAGAAAGTACAGTGTGTGGTGCTAGCAAGTTCTCACTGAGTGTTATTCTCACTATCATTTTACATTTGAGCAGGGATATCAAGTGGTAGAAATCTCAGAGACATAGATAGGCTAAGCCTATTATTGCTACCAAAATAATTTCTAGCTCTTACTAGTGCCTTAGAAATAAAATTTGGTCACTCTCTCTTCCCCAGAGCAAAAACTGAGTACTGCCAAGAGTAGTACTTTGTCAAGAGGCACATCTTCGGCCTAGGTCGTTATTAAAAATGAGAGCAGATGAGTCAGGATTTCCAATCCTGACAAAGTTATACATGTTATAAATAGGTCTTTTCTAATAGAGGGAACAAGTCAGGGCAAGGCAACCTGAGTGAAGAAAAACTAAAAAGAGAAATGGTTGTAAAGAAAAAAAAAGTCCTAGCCGTGGAGCATGAGGGACAGGATCCCTTCACAAAGAATAAAGTATGATTGCTATGCTGTATGTGCTTTCTGTGCTGATATTTTCACATCCAAATCCTTGCTGGTCCTGCCTTCCAGACTTCACTCAAGTTCCGTTCCGCACATCGGTGTACATCAAGGAAACTCCTGAAGACAGTGTCACACGGGGTGCCGACTGCCCCCCCCTCCCGTCCGGCCATGCATGAAAGGGCCTAGGAGAGGACAAGTCTCCTCAAAGAAATCTGGGCGGGGGAGCAGTCAAGGTTACAGCACTATACTCTCCATGCTGCCTACTCACCATCTCAGGTACCAGGAATGACTTCAACAAAGGGCACTTCCTGAGAATTAACTCTTAGGAAGCAGGGAGAATTTTTCAAACTCTCCACTCCTTCTCCTCCTCAGGAAATGCCAGGCCCTTTGATAGCTATGACTTAAGTGGATCTTGCCAAATCATTTCATTCTTAATGAACTCCAGCTCCCCACTTTTATCCATGTGTTGAAACCATTGTCTGACTCAAACTGATATTCTTTTTTTTTTTTTTTTTTTATTTATTTGAGACACAGAGAGAGAGAGAGAGAGAGTGAGAGCCGGGGGGGAGGGGCAGAAGGAGAGGGAGAAGCAGGCTCCCCGCTGAGCAGGGAGACAATGCAAGGGGTGCCCCCCTCAACTCGATCCCTGGACCCTGAGATCATGACCTGACCCAAAGGCAGACACTTAACCCTTAACCGACTGACGCACCCAGGTGCCTTAAAACTAGTATTCCAAATCCTCCCCCCCAAATCTATTCTGCATCACAAAGACAGCCATATTAGTACTGAGAAAACTTGATCTAAATCATCTCTTCTCTTTTGAAGAATCTATTTTCCTTATTGGGCCCCTTTAAGTGGCACATCATGACAGTTTCCTTTATAATATTTCGCCAGGTTTCGATAATAAAACTGCCTTGGTAACGAAGAAATTAATACTCTAATCAAGTGTGACCGTGGGTGTCTGCCAGTCACACAGAAACAAAGAAGAAAGCTCTGGAAAATAACATGAAGCTTAATGAGCTGGCTCTGCAGGTAGTCTGCCTGTGTTCCCCGAGCCCCCTGCTGGGAGAACATCCTCCTGCCTGTGCCCCTGCTGTTGGCACCTGTTGTCCTGGCCTCTCCCCCGGGGCGCCTGCCCTGCCCCTCCCTGCAGACTCCTGTGTCTGGTGGGCTCTGTCCTCCCCCTCTGGCTCCGGCAACTGCCCGGCGACAAAGCACGGATGATTGACAAAGGATAGAAGGCATTTTAAATGCCAGGGAAATATCTGTGAGCTCTACAAGAAATGCTGGGGTCCGCTCCTGATGAGCAGATAATCACACTCTCCCTGTTGTCGTGAGAGGGTGTCATCGTAGTGACAGGGTTGGAATAACTAGACTCCCTGGAACCGGAGGGTCAGATCCAGGCAAAATTAGCTCAGCTCTTCATCAGGGTAATGACTGTAATCTTTTGCATTCCCTAGAGCGCTTTATAGTCAGGGATCTTAGGGAGAGTTTGCCAACAATTCATCTCAGCAGAGGCCTGTGGGTTTCAGGATAGACAATAACACTCATTTACTTCCTTCTAGGCCATGGTACACTCTCACAAAGGGCCGCGTGCAAGGGCCATGGCCGTCAAACCATAATATTACCAGTAATATTACACCTTTCAATAAATGGTCCTATGGAGGACTCAGTGATCCCTGCTGAGTCCAAGAGTGGAGAAGCAGGTAGCAAAGCTGCCATAAAGCAATGCATTCACCAAGAGTGGGACATGCCCCTTGCCACCAAACTGTCCAGCAGTCCCAGGGGGGCGTGAATCCAAACAGAAACTGGGTCTGAGACAGACCTGTCTTCTATGAAATGTACTATAAGCAGAATACCATTTTAAGTTCAGATAATATTTTCGAGAATACAAAAGAGAGAGAGAGATCAACAAAACAAAAAGAATAATTCCACAACATGAGGAAGATGACAATGTTCTCAAGAAAGTTTATAATCAGTAGTTTTCATTTTGCCCAGAAAAGAGACAGAATCATAGAATCACAAGACTTTAGAGCAGGAGGGGATCTTGGATATCATTTGGACCAATTTCCTTATTTCACAAGAAAGAATGTAGACTGCTTTTTTTTTTCCTGCCAGCAATCAGCCAATTAACAATAGGTTTCCATCTAAGAGAAAGGAGCCAGATTGAGCCCGGGGAAAAGGCACTTCCTGAGGAGGGGAGGGCTCTGTTGGGATTCCCCATGACCAAACTGGACACAAGTTGCAAGATCCTGAAAGGGAAATAAGAATGCTGAAAGAACAAATAGAAGGAAACCAAAACCAACACCGCTGTACTTCCCAGAATCTCCTAGACTTTCCTTGAACCCAACTGTGAAAGCTTGCAAGCAAAAATGGGAGGATCCTGAGTCTAAAACAAATTCAACAAATTATAATACAATGTCAGATAAAATTGTCAAATGCATTTCTCGGAAGTCTTGATGGTACTCCTATGAAATGCGGCAATAAGCACGTGTCTTTTGCCAAATATAGACCTTGGCTCTATGTTCCTTCCTAATAATGTTGAGTAAGACATGAATGAAGAGAGGTAATTAATGACACCAGAATGCAGGGTCCTACAAGCCTTTCCATTTGAATTGAGGACAGTAAAATACATAATTAAAAATATGTACTTTTGACAATTAAAGAGTGCCATTTCTCAAACTCTCTGACAATGCTATAGTCTCACACTGCTTCTAAAAATTCCTCTCACAGTTGCTACTATAGAGTTTATGTTCTGCACTATTCTTAGCTCTCAGTTAGGTCTCCAGCAATTGGAGAATTCCGGGGAGTCCTCAACGCCAAATTCCAAGGCATGAAGCTCATATCACCCCTTCAAACTTCTCTTTTTAGAGTACATGCATGATTTTAGGTTTTAGTTACCAAAAGAATGCTGCTTTTAAATATAATGTAGCCTAAAACAACGATTTTTCTGTAGCAAACTCTTAAAATAACAACCATTTCAACAAAAGCATATGATAGGGTATCAATAGGGGTGATATACATATATATATACACACACACACACACACACACACACAGATATATGTGTGTATATATATCTTTTTAATAAAGGATATTTTAAAAACAAGCATCAGATTTAATATATGGTTCTAGAATCAAACTTTCAAAGAAAATTGATATTTCACACAATAAAGCAATTTGATCAATAAATGTAATAGATGATATTGAATGCATTTCTCAATTTCTCAGATCAATTCATTGATCAAATATTTATTGAGCACCTACTATTAGCCAGCACTGAATGGTTGTGGATAAAACAAAAATCCCAGACTCCATGCAGCTTACATTCTAGTGGAAAAAAACAGACAACAAAAAATAACCATTAAAAAAAAAGAAAGAAATTACATAGTGTATTAGAAGGTGCAAACACCATGCAAAAACAGAAAAGGTAAGAAGATCAGGGCAGAGATGCTATACAATTTTAAATAGGGTGGCCTAGTGTACCTCATTGAGAAAGGGATGGTCAAAAAGGTTTATGGCAAGTGAGGGAGCTAGTCTTTTATGTATCCAGGGAAAGAGAATTCCAGGAAGTGGCCTATGCAAAGGCCCTGAGGTGGTACACATCAGCTTGTGTGAGTAGGAGAGAAGGTATAATAAAAGATGAGGTCAGAAATGAATAGGGGCTCAATTCATACATGAATTTGTAAGCCATTGTTAGTATTTTGGCTTTTAAATTGAGAGTTTTATGCAGAGGACTGATATGATCTGACTTATGCCTTGCAAGAATCAATCCTTATTGAAACAAATGGTAAGGAGCAAGGATGGAAGCAGGTAGACTAATTAGAGGTGAGAGAGACAATCGTGGGCTTTCACCAGGGTACTAACAGTGGAGATGACAAATGATCAGATAAAGCATGCAGTTTAAAGGCAGAGCAAATGAGATTTTCTGACTAATTGGATGTGGGGCAAGAGAGAAAGAGAAGATGAAGGATCGCTCTAAGAATTTGGCTCTGAGCAGTTAAAAGGGTGGTTTTGCCATCAACCAAGATGGAGACAAATGAAGAAATACTGCGGGGGTGAAGATCGGACGCTCCATTTTGGATATATCGTGGGAGATGTGGATTAGCTCTTCTAGTGGAGATTTCAACAAGGCAGTGGATAAAGGCAACTGCTTCAAAGACTTCTGCTGTGAAAGAAAACCAAAAAATGGGGTAGAGACTGGCAGGGTTGGTAGAGTCAGTAGAAAGCTCTGGTTTCATTATTCGTTTTAAGATAGGAAATAGTATATTTGTATATTGAAAATAAAGTTTCAAGAAAGTGAAAAATTGATGAAGCAGGAGAGGAAGTGGAGAATTGCTGAGTCAAAGACCTTTAGTAGGTAAGAAAGCATGGATGTAGATGGAGAATTATCTTTCAGTTGTTATCAAGGATGATGGAGGAGGTATTTGAAGTTTGAGGAGAGATGTGAAAAAAATAACTAGTAATGTGGGAAAATCAAGAGAATAAACATAATTTTCAGGCAGCATTAAGGATAAAGCATAAAGCTTTGGAGGCTCACTTGAAGGTAGTCACTAATTTACAGTGGGATAAATTTGGACAAATTATACAATCAGGTACGGTTGTCTGTTTTCGTGTAGTCCTGTGAAGATTCATTACTGTAGGTGTGTAGTAGATGAGAGAGAGAATTAGTGGCTTGAGCAAGGAATAACACCGATGCCAAAAACAGGCAAGGAAATTGGGAGTAAATGCAAGGGAATGACTACACTGACTGCAAACGGAATTTAAGTTTGGTCAAGATGGAAAAGAGGACATCGGAAAGGTGACAGTGACAAGGTAGTAGGATCAATGGGTTGGAAATCTGTGTGGGATCAAATTGTTGGAATCATGACTCTAGAAGGAGGGAGCTACAAGCTAGAAAGTGGTTGTCAGAGAGTAGGAAGAGATTATGAAGACATTGCAATTATGAGTAATGACAAAATTCAGAGTGACAATCTTTTTATTTACCCAAGGAAAATTACTATAAAGAAAATATAATGTAACCAGAAGAAAATGAAAAGGGGACTAAACAAACAACTGTTGAAAGGATCAACGGCTTTTCAGAAGTGACTGATACATTGCTTCTTTGGGAATTTGAGGGGTGTAGAAAAAACAGTGACAGGGTGGCAGCCAGTGTCAGAAAAGCACTGGGAAGGCTTCATTTCTCACAAAGAACTATCTGCAGTTATTTCACCAATTTGAAGTTCACTTGAGTTCTAACATTCCTCTCCTGAAATGCATGTAGTACATCAGTCATCTACACGTCAATATGAATTCTGATAATTAGACCGTTCTAATATTCTCCTGTCTCTGAACTTAGATTTGAGCAAGTGCAAGCTATGAGTAGAGAAATGAAACAATGCAATAAGAAACTAGGAGTGATGTTCACATCAGCATTATTCAATAAGGGCCAAGAAGTAGAAATGACTAAGTGTCCATCACCTGATGAAAAGATAAATACAATATGGTATATCCAAACAGTGGACATGACTTGCCCGTAAAAAGATCTGAAGTTCTGATATATGCTACAACTTGCATGAACCTTAAAAACATTACGCTGAAGGGGCACCTGGGTGGCTCAGTTGCTTAAGCGTCTGACTTCAGTTCAGGTTGTGATCTCAGGGTCCTGGGATCGAGCCCCCTCAAGCTCCATCAGGCTCTGCACTAAGCAGGGAATCTGCTTCTCCCTCTCTCTCGGTCCCTCTCCCCACTCATGTGTTCTCTCTCCCTCTCAAATGAAATCTTTAAAAATAAACAACATTACACAGAATAAAAGCAGTCAGAAACAAAAAGCTGTATATTGTATGATTCCATTTATATGAAATGTTCAGAATAGACAAATCTAGAAACAGAAAATAGATTAGCGGTTGCCTAGTGCTGTGAGTACAGGGCTAAGGGGTGTGGGTTTCTTTTGGAATAATAAATATGTTCTAAAATTGATTGTCATTATGAATGCACAACTCTAAATCTACTAAAAAGCCACTTCTGTGGGTGCATTGTATGGTATGCAAATCATGTCTCAATATAACCACTTAAAAAAAAAAAGAAGCAGCTTCTCCTGAGTTTGGGTGAGCTTTGGACAGCTGCAGGACAGCATTAAAATAGACTACAGGAAAGAAGAATTTGGAAAACACTGAAAGAAGCTTTATCTTTCCTGAAATTTGACCTGAGCTCTGCTGTTAAACCATCCACCATGGTGGATGAGAAATCCATTAAGAGAAATCCATTCCATCGCTGTGTTGGGGCTCATTCCCCAAAGTTGCCCAGGCCTTCCCAGCAGAAGTACGCACAGAACGAGCTAACCTAGGAGGGTTTTCAGAGTGCAGTGTTTAGAGTTCAGTTTCTAAATTCAAGAAGAAAAGGATTCACTCCTCACTCTGTGGCAGGCTGTGTGTGTGTGACTCGGCGCAAAGTTTCCTTACAGCTCTCCGTCTCCATTCCCAATGGAAATAACAACAGTATCTATCTTATCATGCTGTTGTAAGACTTAAGCCAGGTGAGAAAGCCATAGCGCTTATTAAAGTAGCTGGCACATAATAACTGCTTAATAATCATAAAACACCAGCAATATAAAGAGAGGTGGTGAGAGATTCCAACAAATATTAAGGGGCAGGCTCCAGCACCCCACATTTATGCCAGGCAAATTAGAAAGAAGAGACATGTGTTCAAGAGAAGTATGTGTTCCCTCCTTCCTTCTCTCCTACCCCACACTTCTTCATTGACAAATATTCCTGTCTTTGGGTAAAATCTGCTCTTCCATAAAGAAGAAGCAGTAACATTGCAGGAGTGGCTACATTTCCACCCAAATACTCAGGCCCAATGCAAAAGAACTGCTGAATCATCACCTTTTGTGAAAGATCAGGCCCAATGTCATCAAATGGCCTTCATAAGCCTATAAGTAAAATTCTCCAAAAATATATTTTATACATTTAACATCAAGAATTAAACGAGAATTGGGGCAGCTGCGTGGCTCAGTTGATTAAGCATCTGACTCTTGATTTTGGCTCAGGTCATGGTCTCAGGGTCATGGGATCAAACCCCACAGTGGCCTCTGCTCTGGCCTGGAGCCTACTTAAGATTCTCTCTCTTCCTCTGTCCCCTCCCCCATCCCCTACTCTCTCTCACTCTCTCTAAAACAAAAACAAAAACATAAACAACAACAAACAAAAACAAAAAACAAAAAAAGAATTAAATAAGAATTTACTACCAGATGATTAAAACACTTTCTGAACTTGTAGATCGCATGTTCTAGAGGACATATGGATCTCCAAATACATTTGAAATTACAATTTATTAAGTAGTATAATAAAAGTAGTATGGGCTATGGTGCCACATGAGAGGAAAATTAGCTCTATGAATCCAAGAAGGCTCTCTTCAGAGAGGAGATGTCCTTGGCTCCTCTCCCTAATGTCTCCTAAAGTATCACAGGAGGGGCCATGAGGACAATACTTGACCAATACCCACCAACAAGACAAGGCATCTCTGACTGGTACATCAATACCTCACTATCTATCAAGTAGAACCTATCGCTCTTGAAAGATTTGCCCCAGAATCCAATTACCCTTGTAGCTGGTCCAAATGCATAAAGAAGGAAGGTCAAGCAACTTGGCTTAACAATGAGGACATTGGGTGGGATACATTTTCTGAGGGGGCTGGTGGATCTACCATAGTTAGGAATTAGCCAGATTACTTCTCTTTTCACATAGCAAAGTTTTGAAAAGACCAAGATAACTTGTTTGGTAACTCCTTTGGAAAGGCATCAAAAAGATATAATTCCCATGCCAATGATGTTGGAATAGGTTTAAACATACAGAATTCCTAAAAGCAAAGTCACTTTTCATCGGTGAGGAAAAAAAAAATCTAGTATGTCTCTATGCTTGCTCATAGCTGAATTCTGGCTATTAGAGTCATGAGGCTTTTTTTTTTTTTAACAAGTATTACCCATTACCCAGAGTCAGTTTTCCCTAGTCATGAAATATTTATTGTAATTCTCAAAAAGAAACAAACTCTCAGAGAGGCCTTCTTTGACCGCTCAATCTAAATTAGCTCACCACCTACCACCACCACCACCCCAAACGGTAACTCTACTGAAAACCCTGCTTTGTCTTCTCTGTCACACCTAACACTAGCTAAAACTGTGCTTATGTGTCTGCTTTTCTCGTGTCTGTTTTCCACTACTGAACTCTAAGGCCCAAGAGAGCAAAACAGCATGCATGCTGCTCAGAACCCTACCACCAACCCAATGCACAGTGCCTACTTCATGGTAAATAGACACCAAATAGTGGTGGAACGTAGGAATTCAACCATGCCACAGCAATCATTTCTTTAAGGCGGATGGCATTGAAAAAGGTTCACACTGTGAGCAGTTTTAGATCTCAAGAGACTTTCCGTTATCATTTGATTCCTGCAATATGTGTGAAATCAAGATATTCTTTGTTACTCCAAGTGATTCATCCTTTCCAACTAAACGCATAGGCACCACCACAATACCAACTGGCACAGAGATGATAATATGGAATGTGATTCCCACAATGGGCCTACTGATTTCAATCTAGTTCTTTAGGGAAAGGATCATTTGTCACCTGAGTTGACCCTTCAATAAGGCATGAATGCTTAAGCTCACATTCCATTTAGACCATGGGAAGTGTTTTCACCACTAAATATACCATTCAGATTGACCTGAACACTTTGAGGGGTGGTAGATTAGTAAACATATTTAAAATCATTTGGTTATATTTTACCAAGAATTACAATTCCAAGATTAAAAGGAAGAGACGGATAAGGTGGTCTTCGTTCAGGGAATAAGAAAACAGGTAATAAAAAGAAAAAATAATAAAACTGGCCATGATATGGAATTAATTATGCAGGCTGCTAGAATGTTGACTATAAGCTCCAAATGTGTTATCACTCCTTGGTTTGGCAGAAAGAACCAAGATCTATGAAGAGAAAAAGGTTCCAAAACAGAATGATATTGTTGTGGGAAACAAAGACTCTTAACTATTTTTTTTTTCAACTATTATTTCAATACCTTATCAAAGTGATTTTATAGAAATCCAAGTTTTTTTCAAAAAAAAAAAATTTCTGTAGTGTGCTAAATTTACATTTTGATATTGGAAAAGCCATTGTGTGCTGCGAGCTCTTCCCCAGGCCATATCAGTCCCAGAGAGCAGGGATATAGCAGGATATAGTAGCAGTGGCAATAATCTTTGACTCTCAACCTGCAAGTCTGTGAGGGTACTCCATTCCTAAAAGCCCAATCTTTGCCCATTCTCATTGACCTGAGGGGGCTCCACACACTCTAAGTCCTTTGTTGGAATTTTCTGCTCTTCTCTGGTGGCCTCTTCTATAGAGCAGCTCCTCTCCTCCCTGCTCTTTAGAGTCTCTTATTGGGCCCCTAATGGCACTATACTCTTGGTTTTTATAGCTCTTACTCAAGACCTGAGATCAGGTTTCTTCTCATTCAAGTCCAAGACAGTTGGGTGGTAAACCCAAAATTTCTTCTCCCCGATAAGTAATCAGCCTCCTAAACTAAAGTACAAGTTTTTTTTACAGTCTCCTATGCCAAGGTGAGTTTCCTGATTACTCAGGGTGTTTCTAGTACTTTCTGGAGCCCCAGACCAAAGAATTGATTCCTCATTTATCTCCCTATTTCCCCCAGGAGCCCACAAGCAAATGCGCTGATATCACAGCATTCTCAAAGATTAGTAGTAGTGCACTCTACCATTATTCTCTTGTCAAGGTAAAACTCTGCTGTGGTGTGAATTTGGTGACTTTGCAGTGAATGGAAGTGAGAAATTTAAAAGTTCAACTTAGCAGCCAAAGCTCTTCTTTGTTTATTGCAGAATCTTACCCGAAGTAGAGAAACACCATACTGGAGAGAGAGAGAGAGAGAGAGAGAAAGAGAGAGAGAGAGAGAGAGGGAGAGAGAGAGAGAGAGAGAGAGAGAGAGAAAGAAAGAAAGAAAGAAAGAAAGAAAGAAAGAAAGAAAGAAAGAAAGAAAGAAAGAAAGAAAGAAGAAAGAAAGATAGAGAGAGAGAGAGAAAGCAAGCAAGCGAGAGGGAGGGAGGGAAGGAAGGAAAGAAGGAAGGAAAAGAAAAGAGAGAGAGAGAGAAAGAGAGAAGGAAAGGGAAGGGAAAAGGAAGGGAAGGGAAGGAAAGGAAAGGAAAGAAAAAGAAAAAAGAAGAAAAGAAAAGAGAAAAAAGAAAAGAAAAGAAAGAGAGAGAGAAAGAAACTGAAATCAGTGGTTTGGACTATAGTAAATAAAGGGGAAAAAAACTGACTGTGAATCAGCTAACATTTAGGACTTCTCTGTAGGAGTTGAATATTTCTCCTAAACAGAGAGGTCAGCAGGCTGCCATGTAATATCTATTCAGCTGGAACATTTTGCTCTTTAGTATAATGAAGCCTGTAAATAAAGCTAAGCTCTGAGTTGGTTCCCAAGGGGAACATCATACAGTTTGCTTTGGTGGAATGTCAAGACATAAGGGGAAAAAGCGATCATCAGTAAACAAATGCACAGAACTGAATCATTACATTCTTTTTTGTAGGCAAACCCTTCTTTATTTTGAGCCCTCTGTTAAGAAGTTACTGCTTCTCCTCTTTATAAATAACTTGGCATTTGGGGGCTATCATTTGTAATGGCCTAGAAGAGCCTCTCTGTACATTTCCCCTGCAGTATACCCATTACATACCATTTGTTTGCATTCCGTTTGTCAGCATGTGTATCTGTACTTGGTAGATTTGGAGGAAGGGAGAGAAGATCCAGCAGTCACAGAAAACTCAACAAAAAAATTAAAGTGTTTACACTCTGTGTTGGAAGTGAGTAGACTGCCCTCAATAACTCCAGGAAACCTAATACTCACTCCATTAAACCTTCATAAAATCCATTTCCTTGCTTCCTCACACACACAGATTTGGCAAAATCAAAGAAAGGGAAATACATCTGCCCCACACCCTAAAAGGATCTGATTTTTATTTCATTTAATCAATTTCTAAAAGATACATAAATAAAGGGGGGGATAAGAATAGAGCTTGATAAAAATCAAAGGTCAAATGGACCAACTATAGTAAGTTAATAAAGCCTTGAACAAACTTAACCAGAGATAGTCATCTGGCTTGACCTTTCTTTTCCAACTGAATTATGGTTCTTTGCCTATTCAGGACTGCCTTTAGAGGGCTGATTACTATTGTGGTACCACAATGGCTTAGGATTTCATTTTTAAGAATTCCAAGGTTCATGAGGAACACCAGAGACTGCCCTTTGGAATTTCATTTAACAAACAAAACAAAAGAAACAAACAAAAACCAGAAACAAACTCATAAATACAGAGAACAAACTGGTGGTTGCCAGAGGTGTGGGTGAAATACGTGACGGGGATTAAGAGGTACAAACTTCCACTTATAAAATAAATAAGTCACAAAGATGGAAAGTAGAGCATAGGGAATATAGTCAGTGACATTTTAATAATGTATGGTGGCAGATGGTGACTACGCTTATCGCGGTGAGCGCTGAGTAATGTATAAAACTGTTGAATCACTATGTTGTACATCTGAAATAATGTAACATTATAGGTCAGCTATACTTCAATAATAAAAATTTTTAAATCAAAAAGAAGAAAATATTCATTTAAATTGTTTTTAAATTCCTCTCCTGAAAATATTTTTAGATTAAGAGATTTTAAATTAGATACATACAAAGGAATAATTTTGTTGCTGAGATTTTTTTTTTTTAAGGAGGGGTAATGGGGAACTGATGTGGATGTAAAGTGGCAGCTATCTCTGTCACTATTTGCACAATACTCGACCTTCAGATTTTGCAGGAAATAAGGACTCAAGAAACTCCAGCTCTAAGGGTGTTCCTACAGATTTGTTTGTGGCAACTGTAATTCTTGGAACTTAGTGTTCTCTTGAATTCCCACCCCACCCACACCACCGCATGACTGTATAATGCAACTCTTTCAGTCTTTGCCCTGGGCACACATGAAGCAATCTAACTCCTACAGTTAGAATCTCACCAAAAGGAGAGGCAAGGGGAGATTGGAAAATCCAATGATGAAATAAGAAAGATTTTTTTCATACTATGCTAAAACAGAGTCAAACTTCCAAATGAAAATGTTTGGGTTTTTTGGTTTGGTTTTGTTTAGGTTCCTTCTTAGAGATCTCTCTAAGGCATGCAATAATCACAAAGCAGCCATCTCTCCAAAGAGAGATCCATTAAATATTTTAGAAGTAAACTTTGAGCCGGCATCTTTCAAAACACTTATTTCCAAAAATCTTCGGGCTAGAATTACAATTGTCTGGAATTCAATCTGTCACTGAACAAAACCTCAGAGCCTTCCTTCGTAATTGTGAAGTGGACTGTGGGCAGACACACTGACAGCTGGCTCATTTCTTGCTTTGCCATGTAAATCCACTTTCACGTAACTGGCTTGCATCCTAATTTTCAAAGTGATGGCTCTGCCTAGAAGCCAACCTAATTGGATAAGCTTATAGCATATTTCCATATTGACAAAAGATCAGATCAAGCCTTCTAAGATTTCTGGAGTCAGTCTAATGGAAAGACTGCTGGACAGAGAATGTTACCATTTAATGAACTGGATCCCTGCCCAAATCAGTTGGTCCATCCTTGCCTCAGTTTCCCATGTTGGAAATGAACACATCTGATAGCTTCTTGGTTCACAGAGAAGAATGAGATCTTGGTCTTTCTCCTAAATAAGTCAATTACAGTATTAGGTTACATGTGTAGAAAGATGCATTCATCAAACACGAAAGCACTGAAAGAATTACTAATGTGCCTACAAGATTTAATAGACTTTCCAAGAACTTGGCTTGCACGATAAGATAATTAAATAATAACAATAATAATAATAATTAGTTTCTATTTATTACATAGTTATTATGCTCCGTGACCAACTTTACCTAAAGATTCACTTCATCTTAATCAAAAAAATCTTATGGAAACTATTATTACTATCAGTTTACACCCAAAGAAACAGACTGTCCAAGATATTAAGTAATTTTTACAATTTCCCTCACCTAGTAAGTGGAAAGGCTAGACTATAAGATCATGTCTCTCTGATTCCAAAACCACCTACATTTATTCACTTTCTAATGGCAGAGAATTAAGATTTTGATGTATGCGAATTAGTTAAGGATCATTAATAAATAACATAGACACATTTATTTATAATACATGTATACATACGAATATATATGCATAGTCTTTGAACACCAGATACCTTGTATAATAAAGGTACAAACTTGTATATAGACAATTTGTCAAGTATGTCACTCCATCATCCATTAAGGAATCTGCATCTGAGGAGATTATTCAGTTTGTCTTTGACCATCTAGAAAATCAGGAGCTGTGATTGTACAATTTGTCTTTTGCTTCTCCACACCCTACCCTGACTCGATCTTTGGGTTCCTTAACTCCTAATGGTCCAAATATAAAACACGCAGCTCAGCTGGCCCCTCTGCTAGAACTACTTGGCTGAACTCTGGCCTCCCCTCTGCCCTGAATGACTTTGGTGACCTAGCACTTTTCATAGAGTGTTTACTTGTCTTCTGTTTACATCCTGTCTTTTCCACTAAAAAGAGTTCATTGTCTTATTCATCTGTCTCTAGCACATAGCACAATGTTGCTTACATAGTCGGTAGATGTTTAACCAGTGTGTGATACATAGATAGATGACCAAGCACTCAGAACCCAGAATACCCGAGCCTCCAATTAGTAGGGACACTGCTCTACAATTCCATATCTAATTTCCAAATTGCATTCCTGTGATGACCAAGCGGTTCTTTGAAACCTCTTAGGGAATACAGGTATTTGAGATCTAAATACTACAACCAGAAATAGTCATGTCTAAACGTGGGAGTCTAGTTCAACTATGACTCAATGACTTCTTCCTGGGGCAGATAGCCCCCTCGATGATCAGTTTCAACTTCTCTCTTTGCATTTATGACCCCAATACAGATATAAGGGTATTTATTTTGTTATACCAACAAAAACTGACATTGAAACTTATGGAGGAAGTAAAAAGAAAGTGCAAATTTTCAGTGAACTGAAGGAACTCCACTTAACATATCTTTGTGGAAATCTAGGGCAAAAATTTCCAAGTACCCAAATGCTAAAACTTACAATCGGTTACTCTTTAAAGTAAAATCCCAAACTGGAAAAGAAAAAGAAAAAACAATTTTCCAAAACAACAAGCAAAGAAAGCTCAAACTTTTCAAGTTCCAAAACCAGCTGAGTACACACAGAAGCACCCCGGACCATTTAGACATGCAGTTTTGTATGTGCTAGCGCATATTATGGACACTTTTCAAGATAGTTTTGACTTCAGGAACATTTCTAGGTCCAAATATTTTAAACATTCCATTGAACCCCCTGGCTACAAGCGAAAGCATCAAGGGAAGGTATCACAGTGGAACAGCATTTTTTAAAACACCCCAACCTGAAAACAATGCTGAGGGAAGGGCTGCTTCCTTACACTGTGAACAAAGGAAGGAAAGTGAATAAGGCCAGCGGTCCTCACCAAAGGCTCTGACTCAAAACAACATTTAAAGTTCAACCCAATGATCCTTTTCATCCCCTCTATGGTACACACTGCACAAAGGAATGTGTACCACAAGATTTATACATGGGAGTGATAAATCGGCAGAGAACTCATTGTGCTGGGGCATCTACAGGCCTTGATCTTGGTGGGATGATAATTACAGACTCTTTAGTCTCTTGCTTTTCCCTGGTTTACAGCGATGCTAATACTTTGCACGATACCCATTATTTTCATGTCCATTTGTAAACTGAGGCAGAGAAAACGAAAAGATCCCAAATACTTAGCTAAATAATAACTTCTCATGTTATGTGCCTATGAGAGGGGAAATAAATTCCAAAACATTTCCATGTGTTTGATGGGAGCTTGGAGGGATTATTTTGCCACATATGTTTGGTTTGTTAATAGGTTATTTTTTATCTGTGGCTATTTTTGATAGGCTACTGGGTAATTTGAGGCCATGTTCAGAAAACAGCTGCCTCCTTCATCCCCAAAAGTCCAACAATTGGACAAGTTAAATATTCTTTCCGCTAAATCAGTTGTTTGAATTCTAAGAGTCTCAACCTGAAAGAGCTGTGTGCTGTTCAAAGAGAAAGCAACATGCTTAAGCACACGCTCTTCAACCATCTGTTAGGAGAATTTTGTTTGCACTGATGTATGTCTGCAATACTTCACTTACAGAAAAGTCATAGTGCATCTTTAGACAAACTCCCAAGGAAAGATGGTTATAGACTATGCCCAGTCTTAAAAAATCAGTTCCACAAATCGTCACAATTATCAAATTTTCTTGTCGCACAGAATGCATTATTCTAGACATGTAATGATATACATGGTGAAACCTTGTGCCATGGAGTCTATGACAACTAAGGAAAATAGAGGTAGGATGATATTGTGGACTGATATGAAGCTTTGGGGCTAGACACTCTTAGAATTAAATCCTGGTTTCACTGCTTACTGGATACAGAACGCCTTGGTAGGTTATTTAATCTTTTTGAGTGCTGATTTCCAAACCCATTAAGTGGGATGATAAAGCACCTGACACAAGCAAACAATCATTTAGATCATCATAATCATCACTCGACAATTATTTGTTGAGTGTTCACTAGGTACCAGGACTAAGCGCTTCAAATACAGGCAGAAGTTTCACTATCTGGAAGTTACACTCTAGTGAAAAAAAACAGGCAATAAGCAAACAAACAAAAAGAGTGCAATATATAGTATTGCAGAAGATGATAAGAGCTATGGCAACAAAGAGAACAAGGTGAGGGGAATTGGTAGAATCAGAAAGAGGTATAATGTGAGGGAGGCCTCACTGAGAAGGTAATATCTTGGCAAAGACCTGAAAAACGGGAGGCAATGAGCCATACAGATACTTTGGGGAAGTGAGTTCCAGGTGGAGGTAACAGTCTAAGACCCTAGGATAGAAAAGAAGTCTACACTGGAGATTAAATAAATTTAGAGTTCGGGCGTCTGAACAGCATTAGGATGAGACTAAATGAGATCCCTGGGGGTGAGTAGAGATGAATGTAGGACAAAAGGGCACCAACAACTGAGCCCTGGTACATGCCAATGTCAAGTGGAAAAAAGAAAGAGGGAGCAAAGAAGGCTAAGAAAGAGATGCTGGTGAGGTAAGAGTAAAATCAAGAGAGTGAGGTGCTCCAGAGGCCCAGGGAAGATAGGAGTGGGGAACAAGTCTGTTCAATGTCGTCGATGGTTCAAGTACAATGAGCGTCTGTGCTACAGACTGTCTTGAAGCCTATTGCATTTTCTCCACTTATCCTCTAAACTGTAGAGCTCACATTACCTAACAAAGACATCACTATATTGCCAACCCAACTATCCAGAGTACTCTACAATGACAATAACTCATGATCAGGAATCTCTTGTAATTTATGCAGTCACCCTATTCATATACCTGTTTGTTACATGTGGATAGCAACTAAATCCCATCCAGGGGTCTACCAGAGAAGGAAAGGATGCAAAAAAGCCCATGTTGCCCAGTCATGTGGAAGAGTAACAGTCAAAGGTAAGAAGAACTGAGATGGCCTGGGGACACCTAGTTTTGGCTCAGGTCATGATCTCAGGGTCATGAGCTCCCTGCTCAGCTGGGAGTCTGTGTGGGATTTTCTCTCTCCCTCTGTGCCTCATCTCTCTCTCTCAAATACATAAATAAATTTTAAAAGAAAGGAAAGGAAAGGAAAGGAAAGGAAAGGAAAGGAAAGGAAAGGAAAGGAAAGGAAAGGAAAGGAGAAAAGAGAAGAGAAGAGAAGAGAAGAGAAGAGAAGAGAAGAGAAGAGAAAAAAGAAAAAAGGAGATGGCTTGGTTAGTACTAATAAATGTGAGGGTCAGGATTTTTTTTTTTTTTTTTTAATAATTCTTTCAGAGATGTAGTAGGAAAAAGGAAATTCCCCGTGCTTAGGTTGGTACCACTTCTGGCCTTCAGAAGTCTGGGAAGTCATAAAGAAAGAAAAGAGAAAGAATGAGAGAGAGAGAGAAGAGTCAGGGGTGAACACTTTGTTCAAAAAAGTTCTAGAAAAGTCTTTTCATATACACATCCAAGAAATATTTACTTCCTTATTTGGATTTTAATTCTCTGTGGTTTTCAATCTGAAATCTCTAATCTAAGCTTCTCTTTTGTATTTAATTTGGAACCTACAAATTCTCATTTTTCTCTCTAATTTAAGGCTCACTGAAATGTTTTTTGGCTTCCTCCCTTATAAATCACTCCCATTGCTGTCACTTTGGGGTTTTTAAATATTTAAATTAGCACCTTAAGTACTATTCCACTTACTTTGTCCTATGTCTTGGCCTCTGGATTCAGACCTTCTGAAAGACAGGCAGAAGCCTGGGGACTGTCCTTCTTCAGAACATTGGCAAATTTTTAGTCTCTTTCCACAGGCACTTACATTTCATGTCTCCTACCTTTCTACCTAATCTTTCCCTCTTCCTATATGTTCTGAAGAGTCGACAGTTTTATTTTCCTAAAATATGAATTTATTTTTTTGTCTGCCACTCCCCTAGTCCATTTTTCCCGAACATCAAATTCTAGGTATGGATGTATATTTCCATCGATCTTTCTAATTTCTCCTCTCTACCCCAGGTAAGACCGTCTCTATCACATTATGTTTCCCTCCCTCTCACCCTTAGAAATGGCTTTTAGGTTCTGCTTTCCCCCTACAGTAGCTTTTCTGCAGCTTACATTAATCTTTATCTTCTTCAACTCATTTCACACTTACCACTTGTGCCCCACACTACCGTTATTCACTATGCTATACTCTTGTGGTTCCAAATGGTACAATAGTTAGGACTTCGTTTTATCACAATACAATGACAGCTGGTTTACTATTCTTTGTCCCCTAATTGTTTCTAATATATGTCTTACCTCTCCAATGAGATAGTGAATTCATTTTAAGAAAGGACACTGTCTCAGAATCTGTCATCCCTGACCTCCTAACATAAGGTCGGGTCATTGATTTTAACTCCTAACTCTTGCCATCTTCATTTACATTGCTTGGCAAACAACAAAATCTTCGGTAAAATTAGTTTAACAAGATACCTTGGAGCAGATAAGTTCTATCATATATCTGTTCTACAGAGACTGAATTTGGTCGTGAATATTTAGTTAACACTTAATGAATGCTAGTTCACTAGATTCTGCTGCATTGTGAACTACAGTTCTAGATATTTTGTGATCCTGCTGACTTTCAGAGATATAAGGTATTTTATAAATCTAGCCAAGGCTTCTTTCCTGAACTCCAAACTCATATATCCAATTTCTCCTCAACATCGCCATGTGATAACTAATTAACTTGTCCAAAACAGAGCTCTTGGTATCTGCCTTCTCTGTCAAAAAAAACTATGTCACCACTTCCCTATCTCAATTGATGGCAAATTCCATTTGCTCAGTCCAAGAGTCATAGAGTTATCATGAATCTTCTCTTTCTGTCAAACTCCATAGCCAATGTCAGGAAATCCTGTTGGTTCTACTTTAAAATATATTCACGGTTCAACCGATTCCAATAAATACCCTCATTGCCATCACGTTGGCTCAAGCTGCCGTCATTTCCCAACTGGATTACAGCAATAGTGTCCTCCCTCGGCTCCCTGCTTCCACGCTTGCAAAATAGCTAGGTCACGCCATTTCTCTGTTCAAAATATTTCAGTGGCTCCTCACCCCACGCTGAATAAAAACAAAGTCCTTACAGTGTTCCGTAAGACCCTACATGGATTGAGACCTGTTACATTCCCAACCACCTCTGTTACCGTTCCCTGCAGTGCTTCCTGCCAAACCACAGTGGCGTTGTTCCTAAAACAGGCCAGAGAAAGTCCGGCTTGGGGCCTTTCCACAGACTTTCCCTGATATGTTCTTCCCACTGGAATACTCAGGGCTAACTCCTACCCCTCCTTCAAGGCTTTATCCAAATGCTCCCCTTTCATTTTAAATTGCAAATTGCAACCTGCCACCAGTTAGCAATCTTTATTCTCCTCCCTTGCTCTGTTTTCTTTCCATTGCGTTTATCACTGTGGCTGTCATAAAAATGTGCCGCCCACACATCCAACTACAGGAGCATAGCTGATAAAGGGTCCCAGCTGTTGCACCCTGAAAGCCATCCCTGCCTTGGCATCAGGACCCTGCCTCTCAGGGGCTACTCCCAGCCAGTGGGTAAGTAGGGCAGAAATGCTATAATAGGCTCATTCCTGGCAGACATGGGCCCTCTCTGGTAGCTGACTTTGGCTCCAGGATTCTTTTTTAAGATTTTTTTTTTTTATCTAGGGACACCCGGGTGGCTCAGTCAGCTAAGCATCTGCCTTCGGCTCAGATCATGATCCCAGAGTCCTGGGATCAAGTCCTGCATAGGGCTCCTTGCTCAGCTGGGAGCCCGCTTCTCCCTCTATCCGCCACTCTGCCTACTTGTGCTCTCTCTCTCTCTGACAAATAAATAATTAAAATCTTTTTTTAATTTTATTTATTTATTTATTTATTTATTTATTCATTTATTTATTTATTTTAGAGAGGGAGAGGGAGAGCACACATGCCATCAGGGGGAGGGACAGAGAGAGAGGGAGAGAGAAACTCAAGCAGACTGGGCGCTGAGCGTGGAGACCGACGTGGGGCTCAATCTCACGATCCTGAGACCATGACCTGAGCTGAAATCAAGAATTGGCCGTTTAACTGACTGAGTCCCCCAGACGCCCTGGCTGCAGGACTTTCTGACGGCCTCGCCAGTCTGACTGAGCCTGCACTGCAGCTCAGGCTGTTCCCACGCCACTTCCTCTTCCTCTCTCCCTCACTTGAGCCAGACTTGCGCCACGGTCTGACCACTCTCCCAGACTCCCGGCTGCGGCCCTCTTTGCCTACCTCCCCCATCTTCTCTCACAGAGTCATTCTCTTAATAAAATCTAATACTTTTAACTCATCTTGCCACTTGTTTACTCAGAAGACTCCAACTAACAGAATCATCTTCTCACCTACTCTATTTTGCTTGCTTATTATGTTTATCTTTCATTGCCTACCAGAAGAGAAGTTCCAGAGAGCAGGAATCTTGCTCATCCTCGTATCCCAGACACCTAGCACAGATCGTGACACATCATAGGTACTCAATAAGTACGTGCAGAATAAATGAGTAACAAATGCCTTTAAAATATTAGCAATTATGAGTATTATCAACTAAATAAATGAATAAACACATGATGGTACCAACAGTTGCCACAACTCTGCTCCCTCCTAAATTCCTTGGTCTTATTTTATCAAATCCTCACCTACACTAGAACACCTCTGGGTTTTCCCACAGCAGAAATGAGATTTGAGTGGTAAATTGTTTTTAGGAAAAGATCCAGACTAATAATTGGATAGCTGCCCATCTGTTCTGGGCTCCAAATATGCAATTCTGGCTGAGATATTTATCACTACTTCTCTCTTGTATTTAATTTCATCCAGGGCCTACATAAACAAAATAAAAAATTCTGAAGGTTTGATTTTCTTTAAGCATGAGTATCCATCCAATAGTAACCAAACTTGGCCCATGCCTAATCAACTCTCCAATTCTCTAGTTTCCCAAACCACCTCTTTTGAGTATGTATGAACAAAGACAAACTACTCTCAAGTATGATTTCAGACTCGTGACACTGGTGGGTTTCACTCTGTGGTTGGGTAGCTCCACATGACAGTATGGAAAAATCTTTTCTCTCTAGGGCCACTGAATTACTGTAGAGATTCCCAAGGAGTTCTGCCTAACGAGTTTGCTTCCAGATGTAAGTGTTCTGGAAGCTAGATGGAAGAGGAGGCTAGGGGTCCAACTCTTTCTCATAAAGACTGATTTAGCCTTCAGCCTGTGTCTTCCCTTGCCCCATTTCTTGGGTAGGCCTTGATGAATGGCTATTCTAAAGTCAGTCAGCCGATCCTGGGTTTGCCATTGTTAGCTAGGTGGCAAATTACAGCTCTGAGCCTCAGTTTCCTCATTTGTAAAATAAGGATAATAGCATCTATCTCCCAGCACCTTGTATGATAAACAGTATGTGGAGTATTTGTCTATAGACAGTACTCGACAAATATTATTGTTACGATCAATAATGTGAAGGAAATTAAACCATTTGGTCATTGTTTGGCTTGTCCTTTTAACCTGTTCAGGTGAATGCTGATCCGAAGGTGCTTGATGACATCCAAACACGTAACAACCAGGTATATGGTAATTATGGTTTACTGCACCAAAATTTAATCAAAGAAATCAAAGGGGAAAGAAAACAAAATCAGTGGTAAAGCTTCCAGCCTCTGCTAAGAGTTTCCATGGGGCTTGGCTTTCTTTTTCTAAAGGGCAAGGGAACACCCTGACTCATGTCAGACCACATGAGTTACACAATGTCTGGTCACACTTTCAAAGGCTCGCTCCTTTCTCTTGCACCACTGGTGAGGTCAAAATGGGCGCATCCCTGAAAGCCGAGAGTGTCATTTTTGAGCAAGGTCCAAGAAAGAACGGCATCCCGTGGAAATCCAAGACAAGAAATAACCAAGGGTGGTACTTGACGTTTAAATCGCACCCAACGCTCTTCGGTGGGCCGAGCGTCACGTTAACACTTTTGATTCCCCCTGAACTCAAGATTCCAAAGTTTGAAAGCAACTGCTCAGGTGGGAGGAGGAGGGAGAGGGAAGGACAACCTGAGGTAAATTTACCCCCTTCCTCGGTTCTAAGATAACCACGGCATTTATTATTATTGTCTGAAGCCAGTCAGAGGAAGAAAGGCAAGTGAGTGGCTTGACCCAGTCAGTCCAGGCGAGGCTCTGTCTCTGGAAACTCGGGAGGAGGGTGCAGGTAAACTTTGTGCAAACACACACAGACCCCCACACAGACAGAGATGGCTGCGTGTCGCTAGAGCCGAGGCTGATGACACTCTCAGCTCCTGGGCTCCCCGTGCCACTCCTGGAAAATAATGAGTTGGGTAAGGAACGGTTAATAAGAAAATGTGCCTTGCTAACTGTGCACATTACAACAAAGAGCTGGCAGCTCCTGAAGGAAAAGGGCTGGTGCGGCTGCCGTTCAAACTTGTCAGTCAGCTCTCGCCAGCAGCCTCAGGGTCTGCCTCCCCAGCACACTCTCATTACATGTGTCTGTCTGGCCTGCTCTGGACATCTGCTCGGAGACGCTCCTGCCGCCTCGGGGATTTCTGCCTTCCTCCACGGGTGCAAAGAGCCTTCTCCGCTGTCACCCCTCGCCTCTCCCCCAGGGCGCTCCTGCTTTATGGTAGCTTCGGACTTCCTGCCCCTGTCTGCCTGCCCTTGACTTCCAGAATGGAAGAAGCTGAGCTGGTGAAGGAAAGACTTCAGGCCATCACAGTAAGTCTGCGTCCAGTTATAACTCAGGGCTGAGGAGAGAAAGGGCAGACACGTTGCTGGTGCCCCTGCCGCCGAGCCCCTGTGAGCGGAAAAACAGAACTGTCATCCTTCATGGACGCGGCTCTGGCGCTCTCTTAACCCCTGTGACCCTCTGTCATTCTCGGGCTTCGGAACCTGCGGGGAGGGCAGTGATCTTTATTTTCACCAAAACTGTGCCGGCGTTTTAAAGAGCAGTCCGAAGCTTGGGAGGCAGTTTGGTTCACTGTCATGTACCTTCTCTGTACCTTAAAAAGGCAGTTTCTCCTCCTCTGGGCATTTACCAGACATGAGATTAAAAAGCAGATCTTCAACTTAGAGACTTTTTAAAACAAGGAATACACCCAAAAGTTAAATTCTTTTAAATGGGGGAGACCGAAAGAATAAAACAAACAACTTGAAACTTTTTATTTGTCGTGCGGTAGTATGTTCCAGAGAGCCTAACAGAATTAAAATGAACGTCGTTGTACTTAAACTAAGCATGAAACAAGAAAAAAGTAGGTAAAAGCACGTATCCGATTAATTCTTAGAGATCAGTTTTCAGCAGAGTCACAAACTGAGTAAGATCCTGATAAAGGAATGCAATGCGTGCAATGCAGTGGATTTGGAAAATATCTCGTTAATACTGGGAAGGAAAAGAGTGCATTTTTTATGTTTGTTCTGGGAAAGAATCGAAGTAATAAATAAACTACTTTCCTTAAGTGACCCAGTTTTTTTTTTTTTTAATTTTCTGAAATTCTGTATTTGGCAGTAACCTGGAATCTGTGGCACAGTCACTTACGATTAGCTACAATTTGTGATATAATTTTCTAAAAACTTGGAAATCCAGATCCCAATTTCTCAGCTTTTCTGCCACTGAAACTAACTGTCAGGAAGAAATCAGTACTTTTTAAAAACTGATGTTAAATCAGAGTGGGTGGGAGGATATTAGTCTCCGCTCTTCTAGTTCCCAGAGCATAAATAATAATGCTAATACAAATTTAGCATTTTTATTAAATGGATACAATGTCTTAGTGCCACCCAAAAAGGATTCAAGAAGTTGAAACATTTTCTCAGCCAATAGTAGGGAACCAGAAGTCCAGACGTCCACCAATACGGTTGGCCCTTTTCCATAAGACAATGCTTTTGAAATGTCTAACTTCTAATTAGTACATTTCCCTTTCTTCAGAAAACTTTGCTTTGGAACTATTGTTTGTTTTGTTTTGTTTTGTTTTTTGTCTTTAAACTCAGCCACCATTTCAGCTATCAGGCTTTAAAGGACAGGAACTGGGCCCTGCTCTGTTGTTTTTGGCATGGGCTTTTTGCATTACAGCTGTTGTCTAAAGGTTACTTTATTACACTGTGTGAGTTGTGTGGGCACAAGCTCAGCCTTTGCTCCTACCTCCTAATTTATGAAACTGTATCATGTAGTTGGGGAAATATACAAGCCCCGCTGTTCCCCATTTTCCTTCTTGAATTGTAGCACAGCCTTATTGAAGCCCTCCGTTCCCTCCAGTGCACCTTATAACTCCCACCAAAGCAGCACGTGGTCTGAAGCTATGACTGCCTACAGTTATTCAGGAAAACCAGGAATTTGCACTGAGGGTTCCAAATGCATATAGAGGTAGAACAAGAGGCATCACGCCTTCCAAGCAGGCAAGAGAGTAAGTAGGTTCCTGAGTATACTGATGTGTGCTTTTTCTGATGATTAACACACACACACACACACACCTATCTACTTTTTGAATTATTCCGAAAAAAAAAAAAAAAAAGAATTATTCCGTTAGCCTGAACATATCTTATTAGAAGGAATTAAGCAAATCTCCAAAGTAAGATCACAAAGTAACTCTACCTTGAAAGTAAATTGTTTATATGAAGGTTACGGGGGGCGGGGGGGGGGCAGAGATTAGAAAAAAAAGTTTTTGGGAATAAATTCACACTAGCCTCCCCCTCACCAGGCAAAACCCAGACCCATTTGTCACAACCTAGAGGGGAAAATGGAGCAGTGGTGTGGTGTGTCCATGGAAACAACACATGCACTCATCTCCTGCTAGACACCCCAAGAGATGCCAGCTCTCCCCACCCTTGTTTTACCAGGAAGCCACCTCAGCACTGCCCCATCCCCCCTGGGAAAATGAAAACATACAGTATCCAGAATATTCGCTGGGGCTGTTTCACTTGGGGATGTACTTAAAATTTTCAAAATCTCCGACCTAAACTAAAACTCAGACACAGTCTTCTCATTTTAACTGTTTTCTTCTTATTTCCTTTCACTGAAACAATGTTTGTATACTTCAGGAACAAAATCATAAGACTTTTCTGATGTGCCCAAACACAGCAATTCACAGACTTTGTTAGGGAAAGGAAAAAAAAACAAAAAACAAAAAACCTTTTTACACTTTCAGATCTATTTGATTTTTATATTAAAATGTGTTCCTTCGCTTCCTCACTGTGAAACGAGATGATCTTCACTGTTACATTATTCCACCTGGTTCTGAGTGTCCAAATAGTCATTATTTCCGCTGCAAGGAGTTGAAAAAACAAATGTCTATGCCTATAACTTGACAGAACCAAGTGCCCGCCTGTCCTCTTACTCCTCTTAAAAAAAAAAAAAAGATTAAACACAGTAAGTAGATGGAATTTGGCAGTTAGGCTCTCAGATTGAAAACTAATACTGTAATTGTGTCATTCATTTCTCCTATCAGTAAATTGAATTTTAGATTGTCAGTAGTCTTCTCAAAGACTCAAAGAGAATAAAAAAATTATGAAAGTACATAGAAAAGATTGTTTAAAAGCCGGTATATCAGTTTGGGTATACCAAATATGGATTCTATTTTATACACGTACTCTTGCGTTCTTCCTTCATTACTTTGTTCATGTACCAACTCTTCCTTCACTGAGTTAATCGTCAAAGTATCTCTTAGCCAAAGAGTTCAGTTTTCAGCTGTAACGCAAAAACAGGACTGCTTCAAACTGATTAGATGAAAAGTTTCTTGAGGCTCTTTTCGAGTTTGTACATATTTTAACAAATAGCCAGTTTTTATACAAAAGAAGAGCTATTGAAGTAGACTAGTAATTTGAATTTTACTTTTAATATTACTGGGATAGATGACACTAATTATTTCCAGCATCCTGAGGAAGAGTGAGATGAAGGACTGACAGTTATCCTGACAGAACTCTTCTCTAGAGGGAAACTTGGCCCACAGTAAAGCCAGTGAAAAGACCCAAATGAATTCTCTCCAGAAAGAGAAAGATCCCCTCCCTTAGGATTTGTAATATTCCCTATGCTCTCGACATCCTCCTCCACGAGGAACGCGTTATCTTATCTCCATTCCCACTATGACCTTAGAAAATACAGTTCCTAAATAACATGGGGACACTCAGACTGGAAAACTCCTAGACCTTAAACTGGCTAGAGATCATAAACATAACGCCATTTGGGGGCTGACCCTGGAAGAATTCTGAGAACGAGAATCAATTTTTCAGAGAACAGACCCAGCTGGGGAGTAAAGGGATAAGAATAAAGTGAACATTTTTATTCTCATCAAGGTTTATCTTTAATTGTTAGAAATGTGTGCTATCAACTCGTCTCCTCATTCCTTTATTCAATTAATGGTGATTGAGTATCTACTGTGTGCCAGGTCTTATGTATTTAAAGGAAAGGAAGTGAAATAAGGGAAATCAGGAGTAGGGTGGGAGCGGGCTGTGGATCACAGTGACGTTGGCAGGATGGGACTCACAGAGGGGGTGACATTTAAGCAGAGATGTGAAGGAGGTGAGCTCTGTCAAAATTTAGACAACAGTAATAATCACAACAACAAGCACCTGCCTAGGACTGACTCCATTTGGAAGGGAGCCATATAAAGTCCTGACACTGGAATCTGAACAACAGAGCCAGATTTGCCAGCCAAAGCTGCTCGTGACGCAAAGTAGTAAGGAGCTCTCACATTTCCCCAGATCCACTCCCTATTTCTTTCCACTCCTAAAGATTTTTTTCTAGACTTGTAAACATGGGAACTTGGGTGGTAGAAAATTCTTTTCATAAAACAGAAACCCACCCAATACAAAGACCAACATTAAAACAAGAACAAACGCACACAGGTTCTAGTTAATTCTTTAGCATGAGTAGCCTGTCACCGGACACCACACCTCATCCCGTTCCTTTTTGTCGATATCTGGGATCTTCTAGCAGTTAATAAGACAGTTCATGGCCTCAAAGCAGGACCTGCTACATGATTTATGGGGCCAGTACACAAGGAAAGTGTGGGGATCCTTGTTTAAAAAGCATTCAAACCATCAACGTGACAATAGCACAGTGTTAAATGAAGTGCTGGGCCCTTCTCAGCGTGGTGGCAAGTGTGTCTTCACAGGTCACTTGCCCCAGAAACTAGCCCTACTTCTACTTCCTGGGCCCACCATTCATTCTGTCTGTCAGATGGGAGAGTAAAAAATGAGAGCGAGCAGATTGGCTCTTTCCTAAAGGTATACCCTTACGTGTGTTTGGATCATTGCATCATTTAGAGTTCTAAGGACTTCTTAAAATAATAATGGCTAAAAAAATGCATGAGGCACCATTGTTCTGAGGTACCTCCTGGTTAAGACAAAGTTACAGAAAGAACTTCTAATTTGTCCTGGGCAACTAAAGACATTCACCTAACAATGGTACTTGGAGACGTAGGAATCTCCTCAATAAAGAAGTCCCATGCTAGGATATTCAAACAATCAAGGCTCTGCACAATTTTCCACAGAGCCATACTGAGATTGCATGTTTCTTCCAGAGAGGGAAAGGTTTCTTCAAACAAAATGTGCTGTACCACATTTCTTTGCCAAACATAATAGCCCACCCACAAAGGAGGGCATGTGACGAGGTATAATAATTCCGATAGTTATTAAGGAAACTGCTTTTTGATAACAGGGCGAGGTTTTTCCAGCGTGCTACAGAATGATAATGCTACTTTGCAAAGACCTCTTCTGACAAGGATCCCCAGGAAGCTTCTGAATAGTACCGGATGGTTAAAAAACAAAAGCTGCTTCTTTACAAACCTCGGACTGAAATAAATCAGAGTCTGAGCTCTGAAGTCTAACTAGAGTATAAACAAGGGCAGCAGAGCTCTGGCTAAAACTCAAACAGGGCTTCCACTCCCTCATCCCCTGTCTCAAACTGCCCAGCTTCTCTTAAAATAAAATATAAAATCTTTTAATTTATTTCAGTGACAGTAGTGTCATTTGGGGAAGAGACTCCCTTAAAATTTACTGCCTCCACAAGTTCCCTAGTCAGGAAGCCTGTGGGATGTCTGCTTTCCTAAGAGACCGTAGGAGCAGTTTGAGTGAGATCTGTACTTACATTTTTTTTTTTTCATAAAACCCACCAGCAACCGAGAGGATTCAGTCAAGCCCTTAGAGACATGGAACCAGATTATTCTCTGGAGCTCTGAATAGAACTCAAAACTGGTTCCTGTCCTAAACACCAAGTTTTCCATGTGTAATTATGCCTGTGATTGACCTAGGGATGCAATATATTCAAATGAGATACTACAGTTACTCAAAATTGACCTATGCTCGCAGATCTAGAACACAAAGGACGTCTCTTAAGTGAAAGAATTCCAAGATTAATAATGATAATAACAGCACCTATTGTCACATGGCACTTAGACTTTAAATATATATATATACACACACACACACACACACACACACATATATATATATATATATATATATATATATATATAAAACTTTCACATCCATATCTCATTTGTCCAAATATCTTATGAGTATTTGCAAAAGCCGATGTCACCATCCCCATTTTGTAGGTGGATAACCTAACACCATGAAAAGTTAAGGGATTAGTTAAGTAGCACAACTTGAGTCAATTCTTCTGCTTGTCAGACTCTCTGGCCGTAACATCACAATAAATTCTAAGAAGCATCAAAACCACAAACCTCACCCCTCTTCCTCACAGACCTCACAGAACTTCCTCTGTGGTTCACTCTTAATAGAGTTTGAAGTGGAGCAAAGAGAAGAATCTACAGAGGTTCTGCTTCGCTTAACCACATTTTCTAACCCAAACCAGTCCTTCAGCCCTTACGGTCTCCTCTGCTTTCCCTAGTCCACGGGGAGTAGAGGTGGGAAAAGAGAGAATGTGATGCCATTTCAGAAGCGTCTGTAATTGCTTTGACAGGACTGGGATGGCACCGTTTCCCAGAGCATCACATACTCTAAGTCTGTGACCTTCCCATCCCACTTCCATTACACAGTCTCTTCCCTCCAGCCACGATTTCTTAAGGCAGGGACATCACTGCACCTCACACGGCACCCCAGCATCAAGCTTAACACTAGCTGGAGCACAAAGACACACACAGACACAAACACACACACACACACACACACACACACACACACACACACACCATTGTGAATAAGTAAATGAATGAATGCCATCAAGCTGAAAAGACTTTTTTCACTGAAGACAACAACCAAGTTTACCATCGCCCCTAGAGTTTTGGGGGGGTTATTTTGTGTTTGTTCTATATGCTTGTTTTGTTTTGTTTTGTCACTATTCATTAAAACAAACAGGAAAGGATAAACAAAGGAATAAATGAGTAGCACACAAATTGAGTTTCATTTCGAGATGTGTCAGAATGTTTTCAGGCTAGAAAAGAAGACTAAAGTTACTGAATAAAATGAAGTTTAGAAAATGTGTACTTTTTCATTCACCTCATAAGAAGTAGTGATAACCACATCCAATTCCTGTAGATAACTTAAGAATGAGGGCGCTTCAGAACTAAGATGCAGAAATAATCATAGAACCAGGAGAAAACCTAGAGATTTCCCACTCTAACAGAAGAAAGCCTAGAGAATGTCCATATTCCCATCCTCACTATGCTGTGCTCCAAAGATGCTCACCCAGCTTCTCCTTCAATGCTTGCAAAAGGTGTGTCAATACCTCACCCAATACCCTCTTCCATTTGAGAACAGCCCTCAATGTTGAGTTCAGAATCTCAGTTCCTTAAAATCCCACCCACCCATTCATCGTGACTCCAGCCACTGAAGCCATACGGCTTCATTTTCTTGATTTCGATCATTGCTCATATTACAGGCTCATTCTAGACACTCTTTGAAATGTCAGTGTCAATATTAAAATTTGGTGCTCAAAGCACTGACCCATATAGAGTGCTTAGTGCTATAACATCACTTGTTTGGGGAACTGTATTTCTACTGACAGGTTTGAGAAGAGATAAGGTGTGGTATAAAGAGCATCATCTTTGGAGTTATAGAAATTTAGGTTCAATACCAGTTTCAACACAGGACCAACCATACCATTTGGAGAAATTAATAAACTCTCCACTCCTTAGCTTCAGTGTCTATAAAGTTAAGAATAACCATTAACTTAAAAGCTCAGTAGCCATATACATAATGAATATACAAAAATCAGTAGCTTCCTGAAAAACATTAATCAGAAGATGTAATATGAAAATATCCCATTCCTAATAGATATAAAATAAAATAAAAACTGTTAAAAGCTAAAAATAATCCTACTTAAGGAATGTGCAGGATTTATACGAAAAAACTTTTATACTCACTATGGTAAGGAAATATGCAGAATTTATATCATGAAACTACTAACCAATATATGTGTTTGGGGAGGCATGCCATTCCTTGAGGTAAAGCTCAAATACAAAAAATTCATTATATTTTTCCAAATTTATTTTATGTTTAATGCAATTCCAATCAAAATCCTCGAAGGAGGCATTCTTGTTCACTGCTGGTGGCAGCATGGAATTACTAAACAGGACAGTTTGGCAACTGGTAAAAGAAAAGTCAAAAATAATTTTATCCTCTGACCTAGAATTTCACTAACAAGGAACTTATACTAAAGAAAAATAAGAGATGTACTCACAGATGGATTCCTAACATGCTCATGACATAGCAAAGTCATTTCTTATAGTACAAAAGTGGAAGCAAACTCATTGTCTAAAAATAGGAATTTTGCTGAGTAAATATAGTGCAAGTATGTATGTGTGTGTATATATATAGTATAACACATATGTATATATTACATATAATGGAATAATATGAAGCCATTAAAAATAATTTAGAATACTATTTAATGACATGGCATATCATTATGTTCATGATATAGTAAAATAAGTCAGATTACTAAATATGTAAAATACACCTCCAATTTTATATGAGCTATAACATACCATGTAGATATAAATCATATAACAGTATTGATCTTTGATTATCGCTGGATAATGATAATTACTATTAAGAGTAACTTTTAAAATTCTGTCAGGATATGTGTTTTTTTGCTTGGTCGTTTGGCTTTGTTGTTGTCGTTGTTGCTGGGGAGTAAGATGGATAAGGAATTGGTTGGGTTTTCAATTTCATTTCTATAGGAATTTAACAAAATCACTCCGAAGTCCAAGTGGAAAAAAAAAAGAACAACAACTACTGCTACTAACTAAGACATTTTAGACAAAAGCAATAAAGTTCAAAAACTTGACCAATCAAATGTTAATTTGCCTCATCGGTGCATTATCTAAACTATGTAATATTAGTACCAAAGCCGGCTATGCGGGTAACCCAGAACCAGACCCTAATGTACATAAAAAATTAGTAAATGATAAAAATTAATACATTTTTTAAAAGTAAGTCAATAGGAAAGAATTCTTTGATGAAGCTTCAGATCAGCCAAACATTTGGAAAAAAAAAATATTAGATCTTTAGCAGTTACCATAAACCAAAATAATTCAGATAGATTAAAGAAGCTATTTAAAAAAATCTTTAAGAAACTGGAAGAAAATATGGATGAATAATTACTGTATCTCAGATGATAGAGATATTAAAAACATCAAGGTAATAGAGAAAAAAACACTTTCAGCACTTCTTTTTTTTTAAGATTTTATTTACTTATTTGCTAGAGAGAGAGAGCGAGAGAGAGAGCACGCACACAAGCAGGGGTAGCACAGGCAGAGGGAGAAGCAGACTCCCTGCTGAGCAGGGAGCCTGACGTGGGACTGGATCCCAGGGCTCTGGGATCATGACCTGAGCCCAAGGCAGTCACTTAACCAACTGAGCCACCCAGGCATCCCAACTTTCAATATTTCTAAAAACACCAGAAGAAAAATTTAAAGGCAAATAAAAAAAAATACTTGCAACTAACATGACAAACAAAAGGTTACTATCCCTAATTCAAAGAGCTCTTACACATTGATAAGTAAGTAATTAATAGGTTTTACAGAAAAATGGGTAGACATCACAAACAGGCAATTTAAAAAATAATTGATACAGACAGCCAAGAAAATTATGAATAATATTTGCCCACACTAATCTCAGAAATCTCATTAAGACATCAAAATGAAAAAAAAAAATGAGATACTATTTGACCTATGCAAATTGCTAAAAGATCTTTTACTTGCAATATTCATAATTAGTAAGGGTGAGGTGACGGACATCGTTACATAGAAATACAAGTTAAAACAACTTTTCATTGAAGTCTTTTTAACAATCTATATTAAGAATTTTTAAAACATCCCTACACCTAGGTAACTAACTTCTAGGGACCTATCTTGAGGAAATAATCAGAGAAAAGTGGTCCAAAATTTACATATAAGGAACTTCATCACACAACTTCTCTTAATAACAAAAGATGCAAAGCAGCCTAAGGGGCAGAAAAAAAAGAAGACTGATTAAGCAAATTATGATATTCTGAATAAAATTTAATATTTTTATTAATAAAATTTAATAACATGAGAAACGCTTATGACACAATATTAAGTGCAAAAGCTGGAACACCTACTGTGTATGGGCCCCCTTCACATGGTTTGCACGTGTGTTTGTGTAAGGGTGCACAACTGTGGTTTGGGTATACTGAAGAAAGAATGAAATAAAATGCACCAAAATGTGGACAGTAGTTAATTCTAAAGCAGTGGGAGTACGAGGGATTTTTATATTTTTCTTTAAAGTTGTCTGGATTTTTTTAATCTTCTACAATTAACGTATCGTACAAAGTTCCATAGTTTACATTTGTTAAGAATAAAATTAATCGGGGCGCCTGGGTGGCTCAGTGGGTTAAAGCCTCTGTCTTCAGCTCAGGTCATGATCTCAGGGTCCTGGGATCAAGCCCCACATCGGGCTCTCTGTTCAGCGGGGAGCCTGCTTCCCCCTCTCTCTCTGCCTGCCTCTCTGCCTACTTGTGATCTTTCTCTCTCTGTCAAATAAATAAATAAAACCTTTAAAAAAAAAGAATAAAATTAATCATTAATTCGGGTCCAACATTCCTAATAGGCAAGATATTTCAAAATCTTGATTTGGTCCTCTTTTATTTCATTGATTCCTAAAACTAGCCGACCTGGAGCAGTTTCTAACAATAAATCTTCCAGCACCCCCTACTTCACCCTCAAAATTCTGGGTCAGAAAGCTACCTCAATATGTTTATGTTTATTGATTTATTGGGTTTAATTTTAGTGTTCTCTCTTCTTATGGGGCATGGGTTGTTGTTGTTTTTTTTAAATGTTAAGATAATCACTTTCAACTATATTTTTTTTCTATTTGAATATACACAAATTTCTGAAAGAACAAAATAAGAAACTGTGTCCAAAGCCATGCTAAAACCAAGGTATACTGAATTTCCATGATCTAGATATCCTCATTTCTCAATTTTTTCACCTACCTAATGGGGATAAATGTGGTCCCTACTTCAAAGACATTTGGGGAAGATGAAATAAATTGATTTATTTCAGTGCTTTAAATAGCACCGACTTACAAAAAGTTATCTGTAAATGTTAGCTATTGTTGCAACCACCATAATCATCATCTGCCCATCTAGAAAAATTAAGCAAAAGAAATAAAGTTAGTTTTAAATGCTTCATTTTTAATAATCGAATGTTATCTCTTAGACATTGCTTGTCTAAATACAACATTGTTTAATAATTCATTCTACGACTTTGCCAGAGATTAACCAGTAACTTCACCAGTCTTTAAATATTCATAACTCCTCCATTGTCCCTTTTCTAAAAATTGGGGCATTTGCCACTTTCAGTCTTCGAGACCTCTTCTCCCAAGATTCCAAGGTTAAAAAAAAAAAAAAAAGATTCCAAGGTTACTTGACAATAATTTTCTGTTATGTTGGGGCACCTGGGTGCCTCAGTGAGTTGAACATCCAACTCTTGATTTCAGATCAGGTCATGATCACGGGGTCCTGAGATCAAGCCCCACATCGGGCTCTATCCTGGGCATGGAACATGTTTAAGATTCTCTCTCCCCCCCATCCCCGCTCAATCCCTCTCCAAAAATAACAATAATAATAATAATAATTTTCTGTCATGTCTACAAATTTTTCTACTTCCTGAAGTGAACCCAATCAGAGTCTGAGCAGCTCTGTCTTCAGTGCTCTATTTCTTCTTGTACTTCAATTTTCCTTTAGCTTATTTGCTCTACCCTCTTCAGGGTTAGGATTATTCTCCTTAATCAAAAATGTGAAAGCAAAATAGAAATGGAATAGTTCTATTTTCATCATGTTGCTATTATACTATGTATCTCAGCAGTTGTCCAATGACTGCCTTTACCTCTTTGCTCTCAATATGACTTAAGTATATATAATTATTTATACACCCATGCTTTGTGTGCCCTCAATGTTTTTCACACGCTTCTCGTCTTTACATCACCCCAGATTTTTTTTACCTTTATTTACACTATTACAAATAGGTACCACTGGCTAATCTTCATTCTTGGTTTCATGAGCTCATTGAAAAGCTCCCAGTGATACCAAATTATTTGGTTTTGTTTTGCTTATAGTAGCTCTCTTTTCTTCTTACCTGAGATCATTTGTAATTGTGTAGCCATGTTTCCACTTGTAAACTGCCCAGGCTTTGTGGTCTATCTTCCCTCTTGAAATGCTTGTCCCTTTTTCAAGAATTTTTTAAAGAAATTTTCAAGAATTTTAGAAATCGAAGTTTCAGTGCAATCTAGTAAACTTCTAACTATGCTCAGGATTCTTTTTTAGGAATGTTGTGTTAGCACATCCCTTTCTTTCCGGGTTACCATTATCTGCACATCACCAAGAAGTTCTGTTTTGTTGGTAGTATGGTCCAAATAAGCAGTTTCTATTATTGTTCTTTGGAGACCTTAAGCAGTGAAAATGTCAGCAAAGCTAGTCATGAAATTATAAGATATTCAGCTTCTAGCAGAATGAATCTGAAACCACTTGACTAATTGAATTAGCCTAATTTGTCAAGTTCTATTATAATTTCTGATTGACCCCGAAATAAAATTCCATATGGATTCCCTTCCTCTGGTACCCCTTCAATGTCGGTGCTTCATGAAGGATCTGTCTTTAGCCCTCCTTCTCTTTTCATAAACACATCTCCGGTCATGCTCTGACCATCTTCTGACTTCAGCTATCCCTTCCGAAACTCTCACCTCTCTATCTCTGACCCTCTATCTCTATCCAACCAATGTCTCAACTGCCCACAAGATAACTCTATCTGGTTGTCCCAAAGACACCTCGAACTTAGTGTGAATCCACCACCTCCCCTACCAAACCCTCTTCCTTCTCCTGAATATCTTGCGTCTATTGGCAATTCTGCTCTACCTAGGTGTAAAAGCCTTTTACTCACATTTGACCCCTTCCTCTCCTGCATCCATAAGGCGCTAGTTGCCAAGTCCCACCAACTTTAACTCCTTGATATCTCTGACATCCATACCCTCTCCTACCTCTTGCTCAAGTTCTCTTGGTCTTATGAGTCACAGCCTAACTGATGATCCCCATTTGCATGGTCCTCCTTCAACATCTACTATCCAATTAAGTTAGATTACATCTTTTCAAAGCATGGCTTTAACTCTATGAATCCTCTCCCTCTGAAAACTTTTCATTGCTCTCGATCAATACATGAGTAAATTCCAAACCCCTTGTCCTGCCACTGAATATTTTCTATTGAGGACTTATCTTCATCCTCTTATCCCTATTTTATTTCCCACTAGCCATATGGCAACTTAGATTCCAGAATTGCTATTCTATACAATGTACCAATTTTCTACTTCCAAGCCTTTGCTCACATTGAGCCCTTGAATTGAATGCTCTTTCTCCCCACTCCCCTGTTCCCCAGCAACTATCCAACATACTCTTCTCAAATGTTACATCAGAGCCTCTCCCAACCACATCAGCTAGAAACAACTGCTTCCTATCTCCCCTCAACTCTCATAGAACCTTCCCTTGTGCCTCAAGAATGACATTTCTCACTTTATTTCTTAGACTATATAGTTACTTGGATGAATGGTTTTCTTTCTTTATGAGAGTATAAGTTTCTCGATGAAAGAATCTACTTTTTTTTTAAGATTTTATTTATTTATTTGACAGAGAGAGACAGCGAGAGAGGGAACACAAGCAGGGGGAGTGGGAGAGGGAGAAGCAGGCTTCCCACTGAGCATGGAGTCCAATGTGGGGCTTGATCCCAGGACCCTGGGATCATGACCCGAGCCGAAGGCAGACACTTAATGACTGAGCCACCCGGGTGCCCCGAAAGTATCTACTTCTGAAAAAATTTTAAATACTGCACAACTTCTAGCATCACCTTGAACACAGCATTTGTACATAAGTACCCTAGTATCAGATAAATTAATCATTAAATAACTCAGGATCAACCCTGCCTTTACAGATTCAGGAATTCTGGAATATTAGCTTCTTGTTAATCTATAATATCTCTAAAATACTCACACTCCTAAGTACAATGCTTATTTTTATCAAATGCGTGACTGCAATAATACTGGATCATGGATGTTCACAACAGCTTTCTAGTTGCACAAGATAAGTAAACTAATTTTCAACATAATCAAGAGGTAGCCTTATACAGAATTGGAATTTGTGAGTGTCAACTGCTAAAATATTCTAAGTCAGACAGCTAAAAATCTATCTAGGCCACTGTTCATTAACTAGAAGTCTTCCTTAGTTGAATATTTAAAAAGTAAGCATCAATATAAATTATTCATAAGAGTTAACATTAATAAATATCTGATGTGCCGGGTTATAACAGGTGTCACTAGAGATGCTCAAGCTCCTGGGGAAATTTTGGGAAGCAGATGGCATTCCATATCTATTTGTTCCATGGCATTCCACATCTATTTGTTCCATGATAATTTTGGAAGGAATTAGTGGGCTATGGTAACTTTTGGTACACTAGCAATAGAGCTAGATATGCAACTTAAGGTTGACTTATTTATTTTGCCTTAATAAAATTAAATTACTACCATCTTATTTTTCAGTAATTCTTATAAGTCCCTATGAAATTTGGCAAAAGGATAATAATCTGCTCCTGAATATTTTATGAGGAAAAGGTGCTTCTATCTTAAAAGAGAATCATGCCTATAACATTATAAATTATCTTCTTTATTACCTAGACTGACATATGGGAGGCATCACATTGCCTCTGAGAGACAAAACATTGGTATTCCTTAGCAACCTCCATAAGCCTTGTGTTGCCAAAACACTTCAGATGCCCTGCCTCTGCCCACACAGCTTCCCTTCCCTTATTACTCACCCCAAGAAGAAACCAGCCCAAACTGGTTATCGGCAGGGGTGGGGAAGACTTGCTAGGTTCAACATCTTCTCTTATACTTAAGGCACTCTTCTCTACGGGTTACCTGTGGCGAGAGGGAGATGATTACACACCAACCTAAATATGGAATGAAAAACAGGCTCCCTTCTAACGAGAGGCCCTACTCCTGTTGCCGGCCAGAATTGGCCACAGTTCTTCATGACAGAGAGGACAGTGAGGGAAGTTATAAGAAGCCGGACTAATTTCTCGCTCAGGAAAATGGTGTCGTGAGTTGGCTAAGAGTGTGGAGGCTAAACTCAAATTGCCTGGGTTCAAACCCTGGGTCAGCCACTTACTAGTTGAGAGCTCAGATTAATTAG
>CM052900.1:90688826-90735525 GCA_028534135.1 Potos flavus | reverse complement strand
GAGTCCGATGCAAAAGCAAAAGAGCCTTTATTTGAGCTAGCTTGAGCTCATCCTCCCACACTTACCGACACAGCGGTGTGTTGTGGAGAAAGAGAGCGAGTCTCAGAAGGTGCAGCGGTTTTATAGGGGCCAAGGGCCAATGAGCTGGTAACAAGCACTCAGTGGCCAATAAGATTGTAATACACACACAGGCCATATGTAGATGGCCAACTGAATTACAACTCTCCCTAAAGTAGCTGTCTGAAACAGCCTATCACTCTGGTCAGAATTGGCGCGCAAGTTTGGCGGGCTAAAGGCGGGGTTTACAGTCTTTGGCGGTTAGGGGTTCCGCATTCCTTAATGGAGTTAGCCTTGCTTTGCTCTTTAATTAGTTAAACTTACATTTCCTCTCCTAAGATGAAAATTATCACAATATCTTTCTTATTATGACGATTCAATGAAAGAGTGCCTATAAAATACTTACCAAAATGTTTGGCATAATACATTTAAACTATTACTAATATCTGCTCAATTACAGCCTCTAGATAGAATGGAGAATTGACTCACAGGTCAGAGTTTTTGTTCCTAATGACCAGATCTGACCTAAAGAAGTGATATTGAAGACCACGCTTGTTGCCTAGCTAATGTTTTTTTGTTGTCGTTTCAAAATAGCTGCTTGTAAAATTTACAAATTTTATTTGTAAATTAAGACACTGATGAAGTCACATATTCTTCTAACACACAAAGAAAAACATGACATCAAGTTGGAGAGTAACATGTTGTTTTTCTTCGACAAATGTACCTGAACTTATACATCAAAAAAGAGTTTTTATCTTCAAAGGAGTCACATCAGGAAGGCATGCACTTATTTCAACAATGCTGCCAAGTATTTTTGGAACTCTTCCTTCTAAATTACCTTCTGAGCCTGTTTCACATTCTTTTAGTTGTCTTCACTGGCAACAAATTTTTATCCGTTGGGAGTTTTCAATTTTGAAAGCAGATTTAAAATCCACTCTTATAAAAGAGATGGAGGATAATGTCACCTCTGGTCAAAAAATAAAGAAATAAGGGCCTTTTGCATAGCTTGTAAAATACCTCAGACAATTCCAGAGAGGGACTGCCTAAAACATTTCAGGCTTATGGAAGCATTATCAGAATTAGTGTGCTACTTTCCGTGATTAACAGATTATGTCTTATTTCCTTAATTTTACAAAACAAATACTTACAGAGTGTTATGCCTCAAACACTGTCCTAGGAAATTTGACATGCATTTAATGCTCGTATGTTATGAGGTAAATTCCCTTATTATCCCCATTATTTCAGATGAGGTAATCGAGGCACAGAAAAGTTAAGAATTTTGTCCAAGGACACAGACCTAGTAAATGGCAGAGCCAGAAATCAAACCCAGGCTATATAGGATATATGCTGTATTTTCTAAAAAGTACAACCACTGGACATTAACAGTTATGCTTCCTGGGTTTTTTGAGGTAATGCAATTTAAACTTGGTGAAAGAAACCCCATCACCCCATGAATTTTTTCTGAACCGGAGCTAAAAGCTCTCTTACTGTTAACAAACATAATCTGAACCTTTTTTCTCTGTCTTCACATAGCAAGTTATACAAGGAGGAAACACTCCCACTTTCTAGCTTCCTAGTTTTCGAATGCTCTGTAGCCTAGGTCTCCTGTTTTCCCACATGAGCAGACCTTTTACCCAGCAGTTTCTTCACCCCTGTGCCAGGAACAGTCTCTCCCTTCACAGAGTTTCCTCAGGCTTATTTCAAAACTCCCTCCTTAAAATTCACTTTTTCCATTGCATCATTCAGTAGCTCAATCTTGCTAGATTAATGGGGAAGATTTTTTTAAAGGGGATGGGAGGAGAGTGGGGAAGGAAAGACACTGAAATATTTTCAAGTTCTCTTTGAAAAAGCACCTTCTATCGTTTTCCATCAGCAAAATGTTTTGAATGTCTCACTTTGCCCACCTTCCCTTTGAAATATGAGTTTCCAAATAAGCTTTCTACCAATGCCAGGAGCGTACCATTGGCCAGCCATTCAGTAATGACAACAACCCCAAGGAAACATATTTAAGCAAACTGAAAAAATAGATTACACTGGAACTCCTTTTATTTCAGGATAAAAGAAAAATACAGGAAGAAATCTCACAGAAGCGTCTGAAAATAGAGGAAGAAAAACTAAAGCACCAGCATTTGAAGGTAATTTATGATTTTAATTTCATTTCAATGATTTTGTATTCAAATATCCTAATGGCACTCACAATCTCTATAGTAAAGATGCTTTAGGAAGGAAAAAATTCAGCATAGTTTTACTAACACCCTGATAACCTTAGGGGAGGGCCAAGAAGCTAGTAATATTTGCTATAGGAGATTAATACCTTCTGGTAAACATGTAGAAAACAAGCTTTTATTACTTTTATCCTTTATTACTGAATTTCCTCATTTTCTTGGGTAACCTTGAGAATTTAGTCTTGATAATTTGGCCCCCTGAGCACAGTCTTGCTTAACATCCCTAGGGACCCATCCAGCTAGGAAGTCCCTTTTGAAATCAAGGAAAGGCCAGCCTTCCCCCAGGCTGTTGTGGACTCAAGAGACCCTGTCTGGCCCGGTCAAGGATGCTAGTATTGAAAAGCTCAGTGCCATGAATCCAGTATTGTTTGAGTATGTTTTGGGGGTTTTGTTTCCTTTTGCTTTGTTTTGTCTTGACAAACCATGAGATCATCACCAGAAATAAACCTCCATTTTTAAAATCAGACTTTACATCTTCCTTGGGTGTGGTCATTTTGTAATTAAAGCACACTGAGTTTCAACATTTTATTACGTAGCTTCGCCACAGGATGCAACCAAATGACAAACAGGAGCTCCTTGTGAACAGACCCAAGCAGGGAGCTACTTCTCTGGCAAGGCTGCTACCCATAGATTTAATGAATCCCTCAATGAAACAATGCCACACACTCATGGGGTCTACACACTTAGGTAAATGTGCCGAATTCAGCTGCATCCAGCTTTCTGATGGATCAAGTGACCTCCTCTGAAAAGAAACATAATTTAAGATTCCAATTAGCTCTCTAAATTCTCAGTTCTCTAAATTCTGTTGCCTTGTTTGCTCCTATATAAATTGACATTTCCAATGTTAGATGGTTAATTTCAAAGTACAGTTAACCTGCTATCCTTGCTGTGTATCACATTGAATTTACACGAGGGGTAGATAGAGCCAAGAAATTCAGTGTGTATAACCAGAAAAATCAATAAGATTAAAATAAACTTTACCAAGTTATTTTGGTGAAAGTCAAATCAAAAGGCAAGTCCACAATAATTTTAGAGCTAAGCCATTTCTAACTCCATAACCAGTGCTCGTTCTCTCTCTCTCTCTCTCATCTCTCTCTCTCTAATACAAACACACCCACAATTTGAGTCTCTCAATAAACTAATGACTGCTTCTGAGTAAATGGATAGCTCTCTCACATTCAGCAATTGCTATCCTTGTCAAGTGGGTAGCCAAACAATAGTAGAGCTCACAGTAGGAGAAAGGGTTAAATATCCCGAGTTCATTCTAGGAAGCAAGTTCGACATAAGAAAACTCTGACTCCGACTCACTGAAAAGTCCATTTCTGAGGCGGCACCTCTTTTCAATACTCGCCAAAACCAGTCCAAAAAGTCATACATGAGGGGCGCCTGGGTGGCTCAGTAGTTAAGCGTCTGCCTTCGTCAGGGTCCTGGGATCGAGCCCTTCATCAGCGGGAAGCTTGCTTCTCCCTCTCACACTCCCCCTGCTTGTGTTCCCTCTCTCAAATAAATAAATAAAATCTTTATTTTAAAAAAAAAGTCATACATGATCTTCCCTATAGGTTTGCTTTCTGGAACCCAGGAGACTGTTTAATCCAATCCATTCAGAACACTTATCATGCTTTGGATTGCCAAACACCGTTGTGCAGACTGCGTACTGCACAAAAATACCTGAGAAAGGGGTGCTAAAACCCCTGCCCACACTCCCTTGGAACTGGGCATGCTGGCATAGGGCTGCTTCTGGCGGAAGGATGACATTTCTTTTTCTCTGCACAAAGGTGCTATCCAATTTCCGAAGCTGTGCACTGAGCCAAAGGGGCGGGGGTGAAAAACAGCACTTTTTCCTGATTTTCAGATTAGTACCATACAGACTAGCAGTGGCCCCGGAGGGTTGTAGCCCTTCTGCCTGTAATCTAGTGGGGAACTCAGGATTAAATAAATAATTAGGACAAATTAGGAGATGATCTTTTAAATTTAAATAAAAATATAAGGAGTAACTCTTTAATCTGAGGTGGGCAAAGCAGGTCTATTAAAGGTGTGGGATTTAAGCTGAGTCTTAACTGATTGGTAGGATTCGTATATGTGTATATAGGGCCTCTGAGTCAAAAAACACTTATTAATTACTTATTACGTGTCAGGTGCTAAGCAGAACACTAAGAACACACAATAAAGTTTGACTTGTGTCCTTAAAATGATAACTGACCCAGACCCTTGAGATGACACATAAACACCAGGATGAGCCCTGTATTCGAGGCACAAACTGCAAAGAGAACACAGAGGAAAGAGTGGCTGTTTGCATCATGTTTTGCAGAAAATGGTTGGCTGTACCAAACAGCAACTAGGCACCATTATAAATGGGGCTCGGATACGTGCAGAAGTATTTTTTTTTAAGATTCATTTATTTATTTATTTGAGAGAGAGAAAGAGAGCAGAGTGGGAACGGCAGAGGGAGAGGGAGAGAGAGTCTCAAGCAGACTCCCCGCTGAGCATGGAGCCCCACGACGGGTTCAATCTCACGACCCCGAGATCACGACCTGAGCCAAAAGAGTCTGATGCTTAACCAACTGCGCCTCCCAGGCACCACAGAAGTATTTGTAAAATTGATTCTCCAATACCCTCACCAGGTCAGGAAAGCTCTATCGGCCTCTATAGTCACCAGTTGTCCTTTGATGTTCCTCTTCATCCATCTGTCTCCATTCCACTGACCATCCTCAGCACTTTCCTGATTGCAAACTATTTTGTTACACCTCAATGACACACTTTAAACAACACAAACACAAACATTTACAAAGCACTCCTCTGTAGCATTAGTACCTACATCGCAAAATAATAGTAGTAATTCACTCTGATAGTCTTTGGCTCTGGAACCTGGCAATCATACCAATGACATGCTAGAAAGGGAATTTCCAGGGACATGAGGAGCATTCTAACCTTCAAACATTTCTGAGATTTGTACCCTATGGGTCTCCTCATCTAGTAACATGATCACAATCTGCCACCCAGAAACACAAACTACACTCAACTTAGAAAACTTTTCTGGAATTCCATTTGATTCATGGCATGAAACACAAATTTATTCTTTTTTTTTACTTTTTTTTAAAGATTTTATTTATTTGAGAGAGAGAAAAAATGAGAAGGGGATGAGGGGGTCAGAGGGAGAAGCAAACTCCCTGCCAAGCAGGGAGCCCGATGTGGGACTCGATCCCAGGACTCCAGCATCATGACCTGAGCCGAAGGCAGTCGCTCAACCAACTGAGCCACCCAGGCATCCCAAAACTAATTTATTCTTGAAGTCTATTGTAAATGCTATATAGAATGCAAAGTACTCCAGGAAAACCTTTCCCTAAAAAAAATGCCCAAAGATCTATTATCGGCATGTCTCTTATATTTACATTTGGTTAATATGGCTTTTGATTCTGAATGTCATTGTTGTGGAACAGATTTTTCATCAAACTCGTAGACGAAAGCACAAGTCTAAACTGTGACATAGAAACAAAATAACTATGTTTAAGTTGTTACAATATGTGATTGTACCATATCATTTTAATCGCACATCCAAATTATGTATTTTATATTCAGAGGCAAAAAGCTAATTCACAAATTCATTTTTTCATTTTACCTTTGGCAAAGTTCTCTGCCAGAGGTAAATGACAATTTGTGAGTTATGAACAAAGTTTTATGAGGCTAAAATTAAAATTATTCTTATTCCTAACCAGACTAAGAACCAAGACTATAGCACCAAGTTCAAATAATCACATCACAAGAATTATTCTTTGCTCTCTGTAGCTCAGCAACATAAGACCATCCCATCTAAATGTTTCTTATAGTGATAGGGATGTAAATGACTGAAACTGTCCTCGTAGGTGGTTTGTAAGGACTATAATTTACTTTGATGGGTGTCATCTGTCTTCTTTACTATGCATTAGCTATCATCACATTCCATCGAATAAAAATAAATTAAAATTAAGGTAAATTCTTAAAATGATAGTATGCCAAAATTTTCTTGGCATCTTTGATCTCAAAGATAAATCTTGACTTGAAAGATAAATCATTTAACTGTGTCTGTGGAAGAACATTTTTACAAACAGCCAAAGAGCTATAATTAAGGGTTAAGATAACACTGAGGGAAAGACTCTCTGGCTACAAACTTCTCTTATGGGGCGTGTTGTCCACATGCAATTGCTTGAAACTCTGGAAAGGCCAACACAAATACGATGACCTGGGACAAGGTTTCTACTTGATCTTGTGGTTTTCAAGCTGTGTTCTGTGCTTCCACAGGCTGCTGGGCCCCCTCACTGCTTCAACTAGAGCAGTCCAGGTTGTATCAGTCCTACAGAGTATAATTCCATATAATATATATTCATAATCAATGTAATGTTTCATACTGGTTTGAAAACCATTGCCTTATTTAAAATAACCATCATTTGGTAATTACCTAGCACAATCAACCTTATTTGAATTTTGTTTAAAATTCAAAGGTATTTATATTCCAGTAGTATTAATCCTAGCATTCTTTTAAAAAAGTTCTCTTTACTTGCTCTCGCTTTAATCATGGCATCAGAAAAAGAAGTCTCAGAAAATACAAAGTTCCCATTCTTCTGTCCTCACCGCTCTTGCTACAGTGAATCCCCAAAAAGTAATTTTTGAACAAATAATTTACACAGGTAGATTATATAAGGAGAACAGTTTTCTCCAGGAAGAAAAGAAGAAACTCAAACTCTTTGGAAATAGTGTCTAACAGTTCCTATATAAGACATGGATGGGATGCTAGTTAAGTTCCCTCCAAAATTTATACATTTCTCATTTGCTTTAAGTCTTCTTAGGCTCAAGGTCCAGGATTGTAATTCTTTCATGCAAATTCAAGGGGATTTTTTTTCCATGTGATAAAACATAAATATTTTTTGTTTTGTTAAAGTTGACAAAAATTCAGCTCACCAATATTTAGACAGATCAGTGAATTTCTGCATCATACTATTGGAACAAGTAATTTGTGCTAAGCTTAGGCATCTGGAACCAGGGAGGTTCTCAGAAGAAAGAAGGGTATTGGGTAGGCAAAGTCATAAATGCTGACCACACCACTTAGGACTGACATTGAATTAGTTTAAGATACAATAGCAATCTCTTGTTTTGCCCACCATTTCAAATAATCCCCCCCAAAAAATTTTTGGAGGGTTTGCTGTACACTGTAATTGAGATGGATAAAGAAATGGCTTCAAGGAAACATTTACTTCAAAGACACAAGATGTACAACCATTAACCAAATAAATAATAGTGAAGGATCACATAATAAGGCCCCCGTACAACTGCTAGACATAGTGTCTGTACACAGACAGTGCTGCATGATTCTGAGGAAAGAGTTCTCTCAGGGAGAGGATGGGGCTGTGGAAGGTACGGGAGGAGGACAGAGATTTTCACAGAGAAGGAGGGACCTGAACTAGAATTTAAAAGAAAAATGGGATTTAGACACATAAAACTGGCTTTGGAAGGGGGTCACAAAGGGTGCAATGAAGGAAGACACCAGATTTATTCAGGCAAGGCAATGAGAAAAAATAATTTCTCTTTACTCTGTCCACTATTAAAATGCGTGAGATTTCAAAGCAGCCAGAGATTGTGGAAATTGTTGACTGATATAAGAACATCTTTATGTTTCCTGATATCAGAAAAAGGCCTTAAGGGAGAAATGGCTTCTAGATGGAGTCAGCAGCGGAAAAGAACAGGAAGAGATGAAGAAACAAAATCAACAAGACCAGCACCAGATCCAGGTTCTAGAACAAAGTATCCTCAGGTACGGCCCTCACTGAGCTATTCCATGACTTCTTTTATTTTTACCTTGCCCCATGTTGCGTGTATAAAAGCCATTCTTATTTTGGAGACATAATCGGATCTTCCATTTGGATTTTTAATAAAGACCAAGGCAACACCAGAAGGCAATAGAAATTTCACTATAAATATCCCCTACACATAGCAACACAAGATTTATTTTTTAAATACATATTAGTGACTTACTCAAAGCTCCCCAAGCCTATTTCCTCAGCTGTAAAACGGTAGTAGCAATATCTATCTTTTACAGTTGTTGAGCTGTATTTTATATATTGTAGCTAAGCTACTGGCACCTACCTGGCACATAACAGGTGATCAAAAAACAGTCCTTGTTCACAGCCCCAACCCCCACTCTCGACAGGTGACAACTCTATGGGTGTGTCTATACTGTTCCTCCATCACCCCTCTCCCAGGCTGTCTCCAGTCACAACTATAGTTTGGAAGAGAAGACACTGTAGGAATACTTCACTAGCATTTTCTCTCTTCTACTTACCTAATCATTTGGTCACAGGTGTTGACCCCACTTCTCGATGTCCTTCCCTGCCCATCACACACAATCAGTCCAGAGTCAGCAACTTGCGACATACCGAGGAAAGTTTTAAAATTGCCTTGGCTTAAAATGAGGTGATGGATGTGAAAAAAAAATTGAAAAGCTGGAATAGAAGATGGGGTTATTAGTATTATCACAAAATATGGATAGCATGGAAGAAAGAGATGTGGCAAATGTCAGAATCATTTTCTAACCTGTGCGTGGAAAAAAGATGGGATTTCTTGTGGTATAATAATGACAATAATTTAAAGCCTATGGATCTTTGAAACATAGGTAGCTTTCAAAATCTCATGGCTAATTTGTTCTCTTTAGTGAGAACTATAGGAAAGATCTGGAAGGTGAAAATATCCCGTAGCTGTACGACCACATTTTGTCCATCCTCACCACACTCCACAGACAGATGACATTAGGTCTCAAATTGACAACGTGGAGAAAAGTTTCCTTTTTAAACTGATTCTCTTTTACTTGCCTAATTTCATACACTTGTATATTTAAGAGCTAAAATCATTGATTACGTGTTCTTATTGAGATGTTTTTTAAATTAACAATTCTTAGTAAGTTATGTTGTAATCATTGAAATGTTTACATTTACGAAACCCTTAGTTGCTTACTCAAAGATGTGAAGTGCTTCTGAATAGCAGATAACAAATACTTAAAAATAACTGAATAAATCAACTCTACAGTTTGGAAAACTTGATCCTCTGTAAGGCGTCCCTTAGCAAGAGCTTCTTAACCAAACTCTGGCTTAGCTGATGACTACTTTCTCATCATCAACACAGAACCCTTATCTCTGAAGAGTTCTGAATTTAATCCCTGCTTACCCTGCGCTTTGCAGACACCTTCATGCTTCCCTTCAGAGCCCCCTGGTTAAGCATCTTTGCTCCTACTGAACACCTACAACTTTCTCTGCACTTAATCATTGAAGTGGCTACATAGACTCAGACTCCATTAACAAGTTTGGGTGGCATTGTATGTAATCCCAGAGAATTTACTAGGGTTCTACTGATTGCTTTCAGACCTTGCCTGAATGCTCTGAGAAGTACTGACCGTGGCTTCCCTAGTTAGAGTTCCTATCTGACCAAAAAAAAAAAAAAAAAGGAGCAGAAGGAGCAGAAGAAGTAGAGAAACCATATTTACCAGTCATATTACCCGTCAGGTACTTTACATATATCATCCCATTTAATCTTCAAAACGCTGTGACATAGTGTCATCATAGTCACTTTTTGCACAGAGGTTGAAGAATTCACACAATTAGGACGTGATGGATCAGAAACTAATTCATCTGACTACGCGATGCTGCCAATAAAGTGCAGCTCACAGCATTCCAGACCACACGCTATGGTCTGAAGAGCTATTATCTCTTCTGTGTCTTTAAAGCATGTTCGGTCCCTTGGTTCTCCTTTCTCCAAACAGCTCCTACCACACTCCGGATCTTCTTCCATGTTGCTCTGATGACTTTATTAAATTACCGGTTCCATATCTATACATTACCCAATTTCTGGCATCTTATTATGATTTATTATGACTTTACTTTTTTTATTTTTTGTTTTCATTTAAATATAGTTGAATATATTATTATGTTAGTTTCAAGTGTACAGCATCGTGAGTCAACAACTCTATATGTTACACAATGCTCACTATGATAAGTGTGGTCACCATCGGTCACCATACAATGTTATTACACTATTACTGACTGGATTCTCTATGCCTGGCTTTTCATTCCTGTGATTTCACTACAACCTTGTTTTAGATCTTCAGGATGTCACTAACCATCAGGGCTCCTTTATTAATGCCAGATGATGTTAAGCCCCAAATATAAATAATAATAACACGAATGGTCCATTTTTAAATGGCCTTGTGCAATTTGCAAAGCACTTGCACTTACATTACGCCATTTAATTCTCACAGCAATCCCAGAAAGAAAGCAGTGACACCTCCATGGCAGAGAGGTCGAAATAGGCTCAGAGAGGATAAGGGGCTTAATGAAGGTCACAGAGTCATTAAAGGGTAAACTTGGGCCTCAAAGCAAGTCACACTCGGTGCTCTCGTGCTATAGAACTAAAGGAGTGCTGTGGGTGTCAATCTTCTCAAAATGCTAAAACCACTAACACCTCATAGCAAATTGCTTTGTTTAAGGAACGGTCCTAAAAAGCTGTGTTTGCAAAGAGTTAGTGAAGAATATGCATCACTATGACCCACGATGGCATGTTTATCACGTTAAAAATGGGCAGGGAACAGAATGTTCTGAAGCAACATAGAGAGACACAAAGTATCTGTGCCTTGTCTGGATCAGGCAGCCTCCACCGCTGCCTAGCATTAGAGAAATCGTGTTGCCAAAGCCGCTTTACCTGATAACTGAACATTTTCTTCTCAGAGCTTTCTAAAGCTGCTAAACAATCAAGTGCGTGCTTTTAAAGTCAATTTTTCTCCAAAACAACTGCCCACAGAGCCTCAGGAGATTTTCTTAGCAGCTAAATAAAGTACGTTTTCCTGTTAGCTCCAAGAAGCAACCCAGTCAACCAACAGACTGGGCAGTTGAACCGTCCTCCTTCCCCAAGCAGGGAAAGCAGCCCAAAGCCTGAATGTGGTTTATCACTTGACTTGGGTGACTGCTCAAGGGTGACATTTGCCATCTGCCAGGCCTCTCAGCTAGAGGATAAGATTTTAGTGGGAACATTAAAATAGAAACGCTGCCATTACCTCAGAGTCTGTAGCAGAGCCAGTCAGCCTCCAGAGTTTCCATTCCCGCTACTACTTCCACAGTCTTGTGAGATGAACTGAAAGATCATGGCCTTTGGCCTTCAAATCCCTGTTCTGCCAACCATAGGACATGGAAGCCTGCAAATGTTCTTTCATCTCTTTGGGCCTCAGTTTCCTTGTTAATAATAGTGGGACAATGAGAGCGACTTCACAGGACGTTGTGAGTCAAGCAGCTTCCAGAGTGCCTGACACATGGTAGGTGTTCAAAAAATATTAGATCCTATTCCTTATTAGGAGTCAAAATAATTAAAAGTAAGATGGGGAGGCTTATCTTTTGACCAAGATCTCTCATTTCTTTATGGCAGTACAAAGAATCTTTTTCTTTGAGTAAACTGAGATCACCACCCAACAAGGAATCCTTCCATTCAGACATAATTGATGGGTTTTCTTTATGGCTTGAAGACTGAAATGCTAACAACAGCAGTTAATTTTTACAGAGTATATAGTTATAGACCAGGCACTGTGTTAAGCACTTCATATAGATTATTTCATTGAATTCTCACGACCACCTTATGAGGTAGATAACATTTAATCGGTGAGAAAGATGGCTTTCATAGATGCTAACTTGCCCTGACTCATATAGCTAAAAAATTAAGACCCTGGATTTAAAATCTAATTAAGAGTCTTAATTATAAAAATTATGTGTCAGATCCTGCAGACAACCTTTACAGAAGTTAAATCCTGTAAATGCTATCCTTTTACAGCACTTTTTATTTCCAATCCATGCTATGATTTCACTTTCTTGCATGCATCATTTTATATAGACATTCAGATGACTCTACCATATTGAACACACTCAGAGGTCCCCTGACTCACACCTAACCTTTAAGTAAAGCATGTCTGCTTATTCATCCTCTCATCTTTTCTTTCAGAGAAGCAACATTTCAGAAAATAAGTAGGTTTCCATGGTTTTTGTCTCAGAGACACATTCTTAGCTTTGGAACAATATTAGTGAGTATTTTGCCTGGTGCCCTGATTAATGCCTTAGGAAGAAATGTTCCCAGGAGGAAAATGGTATTGAATATCTCCTTCTGAATCACTTTGCTTAAATAGAGTTTCAATTTGCCTCCCAAATGAGCCCTGTTCTTACTGTGACCGGTGAACCATTTACTTCCTGATTTTAGGCACAGGTGCAAATTCAACACTGACTTCTCGGTCCACACAGCGTGTGCACACATTCATAGGCTGGCTTAGAAATCCTCTTCTGTCGCATCTATTGCTTTCCTCTATCCCATAGCCTACACTCAAAATGACCTCCCCACCCCAAGCACCCTTGGAAGTCTCCAAAGGAGCTATGTCGTTCACATTCTAGATTCCTCTTTCCTATACAGCCGCCCAACTGTTCTCCATGACTCCCTCTGCCAAAATGCCTTGCATCAAGCTGCCCTCCAGACACTTGCTACTTTTTGAACTGTGTCCAAAGACCTCTGACTTTAATTGGAGCACACAGAGCGCCTGACAGAAATGCCATAAGCATAAAATGCAAAAGGTTAACTGCCAAGAGAATGAGTCAAACGCACTGCCTTCCCTTTGAGAAGGATTATCTACTTATGATTAAATGTTCTCTAGTAAGGATTTTTTTTTCATATTCCAAAGTACCCTTCCGACCCTCTGCCTTCCTTTAATGAGCTTTCATTTGTCTCCAAATGGTTAGAAACTGCCTGCCCATATGGTGCTAACAGGAAGCTGCATGAAGGAGTGGATTTCTCTGGGATCGTATGCCATGAGAAAATCTGAGGAACGGGCCATTACCACAGCTACCGCCACCCCACATAAGTTAAGGGAAATTCCTCCACAAATGGAGATGCAGTATTAGGAAATGCATTTTGCTCACTATCACATAAAGCAATAATCTACCCAGCAGGCAAGATTCGATTTCAAAAAGGAACTTAAAGGATTGATGTAGAAATATAAAGGCTAAATGATTTTGTTGCTGGTTATAGTTTATCAAAGTTCAGCTCGTTATGATTTCTATCCGTATTTCACCCCTAGCTGATGCTCGGATCTACCTGAAAGGGCCAACTGTACCCTAATGAAACTAATGTCTCATCCAACACAGCAAGGAAGACTGCATGAAAAAAAATCACATTCTTAATGTTTCTGCCTTCCTGCTCTCACCCAGCCATCCATAGCTAACATCACATTGTAGGAGAGAGGGACGCAAGCTGTTCTTCTGTGACAATGCAAGAGAGAAGAGAAAGGGAAAGGAGGCAAAAAAAAAAAAAAAAGAAAGAGACAGAGAGAGAGAACCCAGCATTTGTTTCTTCTTCTTAAATTTGCTGTTGCCTAGAAACACTTAAGAAATTATTCTGAAGCAATTACATGAGTCAAAATCATTCCGAGCATGTTTTTCACTCTCCATATTTGACTAATTGGTTTATCAGATTTGCAAGAGTTCATCTGTTGTTGTTTTTAATTTCCCAGATATTCTGATTATTTTTAATTCAGGAGATTTTTTAATTTCACAAAAAAAGCAAAATAAATCAAATTTCCAGCAAAAAAAAAAAAAGAAGAAGAAGAAGAAATCTATCCCCCAACCCCCACCAGAGAAAACCTAGTGTAATGCCTAGCACATAGTAGGAATACCTGTGACTACATAGTTTAATAAATGAATGGAAAAATATGCATGATGGATGGATGGATGGATGAATGGATGGATGGATGGATAGTTGGCTGAATGGATGGCCAGACTTGAAAATACCACCTATTAAAGGGACCAGTTAAAGACTACAAAATGACTTAAACATTAAGGAAAAAAGGAATGCCTTGAAAATCTTTAAAAAACAAAAAAGGATAAGTACCCAACTATCTTGAGTCAAGGGCAAAATTACATGACAGTCGTACCTCTGGTTTTTGAGGCCACTGTTGATGGCTCACCATCACTTCATTTTCTCACCTTTCTCCTCTTACATATGCTCTTTTATTTCCTTATCCCCCACCTCCTAGCCTTCTCTGTTGTTCACACCTGCCAAACTCATCCATAGGTGAGTAGAAATAAGGGTTAAATTCACATAGAATAAACACTCCCCCATCATGGTAGGCCAAAAGGTAGATTAGAATAATACCACTCCACTGCAATTCAAAAATAACAGCTACCCTTTATGGAGTACATATTATGTCCTAAGAATTATTCTGAGAATGACATTTCTCTAGGGGAAGTCTGATTGGCGTTATTTCACATATAAGGACACTAAAACACAGAAAGCTGTAAACCTAATAACAGTCAAGCCATGAGTCACACAGATCTTTCTGACTCCAGACCCATTCCATCATGACTCACTCTGCTCACTCTTGATTCAGTTCAATAAACATTTATAGAGAAGTCCCCACATTGAACCCATCTTCATCTTCTAGAGGAGATTGAGAATCCTAAGTGCTTCAAAGCAACTATTATTTAATTTACCTCTCTTTAGATCTTTTAACTTTTCAAAGTGATTTTACATTAATTATTTCATTCAAAACAACATTCAGTAACTCCAAACAGAAATTTAAAACCATTAGCATGAATGTTATAAATCTTTGGCTGTGTTGACATGAGTCAAGAAGGAAGAAAGGAGTAAATGAACAAAGGAGAAAGTGGGAGGATAGTTCGTTTCAGTGATCCATCCTCCAGGTCATGGCCATAAAGAATGTTGAAAGGCAGAGACTCTATTGTATAACGTGCTACCAAGGGCGTAGGCTTCCCCATGACCCAAGAGTGTCCCCCCCTCCCCAGCTGTAGCCCCTTGGCTAAATTTATCAGCTCAGAAAGTTTCCACACCACACCCCTTGGAAAGCGTCTTTTGTCTGCTACAAAGCAAGTGTCATTTAGTCCATTTAGACCACCCCAGGCAAACTGATCCTTGTTGGTTATTCTATGTTATATTAAGGTTGGAATTTATATTTATTGGTCTTCAAATAATAGAGTCCTGTTCTTGGTACCAAATATGAACAATTCATACTAAAAGCAAAGCAAAAACGAAGTGGATAGAAAGTTGAAAATAACAGTGGCGGCTCTATAATACTGTGGGAAGCAAATGCTAAGGGTTACAAGGCACAAAGCCAGTCATTATTTCTGAGTAAAGAGAGTCAATGGCTGTATACATCATTGGATATGTTTTGTCATTTCATAATATGGTTACAAGTAGTTTATTCACTAAAAATATTTTTCCCCTACTTTTTTTTTTAAGAAGAAAGCTTCCCCAAATCATGGATAAGCACATTTGCAGCTAACTTGCCATGACCTGGTGATAACAGTATTTGAAGGTCACTTGGGAAATTCATTACACCTACATAGAGGTCAATTTTAATTATTATTAAATTTATTTAACTCTTATTAAGCGTTTGGCATGTACAACAAGGCTCTCTACAGGCTCTCATTAAAAGCCACACACCCGGTTTCTGTCCTACCAGAACATTCAAGAAGCCCATAACTAACCAATCTGCCATACCATGCCAACCTCCAGAGCGTGCACTTATTTGCATTCATTTGAAAATTATGTTTGTAATCTGCGCATGAAAGTCGCTGATTCCCTGAAAACCAGTTTGGTTTCTTATTTTTCAGGGGAAATGAAACCCTTAATTTACAAAATATGATTCTGATTAAGAGGGTTTGCTTTTTTACTGAATTATTCTCTTCTAACATTACTTGCCTACATGGCAGTTTCAAATCAGTATCATCTGCCCATGAGATAATTATTAATATTTACCAAGTTATATTAGGAGATGAGATTCACCCATGCAAAAGCTGCTCACATGTAACTATAAATTATTCAGCTTTTCTAAACATCTGCTCTCTTCCCAATTATCAGAGCAGACTGGTACTTGTTTCAATGTCACTGCTGGGCTAGCTCTCTGCCTCTTGTTATCTTGAAGTTGCTGTGTTGTCCTGCTCCTCCTGTTCTTAAATGCTCGGGATTAGAGGCAACAGATCTGGCTCAGAGCAAACTGAGTGTTTGTCCCACGCCAAATGCCCTTTAACTTTCTGGCATGCTTACCCATATCATGTGATTATTTGCACTGGTGGGTTAGCTCTTCCTTATTAGACCCATGCCCTTTGGCAAAGGCTGATTATAAGGCAATTCTTGTCCTATGCCTGTGCAGAGAAGTATTCTTCATCTTTTTTGATATACTTTTATTTCAGTTTGGTGGATAAAATATACCTGACATGTAGTAAGTGCTTTTAAGCAGTGTGTTAAATGTTCAATGAAATTTATCAGACCCCTAGCTTTTAAAAATAAAACAAAAAAGCCCACTTTCTACTAGACTGCATGTTCTCAATTTTATGAGAAAATATAGTTTGATATACCATGAAGCAAACTATCTATAAAGATAAAATGTCTTTAACCTCTGACCCATTAGTAATCACTTATTTGCCCATTACATATGACCAACACACTGCAGTCAAGATTACCATGTTAAAGTCACCAGGTACATATACTCAGAAGTATCTGTCATGATTCCAAAGCTATACATTTAACTGAGTTATGGTTAGAAATAAATAAAAAGATCTTTATTTCTTCATTGTAAACCTTAGCCGTTCAATAATAACTATTATAGTCCATATAAACCATGTCAGATTTGATAGATGATCTAGAAACTTGTAAATTCCTTAACTGCTAGGCACAAAGCTGATTTATTTTTCTATTTTTACTGGCTAACTACCAGAAATGCAAGATACTGATGAGTAATTTTGCAAATCAAAGAAAAAAATATGGAAAAATTTCATCCAAGTGGTGACTCAAAGATTCATCCCCATAAGGCAGTGCAATAGTTAGCATACTGGTTTTGATGCTTTAAAAAGTTCCATAATAGCAATGGCTTAAACAAGGTTAGAAAGTTCATAACAATCTTAGCAAGGGAAGAGGAGAAGCAACGTCCCATGAGATGATCAACGATAGAGAGATCCTGTTTCTTTCTGTCCCCTTGTTTTGCTTCCTAAGTGATGCCCATGGTTGGATGGCCAAAGACAGCTCACTACCACCGCGTTCGCATTCCAGTAGAATGAGAACTGGAATGCGAGTAGAAATGGAGGGCAAACAGTTCTATTTTAAAGATACGATCTAAAAATGGCAGAGGTCACTTCTGCTAATATCCTATTAGCCAGAATTTAGTCAAACGGCACCATTTAAATGCAAAAGAGACCGGGAAATGGCAGGAGAGCTGGGGAGACACATAAAACTCAAGGATTTCTATTACTAAAAAGAACAGGAGAAATGGATTGGGATGAGGGGGGATTAGCAGGTTGTCAAAACAGAATGGTCTATTATCTCATTTATGAAAGAGATAACATTTGTTAAATAGACACCATCCCCATAAATATTACAAAAATTCTAATAATGCTGGAATGTTATTTTGGTTTTCTGTCTAGAACTATATTTTTAAAGACAGGTGTATCCCTGAAGCTTTATTAACACCCACACTTGTTCCAAAATCATTGATATTAAAGTTGAAGATCAGATCCCCAAATGGATCTGGTAGGTTTTCTTTTTTTATTGGAGTTGTCCTAGATGGTCCTCCTTTCCCTAGCAGAGTAGGAAGAGAAAGGGCTAACTACTACATTACCAACTAATTCCTCCACGTCACACCCTGTGCTAGAGGCTTACAAACATGATTCCATTCACCTCCTGAAGACAACCTTTTGTGAATACTATTATTATTCATCAAATGAGAAAACCGAAGCTTGGTTGGGCTAAGTAAGTAAGCCAAGTGTTAGCTTTGGTTAACTTGGGCTCACTTTCTTGTTTCCATGAGTAGAACTGAAAACAAAAAAGTAGACCTTCCCACAAAAAAATCACAAACATAGGTAAGCCACCAGCCACCTCCCGTTCTCCCAAGATTGAGTAGGAAAGAAAGGAAAGAGAATCTGCAGCCCAAGGGAAGAGTCAAAGATTACAACTGCTCACCACTCTGGGCCACATTCACCACCTGCTGGAAGCAAACACATTCTGAGAGCCCGTGAGTCCCAGAAGAAACTGGATCCTCTTTGTCTAGCTTGGAGTGGGGTCGGTGAGGTGGTCCTAGCACGTCCATCAGTTGGTTTCAGAGGTATAACAGCGGTGGCACAGTCTGGAGCCAGCCCTGCTGATTCATGTCATCCCAGAGAAGTGATCGTGCCGCCCTCTTCGGGTGTAGTCCTGGCTTTTAATAAGAGAGCATGGGCTCCCGAAGGCACACAGGTCATCAGTCCTGTCAAAGTATCCGGCTAAAGCCAGTCATAAACTTAATTTCAAACATAGCATCAGTGATTACCTTCAAACTGCAGTTTTATAATCGAATTACATCAGCCAGCTTTTATTTAAGACCTAAAACCTCTATTACTTTGAACCACAGTTTTGTGCCCGAAAAAAGAAAGGCTCTCTATAAAGTGGCTCCAGCTGAGCGAAACCCCAGACTCTGAAAGAGACTGTTCTAAGAACTTCTACCAGAATCCAAACTCAAGCAGCCGAAAAAAAGAAAAGAAAAAAAGGAGAGAGAAGGAAGGAAGGAAGGAAGGAAGGAAGGAAGGAAGGAAGGAAGGAAGGAAGGAAGGAAGGAAGGAAGGGGACAAAGTCTTGACTTTAATCCTGGTCAGACAGTCCACTAAGCAGAAAAATTTCTAGTATAACACAGTGACCCAAACGAAGGCCAGGACAAAAATATTATCTTTATATGTAATGAGTCAACACTTTTGCATGTGGGTGGACCCCAGCTAGGATGTCAATCTTCTCTCTTTATTATGATAGGAAATCAGAAATCCTTTGACACTGCTCTGCAAAATGAATGTTGCATCTAAGTTCATAAGAATCCACTTTTTAAAGTTTTGTTCCCATAGTGGTTAATTAGAAAGTTGTTAAAAGCTCAGACTCTGTCGGCAGAGATTTGATTTCAAATTCCATGCTGCCACAAGCCACCTGTAAGCCTCCAGGCCAGTTGCCTGTCTAGGCGCCCTGCTTGCTCATCTGTCAAATAGAACTAATAATGGTGCTCAAGGGGGTTGTTGGGAAGACTAATTAGGTCAATGCCTGATACAGTGTAGATACTCAGTACATTTTAAAGGTTGTTATAATTGCTAGCAAATAAAATGATGGAAGGTAGGTTGTAACCCTCCCGAGTTCTGGCCTTTTGGGCCCCAGGGGCAAACTTCATTAGGTTGTTAGTCCTTGTTAACTCCACCAAAAACTAAAAGAGATAAATGGACACTTAGCAGCAGAAAAATTGCCTTCTGAAATAACCCCTTCTTGGTGCATCCTGCATTTATGCATTGTCCTTTTTCTAAGACAAAAAAATTGCATGTTGAAATTGGATTGGGGACATTATCTCGTGATGATTAAGGGAGGTTATTACTAGAACAGTGCATGAAATGAAAGCTACCTGCTTTCACCTAGGGAGCTCTTGAAAATAACCCTATTTTTCCCTAGCAAACAGGCAAGGAGAAGAAAGATTCCAATAATGGATAGCATTACAAATCCTTTTCCATGTACTCTGCTTATCTAAATTGGCACATGAGGCCTGCCCACCATCTCTCAGAAATCGTGAGAGGTGCTAACTCATCCATCATGCCCCTCCTAACAGCCCAGGAGGTACAAGGAAGGATATTTCTCTTTCTCCGCCTGCCTGTTTCTCTTCAAACTGAATCAGCATTTCTGGGGGCTCAATTCCCTTTCAGAAAGGTAATATCTTCTAAAGACGGGCATGTTGGCACTTATGGAAATTCTAACCCATCTGCCGAGAGATAAGCAGGTGAAGTCTAGAAAATTATCCCCTAGTGACCTCCCCAAAAGCTTTCCGTGTAAAAAAGAGTTTTACATATATATAAATTTATATTTTTATATATGTAAAACTAAAACCTTATATATACACACATATATATGTTTATGTATATGTGTATGGATGAGTGTACATTCGAATACATATATATACACACATGCACAGATACATATATACACACACAAATTTCCCCAGTACTTCATTTATACTGGCTAAATTTTTCTCTCAACCCAAAACTTTTGGAGAAGGATTAGATACGCGTCCCTTATTTAAGCCCCGAATTCTTTTTCAGTTTTAAATCAGGGTTGAATATCCTCTTCACTATGAATGGTCATTGAGCCAGAAAAAAAGTCAATAAATGCATAGATAGATATAAATACAGAGAAATTTGAAAAGAAAGGGAACCCAAAAGGTAATTTTAAATGAAAATAAGGCTGATCAAATCCTATTGAACAAATACTAGCTTGGATTCCATATTATAGCTATATGGAAAAGAGAAATAATGGGGGGAAAGTAAAAATATCAGAGATGGATATTTTTAAAATGCCTTATGAAGCATGTACCAAGCACCTACCAGCACGTGTCAAGCACTGTTTTAGGCTCTCTCAACCTCAGCACCATTGACATTTTAGACCAGAGAAGTCTTTGTTGTGGGGGCCTGTTCTGTGCCTCCTAGGATGTTTAGCAGGGTCGCTGGTATCCGCCGACTAGATGCCAGTAGCAAGACTTTGAGTTGTGACAACCGACATGTCTCCAGCATTGCCAGATGTCCTCAGGGGGGAAATTGCTGTCAGTTGAGACCCACCGTGCTATATACATAAAAATAGTGCCTACATACCAGCTGCAATTTTTGTGGGTTGTTTGTTTTTGGTTTTGGTTTTGGTTTTTGGTTTTGGGAGGTTTTTTTAGGATTTTACTTATTTGTCAGAGAGAGGGAGCACAAGCAGGGGGAGCATCAGGCAGAGGAAGAAGTAGACTCCTGATCCCAAGCCGAGGGCAGAGGCTTAACCGACTGAGCCACCCAGGCGCCCTGCAATTTTTGTTTTATGTTCTCTAAGACCAGGCAATCCTCAAAAACTTGGAGCATTATCTAGTGTGGAGCTCGTTAGACCTCCTCTTCTTCCATTGCCAGGTCACCATAGTGCCTTCCCTGGGAAAGGGAGGCCGGCAGAAGCCAGGTCCCTGCTCCGTTACCCTTCTCTGGGTTTCCCATCACTTCCACTGGCATTGTGAGCTGTCAGAAAGCTTTTCTAGAACGACAAATCTCTAACACTTATATTTTGATGTTATTTATTTGATCCACAAATAATATACAGAAGTAGCAAATCAACATATAAAAATGGGATATAGAGTTTTGTGTTGAAGTGAGAATTTTAGGAAATACTCTATATCGGTAAGCATTTCCTGCAGAAGGTTTGTGATTCTAAGTAATTAGCACCAAGAGGCTTCCTTATTATCCTATTGAGCTGACAGTTGGCTGTGACTAAATGATAAAGAACAGAAAGAGGGTGTTTGTTTCTGGTTTTCATTAACATGCCTGATGTGTCATCTGACTGCAACCTCATATTAATGCATCTTTCATCCAGTGACTTGAAAACTTTCAAAAACATTCATTAGCAGATACTTTGATGAGGTTAGCAGGCTTTCAACCTCATACTCCTACCTGATTAGTCTAAAGACGTCCATGAGAATCGTCTCGCTATACATTACTCGTGGGCCTCTCTACAGAGGAAAACAACTACAAATACCAGTGCATTTTTAAGTCCCTGAGATGCAACTGGCCAAACAGATCCAGAATCTGTCTCTGTGCCCCAGCTATGGAAAGGGGCAGAAACAGGAAGAAACTAGCATTTGCCGAATACTTGCTATTTCTTTTATTCTTTATTATACCCTGTGAACTAGTAATATTGCCCAGGTCTCTAAATGTTTAATTGCTCCAGGATTCAGTCCTGGGAAACCCTTACTTTCTAGGAAATCTTATCCATTCCTATGGCTATAAATACCAACTCCCAGATTTATTTCTTTTAAGATTTTACTTATGTGAGAGACCAAGCATGAGTAGGAGGCAGAGGTGGAGGGAGAGGGAGAAGCAGACTGCCCACTGAGCAGGAAGCACTATATGGGGCTCGATCCCAGGATCCTAGAATCATGACTTGAGCAGAAGGCAGACACGTAACAGATTGAGCCACCCAGGCGCCCTACCAACTCCCAAAATTATAATCAAACCCAAACTTCTCTGAGCTCCTGACTTCTATATCTAGCTGTTTTCTCCATGTCACCATTGACTGTCTCAAAGTTACCACATCCCCCACCAATCTCCTTTCTCCTCCCTCCCAGATTTCTGTCTGACCAATTGTGTTCACATCTTTCCAGTTATTCACAAACACGGAATCAGCCTTGACATATCTCCTTCTTTCACACCCCACATGTAATATATCAACAAATCCTGGCAATTCTTCCTTCGAAATATTTCCAGAATCATCATTTCTCACACTTCTACTAGCAACTGCCTCGAATAAGCCACCTTGTGTGAAGTATGACCTCTGACCTCCATGTTTCTCCCCCCACCCCCACCCCCATCTATTCTCCACACAGCAGCCAATGTAATTGGTTAAATTTCAGGCCATAACCTGTTTGTCGTCTACTCAGAACTCCTCATGGTTCCCCAAAGGCCTCACTGTGCATCTTGCCTCATACAATCTAGTCACCTGAGCCTCTCTGACTTCATTTATCACCACTCTCCTCTTTACTCCCTGTGCTCGCTCTTTGAGTTTTGTAGTTACTCTTCCCTCTCTTGGAAGCACCCTTCCCCTGAAACCCTCACATATTTTTCTCTTGCTTCTGTCTTGCTTCTGTCTCTGCTCAAATGACACTTTGTCAGTCTCTGCCTGAACACACTGTGCAAACAGTGCCCCCTCCCCAGGCACTCTTCATCCCCTTTTCCTTCTGGATATAGCCCTTATCCTGCTTTTTCGTGGAAATATTTTTCTTCATAAACAAATGTGTGTGTGCCCAGATATATACACAATAAACAAATATACAAATACACACACGCACACATATGGAAATATGTATATACAATTGCAGGAGTTGGCAAACTAAAGCCCAGGACAAAATTTAGCCCTGGCCTATTTGTGTATAGCCACAAGCTAGGAATGGTTTTTTATTATTTAAGGGAAATAAAAAGAAAAACAAACCAAAAAAAGATGAATATGCAACAGGAATTTTATGTGGCCTGCAAAGCCTAAGATACTTACTATCTGGCCCTTTATAGAAAAGGTTGCCAGCCCCTTTATTAGCATATTGTCTGTGTCCTCCCACTAGAATGTAAACTCCTTAAGGGCAGGGTATTTGTTTTGTTTACTATCATATCCCTAGTAGATAGGATCGTGCCTGGTACAAAATAGATGCTAAACAAATATTTTTGAATGAATGAATGGATATAATGAGGCTTAGCAAAGTCTGCTGACTTGTCTAGGGTCACATAAGAAGCTGGAAGATGAACCAGTGTTTAAACCCTGGTCCATCTCGTTCCACAGGTGAATCTTGCAGTCCAAGAGCTACTTCCAGCCTCATTTTCTACTCAAAAGCTCCTCCTTAGATTGTCTCAAACATGCTATTGAGTAAAGGACCCTATGAGACAGGATATAAGAGGAGAAAGAGACACAGCGTATGGTAGAAAACCTTTAACACTTAACATCTGATATCAACCACAAGCAATGTGCTTTCATATACATCACCTCTTCTTAGCTTCACCAAATTTCTGTATAAAGCAAAGCAGGTACCATATTCTCATTGCACATGTTACAAAACCAAGTTTCAGGGAGGTTAAAGGAATTGGTTCTCACAAGTAGTGAATAGCAGAAACAGAATAATCCAGATCTATCACTTTTAGTATAGACCTTTCCATTCTACCAACCAGCATACAGGCCCGCAGCTCTACTGATGGACAAACATGCTACCATGGATGGAGATAGATTTTTTATAAAAACTTATTTAAATTCAATCAGTTAACATATAGTGTATCATTAACTTCTAATTTAGAGTTTCTAATATAGAGTAGATATCATCCATTGCATATAACACCCAGTGCTCATTACATCACATGCCCTCCTTAATGCCCGAGACCCAGTTACCCCATTCTGCCATCCCTGCAACCCTCAGTTTGTTTCCTATAGTTACGAGTTTGTCTCCCTCTATGATTTCATGTTATTTTATTTTCCCCCTCCCTTCCCCTATGATCCTCTGCTTTGTTTCTTAAATTCCGCATATGAGTGAAACCATATAATTGTCTTTCTCTGATTGACTTATTTTACTTAGCATAATACCCTCCAGTTCCATCCACGTCAGTGTAAATGGTGAGATTTCATCTTTTTTGATGGCTGAGTAATATACCATTATATATATACCACATCTTCTTTATCCATCCATCTGTCAATGGACATCTGGGCTCTTTCCACGGTTTGGCTATTGTAGACATTGCTCCTATAAACATTGGGATGTGGTGCCCCTTCAAATCACTATGTTTGTATCTTTGGGGTAAATGCCTAGTAGTGCAATTGCTGGGTCATAGGGTAGCTCTGTTTTTAACTTCTTAAGGAAACTCCATCCTGTTTTCTATTTTTTTAAGACTTTATTTATTTATTTGACAGAGAGAGAGATCACAAGTAGGCAGAGAGGCAGGCAGAAGGAGAGGGGGAAGCAGGCTCCCCACTGAGCAGAGAGCCCGATGTGGGGCTTGATCCCAGGACCCTGAGATCATGACCTGAGCCAAAGCCAGAGGCTTTAACCCACTGAGCCACCCAGGCACCCCTCCATCCTGTTTTCTAGAGTGGCTGCACCAGCTTGCACTCCCACCAATAGTATAAGAGGGTTCCCCTTTCTCCTCATCCTCTCCAACATTTGTTGTTTCCTGACTTGTTAATTTTAGCCATTCTGACAAGTGTGAGGTGGTATCTCATTGTAGTTTTGATTTATATTTCCCCGATGCTGAGTGATGTTGAGATTTTTTCATGTGTCTGTTGGTCATTTGTGTATCTTCTTTGGAAAAATGTCTGTTCATGTCTTCTGCCCATTTCTTGACTAGATTATTTGGGTTTTGGGTGCTGAGTTTGATAAGTTCTTTATAGATCTTGGACACTTGCCCTTTATCTGACAAGACATTTGCAAATATCTTCTTCCATTCTGTAAGTTGTCTTTTGGTTTTGTCCAGTGTTTCCTTTGCTGTGCAAAAGCTTTTTATCTTGATGAAGTTCCAATAGTTCATTTTTGCTTTTGTTTCCCTTCCTTTGGAGATATGTCTAGCAAGAAGCTGCTGCAGCTGAGGTCACAGAGGTTGCTGCTTGTGTTCTCCTATAGGATTTTGATGGATTCCTGTCTCATATTTAGGTCTTTCATCCATTTGAGTTTATCTTTGTGTATCGTATAAGAAAATGGTGCAGTTTCATTCTTCTACATGTGGCTGTCCAATTTTTCCAACACCTTTGTTGAAGAGACTTTTTTCCATTGGATATTCTTTCCCGCTTTGTTGAAGATTAGTTGATCATAAAGTTGAGAGTCCATTTCTGAGTTCTCTGTTCTGTTCCATTGATCTATAGGATGACAGTCACACCTCAGTAACTTCTAAGAAAACAAAAGTACTACATTTTACCTGGAGTTCTATGATATGTGAGAAATCTTCCTTAGTTACAAGTAGCCAACCACCAATGGCCAGAGGCAGCAGGAAAGTCCAAATTTTGAAACTCAGGCAATGAGTAAGAGAATAGTCAAGCAGACCATATCTTCGGCTATTATTGATGTGACAATAGCACAAGATTTTTGAACTGCCAGATCCATAATCATCTTAAAGAAGGAAGCCAAGAAAACTGACAATTATCATAGCAGATGCAAATACCCGTGGTTCTCACCTCCTGGACTAGTTGCTCTACCTAATCAGCCATCCCCAGAGGTAGCTGATGTTAGAGTTTAGGGCATTTGGCTGAGAAACTATGCATATTACGCGGCAGCCAATGGTCAGCCTTATTAACTGCATGAGTGCCAGTGGCTGTATGTTTTTATACAGGAGAGAAGTCATAACAACACACCCCGATGTTAACGTGAATCTGATATCCAGCTGCACTCTGGTCAAGATTCCAGCTCAGAATGTTTGCCACAGTCTAATTTCAAATGTCTATTTCTTTGTCCTTATAAGTTCCCCTACATTTCATCAGGCCATATGGGCCTTTTTTTTTTTCTCCAGAAAATGTAGTCTCTATAAACAGCAGCAACTGAGACCACTACCCTAGGTTCTGTCCATTTCTCATCTTTCTACCCTACTTACTATAATGTGGCACAATTCTTAGGAAACTGTGAAGTTAAAATGAAGTGTCGTTTTCAGTGATAGGATATTCAGGGTTTTGAAGTGATAATTTTGATTATTAAATTAAGTCTAAACATTATAGTCTTATAAAGTGCTAATTGGTTAGGAAAAAAATAACTATAATGCTTTCTCCAAATAATTTATAAGGAGACGTGGGTAAGAAAAATTGGTGAGCTACGTAGTAACTACCAATGAACTATTCCTTTTGGTTCAACTTTAAACTTAAGTCTCTTATAAAAGAAGTTTCTCTAATTATTTGGATATAACATTAGTAATTGCAATGAAGAAAATGAGGCAAGGTTCAAATACTTTACCTAAGAATTCCCTTTGTCAAAAATTTTTTTTGTTTTCACTTGAATTGAAGATTGCTAAATCAAAGTCAGCTGTTAGGTCCCTTATATGTACTAAATGTGGTGGTTGGTGTAATGCTATGTTCTTAAAAGGTATCCAGATATTTACATGCAATATTCCAAGGAAAGTGTATATATGGAGAAAATATATTTGGGAACTCCACATTTGTACTGCCTTAAGCAATGAAAAGCATATCTTTCTGTTGTCAGACTTGAGAAAGAAATCCAAGATCTTGAAAAGGCTGAGCTGCAAATCTCAACCAATGAAGAGGCAATTTTAAAGAAACTAAAGTCAGTTGAGAGGACAACAGAAGACATAATAAGGGTGAGCATTAACATTTAAAACTATAAGCGCCTCCCAGAATGAGTCCACAAATAGTATATACTTCTTTAAACTATATCCACATTTAGAATTTATGTTTTAAACTGTATTAATCACGGAGAATTCTTTTTTCTTATAGTCTGTGAAGGTGGAAAAAGAAGAAACATCAGGAGGTATGTTTTCAAGCAGTCTATTCTATGGGTAACTATGACATTTTTTAATAAACCCACAGAAAATTTTCCCATTATTGTATATCCTAAATGTATTTTGAATTAATATTAATTTTACAGAGTCAATTGAAGACATCTATGCTAATATCCCTGACCTTCCAAAATCCTACGTGCCTTCCAGATTAAGGAAGGAAAGAAATGAAGGAATAGAAGATAATGAACAAAACAGAAAAGGTATATGAAAAATCTGTATCCAAAGGCAGGTTCTCAAATTCAGATTTTACAATGTCAGATATAGCAACTTGCTAAGACATCTGATGCGTCAAGTGAAGCAATGGTCCATTTTACAAAGTTCCCAAGAGGTATTTGAGTCACTTGCATTGGTAGGGATAAAGGGGTTACACCATTTATGCAAACTAGGTAGAGACAAAGAAGGTAAAGGCTTGAAAGAGACAAACTCTTAAAAACAAAGTTGCCCTGCTCAAAAATCTCTCTCCCCAAGTACTCCATCTAGTAGACACTCTCTTGGGTTACTAAGATCCTTTATATATATATTTATATTTTTATATATCCTTTATATATATTTTATATATAAAAATATCACCTTGGGAAGTTTAGACATGATTTACCCCCATGTGGAAGTGATTTTCATAAAACATACTTCAAAGCCTCCGGACAAAATGAAGGCTTATCTGGGGACAGACAGGCAACCTTTGAAGTTTAGACTAGAAAAGGAAGCCACACTCTATATGCAGGGAACAGTCATTCATTTAAATATTCAACAAATATTTAGTGACCATGTACTACATGGCAATCTCAGTTCTTGCACTTGGAATCCAGGAGTGAATAAAACAGCAATAATCTCTGCCCTCTTGGAGCTGACATTCTAAAGGAGAAAATAGACTAAAAATTAATGAAATACATAAAGTATATCAATATGAGGGTGTGAAAATACTAAAGACTAAAGCAGAGGAGGAGGACAGAGAGAGTGGGGATTTGGGGTGGGGGTGGAGGTGGGTTGCAATTTTAGTTGGGTAGTTAGGGAAGGCCAAGAACCACCAGGCTAGTGAGGAGGAGGTATGGAATCCAAGATGAGTCCAGAAAGGGAGGTGGGAGGTCGCAACGGAAGTAAGCACTGTCACATTGTAATTGGCCCAGATTCCCATTAGCTCTTAAAACTCCAGTCATAAGGAATTTACCTGGGCCGTGAAGCAGAGCTCAACTACCCAGCGCTCTCCAGTTCAGTTGTTTTCAGTTCAGCTGATATTGCTCTATTTTTTCCCCCTACTTGAAAATTGAAGCAAAAGAAACAGAAAAAGAAGGCCGAAGGAGAAGCATGTGATTCTAGCCTCCTTCCTCCCTCTTCAATAGCAGTTCTACATTTAAACAAGCTCCCTGCTGTGGAAACTTTAGAACACTCCTCTATAATTTCAGCGGGCTGCTGGCCCACACAGCAAGGATGTAACTTAATAAAATATATTGTGCTAGGCCTTTTACCTGCTGCAATGACTAGTGCAACATATTCCTCCTAACTAACAAAGAGGTCTGATTCCTCCCATTGAATAATGTAAGAGTATAATCTGTCTTGTCAGAATTTTTTTAGTTACAAATAGAATAGTTTTTGGTTTCCCAGTGAAGATCCTTACTGTTTGGAATCATCAGCATCTCTTCTCCAACCAGCTTTCAATCCCATTTTTCAGTCATCCCACGCATCCTTACATAAAAACCTATGTCATTACCGTGTCGCCCATTACACAACTAAGGAATAGAATCAAAAGTTTTAAAAACAGACAACAATATCTCACATAAAAGAATATCAAAGAGTATACTTAGCATAAAAATACACTGTGAAACCAGGCTACTTTCGAAGAGAAAATTTTAACTAAATCAAAGATCAAATTTCTCTCTCAACAGCTTTGTATGCCATGGAAATTAAAGTTGAAAAAGACTTGAAAACTGGAGAAAGCACAGTCCTGTCTTCAATACCTCTCCCCTCAGATGACTTTAAAGGTACAGGAATAAAAGTTTATGATGACGGGCAAAAGTCAGTATATGCAGTAAGCTCTAATCACAGTGCGGCGTACAATGGCACCGATGGCCTGGCCCCAGTTGAGGTGGAGGAACTTTTGAGACAAGCCTCTGAGAGAAACTCTAAATCCCCAACAGAGTATCATGAGCCTGTCTATGCCAATCCATTTTGCAGGCCTACAACTCCACAGAGGGAGAAGGTAACTCCTGGACCAAACTTTCAAGAAAGGATAAAGATGAAAGCTAATGGACTAGGTAATGACATGAATGAATCTGTACATAATCTGGACAATGGGCTTTCAGAGGGGAGGGGCAACAGCTTCAATCATGTCAGCCCCGTTCGGCCCATACCTCAACCCCGATCAATGACTCCGCAAGCTGAGGAGATGCCCCACACCCTACAAAAGAGGCTGATGACTCCTTGGGAGGAATCCAATGCGATGCAGGACAAATATGTGGCCTCTCCAAAGGCAAGACTGAGTCCCAGTGAAGCACTAGCTGGGAAGTCAAAACACCAGGATTCTTCTCCTGCTTGCCAGGAGGATGAGGAAGATATTAGATACAATATCGTTCATTCCCTGCCTTCTGATATGGCTGATTCAGAACCTGTGACGATGATTTTCATGGGGTATCAGCAGGCAGAAGACAATGAAGAAGAAAAGAAGCTTCTGACAGGGTATGACGGGATCATCCATGCTGAGCTGGTTGTGATTGATGATGAGGAGGAGGGTGAAGGGGATCCTGAAAAACCATCCTACCATCCCGTAGCCCCCTACAGTCAGGTTTACCGGCCTGCCACACCAACACCGCTTCCTAGAAAGAGAGCAGAAGTTAATCCCTATGAAAATACAAACCACAAATCTCCCCACAAAAATTCCATATCCCGGAAAGAACAAGAAGAAAGCTTAGGCAATCCGGTTCAACATTCTCCACTTGACGTTCAGATTGCCGGAGATGGGACTGAGGACCCGTCCTTAACAGGTAATGAGAATGACAAGGCTTGCCCTTGCTGTTTAATCATGTGACAATCTTTCTTTTGCCTTAACAAACCCTCTTGCTTTCAGCTTTTTTGACCACCTCCTAGACCAATACAAGCTAAGGGTTTGTTTGTTTTTTTTTAATTCATGATGACCTGAATTATTATCACCATAACTAAAGTGATTAAGTCACTTCAAAAGATAAAAACAAAAAAACAATTGTTGCCTTATTCGGATAGTGCATTGATTGACCTCAGAAACTTGAAATTTGTCTTCTGTCACAGCCTGGGACTGTTTGTGAATGTATTTGGATCACTAATATGTTGGATCATCTACATCCTGTCTTTTCCCACCAGAAACTGATGCCAGCTACTTGTTTGTACCTCTTTGTTATTTAAACTTCTTACCTAAGTTAATAAGTTGCCTTAATTTTGCAAGAAAAAACAAGAAACAAATTTTATTTTCAGTGTGATATTTTATTACTTTGCTATATCTTGTTTCTCTATACTTCCATAGTTTAAGCTATGAAAATAGTTTAAAGTTACTTTAAAAGTAGTTTAAACTAACTTTATTAAAGTTAAACTAACTTTATTTCCTTAATTTTCCTACATTTTAAAACAGAATGTCAATTTATTTTAATTATCTCTAACATTTATCTTTCATAGTCTTCCTGAACTCAGTAATTTTTTCTATTTTCTATATACTCATATTTCTCATTCTCTATAGTTTTATAGCTATCTCGCTTCCTTAGCATTAAATAGAAAGTAACACTTTTTTCTACAAAAGTGATAGCTCATTGATTTAAATTCCTTATTATCACTTGAATATTGTATTCTACTCCTCATTTACCAAAAAAATAAATAAGAATCTGACAAAATCAATTATAATAGCTGTACTTAACCTTAGCTAAAGACCAACATAAATTACCCAGACATAGAGGTTCTGGGTGTGTGAATGGGATGGTAAATTTTAAAAGTTTCTAATGGAAGGATTCTTGTTAAAAAGCAGTAAATATCAAGTCCCAGCTAACTCAGCAAGCAGAACTGGATAATTCTATAGAAGTGTGGAAGTACTTGCACAGTTCAGGAAGGGGGTTCTTCTGTAACCCATAAGCTCAATTTGGGGCTGCCAACAACACAATGAAATGGACTTCTTCCATTCTTTTGGATAGTTACACTAGGCACACACTGAAAATTATCTGAAGAATTTCTAACCTCTTGGTAAGTGTACAGTTATCCTCCTCAATCAGAGTTGAGTGATGTGTCCACACAATGAAAACCTGCTAAAACTAAACATTCCTCTCCGTTTTGAGAATGAATTTTGTTTGCTGATCAAATTTTGCATCTTAAATCCATTTTTAAAACAACAACACAGTAGACTTGGGAAAAGAAACACACTGATTATGGTCAAGAGCAGTAACATTACCCACCATAAAACCTTCCATTTTTGAACTTGGATGTTAGCCACCTCCCACCGAATGCCCTTATTCCTTCTCCCCTACCCATGTCAACATATTCACCCCATAGAAAAAGACAGGAAGTGACTAACATTTCCAGACAACACTAATCATGCCACTGAACTAAAATAATGAAAACAGGAAGACCTTTTCCAGACAAAGTAACAATACAAAGTTCCGTACTATCAATCAAAGCATATTATAAACAGAATGCTCCAAATTCCTTGCCTTCCATCATGATATTGTTTTACAATCCTGTTTTCTAACTCAGTGCATGGATTATAGAGCTGAAATTCTTCTAACAGGTTTTTTAAATAAGTGTATCATATTGACATATGCCCTCACCCTCAGAAGGCATCCATATACATAGAACGGATAGCCTCCTGTCCAGTTCAATTCCACAAGCACAACGTAGGTTAAGCATCTCCCCTAACCCCCAAAATGCTTTTTGATACTTGAAAATCCATCATTTCGGTAAATTCATTTATTCATGCTTTAGGTCCCCTGGTAAAATATTCTTGGTAGGTATAATAAGTCTCTTAGTATAAATGTTGTTATGAAAGTCTTATCTAACAGCAATTTTGAACTTGGAAAAGAGCACAAAGGAGGAAGAAAGAGGTGGAAAAGTGGAGCCTGGAAGTCCAGATGTCTTAGTGAAAACTAAGGTTTTCACTAAGGTTGAACAGGTTTAGACATGGCAAGAAAATTCAGCAAAGTTATGTCCCTCTGCTAATGTAAATATAATGGGGTCGTGTTCTAAAGTATACCTCAGTGCTGGGCACAGCCACCAATGAGTGGCCCCAGTAAGCTTTTACTGGGACTCCACTACTATTCCCACCAACTAGGCAGCTGGCTTTCTTTGGTAGTTAGTCCTTACTGACCTACTCTTGCATTCCTTCTAGCTCTATTCACCCCTCTTAGATATGTCAGCAGCATTTCAGGATGGTAGAGTAGGGAACCTCAGCTCCAAGGGATTCCTATGCTACTGGTGTCAAAATTGCCAACCCAAGGCAATCATTAGGAGCCAAGGAATACCGAGAGTAAGGAGGCAAGCTCTCTTCCACCAAGTTCAACCAGTCAAAACTACGAGTCTGAATTGCTGTGGGGGGAGGAGGTAAAGATCAGAAAAGAGCTAAAGGAGAAATAAAAAGAAGGGCTGATGGCTCAGGTTTTTTACCTGCCACCCCTTCCTATTGCCAATATGCTCAGGACCCACACATCTACTTGAAACTCACGCCATCTACTTGCCCTAGGCCTAAAGAAAAAAATAGTAGACTCTAACAATCTAGAATTCATTTTTTTTTCCTTAAGAAATTGGACAGTGAGCTACTGCATGCCCTGACTCCTGAAGATGTGCACATCTAGGATGTCCTTCAAGAACTTCAGTGAATTGTCTATAGCACAAAGGCTATGCCTGATTTACTGAATCTCAAATTGAAGAATAACTGTAAGGAGGGAGACTTTGTCCCTGTCTTAAAAGAGACCTTTAAACAGTCTCTTAAAATGGACTTTTCCCCTGCTCTCTTTTTTGGTATGACCAAGGTAGATATCCATAAAATCCAAGAGTAGAAAATATAAAGCCTTGTCTTCTGCCTTCAGTTCACCTCCTGCTGTGGAAGTACAGTCCTCTCCTCAGGCTCCACCATCCAACATCTCCCAGCAATAGAGACCATCCTCTTGGCTACAGAGTAAAGGAAATTCTCTCAGCTGGTCCTAAATTCAAGGAAATATTCTTGACCTTGACATTAGAAATGACCATTCCCCATAAGAATGCTCCTTGACTTCATTTAAATGAAAACATTTCATATAAGTAGAATAACAACAACAACAACAACAAAAGATCATAGTGTCATTACAGTATTGGATCCCCCATTCCTTCTCATTCATATTTGTGAAAAAGAGCTCCTCAAAGATGGAATCATTTCATTTGTTTTTTTTTTTTTAATAAAAGATTTTATTTATTTATTTGACAGAGAGAGAGATCACAAGTAGGCAGAGAGGCAGGCAGAGAGAGAGGGGGAAGCAGGCCCCCCCGCGGAGCAGAGAGCCCGACACGGGGCTCGATCCCAGGACCCTGAGATCACGACCCGAGCCGAAGGCAGAGGCTTCAACCCACTGAGCCACCCAGGCGCCCCCATTTCATTTGTTAATAGACAACTAATTAGATGGCTGGAAAATGAGAGACCAAGCCTTCCTTTTTTAAATTTTTTTCATTAAATGAAATCTGGAAATCAGTTAAACAGCTGGTTCTTGAGCCATATATACACATAAATACAATGATCAGTGCCTTGAAAGCATCTTTCAACTTTTGGAACATGACCGAGGCAGTTATACTCTGACATCCTAAGTATTAAGGGCATGATACCAGAACATTGAAGGAGTGCTATGAATTCTAAATCTACATTTTAAAAAATGGTTTCTACATCATATTTATCATTAGCAGTGGAATATGCTCAAAAGATATATTGTCATTTGAAAGTATACTTACATCCTGACAAAGATATAATTTTATAATTACTCTAACTCTTAATAACTGAGTTCACATTTTTTCACTCACAAAGAAGAATGATTTTGTCATTCTGTATCCAAGGATCCCTGGGATAACCAAGTTTGATGACTTAAATGATAACCATGAATTAAGGTTTATGTCAATGCCTTTTTTATTTTTAGTAGTGCATAGCTCAGAAATAGGCACAAAACATGGTCATTGGTGTATAGGAATGTATCTAAGACTAATAGCGGAATTGCACACTAATCCTATATTTACTCAATTTATGCTGTGTTTGCCCTACTAATTTTTCTAATCTTTATAGAAATAGGTTCCTTCTAGTTCTGAACCTGCTTCAGCCCTAGTTAACCATAGCTTATTATTTCTACTATCTTTTTGTGCTACTAAAACAATGCTCACATTGTTGGATAAAATCATCTGAGGTATGTTTCAAACTTTCCTGCATTCTATGAAATGGTCATTTAGAGTGAAAACTAAAGCTCTTTTTTATAACTCTCTATTTTTTTTTTTAATTTTCAGCTTTAAGGATGAGAATGGCAAAACTTGGGAAAAAAGTTATCTGAGAGGTGTATCATCTACCTAAACATCCTTTGAAGAAGAAACTAAGAAACATTTGCCAACTTCTCTTCTCAGTATTTTGTTTCTTTTTTCCTGAGACTCCAAAAATTATAATTATAACCATATTAAGCCATGTGAATAAGCAGTAGTCATCATTTGTGAAAAAAATCCCAAAAAAGCTTGGGAGAACAAATGCTTAACTTTTCCAGTTACTTGACACAATTCAGTGCGGGGGAGAAACCAGCATATTTTTATTGTATTGATACCAAAGCATTTCTAATAAGAGTGTGTTAAATTTAAGAATAAAGTTATTTAAAATAGCCTGACTGTATTCTATTAACTGATGTAATTTAGCTAATACAAAAATTAAAAGATCATAGGAAGCCATTGCAACCTCACCACAGAAATATTCATCTTCAATCCTAACAAGTAAACATGATATCCCAAATCTACAAGGCATTAAGACAACTGCATCTTCCTGCTAAGGGCCAATTTATTTGGTAGAGACTTCAAACTCTTTGCATCCATCCCAAAGGTGCATGCAATAATTAACCGCATATTTTGGGACTAGATTTGTAGTATCTTGATAGTGTTCATGACTTTGTACATTATAACTGACACATTTCTCTTCTTAAAATATCTTTTCTTTCATTCAGTTCAGTGTGAACTCCATGGTGCAATGACTGATTATGACCTAAGGCTATTAGTTGGAGGGCTTCCCATATTCTCAAAGAATACAAATCTATTCTATGTTTGACCAATCCTTGTAAACATGTTAGAAGCCTAATAATAAAACTTAGTAAGAATGCGTGTCATTCCTAAGTGTTCTTGCCAAGATGTTAAATCCTGATTTGAAGAACACTCCCATGCCAGTTCTCTCCTACTCTACCTTATTGTACTGTCCTCCACCCAACACTCTCAAAATTCACCTTCACACATCTTCCCCTGGACCATGCCAGTGCATATTACCCAGGTGCCGCAAGTCCTTCAGTGAATAGTCTGTTTCCTCTCAGGGCAGAAACTGAATTTCTCTGGTGAAACTACGATGAGACCTTATCTTGGTTACTGATATGGAGACAATGAGAGGTCAAAGAAGCAGATCCTGATGAGGACAAGCTTAACCCTGACAAGCATCAACCTCAGACGAATTGTTTGCAAGGGGCAGTTGTTCTCTAGCACGAGAGAGCTCCTCTCTCTGCTGGCCTGAAATCTGGGAAATCTGGAGGTTCAAATTTCAGAGACACTTTGACACAAACACCCCTATTCAGGTTCAGTGGTCCCACTCCTTCCCTTTCATGGCTCTGACTTTAGCATAAGTGACTTGTCAAAACTGCACATTCTTTTGTAGCTCTGCCATCCTTGTGATTAAAACATTGGCTTTTAGTTTTGATTGTGTGTACACAAATGTTTATTAGAACACTGCCTGGCACCTAGTAAGTGATCAATAAATGAATGAATAAATGAAAGGAAAAGATGTAGTCTGCCAGAGCTGGGGGGGGTGGGGGATTGTGTAATACCAGCTGCCCTCAGGCAACTCGAGCCAGAATCTGGCTGGCAGATTGTCTGGTCCCTTGCCAAAGGGCATGGTCCAGGGCTGGTGCATAGAAGTAGCCCAGCATAGCCAGAAAAGACAGAAGGCTGGAGCTGGCTTTTTATCTAGGGGTGAAGCTAAAGCTGCAGTGAAATTGGCTGCCAGGTGAATAGAGGGGGACTGAGTGCAAAGATGGAGCTGGTCAGCCAGGGCGGCCGAAGTGAAACTGTATTATTCCACACACCAATTCACTGATTCCTGTGCTCAGTGAAAAAAGGAAAACTGGAAAACGGAAGTGAGGTGCCTTCTTGCAGCTATTCCTCGCAGCATCCCTCCAGCACCCTCTATCGGCAAAGCCTAACATTGCATCACCTGGCAACTCGGTCAAGATCACGAAACAGGGCAAAGGATGCCTTTGGAGATGAAGCATTAAATGATGAAGATAAAGATGAAGCATTAAACTACCACAGTCCACCCATTATCCTACTCAGCTTCCATATTTATCCTTTCACATACATTTGACCATTCGAGAAAACGAAAAACAACTCTGCTTCCATCTAATAAGATGCTGCTATCTTTTATACAAAGATTTCACCCTCTCCCCAAAAGGAGGAGACATACACTCTCAAGAGTCACTGTATCCACAGTTAACTACATTAGACATTACTTTTTTTTTTTTTAAGACTTTATTTATTTGACAGAGAGAGACACAGCAAGAGAGGGGAACACAAGCAAAGGGAGTAGGAAAGGGAGAAGCAGGCTTCCTGTTGAGCAGGGAGCCCCATGTGGGGCTTGATCCCTGGACCCTGGGGTCATGACCTGAGCAGAAGGCAGACGCTTAATGACTGAGCTACCCAGGCACCCCACAGACATCACTTTTAAGAACAATTTTAGACTAACAGAAAGATTGAGAAGATAATACAAAGTTTCCATATACCCCACACCCAGTTTCCCCTGACTAATTTCTTTATTAGTATGGTACACTTGTTATAATTAAATGAACTAGTAATGATACATTATTAAATCCCATAGTTTATTCAAATTTCCTTCATTTTTACCTAATGTCTTTTTTTGTTGTTCCAGGATCCCACACAGAAAACTACATTACTTCTAATTGTCATATCTACTTATGTTCCTCTTAGATTTTTCTTGTTTTTGATAACCTTGACAATTTGAAAATTACTGGTCAGATATTTTGCAGGATGTCCCTCTGTTGCAAATTGTCAGAGGTAAAGTGACATTTTCATTGCATCATACCAAGGGTACATAATTTCAACAATTTATTACTGGTGATGTTGACCTTGGTCTCCTGGCTAATGTATTTGTCAGGTTGCTCCATTGTAAAATTATTATTTTATCCCCTTCCTACTGTAGGCTTTGGAAGGAAGTCACCATGTACAGCCCACACTTAAGGGAGTAGGGAGTTAGGCTCCTTCTCCTTGAAGACAGAGTACCTATGGTAATTATTTCAAATTCCTCTGCACAGGAAATTTGCCTATTCTCCTTATTTATTTATTCAATCATTAAATCAGTATGGACTTATGAATGTTTACTTTATACTTGAGTTATAATCTAACTCAACACAATTTTCTGCTCAAATTTTTTCAGCTTGGGCCATTTCAAGTGGCTCCTGTATGCCTTTGATGTATGCCCATAAATGTTTTCAATATGAGATATCTTTCCATTTCATCAGATCTTTAGTCTCTTTCAATGATGTTTTGTCGATTTCAATGTACCAGTCTTGCATTTCCTGAGATTTATTCCTATTTTATTCTTTTGATGCTATTGTAAATGGAATTGTCTCCTTAATTTCACTTTCAGATAGTTCATCACTTGTGTTTGGAAATGCTATTGATTTTTATACATTGATTTGGCATCCTGCAACTAACTGCAACCTTCCTGAATTCATTTGTTCTAGTAGTTACTGGATTCCTTAGAATTTTCTATATATGAGATTATGTCATCTGTAAAAAGTGATAGTTTTACCTCTTCCTTTACAATCTGGATACCTTTTATATCTTTTTCTTGCCTGATTGCCCTTGGTTACACCTCCAATACTATGGAGATGCAAAATGGCTAATGTGCTTGTCTTATCTTGTTCATGATCTTAGAAGGAAAATGTTCAGTCATTCACCATTGAGTACGATGCTAGCTATAGGTTCTTCTCAGATAACTTTAACAGATTGAGAAATTCCCTTTTATTTCATATTTGTTGACTGTTTAAATCATGAATTAGTGCTTCTCTTTAATTCTGTCAACTTTTTCTTCATGCATTTTGAAGTCTGCTGGTAGAAACATACATATTTATGACTGCAATGTATTCTTGATAAATGAATGCTTTAGTCATTAAGAAAGGCCTCCTTTTATCTCTGATAATACTCTTGGCTGGAAATGAATTTATCTACCATAAATACAGACATTGCAGCCCTTTTGTGCTTACTATTTCATGGCATACCTTTTTTCACTCATTTGCTTTCAACCTATCTGCCTCTTTATATTTAAGTCACATCATGGGTTTCCCTTTTTTTTTTTTTTAATCATTCTGACATTCTCTGCCCTTTAATTAGAGTATTTAGTCCACTAATGTTTATTTTTTAAAAAGATTTTATTTATTTATTTGACAGAGAGAGAGAGAGCACAAGTAGGCAGAGAGGCAGGCAGAGAGAGGGGGGGAGGCAGGCTCCCTGCTGAGCAGAGAGCCTGATGCGGGGCTCGATCCCAGGACCCTGAGATCATGACCTGAGCTGAAGGCAGGGGCTTTAACCCACTGAGCCACCCAGGCTCCCCGAGTCCACTAATGTTTAATGTAATATTAATATGGTTGCGTTTTGGCCTACCGTTTTTATTATTTGCTCTCTATCCCCTCTGTTTTTCCTCCTTTATTTTTCCTTTCTTGCCTTTCAAAGTTATTTAAATAATTTTAGAATTCCATGTTAATTCTTCTTTTGGCTTTTTACATAAGGCTTATTTTTTTCTCTAGGAATTACAATATACATTCTTAATTTTTGCATTAGAACTTAGAAGTTACTGAGAACTGGGCCCCTGGGTGGCTCAGTAGTTAAGTGTCTGCCTTCAGCTTAGGTCATGATCCCAGGGTCCTGGGATCAAGGCCCACATCAGGCTCCCTGCTCAATGAGAAGCCTGCTTCTCCCTCTCCCACTCCCCCTGCTTGTGTTCCCTCTTTCTCTCTGTGTCTCTCTACCAAATAAATAAATAAAATCTTTAAAAAAAAAAAAAGAAGAAGAAGAAGAAGTTACTGAGAACTAACATTGTATAACTTTAAATAAAATGCAGACATTTTGCAACTATTTAGGTCCATTATCCCTTCCCATCCTTAATACTAAATTGTTGTATGCAGTACATTCACCTATATTATAAGCCCCATTAAACAATGTAGGCTTTTTTTATTTGCTTGTTTTAAACACACATATTTGTTATAAAGAATTGAAATGGGAAAAATCAAAAAAAGATTTTATATTTACAATTATTTACCATTTTGAGTGCTCTTCATTCCATCCACACTCCCATTTAGTATCACTTCTCTTTAGCCTGCAAAACTTCCTTTTGCATTTCTCTTATAGTTCATATGTGCTAGCAACAAATTCTCTTAGATGTCTTTCACCCAAAAATGTCATCATTTTGCCCTCATTCTTTTTTTAAAAAAGATTTATTTATTTGAGATAGATTGGTAAAGAGAGAGAGAACACAAGCACAAGTGGGGTAGGAGAAGGAGGGTTGGGCAGAGGGAGAGGGAGAAGCAGGCTCTCCACTGAGCAGGGAACCCAATGTGGGGCTTGATCCCAGGACTCTGGGATCATGACCTCAGCTAAAGGCAGACACTTAACCACCGACTGAACCACCCAGACCCCCCCATGTTGCCCTCATTCTTGAAGGAATTTTTTTTTTCAGGTAGAATTCTTGATGACTCTTTGTTTCAGCACTTTAAAGATGTTATTCCACTTTCTCTGGCCTCTATATATTCCTATGAGAAGTCAGATGTTAAATCATTGTTTCCCTGTATATAATCCTGCCTTTTTTTCATATGTTTTTTGCTTTCAAAAGCTTGACTATGATTTTAAAAACATGACTGCCTTCATATTTTTTTGCTTAAGTTGCTTTCCTACATCATGAGTCAGTAAAGTTAAGCTTTTTAGCAAATTTGGGGATTTTCTGGTCATGATCTCCTCAGATTCTTCTCTCCTTCTTAGATAACGCCTAAATACGCTATCATTTAACAAATCCCTTAGACTCTGTTCGATTCTTTTCCAAATTTTTTTCCTTCTCCTCTTAAAACATTAGACAATATCCATTGATCTGTCTTCAAGTTCATGGGTTCTTTTTTCTGTCTCCATTCTGATATTAATTCCCTTCAGGGAATTTTTCAAATGGTTTTATTTTTTCAGCTCTCCAATTTCTATATGGTCCTTTTGTATTGTTTCTATTTCTATGCATCTTTTTTATTTATAGCAAGCATATATTCTTTTACATCATTGAGAATAGTTATAATAGATGCTTTAAATTCTTTATCTCTTGAATCTAATCATCTAAGAAATCTCAAAGGTTAGTTTTGGTTGATTATTCTTTCTCTAAAGCATGGGTTGAAAAACTATAGCCCATAGGCCAAATCCATTCCACATCCTGTTTGTGTATGTTTTTGCATGGCCCACGAGCTAAAAATGGCTTCTCAAATTTTTGAAGGATTGGTAAAACAAAACCAAACAAAACCAAAAAACCCACATAGATGTATTCTACAGAGACCATATGCGGTCCACAAAGCCTAAAATATTACCTATCAAGACCTTTAGCAAAAAAGTTAGCCAACCTTTACTTTGGAGAATGGGTTAGAATTTCCCGGTTCTTCTTATATTAGGTAATTTTGGATTATCATCTATACAGCATAAAATATTACATTATAAAAATGCCAGATTCTCAGGGCACCTGGGTGGCTCAGTCGGTTAAGCATCTGACTCTTGGTTTCAGCTCAGGTCGTGATCTCATGGGTCATGGGATCGAGCCCCATGTGGGCTCCACGCTGCCGGGGGGAGTCTGCTTCTCTCCTTCTCCCTCTCCCTCTGCCCCTCCCACCTCACACACGTTTTGTCTCTCTCTCTCAACTATATCTTTTTAAAAAATACTGGATTCTCTTATCTTTATCCAGTGAATGCTGTTTTTTTGGAAATGAAGCAGTTAACTTTTCCAATTAACCGGGTTAGAAGGCAAACTCCCTTCCTTGTGTTACAGCTCCAATCTCAGGTCAACTTTTTTTCTTTGCTCTAAACTGCTTTGTGTTTGCTTCACACATGTGAACATATCCAAGTGTCAACCAGAGCTTTGGGCAAATAGGAATTGGGATCCCCTCTCTCATGTTTTCTTTCCAAGATCACCTCGCAACTACCCCTGACAGCAGTAGTTGGCCCAGCCACCAGTCCTCTGGTTTCCTATGCCAGAAGCACTGCAGGTCCCCCACCACCCAGCACCACACACCATTGACTACAACTGCCCAGAACTTAAAAACTTTGAAAATAGGGCACCCTAAACCATTTACTTCCTTTGGGTGTGGACTCCTCACCAGCATCCTCCTACTTCTGTTCACTCCTGGGACCTTCAAGTAGCTACTTTTTTGAAGTTTACACTAGTTTTCTGGAGGAGAGTCAGTTTGGCAGGATCTCACTCAGCCATTATCAGCATTATCAGCCATTACCAGCAGTACATATTTAAGGTGTATGGGTTCAGGAAATTCTTATACCAAGAATCTGATTACAAATCAGAAAATGTGTTTAGGTCCTTACAGGAAACCCAGAGTACATAACAATTTCTTTTACACACGAATAAGACATCATATGAAGAAGATATACTTCTAAAGATACGTTCTAGGAACTTTTTCTCCCCTAAACTAGAGGAATACAACAGGCATAACATAAAATTGCATTAACTTCTTTAATATTGAAATAATGAAGCTGATATCAAGTTTAGGGCCAGCAAAAACCCTAGATCTTTCCACCCAAAGGTATAACCCAAAAGCAGTAACAAAATAAGTATTTGTTTTACTGAGGTGATAGTCACACAACATAAAATAACCATTTCATAGTGGACAATTTAGTGGCATTTCTCACATTCACAATGTTGTACAACTACCCCCTCTATCTCCAAAACATCTTCATCACTCCGAAATAAAATCTTATTCCCAGTATGCAATTACTCATTCCCTCCTCCCCTACCCTCAAGACTAAGGCAACCACCATTCTGCTGTCTCTAAGAATTTACCTATTTTGGATATTTCATATAAGTAGGATCATGATATGTGACCTTTTACATCTGACTTCTTTCACTTAGTATGGTATTTTGAAGGTTCATCCACATTATAGCATGTGGTAGTACCTCATTCCTTTCTATGGCTGATAATATTCTCTTTTATGTACATACCACTATCTGTTTATCCACTCACCTGTTGGTGGACATGTGGGCTAGTTCCACCATTTGCCTATTGTGACTAGTGCTGCTATGAACACCAAATTTCTTGTTTTGTTTTTTATTGTGTTATAAATATACATAACACAACATTTACCATTTTAACCATTTTTAAGTGTACAATTCATTGCATCAAAAACATTCAGTATTATATAAGCATAACCATGACCAATCTCCAGAAGTATTTCAACATCCCAAACAGAAACTCTGTTAAACATTCTCACCTCTTCCTCAGCCCCTAAGAATCACCATCTACTTTTTTCTCCATGAATCTGACTAGTCTAGGTACTTTAAATAAATAAAATCACACCCTGGTTGTCCATTTATGCCTGGCCATTTCACTGAGTATAATGTTTTCAAGGTGAAAATCAAAAGTTTTTATTAAAAAAAAAAAAAAAAAAGTTTTTATAAAACAAAAATATACATTTTATATGTAAAAATGACTTTAACACTGTAATCAAACAGCACTAGCATCGTCAATAACATGTACAAAGCACCTTTTGCTGGACTTACTTCATTCATTCCTCACAACTGCCCTGTGAGGTGGGCTTTACAGATGAAGGAACCAGGTTCAGAGAAGACATAACTCACTTGCCCAAGGACAGGCAACTTGCAATATAAACATGCATACACAGATCTTCCAACTCCATTCCCAAACTCCTGGTCCTTTTTACCTTTTTTATTTTTTAAAAGATTTTATTTACTTGAGAGAGACAGAGAGCACATGAGCAGGTGTGGGGAAGGGGGCTGAGGGAGAGGGAGAAGCAGACTCCCCACTGAGCAGGGAGCCCAACACAGGATCAGTCCCAGGACCCTGAGATCATGACCTGAGCTGAAGGCAGGATCTTGAGCAACCGAGCCACCCAGGCGCCCCACTCCCCAATCTCTTTCAATTGAGAGGATCAGCTGCCTCCTAGTCCAATACCACACCACTTGTAAGGATGGTCAGGAGAGACCCATGTGGAAGGGAGAGCTAGGGAAAGCTCCAAGGACAAGGAAGATCTTGAGACAGAACTTGATAAATCAGCTTTTGCTGGAAAGAGAGAAACACAATGGGCATTCCAAGCATCATCATGACCATTGGGGACCTGGATGCAGACGAGCCTGGGTACTGGACAAGGAGGAAAGAAGCAGGATATGGATAGGAACAATGTGCATCCTAATCAAATTTGAGAAGAGCTTAGAAGAGTCCTATCTTTCATTCCCATCTATAATGGATTATCTTAAACAAGGACATTTGTTCTTTTTTTTTTTCTGCTTTACTAGAACATAGAGATAAATAAAATTTCAGCCAAAAGCTACAGGTGCCCCTAGAGCTTCCTAGTTGGCACTGACTGCCAGGTGGCACCATCTTTTTTCACTGCATCCCGGACTAAGGCAGGATGTGGAAGGGATGAATATCTCTTCCCACACGTTACAGCCAAAATCCTGATTGAAACCAAGTAAGCACTGAAGTGAATTTGATTCATTTATTCAATAACTTATACCGTAGGCTACCTACACCCTTAAGATTCATTTCCACAGAGCAGAAAATAATAAAAGCAAAAAATAGCCTCAGTTGTGAATGCTAACCCAACCACTTATTTTTATTTTATAGAGGAAACCATCTTTAGGAAGAAAACATGATTTTGAGTCACTGGGGGCAAAACTGCTGAAAATCTAAAGACGTTTCATTTTATAATCACTCCTATCAAAGGAAGTTTAAAAAAAATTGCTTATTACAAAAACAAAAGGAAATAATGACAAGAGTGAAGAATAAGCACGTTTCAATCTGTGGATATCAACCATTCATAAGCAGAAAAATCATAATTTGGTATTAATAAAATGGTGTCTCCATCAAGATTAAATACGAAAGACTTTTTGGACAAATCTGTATATCAACTGATGATATAGCAAAATAGTGCCAACAGATAAATCAGGGAAAAGAAAAAGTTATAATATCTTGGCCTCAGTGCCATGTTCCATGTATTTGAAAACCAAACATACCAAGGATCATTCCGCTTAAAGGAAGTTTTCTTTGAGGGAGGAGCAATATGGCAGAGCAGTAGGAGTAAATATCATTGGGTCCCAGGAGTTCAGCTAGATAGTTATCAAACCATTCTGAACAGCTACAAACTCAAGAGGAGATGAAAGAGAAGAAGAGTAGCAATTCTACGAACAGAAAAGTGACCCCTTTCTGGAAGGTAAGACCTTCGGAGAAGTGAATCTGAAGCAAAATACGGAAGATAGACCGTGGGGAGAGGGGCTGGCTCCTGGCAAGTGGTAGAGCAGCAGAGCACAAAATTGGAACTTTTAGAAATCTGCTCCACTGAGGGACGTCGCTCCAGAGGCTAAGCAGGGGGTGGAGCCCTAGTGGGGACAATGTGGTCTCAGGTTCCACGGGGTCACAGAAAGACGGGGGGGGGGGGAGGGGTGCCTGAGGGTGGCAAAGCTCCCAGGTATTGAAGCCAGGAAGCCAGCTTCAAAGACGGAACCAAGATGTGGGCACTCAGCGTGGGGTTACTTTAAACCATGATCTGTAGCACAGTCAGGCCACTGCTCTTCGAGCAGGGACCCAACAAGCGGCAGATCCGGGAGACTCACCTTCCTCCTCCGGGAGGAGCGGCGCGGTAGCTCGTGGCAGGAATCTGCTGGGTTTGGAGACTCCAAACGGGGCCGTGCGCCAGAGATACAAACGCTAGGTCACAGGCTGGGTGAGCTCGGAGTGCGGCAGGAGACCAGGGAGACGGGAGGGACTGACTGCTTTTCTCTGAGGGCGCACTGAGGAGTGGGGCCCCGAGATCTTAGCTCCTCCAGGGCCGCCGATTAGGAGGCTGCCATCTTCATTCCCCTCCTCCAAAGCTGTACGGAAAGCGTTCAGGGAACAAAAGCTACTGAGAGCGAACCCAAGCCGATTACTTAGCCTGGCCCCTGGCAAGGGTGGTGCAATTCTGCCTTGGGCAAAAACATTTGAGAATCATGGCAACAGGCCCCTCCCCCAGATCAGTAAGAATATCCAGCCAAGACATTAGCCAAGATCAATCACTGAGGATGATGGAACTCCAGAACTAGGGGAAAGTAACAAATAGAATTCATGGTTTTTTTCCCACGATTCTTTAGTCTTTCAAAGTTAAATTTTTTAAATTTTATTTTTTTCTTATTCTATTTTTTTAATTTTTCTGCTTTTCTATTTTAACGTTTTTTAACTATTTTATCTTATAAATACCTTTTTAAAATTATTTTTTAACTTTCATTGTTATAGTCATTATATATATACATATATACATATAGTCATCCCTTCATTGTATTTAACCTTATTTTTTGTATACATGTAGGTTTTTCTTTCTTTAAAATTTTGAAATACACTTTCTTCTAACACATCAAAATATACCCTAAATCTACGCACGGCTTTGTTCTAGTCTCCAGTCAGAGCACATTTTTTCTTTTCTTTTTTTTTCTTTTTTCAACCAACTTCTTATCAATTCCTTTTTTAGAATCTTTTCTAATTTTCATCTTTACAGTCATATTTCATCCCTTCATCGTGCTTACCCTTATTTTTGTATATACATAGATTTTTTTCTTTAAAATTTGGGATGTAGTTTCTTCTAACAGACCAAAATACACCCAAAATCAAGTGTGTGGCTCTGTTCTATTCACCAGTCTATATATATATATATATATTTTTTTTTTTCCCCCCCTCTCTCCTCCCCCCAGTTTTGGGTCTCTTCTGATTTGGTTAGTGTATATTTATCTGAGGTCATTGGTACCCTTTTAGTATTTTGTTATCTCATTCATCTATTTTTTTTTTTTTAAGATTTTATCCATTTATTTGACAGAGAAAGAGATCACAAGTAGGC
>CM052900.1:90670621-90688326 GCA_028534135.1 Potos flavus | reverse complement strand
GCTAAGCAAAATAAGTCAATCAGAGAAAGACAATTATCATATTTCATATCATATATCATAAATTCCTCTCTGATATGAGGAATTTGAGAGGCAGGGTGGGAGGGAGAGGCGTCATGGGCAGAAGAGAGGGAAAAAATGAAACAAGACGGCTCCGGGGAGGGAGACAAACCATAAGAGACTCTTAATTTCAGGAAACAAACAGGGTTGCTGGGGGGTGCGAGGGGGAGGGTTAGGGTGTCCTGGAAGGGAGGGAAAAATGAAACAAGATGAAACCAGAGAGAGAAACAAACCATAAGAGACTCTTAATCTCAGGAAACAAACTGAGGGTTGCTGGAGGGGAGGTGGGTGGGAGGGATGGGGTGGCTGGGTGATGGACAATAGGGAGGGTATGTGCTATGGTGAGTGCTGTGAATTGTGTAAGACTGATGATTCACAGACCTGTACCCCTGAAGTAAATAATACATTATATGTTAATTTTTTTAAAGGCAATAAATATATATATATGAAGTATATATATATATATATTTAAAGAAAAAAGAAAAAAAGGAAGTTTTCTTTGTCATATACAGACTATAATTTATTTAAAAGAAGTTTATTTGCTGGCTAATAATAAAAAAAGTAGTTTATTAACCTTTAAGTCCCTTATAATTGAAAACTAGAGGAAAATATTTTAGTACACACTTAATTTTCTATATTAAAAAAAGTTTTGTTTTGTTTTGTTTTAAATGTTTTTAATGAAACTATTTAAAAGGAAAGTTTAAACTGTAAATAGCCTGGCACTCACAGAACATGAACACAGAAGATTCACATCTCAACCTTAAGCTATGTACGATAAACACTTATATAAGGAACAAAACTAAAACTTCCGTATCATTTTACCCCATACAAGATGTAGGATACACAGACAAGGCTATTATTTATGCCAAATATAAACTAGGTCCTTGGGCCAAGCAGAAACTGTAAGATAATCAGACAGAACACTTAAAACATAAAATATGCCTTCTAAATATTTTTTTAGGAATGTCCAGTTTTGCTCACTTCCTCTACTTAAGATAGTTATAGTCATTTGTCATAGTATCAGATTAATGTAAAGGGAACTACTAAGCAACTGTTACAAATAATCGTGGTTAGAAAACAAACAGAAAGGGTGCCTGGGTGGCTCAGTGGGTTAAGGGATCATGACCTTTGGCTCAGGTCATGATCTCAGGGTCCTGGGATTGAGCCCTGCATTGGGCTCTCTGCTCAGCAGGGAGCCTGCTTCCCCCTCTCCCTCTGCCTGCCTCTCTGCCTACTTGTGGTCTCCTTCTCTCTGCCAAATAAATAAATAAAATATTTTTTAAAAAAAGAAGAAAAAAGAAAACAAACAGAAATGTAACCAGAAAAAATAATCATGGTTAGAGAACAAACAGAAATGTAACCAGAAAAAAAATAATAGTCCCTAATTTCAGTTTCTAACTCACAACTCTAACTCCATCACACTCCCAAAAAAGGCAGAAACCTTTCAAATAAAGATTGGTGAATTTAAGGGAAATGCCACTCCATGGTATTACTTACCTAAGTACTAAAAATGAGTAAAAACACAATGAAACAGAAACAAAGCAGTACTTTGTATTATGGCGCCACCCACTGGCTAGAAGTCCCCATAGCAAATATGGAACCCAGCCATTAAAAAAAGATTTTTGGAGTAGGAGTAGGAAGGAAAATAACACTGATATTCTAATTCATTACGGCATCAGAAACTTCTAACAAAAAAAGAACCATCCATATTATTTATTACCACAAAGAAAGAAGAGTAACTGCTAAATATATTCACAAGGGTAAATTTTATTACTTTTGAAATGCAAGTCTACAGTCTCCAAAAGCTAGGACTTAAATCTTAGAGTCAAAACAATATAAAATGTCCCTTCAGCCCTGTAACTGAATATACAAATACAGTCTTAAGCAGAAGATGCACACTTGCATTTCATTGCTAAGAAAGAAATTATAATATTCATAATATATTTAAATGTTAATACAATGGAGTTGCCCAGCCCCACTTCCACCTTTACCAGAGAAGTGACAGAATACATAGAAAAAAGGACATGTCCAAAAAACTGAACTCAAAAACATAGTGTGTCCAAAAAGTCCTAAGAAAGACCATTCAGATAAACTAGCATAAATATTTTCTTTAAAACAGCACCTTTATAGTCCAAAACATATTCATCTTAATACAATCTCCATTTCCTCCAAATGACATCATTTCTGTCTTTCCAAATGGTTCTTTTCTTAAATGCTAACATTCTAAAAATCTCATCATGGAAAATATCGGAGAGTCCTTTCTCCTCAAGGACAACCTCTCCTGGTAACACTCAGGATCACACATAAAGGCTTGACATCCTTTTTTAGAGTCCATAGGACCCTGCTGACAGTGGATCTCTAAAGACCACACCTCAGAATTCCTCTACAAATGTGACTTGCTCTTCCAATTCAGAACTCATGACTATGCTCCAGGCAGTCAGTACAGGCTTCAAGTTTCTTTGGTTTAATGATCATTTTCATCTGGTCTGCAAACCCAAGGTCTTTGCTTGCTCAGAGTTGGTTGATTGCAGATAAGAAGATGATGAGAAAAGTCACATTCCCACAGATATAAACTGCAAACACCACCTTTTTAAAAGCATGACCCTGAAAGAAAAATTGAGACGTGAAAGAAAGAAATGACTCTCATTGAGGTTTGTGTCAATAAATAAGAAAAGGGGGACTTACTTCTGTTTCAGCTACAGTAAATGACTGAAGGATCTGAATTCTGGCATCATCCAATATTTCAACTGTCAAAAACAACAACATAAGTTTGTAAGGTCCGTGAGTATGCCAGTAAACTAACTCAAAAAAAAAAAAAGTCCTGATGTGTAGCATTTGTTGATTTCCAGGTGTATATATTCTCCCATGTCAAGCTACCAAACGTTGCAAACTTCCAGAACATGTAAGGCTCTCACAAATTGGGACAAGCTGGCTACAGAACATATTTGTCAAGGGACTTAAAATATGCCTCTTCTCCTGGTCAATAAACATCATATCAAAGTCTTAACGAACCACATTTTAAGTACATATGTATTTTAAATAGCAACCCATAATTCAGTGGTCATCAGAAACCCCACATATGTGACCCTGCTGAGAACCAAAAATGGCAGGATAGATATTTACTACTTGGCTCCTAAAAGTTGCCCAGGCTCCTAGATTCAAAACAAAGAGGTCCCATTTTTAGAAGGCCACCTTAACTTATCATTTAGGGGGTTGGAAACTAAATAAGACACAAAGGACACAGCCCAGAAGCCAAGCTAGTTTAAAATGTCACACAGTCTCTACTAAGGTCTCCATTCCTAATGGCTATAGGTACCTTGACCCTGCCTGTGGTCCGTTCAGCACTAAGATCAAAGTAGACTTGCCACTAGAAAGTCTGGGCAAAATGAGTTTTTCCTATCCAGCTCGCCTAGTGAGCAAGCTATATATGATGTAGACGGCAACCGAAGTGTTAGTACACAGTAAGTTTATCAAATAGGCAAAATCTGCCTGCAGCTTTGCCCTGTGTTGACTTTGGGCATCTCTTCTTTCTCCGCTTCTGGGTTCTCTCAGCTCCATGCACTCAGGATTCTCAGTGTGGACTGGCTCCAAGTCAGACCAGCATGCAACATAAAAAGTGTTTATAACAAAAGACTTCCTCCCTAAAACCTGAGATCATCACCTTTTTTTCCTCACAAATTCTAATACTAATGAGTATAAAAACAAGGGCAGAATATTTCCATGAGTTCTAGCACGGACTAATCACCACAGACATTTTCAGTGAGCTATCCTGTAGGAGTCAACTATCAGTATCTAGAAACTAATTACATTCCTAGAGTTTGTATAAAGGTGATTCTCTGTAACATGGCTGTTTGAGCAGGTTACCTTTTCGAGAAAGTCGGTAGGCATGCATCTCCAGAACAATCTCCGTCCCAACATGCCAGGCTACAAATCCAATCATTGCATAGGTTTTCCACGGGCCAGGAAGATCTAGTCCTGGTAAATCCATTCCCAGGAACATTGCTGCCACTACATTTATAAGAAAAATATATATATTCAAATGTAGTCACCCTCCAGAGAGGGTTATGTGTATATATGTGTGTGTATTATATCAAGTAAAACACAGCGAAAGAGTTTATGAGATGAATTAGACTAATATTTAAGACCAAATAATAAACTTAGTCTTTTTTTAATTGTAAGACTAGAAACGGTAAGATGGGAAATTATACTTATGATCTACCAATTGTTTAAAAAGAGACGCTCAAACTTTCCAAAAAGTTTTAAGTCTGCAATATAGGAAAGAGAGAAAAGTATGGAAATCATTGCTGACTATACTCCTCCTTCCATGAAGAACCCCCAAAGACTATCGAAATTTAAGCGCAGGAGGTGTCAGTTTAGGTATTTATTATACAAATTATCAAAATATACGGGATAACCATACTTGACTTCTGAAAATCACCCTTCCCTGGAAGGTACCATCCTCATGGAAAGGACCTGCAGACAGAAGGCTGGGACGCCCCCATCCCACCTCAGCCCAACTCACAAATGACCCTCAACTTGAGCGTTTGACCATTAACACAGCTTATTCTGTGGGCAAAGGCAAATGCTAAAAAAAAAAACAAGAGTCTTAGAAGGAAAGTTTTAAAGCCATTTCAAAAACCTTAAACTTAAAACTGAAGTAATGACTTAAATCGTCACCTCTAGAAATTATTTCTGGATTTCAATGTTTAAGGCTGATGTCTTCTCAATAACCAATTACTCCAATTACTAATACATCTAAAAATCATTTAAGCCAAATTACCACCTGCAATATAAACCACCAGCAATTATATATGAAAATAAGTGGCATCACAATTACTTACCTGCTATTATTCTAGCAGCTGTGCCCACACTCCAGTGAGTCCAGTTAAACATTTGCCTTCTACCAAATAAAGAACCAGTCACACTCTCAGAAGTGATAGAACTACAATTAATTCCCAAGAGAATAAAAAGCACGTAATTTCCCTTATTGCCTAGGAATTAGGTATCTGAAATAGATTTTAAAACCCTTTAAAGTAAACATAGTTTACCACTGAATTTTATAAAATGCAAAGTGTTTTCACTTGAAAAGGAATTAGGTCGCCAAATAATGATATCCACATTAAGACCATTTATATATAAAAGCTGTAAGTACCTTGGGTCATGTAAAGGTGGCCTGAAGGCTGCCAAAAGAGGCTGAAGAACTGCTAAAACCGTCACTATGCAACCAAGGTATGGGTGATAACCTGCATACTGAACAAAGTTACATCATTTTAATGGTCTCGATCTCACCCACCAATTTAAATCCTCAAGTTAAAAATAATATGCACAGATGATGTATTCTTAGGGTTTTTCTGTCGCTTAAAACATTTACTAATAAGAACAGGCACTGTTCACTGAGCACCTACTATATACCGGGCATCTACTTTATATACATTATTATATACATTACTTTATATACATTATTACTGATGCTCACTACCATGCTTGACACTTATTAATACTCCACTCATGGGGAATTGAGGCTTAGAGATATCATATAGTGTGTCCAACGTGTAAATGGTTGTGGTGGAGGCCACACAGAGTGCTGCCTCACCCCCATCGGGATGTTAGATGATTACCAACACCAGTACAGCCCACCTAGGACTAGTTAGTATCTCCATGTCAAGAGCAATCACCCCAACGTATGGTAGTTTTGTTTAGACTCTGTTTCCCTGAGCTGAAGGTTCTGTATGATTCCTTGTAACTCAACCGCTTAACAGAGCCTTAGTCACTCAATAAATGTTGAGTGAATGAATAACACATGTAGCCACTGCATGAAAATCTCAGGTCCTCGGTTCAGAATGGAGGGATAACCTGAGAAAAAACATCAACAAAGTATCTCAACACTGTCAGCTCCACTCCTCTCTTAGAGACGCAACATGCCTGCTCAAAACAGCAGATGGTTGAGTCAGACCACTTGGCACAATTATTCCACTTAAAAACTTAAAGAGGGATTAAGGAGATGCTCTAACCTGTGGCATGTTTAGATGGGGGAATAGTACAGTCTGTTGTCACTGATTGCCATGCGTGGGTAGATTCTAAAATCTGTGATCTAGAACAAGGGTATAATGGTTTCTAAGCCTGATGGGAAGCTTTGGTCAACAGGAACAATAAGCTGACAAAAGAACATTACAAAAACACGCTCAAGCTATGGATTCGGTTATATGCGGATAAAATTCTAACCAGGACCATGGAGAGGGAAAGTGCCTCTATTTCATAAAACCACAGTAACCACAGCAGTGAAATTCCTGTATGTGCTTAGAATGTGCCTAAGTGCTTTCAGCTAATTAACTCTCAATTCTCAAAAAGCCTGTGACGGGGGCGCCTGGGTGGCTCAGTCATTAAGCATCTGCCTTCGGCTCAGGTCATGATCCCAGGGTCCTGGGATAGAGCCCCGCATTGGGCTCCCTACTCTGCGGGGAGCCTGTTTCTCCCTTTCCCACTCCTCTTGCTTGTGTTCTCTCTCTCGCTGTGTCTCTCTCTGTCAAATAAATAAATAAAATCTTTAAAAAACAAAAAAGCCTGTGACATAGCTACAATAGTTTCCCCTTTATATGATCTGATTCATAAATTGCAAAGACTGCAAACTACAAAGCTTACAAAATAAGCATTACCCTTGTCCCAAATACCTGCATAAAATAAGGTTCTGATGTCTAGGCTCATATCAGAAAATAATCATCATTTCCTTTAAAAAAAATAGGTTGACCAATTTAGAAACTACCTAAAAAGCAGGAGGGAGGTTTCCTAGTGACCCATGATTTATCAATCTTGCCCTTATAACAGTCCGAACTGAAATACTAAAGTCTGAGATTGAATTCTGACGGCTATAAAATTGGGGAATTGTCATGGACACACAGATCTGACCTTAGGTATATCATTTATTCTCGGTAAGCCTTCCTCATTCACGTGCTATTTACTGAGGACCTACTATATACCAGAAGCTGCTCTGGGTGCTTAAGATACACTAGTGAGCAAACCAGTAAATATCTTCGCTCTGTCATTAGCTTAGTGGTAATCATAATATTAGTTAGAGAAAACCACTTACGGTGTTCACGTTCCTTAGATATCACACTGAATTTCACCACTCCATAGTGAGAAAATTCACCCAACCTATGCAGAGTCTCCATAACATTGGGTGCAGCCTAAAAATATATTTCATTACCAAGGAGTCTGCAATGACATCCTCGCTCTCTCCTTGACCCCCCAGCCATATGGAATAGTCTCCAGATGATTAAAAAAGGAAAGAGAAATGCACGCAGAAATATCTTTCAAGCTCTCGTTGGAGAATGAAACAGCAGCCTCCTTTGGTATCAAAATGAATTTCTATAAAAATACTGTTTAAGAGATACCTACCCAACTCCAGCCTCCTCTGTAAACAAAAGGCAGAACAAAAGCAATGCAGGTAAGGGCAGTGGTCGTGAACATGAGCGTCCGATGCACCTGCAAGGGTGAAATGGCACCAGGAGAATACAATTAACTAGGAAAGAGGACGGAGTTGGCATTACCGTGGTGAGAAGACCGCAAGGTGGCATTCACTGAAGGCACATATTCGATAAACATCTAATCACCATTTGCTTTGAGTTAAAAAAAAAAAAAAAAAAGCTTAGTAAACGACTGAACTTAAACTCTAAGCTGCCATCCTCGTCATTCCAAAGCATTTGCTGTGACTTCACCTGCACAGAGCAGCAGGAATGGCTATTTCACACACGAAGCACACCTACTTGCCAAAAGTCCTTCACTTCCTTCCTTTATTAAGTTCCACCACCAAGGACAGTGCTGTACCAGATACCCTGAGATAGCAAGGAAACAGAAAATACTGTCTCTCAAGGAGCTTAGCACACAAGTGAGCAGATGAGAGAAACATACATGAAATGTCAATTCATTGTCTAAATTATACGAGTGGAAGGACACTGTTAATTGAGTATGTCAGGATACGTGGTGCAAACAGAAACTGTCTCAGGGAAAGGAGGACACATACTCTCTATATCACACTACATAGAGAGACATCAGGGTTTTAAAGGCAGTAGAGAACGGAATTGATAAAGTGGAGACACAAGGAATTTTCCAACTGGGAATATCCATAGGAGCAGATGAGAGAGACAGACAGAGACAGAGAAAGAGAGAGAAATCAAAGGCAGAGACAGAGATGAGCAAGGCACGTAACAGTATGAGAACATATAAAACAGATTGACCCTGCCAGCCAATAGTGAGAAACCAGGCTACATAAGGTAAGTCTTAAAGGCTACAAACATATATCAATATAAAGTTTCAAGGATACCCCTTACAAAGCTCAAACTGTTTCAATAAGCAGCATTTTCTCAAAAGCAGACCTACACATTCTATCTCAACACAGACTCATTGATCTTCCACTATACATGCAACATCTATATTCCACGACATGTGAAAAGGAAGGTTTGTTTTGCTTTGTTTTAAGGTGTGCTTATTGACTCTTGTCTTTCTATTACGAGACTGCCTCCTTATCCCATGCAAAGGGGCAGCATGAAAAGAAACACCTCTAGCTCCTCTTCCCACCCACAGAGGAGATAGAATATCTGTGGATGGGAAGAAGAGCTAGAGGTGATCAATCAAGAATGATCTTGATTAGCGAGTTAGGGACAGTCTAACATTCACTGGCATCAACTACAGGACGGACCCATTTGGAAATGCATTAACCCCTGCTACTTCTTCCTTTGGCTCTCCCATCCTCCTTGACCTATCTGTACTCAGGGAAGGCAGTGAATGAATGCTCCTGCAGGCTCTATCCTCGGCCAATAGACACGTAAGTCAGGATCTTTTGGGTCCCAAAGTCTGTGTTACAAAGGGATGCACATGGTCCTGAGACCTTCTCCAATCCAGCCTGACCCTCATAAAGCTGTCTCTATTTCGACCACCACCAAGTGTCTTATGTCTCTTCTCAACTGGTTAGGAAAACCAAAGGGCAAAATGAAGGAGTTATTAAGATTCCACAACTACAACTATAACCACCAAAAAAAAAAAAAAAGGAAAACAAATCCATCATACTCCGTATGTTTTCACGTTGCAATGTTCAAATAATATGGAAATGGCATTAAACTTTTTCTCCCGCCTACCTGAAACCAAGCTGCTTGACCAAAGAAAGTCTTTGACCAAACAGATTTGAAGAACCGAGCAGTGAGCACACCTATGCTCACGGTAGTCATCCATGCCACAAACATTAAGGCACCTGCAGGTGGGAAAATAGAACGGTGGACATCACAACCCAAGCTGTTTCTTAAAGGGCCACGCCAAATGTTCAGAACGTAGAAAACAACTAATGAAATACATTCAATGAACGTAAGCATAACCTAAAAACGCCCTGCATATCGTAGCTTTTACCACCACCACCACTACTTCTAACAGCTAACACTTTCGTCGCTCTGAGTGTTTTACATGTATTACTCTAACTGATCTTTATAACAATCTCATTCAGTAGTTACAATTATTATTCAGGTTTTGCTGGATGGGAAAACTAAGGAAGAGAGAAGTTAAGTAACTCGCCTAAGGTTACAAAGTTGGGATTCAAACCCGGTCTGGCTTCAGCAACTGTGCTCTTAACCATGACACTAATACAGCCCTTCTGCAGGTATGTGAGCATCTTCTCACGTCTCGTTCCAAAAACAATGAAAAACAAATAGGCAGGTTACATGCGAAATCTGATTACTGTCACCCTGGAGCTACTTGTAGAAGCAAATTGCCAATAACAAAATTATTTTCAAGCTTAACTATGACGACATTTATTGAAACTCTACTGGAGGGAATAACTCTGGAGAATATAAAGGAAATATTTCAAATAAGGACAGATTCCTCCCCCCTGCATACAAGTATACACCACACTATTCCCCTACTTTTAAATCCCATCTTTCAACAATAAACCAGGCTACTTTTCAAATGGAATCAACTTTCATCTGTAGAACCAGAGCATGTTACAGCTTTGTTTTAGGCTATTGCTCTTCCAACATGGTTAACTTCAACATTTTAATCATTTAATCGTTTCATGATTAAAATCATCATACATATAGCACTGAGTAATTTGTATACCCTCAATTACTTAGACACTCATCCATTCTTCAACAAAACTGAATCTTTGAAACCAAACTACTGTTAAATAATCAAAATCACAAAGCACTCTTCTATTACAAGCCTGTATTTTAATAAATGACCTAATTAAGGTCTCACAAAAATTAAGTTGATTAACCCAGATACTCAACTCTGGCTACAGTTAGAAATAACTAGGGCACTCTTTAAAAATTATAGATGTCTTAAAAGCTCCATTAGTGATTTTAATGTACAGCCAGGATTAAAACCACTAATTATCTCTACTTTCCATTTTTAATAAAAAGTAGCAAACATTAAGACAGACACTGCTACCTGCAAATATTAATATTTAAACATGGAAGATTGACGAACATTTGGTAAATTATGCCCACCGCCATTCCTAATCCATCCAGCACTGAGTCATCAGGTAAATTTATTGCATAAAGTAGTAATAATACTACCCACGTAACTTACCATGAGCCTTCAGAAGGAATAAAGAACGGGATCCTCCCACATTTTTTGGATAGTCTGTCACATTATGCTTTTCATATGTAATCATAGGTTGCTGAGAATGCTTATAAATTCGACCTGAAATTTCAAAAAAAGAAAAATGAAGAATTACTTCCTGAGGAGAGAAGGAATGGAAAGACAGTGGCATGGCACAGAAATGAACTTTCTTAAAGTAATAAAAAACAAGTAAATATCATCAGAGATACCATTTATATGCAAAAGCCACATCGATGTATATTCAAGTACACATGATCATCTTGGAAAAAGTTTAAGAAATAATTTAGCCAATCAAGAGATGAATCAAAATGAGGGCGAAGTATGGAGAAGTTACGCTGGAAGAGCTGGTGGTATGCAAGAGACCAAACACTGTGAAGTAAAAATGATCACTGATAATATCAAATATCACTGAAAATGTCAAATGTAATTCTTCAAAGATACTACATACTTATAAAAATCTGGAATCCTAGACTAAACTAAAAGAAATTGGACCTGGACAAAGTGGGTGGGTAGAAGACAAACAAAAGCATTTTGATGCAATATTATATTACTTGGCATATGGTCAACTCGGACTGGCTTTGACTAACAAATCAAAATCCCAAATAATGGTGATGTAAGCAAATTTGAGGATGTGTTATTATTTATTATATATAAGATTAAGTCTGTGAATGTGTAGAATTAGTTTGGTATATGAGTATGTATGTGTGGTTGTTCATTCTGGGAATCTATCCTACGGAAATACTCCCCTTTTACCCAAAGATATGAACAAGAATGTCTACAAAAAGTTGTGCGTTTTTTGTGCTGGACCAAAAAAAAAAAGAAAGAAAGAAATTTAAGCAAGCTAAATGTCCATCATTAGAATAAATAATGGAACATACATTATTTTTAGAATACAATGCCATGTCAAAAAGAATAAAAAGAATTAAGAAATTTGATATAACAGATATATAGGAATCTTTTCCCCAATGAAGTAAGTACTAGACTACAGATTACATCTCAATAATTTCCAAAAAGAAATAATTATACAAGATACAGTTTATATTATTTATCAAAATGCAAGAAAACAAAAAATGAACAAAAAGCTAGGGAAAAAACGATCCACCTAGATATTTATACAACCACTCTTCGAAATAACCCTGGAGCTAAATAGGAAATCAAAATTTAAATCGCAAGTCTTCCTTAAAATGAGTAACAATGAAGACACTTCATATCAAAATACATGTGATGCAATCAAGGTACTATTCAAAAGAAGTTTTTATCATTTAAAAAGCATTTCTTTAAAAAAAAACTTGAAGTATTGAAGTCATCATTTAATTCAAGAGGTGTTTACACCAACAAAATATAACCCAGGAAACCAGAAAGGAAGACTGATTAAAAATAGAGGTAGAAATTAACAAACTAAGAAGTTAAAAAATGAAGTCTATAAAAGGCCAATGAAATCGACTGAGTTTTTGGCAAGTCCAACCACAAGATAAAAAGAAAGAACACAAACAGTATTAGAAATTAAAAGGGTAGCAGAGCTGCTAATATAGAAGATACTCTTTAAAATTATACGAAAATGTTACATACAACTTGAATTAAGACAAAAATATTTTACAATCTAAATGAAATGGATGAATTTCTGGAAAAATCTAAAATTAGAAAACTTCACCAAAGAAGCAGTGGTATCTCTAGAGAGTACTAACGGTAGAAGAATTTTTTTTAATTAGTCAAATATTTCTATCCCTAAAGGTTCAGACAGTTATTATGTGGATGAGTTCTATCATACAATTAAAAAAAATTTTTTTTAACTTTAAAAATTCTTATTATTTAAGGTCTTCTAGAGTTCATTCTATGAGATTAGCATAACACTGAAACCAAAACTAGGCATGCGTGCACACACACATACACAAACCCACAACCATAGACCAAAATGAATCACAAATATAGATACAGAAAATTTAAATAAAATATTAGGGATTCAAGGGGCACCTGGGTGGCTCAGTGGGTTAAAACCTCTGCCTTCGGCTCAGGCCCTGATCTCAGGGTCCTGGGATCGAGCCCCACATAGGGCTCCCTGCTCAGCAGGGAGCCTGCTTCCCCCTCTCTCTCTGCCTCCCTCTCTGTCTACTTGTGATCTCTCTCCTCTCTGTCAAATGAATAAATAAAAAATCTTTAAAAAAAAATACATTTAAAAATATTAGGGATTCAAATCAACTGTGCATTAAGAGAGCTATAAAACATAGCCAAGCAAAGTTTATCCTGCGAGAGGATTGTTTGCGATTCTGAAGTCTATAAAAATAATGGTAAAATATTATTTCGATTGCTGCCTGAAGACGTCAGATGAAATTCAGCACATGTTCATGTCATGAACTCTGTAAAGTTAGGAAAAGATGATTTCCTAAGCACCATAAAAGACATCCACCGGGACGCCTGGGTGGCTCAGTCAGTTAAGCGTCTGCCTTCGGCTCGGGTCATGATCCCAGGGTCCTGGGATCGAGTCCCACATCAGGCTCCTTGCTCGGTGGGGAGCCTGCTTCTCCCTCTGCGTCTGCCTGCCTCTCTGTCTGCCTGCTTGTAATCTCTCTCTCTGACAAATAAATAAATAAAATCTTTAAAAAAAATAAAAATAAAAATAAATAAAAGACATCCACCAAAAAAATACAATAAACATGACACAACACTGAATATCAGAAGCATTCCCATCAAAACCAGGAAAAAGACAAGAATGTTTGCCACATCACCACTACTGGTCCACCTTTTTCTGGGAGAAGTTGAAGAGGAAAATTACCAAGCAGGTCCAGGCCAGGAGGCCCCAGAAGATGGGAAGTTACTAACAATTAGCTAGAGATAACCAGAAGCTCTACTGCGAGCAAGAGATAACCAGCCACTTCTGCTTCTGTAAACAGGTTTCCCGCCACAGGCTCCCTGCACTACTGCTCCTGCCTAAGGCAGCCCCTGCTCCCCCAGTTTAACCCACCTACCAGCAGTCAGCCTAGCCCTTGGAACCTGACTGCCTGCAGTCCTCTATAAAACTCTATAACCAAAAAAATATAAATAAATAAATAAAAATAAATAAATAAAACTCTATAACCACATTGCCTAGGGCCCAGAATTTTGAGCACAAGCTTATCTGGGTCTGCCGGCATAAAACAAATCTGAGTTCTCCTACTTCTCCGAGTGTCACTTGGTCTCTCCACTTGGTCTGATTCCACAATAAAGTAAACAATGCAATGAAACAAGAAAAAAATGAGGGCTGCTGAACCTTGTCATTATTTGCATAAGATAAGATGTTTATCTAGAAAATCCAAAATAATCAACTGGCAAACTAGAAGACTGAATTCAAGACAAACATTCAAAAGTCAGTAACTTTCCTATACACCAACAAATTTAGAAAATGTAAGAAAAATAATCCCACAAGAGTTTGTATTAGAAACCTATAAAATACATAGAAACAAAGTAACAAAAAATATATAAGCCTGTATGAAGACATGAAGAAAACCACCAGATTTTAATCTATGGAATATCCAATATATTCCTGGATAGAAAGACTCACTATTACAAAGATGTCGATTATTCCCAAAATTAATCTAAAATTTCATTGCAATTCCAATCAACACCCCGATAGGATTTTCAGTGGAATATGACAAATCATTTCTAAAGCTTATCTAGAAGAATAGATACACAACAAAAAGGCAAGAATTCCTGAAAACGGAGGCCAGGAGGGAAATCATGCTCTATCAAAATTCATAACCTTTTATAAAGCTACCATAATTTCAACTGCTACAGTAATAGATTAATGGAAGAATAAACTAGAAATAGTTTGATTTGCTGATAGATGTTTGGCATACAATAGAGAGGATTTTGAAACAGCAGAGATAAAATGAACTATTCAAAAAATGGTATTAGGACAACTGGCTATTTGTTTCACAAATACTATTATACCATTGCTTTTTTATAACAAAGAAGATCAGAGAGAAAGCAGAAAACAAGAAAAGTTTTATGTAATGAATACCTAGAGAAGAGAGTCAAGAAGAAAGAGACAATAACAATAACTGAATTAGCAGAGTTGTGGTGATGAAAACCAGACCACAGTCCCAATAGCCTGAGAGGCAAGCTGGAAGAAAGTGTTTTTAAACTCTGATTCACTGCAGACTCATGGGCTAACTTCATTAAAGCAGAAGTCCATTATAATTTTGGGATTCCTCTGTATGGCTCCATTATAATCTTGGATTTCTCCTCTAAGGCACATTGAGTTCGTGTTTAGTATAATGCTCTACATTATTACGTGACGTGTGGTATTCCTAAATTGTTAAAATAACTGGTCGTGTGATAACAGGGTCTCAAATTCGTTAATTATTTAAATTGGTAGATTTCCCAATTGTGAATTTATTCACCCAAGTGAGTTCTATCATTTCCCATGACTGCTTATCTCATGATAGGACAATGTCAGCATTCTGGGGGGGAAAACAGCATTAGAAAAAGGTTTTAAATGGATTTTACTGCAACTGGGTACCTTTTACATTTTTATGGGTTACAGAGATTTTATGATTGCTTTGAAAAATGGTTTCAACCTCACAAAGTCTCACTGCTTTTAAGCAGAGTGCAATTTATACCTGGTTCACATACATATAACTAGATAACAGAAGAGACAATGATTTATGTGACAATTGTACTTTGTTCCTCAACACAAGGGTAATGGAAAGTTTATTCCCTGAAGCAGTAACGTCTAGGTTTGGGTTTGGGGGGGGGAGAGCGGTGTTTAAGGTTTTGTTTTGCTTTTTTTGCTCTGCACTCCACCAGTTAAAAAAAAAAAAAAAAAAAAGACTCCTGGGGCGCCTGGGTGGCTCAGTCAGTTGAGCATCTGCCCTCGGCTCAGGACACAATCCTGAGGTCCTAGAATCAGGCCAGCATGGGGCTCCCTGCTTAGCGGGGAGTCTGCTTCTCCCTCTCCCTCTGCCCCTGCTCCCTCTCTATCTCATAAATAAACAAAATCTTTTTTTTAAGATATTATTTATTTATAAGAAAGAGAGATAGTGAGAGAGGGAACACAAGCAGGGCGAGAGGGAGGGGGAGAAGCAGGCTTCTCGCTGAGCAGGGAGCCTGATATGGGGCTTGATCCCAGGACACTGGGATCATGACCCGAGCTGAAGGCAGCCACTTAATGACTGAGCCACCCAGGTGCCCCTAAAATCTTTAAAAAAATTTTTTTTTAATTTTAAAAATGAGTCTGTGCTCCCGATATATACTTTATTAAATAAACATATTCATGTACTATTGTCTTAATGCATTATGAACACTGTAATATATATTAAAATAGAAATTTTTGAGATGAGATGAGATAAAATAATCTAAATAGAAGGTTCTAGTGTTGTTCCTTGTATCCCCTAGACTGCCTTACAATGTATATACCTTATTTGGGAGAACCTTGTCCTGGAGTAGTAAGTTATCAAACCACAGTATATAAAACAATCACCTGGAATGTTTGTTAAAAATGCAGATTCCAAGCACCAATGACAAGAGAGTCAGTGAGTCTAAGCTGGAGTTCGGGAATCTACATTTTCAGCAGTCACTCCAAGTGGTTCGGAAGCTGGTTGTTTGAGGCCACACTTTGAGAAACACCACAAAAGATAGAGATTCTCCCCACTGTATCATCAGCATAGCAACACCAGCAGGAGAGGGAGATACAACAATGCTCCATTCTGCACCTAAATTATCCACGAACTAGATTTTTCTAGGGGAATATTGGAACTATCACTTAAAATATTGTTTCTATCAGAAAATGCATTCCAATTTCTACAGTGCTGCCGTTAAGAAGAAATTTTTGGCATTGTCATACACCCCCCCACACACACAATTTATTATATAATAGAATTCATCCACTTAAATGAAACTGCTTTTCCTTTAAAGTGTAAATTTTTTAAGTATCGAGTTTTTTTTAAAGATTTTATTTATTTATTTGAGAGAAAGAGCGAGTATGAGCAGGGAGGAGGGGTAGAGGGAGGGGGAGAAGCAGACTCCTCGCTAAGGGCCCAATGTGGGGCTCGATTCCAGGACCCTGAGATCATGACCTGAGCCAAAGGGAGCCGCTTAACCAGTTGAGCCACCCAGGCACCCCTAAGTATCACATTTTTTGAAGTATAAATGCAAACTGTTAAATCCCCTAGCAACTGAAGGTATCCGTTTTCATCAATAGTCATTCATGAAGCACCTGTACCATACTGGGCACCAAAGGAACCAGTTTGGTATAATGGAAAGGGCACAGCTTCTGTAAGCAAAACAGCCTGGGGTGTGATTTCTGACTCTGCTACTTGCTTGATTTGGAACAAGTTACCAGCCTTTCTATGTTCCAGTTTCCTTCTCTTAAATGGGCAATATAATGTCTACTGACAAAGCCTCTGTGAGACATGAGATATATGTAATGCTCAGTAAGTGACAGCTACAATAACAGCAAACACAATTACCTCTACTTGAATGGCATCCATTTAAAAACACAAATATTTGACCCTTTTCCTCATTAAAAATTCAATTCCTATATTTTCCATGTCCAAAAGTGTTGACTACTTAGGCTCTGAGGCCAGAGTTTGGATTCAAATTCCAGGTCTACCACGGACTCATCTATGTTAAATTACTTAACCACTCCTAAGCCTCTGTTCCCTCCCAGATGACACAGGGATAGTAAGAGTACATATCTAATATAATTTTTATGAAGATAAAATTGAAGGCTCAGGGTGCCTGGGTGGCTCTGTGGGTTAAAGCGTCTGCCTTTGGCTCAGGTCATGATCTCAGGGTCCTGGGATCAAGCCCCGCATCGGGCTCTCTGCTCAGTGGGGAGCCTGCTTCCCCCTCTCTCTCTGCCTGCCTCTGCCTACTTGTGATCTCTCTGTCAAATAAATAAATAAATCTTTAAAAAAAAAAATGAAGGCTCTAACTACAGTGCTTAGCCAGTCACTGGCACTCATTAAGCACTGAGTAGTTTTTCTTCATTATTATCACTTAACCAAGAAATGATTTTCAAGCTGTATTTGCTATTTCTGGTGCAAACAAGACTACAAGATTTGACTAAGATA
>CM052900.1:90626704-90670121 GCA_028534135.1 Potos flavus | reverse complement strand
GGCGCCTGGGTGGCTCAGTGGGTTAAAGCCTCTGCCTTCGGCTCAGGTCATGATCTCAGGGTCCTGGGATCGAGTCCCACATCGGGCTCTCTGCTCAAGCGGGGAGCCTGCTTCCCCCTCTCTCTCTGCCTGCCTCTCTGCCTACTTGTGATCTCTCTCTGCCAAATGAATAAATAAAATCTTTAAAAAAAAAGAATTCATCTTTTCCAAAAAAAAAAACAAACAAAGAATTCATCTTTTCCTACAAGAGAAACTTGTCTGGTGCTTTTCCAAAGTGTAGAAAAGGTGGTCGAAGGGGACAAAGTTGCAGTTACGTAGGATGAATAAGTCTAGAGATTTAATGTACAGCACAATGACTGTATTTAATAATACTGTATTGTATACCAGAAATTTGCTAAGCGAATAAATTTCAGGTGCTCTCACCACAAAAAAAAAGGTAAGTATGTGAGGACATAACTGTAGTAATCATTTCACTATGTATATGTATATCAAAACATCATGTTGTATACCTTAAATACAATTTTATTAAATTATAGAATAAGATATATACTTTAATATATGTTAAATATAAAAGATATAATGATATTAATAACAAATTAAGCCTACAACTATAATAATGCAATCTGTTATATTTTTATATATTATTTTTAAAATAAGATAAAGCACAGAAAAGTTTCTCCCAGATTATTGTAAGAAAGGAAGCCTGCTGCCAGACTCCTTCTCTGGCTCTCTGTTAACTGAGGATGGGGAGCTATCTTGCAGCACAGTTCTGCCACTGTTGGCCACATAGCCAAAAGGCAGACAAGCCAAGTGGAGGGTCCCAGAATTTTCACACCTACCCTGGAGTCCATCACAGGGTGACTTCGCCCCGTCAAGTGGGAAGGTTGTATGTGTACAGTCTGATCTTCACGAATACACAAATAAGCATCATCATCACCCTGAAAACATTTGCGCAAGAGAAAAATTCAAAGGAACGTCAACATTGTGTTTTTAAAAGCAACCCTAATGAAATCAAATGGTATTTGATGCTTTTAAAACATCATTTACAGATCCAATCTTAAATGATACTATGAATTCCAGAGAATTGGCTGTCCAATTTATTAATTTAAAATAATTCTGCTATAATGAAGAAACAAACAAAGAGCAGAAATAGACCCATAAATACAGGGAACAAACCTGTTGGTTGCCAGAGGGGAGAGGGTGGGGGGGGATGGGCAAAATGGGTGAGAGGCAGTGGGAGATAGAGGCTTCCAGCTGTGGAATGAGTAAGTCATGGGAATAAAAGGCAGAGCACAGGGAATACAGTCAATGGTATTATAACAGTGTTGTACGGTAATAGATAGTAGCTATACTTGTGATGAGCATAGCATGATGTTTAAACCTGTCCAATCACTATGTTGTACACCTGAAACTAATGTGAACTATATATTATTCGATATAAATAAATAACAATTTTGTTATAATACAAAAGCAACATAATTTCAATGTAAAAATAGATTAAAATAACATGTTTATATGCCCACAAACTCAAACACTGTGGTCACAGCTTTCATGTATACTCATCCAAACCTATTTGTATTTATACCTATTTTTTCACCCCAAATAGGAAAATACACAGTTCTTTTACCCTTTTGCACTGAACTTATTATGAACATTGTTTGTAAATAAATATCTGTGTCTTACAAATTTTCGTAACTATAAATGCACTGAACTACATTGGGTTTGGGGGCGGTAACTTTTAAGATGAGGACACTGTAATCGAATACTGCTAATACTGTACACACCAACAGATTTACTACTACTACTGTACACACTCAATAGATTTACTACTATGTTAAGACCAACTTGTCTGAACTTAAGGAGGCATTTTTTTGTCAGTCTAATTCTTATTTACCCTTTAGTCTCCAATATTCCTTAGCTCTAAAAGTTAGAGCTTAAAGTGACTATCAGAGGGCAGACAGAATCTTCAAATTACATTTAAATGATGGAACAAAGAAATAATCTGCATTTTAAATTACTGTATATAATTCTGGTTCTTTTACCTATTCTAAACCATTCTCTGTAAACTATCTAACAAGATCTTTTATATGCTGTAGTCACTAAACTCCTTAAACAAAGCCAAGACTGAATTATTTAAAATAAATTTTGCTATTAATCCCAGTGATCTTCTAACATATTTTAAGTTTATTTTTTAAAGTTCCACTTTTGAGAACTCCCAAGTACATAACCTTAGCAAACCAATTATTCACTGTTACACATCTTCTATTCAAATCAGAATTAGCCCAACTCAAGAAATTTGGAGTCATGGTGATCTAAACCAGGAATCAATAAACTATGGCACACACACGAGATTCAGTCTGATGCCTGTTTTGGTAGAGCCCACAGGCTAAGAAGGATATTTACATATCTAAACCATTTATTAAAAAGAAGAATATGTCATGATGAGTAAAAATACATGAAATCCAAATTTCAGTGTCCACAAATCAAGTTTTATTGGAACACAGCCACACCTATTAATTTATGGATTGTCTTTTGCTGTTTCAGTGCTACCACACAGAGATGAGTATTTAGAAGGCAGACCACATGTCCACAAATCCTAAAGTAGTTACTATCTGGACCTTTACACAGAAAAAGTTCACTAATCTCTAATTTAAACAAACAATGTGTGTTTTTTAGACTATCATCTATGAGGTATATAAACTCTTTTTTTATTAAAAACAAATTTTGATGTAATATAACAGCTGATTTTGAGGCAAAATGATGATAAGCCAACTGCCATACTAACTCATTGCAGACAGACCTCTCAAATATTGGAGAGAATGATGGGGAAGGAGAAGTACTCTCAGTCCTCACTACTCTAGAGCGAAGAGTATGAGAAGGTGCTATTACCACCTTAGGCTCCAGGCAATTCTAGACACCCCAAGTTTGGAGCGGGGAAGCACACATGGAAGAAGTTCCACCAAGTTTCTGAACTGGGCAGATCCTCTTTCTCCCATTTGCTCCTCTTGAATCAAGCATTTAGAACACACTCTGTTCAGAAAAAAATTGTGTGGATATTGTGGGAAAAATAAAGATGACTAGATTGTTCTTACAACCAAAGACTACATTTTAATGGAAGAGACAGTTATAATAGTATGTGAATTATGACAAAACAGGTTTAGACAAAGTAGCATGGAAGCACAAATCATGTAGAGCCAAAAGGTTGAAAAAACTTATCAGAAAAGATAATAATTAAGTAGGCTTTAGAGAATAAGAAATACTTATATGTGGATAAGGTAGAACTGAGATTAAAGGAAAAGTTTTCCAAAAGGAGGAACTTCTAGAACCAAAGACATAGAAATAGAAAAAATAATGTGAAAATTTTAGGAAACAGATAATTATGTTAGCCAGAAAGATATACATGGTAAGGCTGGAAATTCCAACATGAACTTTGAAGAGTTTTGAAAGCCATGCCAATGGGAAAAAAAAATTTTTTTTTTTCCTGTAACTACTAAAGGCTCACCAAAGGTTTCTGGGGATAGGATTGAGATGATCTCCATAGTAGCTCAGGAAGAAAACAACAGTGACTGTTAAAAGATGAAATGGAATAAAATTGCTAAAAATTTTAAAGGAGAAATCATGGAGCCAGGAGGACTAGTGAGGGGCCACTGCGGCGGTCTGGAAATGACAATAAAGGTATAAGTCAAGTCAGGGATAGTGACAATGCAATAAAGAGAATGAAAAAGTATGTCAAAGACACAATCAAAAATATCTGGAAGATTGGTAGCAATGAACACATTAGCACCCAAATCTTGACTTCTAAACACTATTCCTATTAAAAGGAAACTGACCTCCTTTGAGAAATGAAAATGCATAACAGTATAAGATGAATGGACATCTTGTTACACCAGAAAACAAAGACATACCAAAAAACTAAGAGACACATCAAAAGGGCACCAAAAAAAACAAAAAGAAACAAAAAAAAAAAAAACAGCTTGAAGGAGCCACTTTTGGGTCAATACGAGCATCTAAAAGAAGAATGATGATGATAAACCATAACACAATAGACCAAAGGAATTCATTAGTCCATAGTGTTTCACGAAAAGGAAAGGACAGATGCCGAGAAAAGAAAGCTCTTCTTTTTTAGAAGAATGCCAGCTAATAAATAAATTAGAAAATCACCATTTTGCAACCACAAATGTAAAAACTGTTTCAGGAAAGGAACATCAATAGATGCTAAAGTAACTTGGTAAAATGTTATTGAGGAACAGAATATTCATCATCAAAGTATCACCCCACAGATGACTTATTAATTAAAAAGAGAAAATACGCCTTCACAATGGAAATATCTGACAGATACAAGTGATGAAACATAGAATCATCAATAATGGAATAATGTGACATTACACATCTCTTGATATGATGCACTGAGACAGAAACAAATCCCTTAGGTAGTATTTGTGCCAAAAATCTGAACCTGAATCCACTGTACAAACTGTGGGACATTCTACAGAATTGGAGTAAAAAAGAAATCTAAAAAATAGGTAAGGTAACTGATCAAAGAGATAGAACGATTAAATATATTGAGTGATAAATGATTGGCTCTTGGGTCAGAATTTGTTTTAAAAAAAACCTATAAAGGACTTCCTGGGGACAACTGAGGTATTTGGAATACAGACTACATTACATAAAATTACCATACCACATTGTTAAGTTTTTTCAATGTGATCAAGATATTATGGTAATTTAGGAGCATACCCTTGTTCTTAGAAGATATTTGCTAAAAATTCTACAGATAAAATGTCATGATATATCTACAACTTAACTTTCAAATAGTTTGGGGAAAAAATGTGTGTTTTATATACAGTTCATAAGTAATCTATACACACACACACACACCGTGGGAGAAGGAGAGGGAGAGAACGTGGCAAGTGTAGGTGAATAACTTATTGGTGTTTGTTGTACTATTCTTTCAACTTTCATGCATGTTTAAAACTTCTCGAAACAAAAAATTAGGGGTGTGTAGGAGGAAGAAGGACCTGAGAGGTGAATAAAAGGGAAGAATCTAAGTCACAACCAAATTCTCTGAACACCAAAGAAGATGGTGGCAGCAATGAATGAGAGTCTATAAATTGCCCAGGACAGTATCTGAAAAGCAGTAAGAAATCAATAATGGTAACTGCTTTTTTATTATTGTTTTTGATCACCAAGAATGGGGAACACAAGAAACATGAGAAGGGAATATATTAAGTTCAGTTTGTGTTGTCTGATTTGTGTGTTTCTGGACAGCTAATCCAAACAAGATTAGCTGGCCACTGGAAATCCCAATCTGAAGTTCAAGAGAGGCTAGAACTGGGAACATTCTAGAACTGACCATTAAGAAATTATGTACAGAGCAAGATGACACTGGACAGGAGAAGGAAGCCAACAGAAGCTAATATATAGTATTATATATTGGATTTGGGGTCAGAAATTTTTTTAGAAAAAGCTATAAAGGACTCTATGGGGACAACTGAAGTATTTGGAATATAGACTATATTGCATAAAATTATTATATCATCGTTAAGTTTTCTCAATGTGATCAAGATATGGTAATTACAAGAGTACATCCTTGTTCTTAGGAGATACTTGCTAAAAATTCTAAAGATAAATTGTCATGATATATCTATAACTTAACTTTCAAATAGTTTGGAGAAAAAATATATCAAGAACATATAGCATTCTTGATATACTTTACATCATTTAATAAAGTATCTGAGATAGGGAATATGTGTATACTTTGAAATTTAGTTAAAATTCAGACATTAGCAAGTCATTGTTAGCAAAAATATGGAAAATTATACTTTTCATCAATTTTAGTGATGAAGTCTAATACCGAAACAATTGTCATCATTAATTTACAAGTAAAATTGAAAAAGGTATCATTTAGCTAGTATTCATAGCATCAGATAACTTCAATATTTAAATTTATATTAGGTACTGAAAAGAAACAGCAGGTCATAAAAATATCCTAAAATTTTCTAAGTAGCCAAAAATAGAAATAACCACTTTAAAAATATTTTCTGAGGATGATTTATTTCCCCCAATTTAGGCAAACAGGTGTACAGATGATTTTAATCATTAAGTAAGATTGCTCTGTAAATCAACTGCACCTGCATAATTAAGTCTTTTTTATAAACATTTTTTGATGAGTACTATACCAGAAACATAAGATTACTAAGTAAGATAAATATATCTTGAATTAAAGACAAATGCTTGTGTGCCATCTATGCCTACGACTTAGAAAAGAAACAACTGGTCTGCTTATGGGCTCCTCATCACCACGCCCAGGGCAGCAGTAGTGTCTTTTCCTCTCGCTGACAGATTTTATGTGACCAGAAAAAGAAAAATGTGAGGGGCGCCTGGGTGGCTCAGTGGGTTAAAGTCTCTGCCTTCGGCTCAGGTCATGATCTCAGGGTCCTGGGATCGAGCCCTACATCGGGCTCTCTGCTCAGCAGGGAGCCTACTTCCCCCTCTCTCTCTACCTGCCTCTCTGCCTACTTGTGATCTCTCTCTCTCTGTCAAATAAATAAATAAAATCTTAAAAAGAAAGAAAGAAAAATGTGAATATACTACTGCATCAAGTTTGGCTCTAAAGTGGCTGCAATGTTTTTTATTTAAGGGACTAGAGCACATATCTAAATGAGCACTGCGTGTTAGAGACCAAGCTACACACTTATTCCAACAAGACCACCATTGTTAATCCTCGGGGGCCCATCTTCAGAATTTCCTTCATAACCAGTTCCATCCCATTCACACAACAAGCACTACCACCTTCTTTCCTTATGGCTGTATAGGCCCATTTTATTCTTAATCCAGTCTCATCATCCACCTTAGGCTCCAAACCCGGTTCATTTTGGCCAGAACTGCAAATATCCAAAACAATATGCTATAGGTCTCATGACAATTACAAAGGGAAATCGGGAAAACATTTTGGAACTATTGTAACATCATTCAACTTCAAGTATAAAATTTCCCAACAAACAACTTTAAAAAAGAAAGAGTTATAATTTCTTATATGTTATTTTTAAAAGCGTGTAACATATCTGGGGCACCTGGGTGGCTCAGACGTTTAAGCGTCAGACTCTTGATTTCGGCTCAGGTCATGATCTCGAGTCATGAGATCGAGTCCCGCATCGGGCTCTGCACTGGACATGGAGCCTGCTTAAGATTCTCTCCTTCCCTCTCCCATTGTCCCTCCCCCCTCTAAAAAAATAATAAAAAATAAAAGCATATGATATATCTTATCCCTCATAAGTTTAAGGTATACATTTTGCTTAATGAAAGAGAATAATAGGTGCATTCAAAGACTATATAGTAAAATATCTAGGTCATCTGCCCACATATATAGTAAAATATCTCGGTGTAATTTTTACCCCTGACTTCCTGCAAAACTTGCAAGCAGCCCACAAGGACCAATATGATAAGAGCGCACTGTTAGGGAAAATATTAGTTCTTCTAGTACAGTGTCTCAGCGTTCCTTTTCTTTTTTTGAAATAGGATTCCCTAAAGAAGTGATGTTAAGGGGCGCCTAGGTGGCTCAGTGGGTTAAGCCTCGGCCTTCGGCTCAGGTCATGCTTTCAGGGTCCTGGGATCGAGCCCCGCATCGGGCTCTCTGCTGAGCAGGGAGCCTGCTTCCCCCTCTCCCTCTGCTTGCCTCTCTGCCTACTTGTGATCTCTTTATGTTAAATAAATAAATAAAATCTTAAAAAAAAAAAAAAAGAAGAAGTGATGTTCAGTTTAAAACCTGACAGGAAGAAACCACTCTAGAAAAGACCCGCTGCCTTTGCTAACGTGGAAGTAAGAGGCTTTCTCCATTTGTAGTCATCCCGGACCTCCCTGCCAACTCTGCTTTGAATAGGACTCACAATGTCCTGGCCCACACTCTCCTGCCTTCCCTCGGGGAGATGAGGATGCCTTGGCAGCACTCTGCTCTTCCACACCGCAGCACAAGGCTGCCATCTACAGAACCATTCGATCCATTCAGCACTAGCCAGGGAGAGTGAGAATCAGCTCAAAACAAATGCTGCCTTCCCTAGATCTGACAAAGGAGCCACCGCTGAAGAATGTAATTATGCCTGGACACATCAGGTGTCATCCTCTGTTTGGGATTTGTACTGATGACTACCAAAATGGGGACACCGAGGCAGCAACCCATCCTGTGGTTGCTGGCCCCTCGAGAAAACAACGAGGGTTGGAAAAGCATCACAAATAACATAAGACTTTCATGCTGAGCAACTTAACTGCACTTCTTGCTTTTATCACAAAGAGACAGAGACAGACAGAAAGATACAGGGGCAAATCCACTGGATATACAGCGATTTTCTGAACTCTCCATAGGACGGCCTGGTCTTAGAGCTATATAATTGCACAGCTGTTAAAAACATGAAATACCCAAAGATGTTTAAGTCAGCAGCTTCTCTAAGTTAGTGTGTCCTGCCCTACTCCTTACCCTCCCCATTTTAAGTATGATCATTTGACCGTGGAACAAACAAGTACACCGCCATTGATTAGCCTCCCTCTTTCGTTACCACTTACGTAAGTAAAGGATACAAACCATCCATCTGTCATGAGAAAATGCAAAGGATAAATAGCCTTTACTGGGCCCACTCATTTCAACCACCACTGATTGGTCATCTCGTGTGAAGGACAAGAAGAAACAGGCGTGCTCCTTCTCTGGGTCACAGTTCATAGGACTCCTAACACAGAACTTCTTGTTCCCACAATCTGAAGCACTGAACTAGAAAAATGACAAGGAAGAAAAGCCTTAATTACCGACCAAGCAGTTCATTTCACCATGATAAAAGAGCCACTACTTGAAGCACAATTTTAACAAGGATATCTTTTCATAATAGAGATTCAAAGAAGGAAGCAAAAGACACATCCCAAATTAGAGATGATCAGAGAAGTAGTTAGGTTGTGAACTTTTAAACTCAATTAATTTTAATTAAAATCTGGAAGACACAACATTAGTTGGACTATAATGTGCATGAGTATTAAAAGGACTTTAATACACAAAATATTTCACATTAATTACGTGCTGGAGCAAAGTTTCTAGCAAATTTTGACAAACATCTTAGAAAATATTTAGGTCCACACTGACTCTTGCCAAAAGGGTATCCTTGAGTTTTTAGAATGCACTTTTAAAAAGCAAACAGACAAACTCTTAGCAAGTTTTTATATTTAGATCCTGGACTCTGCTTCTCGAATTCAGGTTCAAATTGGATATTAAAATAATAAAAGAAAAAATGGTTACTCCTGTATATACACCACTACTCCAAATAATAATAATAACAATAAAGTGGAGGAGAAACAGGAACAATCTGCCATGACTTAATTCAGAGCTTCTTGTTATAGCAAAAAAGAGGATTAGTATCAAAAAATGCCAGCTCTACAATTTGACAGAGCAAATGTGCAGTCATCTTGTTAGAAGGTGCTGTGAGGGTGTATTTCAGAAGAAAGTTAAACACTACGTAACTAGATCTAATGGGAACTGTATCAAAAAACTTCTCATTTCTTCAACTCTACCAATACTTCTGGCCACCAAATGTGTGGTGGGTTTTCCCACATAAACCAATTCTGCAATTCTCTGTGGACACCAATTCCGTGTCCCACATCGCAATTCCACTCTGACACAATCTACCTGAAGTTAGTGTCCAATCCTACAAGTTAGGGTCTCAGTCCCACAAGACTGTTCACTTCAGAGGCCAATCACAAGTTCCAGGTTCCCACTGGAGGAGACTGGAGCTAACGTGCTTTTGCTAACGTGGAAGTCAGCAAAACATCGAGTTTGATGATGTACTAGGATGGCTCACAGAACTCAGAAACACAACTTTCCTACTAGATTACCAGTGTGATATTTCTTTTTTAAGACTTTATTTATTTATTTAGAAACAGAGTGAAAGAGAGAGAGAGAGAGAGAGCACATGTAAGCAGGGAAAGGGGCAGAGGGAAAGAGAGAGAATATCAAGCAGGCTGCTTGCTGAGTGTGGAGCCCACGTGGGGCTCGATCTCACAACTCTGAGATCATGACTTGTGCCAAAATCAAGAGGCTGACACCTAACCAAGTGAGGCACCCAGGTGCGCCAAGTGTATTATTACAGGATGCAACCCGGGAACAGTCAGATGGAAGAGGCACACAGGGCAAGGTATGTGGGAAGGGGTATGGAGCTTCCATACCCTCTCTAAGGCCCATCCTCCCAGCACCTCCATGTGTTCAGCAACCTGGGAGCTCTCTCAACCCCATACTTTTGGGATTTTTATAGAGGCTTCATCATGAAGGCATGATGGATTATTAACTCAATTTTCAGCCCTCCTCTCAATTCTGGAGCTATCTCATTAGAACAAAAGATATTTCTATCACTCAGCAAATTACAAGGGATTTAGGAGCTCTGTATCAGGAACTGGGGTCAATGGCCAAATATTAGCAGGAAACACAGCAGAGACCAATATATAGATTTCTTATTATTATTTCACAGGAACTTAAAGAAAAGTCACAGTAGAGCGGAAAGAACAAGCCACTACAAAACTTGGATTTTGATCTCTGCTCTCCCCTTTACTCCATCATATTTGCTAAGGAACTTACTGTCTGTCTCTCTTGGATACCTTCAACTACACAACAGAGACTGAACCCTGAGGTCTCTTCTAGCTCTACAAATGCTATAATCTTGTGACTCTGAATAAATCTTTCTATAATCAGAGATTACAAACCTGGTGCAGAGATACCATGAAAGCTCCAAGAACAAATGCCTTTTATGTGAATATATGGAAAGATAATTTTGTCAGTAGATTCTTACCAGGAAGCTCAGGTCCAAAATGACCATTTACTCCCCTAAAGCAGCTTTGAAACTAAACATTAAGACGAAGTATACTGAGGGGTGCCTGGCTGGCTCAGTCAGTGGAGCGTGCAGTGCAACTCTTGGTCTGAGGGTTGTAAGTTCAATACCCACGTTGGGTGTAGGGATTACTTAAAAATAAAATCTTAAAAAAAAAAGACTAAGTAAATAGAACTAGTGCAAATAAAAGATCTAATTGTATGGTCAAAAGTATAAATTCATAATAATGTAGTCAAAGAAAATCATCATATATTGCAAAATGTAGAAGGAAACAAAATGAGACATTACATAGGAGCATAAGTGCTTTACTTAGTCTTCCCTACAAGAACAAAGAGCTATAAAAAAATAAAAAAGAGAAGGAAAAGAAAAAAGGAACTAATATTTATAGAATTTCTATTAAGTGCAAAGCCGTTAGAAATCTTACATTCATTACATTGTTTAATTCTCATAATGATACTAAGTGCTAGATATTATATGATTTCTCATTTTATAGGTGAAGACACTGAGCCCTTGAGAGTTAAATAACTTGTCCAAAGTCACACAGAAAGTAGACAAGTCGGGAATCAGACCCAAGTTTGTTCTTTCAACTGTAATCACCTGCTGTAAGACATTTTTCATTACATGGACTTCCGAATTAATAAGTCTAACATCAGAATTTCTTTCAATGAAACTTTCCTAATGTTTCCCATATGCATTATCCTTTATCAGATATGTTTTTTTTCAGTCATCATTCTTCTGAACCAGAGGGCCTGAATGGAATTCTAGCTGATGAGTTTGCAAAGAGTTTCCATAGCTCAGCACAGAGAATCCCCCAGTACTCATTGGCCTTCATGAAATCAGACCTAAGAGTTACATCACTATTTCAAGATTCTCCTCCAAATCCTGTCTAAATTTAGCCCAAGCTTTAATCTTCCTCTCCACATTTGCTATTTGGCCATATAGACTCTGTGTGATGTCAGATCCATACTTCAAACATGCAGGGTCTTGCACTGCCTTTATTCTGACCTCTAAGTCATAATGTTGAATGAAGATTTCCTGCAGATTTCCTGCAGAAGTCCCAAAAACTTGCTACCACAACCCAGTACAGCTACTTCTTTATACACTTCACCAACTCGGAACCACAGTTTCCAATGACAACATTATCACAGATTGCATTTGGTGAAACCATAAAAATGTCACTTACTGATTTGGTTAGATGGGAGACCGGAGGTAATGTCGACAAAGGGGCTATTGTAGCTTCGGGTGTCGTAAAAGGCAGTGCGTTTGGTTGTGAAATTATAGGACCAGGAATCTTCACCCAGTAGATTTTATACTTCTCAACAACTGTGACTCTGAAATGCAGTACTAATGAGATCAAAGAGAACCCTGATTGTGGTCCATCATAGTCAAATCGAAAAAAAAAAAATAAGGAAAAAAAAGGAATAAAGTAGGGACACCCAACTTAATGCTACCTAATAGTACTACCTAATAGAATCTCTAATGACGCTTCCACCTCATCACTAAGTGAACTTTTACTGCCCTTGTTTTCTTGCACACTCTTGAGCTTTCTTTTCTTCTCTTCTCCTCTCTTCCTTGTCTGCTCTTTGGGAATACTCACAGGAGTCCTGAATGCCAGATCTAAGAACAAACTGCACAGATTTCTATTCCCTGACATATAAAAAACATACTACTGTAACTACCCATTTCAGAGTGCACTATTCAAATTATTCCACAAGGCAGGTGTAGTAGGGAGCTACAGGAAGAATGTTGCTTAAGTGATCATCGGCTCTTATTGGCGTCACAGTCCCTTTCCACATTCCACACAACACACAGGTGCAAAGCTGTGTTACTGTGTGCTTGAACTTGTGTACAAAGTAGAACAAAAAATAGAGACGTGCCAGGAGAGTAATTCTCCTTAAAATATATGTCTCTAACACCACTTAGGAATCATTAGACTGCTTTAGGACATTCCACTTCCCCTTGCACATAGAAGTATGGGGGAAGGACTTCTAATTCTACTGAATTTCATTATTCTGAGGGCATGCACCATCTTACTTTTCTGACAATCTAATCTGCAAGTTGTAACACTACAAAAAAGTCACCCAAACTTCAGGATTTTTTTTTTCATATTCTCATACTAAGACAAGAGCAAATCAAAAAAATGTATTAGTCTCTACACCATATGTAGATTCAAGTAGTAATTGATGCCTCTTAGTGTGAAGGCATTGCAATACTTCATTCACTTAACAAATGTCTATTAAGTGTCTGTTAGGTGCCAGGTCCTGTGCTAGGTGGAAAAAAATTAAACAAAAAAGCAAAATGACTACTTATCTTGCTAAGGTGGTATCATTACTACAGCAAATCTCTACTGTACAGGTAAATGTCCAACAGGTATCAAAAATGATACAGACCATTACTCTTTCAATTTTATGAGTTGCAGATTTGTAAGCCCTCTTACTCACAGAAACTTTACGTGATTCGGAGCATTGCTTGGAGCGTTCCAGTAGACTTTAATTTTTGTTTTCTTGGATGGACTTGTGTGACTCACAGCATATCCCTGAAATAAAATGGAGAAGAACGACCATTCAGTCACTCAATATTTGAGCATGGCTGGAACTACTACCATTTTGCAAAGTAATCTATCACTGCGTGATGTTGACACCCTGGTAAAGACTGTTTCATTTAGAACAGGGACTCGGGAACTCAACAAATACATATCAGCTAGTGGACACCAGATTAGCAGCCAGCTCTGTGAATAAATTAGAGTCAATGGAAATTTAAGAACTGCAGAGGGTTATGAACACTGGGTATGTTAATGCTATATAGAGCCAGCTCCTTATTTCATTTATACTATAAATTTATATTTCTTCCATTAATAGATACAAAGAGAATGCAGAAAAGTCATCAAAAGAAAAAATTCCTGCCTCCACATACATACATTATATTTTAGGGATACCTTTCCCTTGAACAATCTCATTTGCCACTTTCATTCACCTGGCAAATTCCTATTCATTCTTTGAGGCCTGACGTGGAGACTACCTCCTCCAAGGAGCTCTCTCTCAATCTCCTCCAGCCTGTCTGTGACTTTCCCTGCTACACTTCCTACCCATCCTGTGTATTCTAATCTAAGTCTACTTACGTGTTTTCCTTGTGTATCTGTCCTATATCCTTATGTTCTACTTTTGTATCATACATCATATGTTCGTATATTCCAGCTATGTGTAATGTTCTGAGCTCTTCAAAGAACAAGAATAAGTCTTGTTCATCACCATATCCCTTTGCACCAGGACAGTTCCTGGCATAATAAATGTTTATTAAATGAAGGCATGAATGACCAAAATTTGACCTCTGTCTCACTCTAGAATCCTATCTTCAATACTAACACCTTTTACAACCAATATAATAAGAGTCAATACTATATAAAATATCAAAACTGCTCAAGCTAATGCCTTTTCTAGGATGCTGATGTGTAGAAATATATTGCAAATAGGAAAATTAGGGAGAAAGCTTGATCAGTGTGAATCTATTTAGATGTCTGCAATACACGGGTAATGTCATTGCTTATCTTAAAACCACCACCCTGTAGTGAAAAGATCCACGGAAACCAACAGATTTCAAACATAACACAAACCTGTACATCTTCACAGGTCAGAAGCTGTGACACTTGACTGTCAATCAATGTGAAGGAGCCAATAGGAGGCCCACTCAAATCCTCAGCAGCCCGTGCTTCTAAGAGAAAGCCTCTAAATGGTTGCCCGGACAAGGTAACTGAAAAACAAACAAAAAGATAGTTTAAGAGGTTTAGCAACATCCCCACAAGGAAACCGTTCAGAGGAGGCACTCACAGTTCGAATCTGGCATACATATACAAAACTACGCCAAGCGAGAAAATGGTAGAAACTATCCTATAGACAAAGAAGTTCTAAACAGTGTTCCACTGGACATTCACTCCGTGAGATGTCAACAGTCATTCCAAAGGGGAAAAAAGGTAGGTGACGGTCAGGGAGCAGTTCATGGGCCAAATTAGTTTGAAAAATGCTGATTGAAAGTAAATACTTGTCTCCTTACTGAAAACATCCAAGGCCTTTAACATCCTACTGTGCAGCACAAAACATATATAACACATGTAGGGTTCCAAACTTATTTTTCCATATGCTCTTTTTGTCAGAATTTGTTAATATTTGGCATTTCTAGAATCGCTGAAAATAATTTGTAAAACACTGTTATAGACACATCTTTTTTTTTTTTAGACACATCTTTAACAGTCAGCCCACATTTCACCAGAAGAATCAGAAAAACAAGAGTTTACACTGTACCGTGAAAAATAAGGGTTTATTACACCTTAAACCAGACAAAATAAAATTTATTTTCCTCTTCTCCTGAGTTAATAGTACTGTTAAAAAAGATCTATTAACTAATGATAAAAGCGTAGAGGTTTTATGTAAAACCTTCTCTGACTGGAGAGCAGATATACCACTTAAGTAATATAGTCATCGGTAGTAGTTAAACACGAAATGAGAAGTATGAGATGGTGGTATCTTATGAAAACAGGTGAACAGATTTAAATGAAACTGTATAAATCCCTCAGTAATACAAACTTAATGTACAGGAAAAGAGTGAAACTCAAAATGCAAATAGTTCATCCCAGCACGGTACCTTCAATTCGATCTCCTGGTCTGAATGTCACTTGACTCACTGAAATGTTGTGAACAGGATCCGGGCGTGCCGTGTGGCCATGTTCAGGAACCATTCCATGGCATGACCTTCCTACTTTTCCACTAGGATAATTAGCCACAGAACTAATGTGCAGCGCAAGTATGAAGGTACCAAGGGTAAATCCAAGAACTGCCATCTCAAAAAGAAGATTAAAAGCATATTATTTTCATATGTAATTAAAATATAAAGCTTTCGCACTACAGAATAATAATTCTAGATGGCTGCTTGCTTTCAACATAGCTAACCATATTTTCAAAAATATGTAATAAAAAGAATATGATATGTGAAGTTTGACCTCGATTTGCATCTCGGCTCTACCAATGACCGGTTATGAAACCTTAACCAAATCACTTATGCCTCCACTTCCTTACCTGAAAAATTAGGAAACTAACACCCTCCTCTCAAGTTGATTTAATAAAATGAAGATACAAAAAAATAAAATAAAGATACAACCCAAAGTCTGACAAAGAAGATAATAAATGTTAGCTTTGGTTAGCATGATTTGGAAATAATAAACCAGTCCACTAAAAGCAAAAGGTTCTATTCTACTTTATCCTTGGAACCTTAAAGAACAAGTAAGAAATGTTTCTTCAGATTTAAATACCGTCATCTAAATAAGTCTCTGATATGACTTCTCCCAATTTCCCATTAAATTAATCATGGCAGGGTGGATGATTTAATTTGCAATACTGAAAACTGAGGATAACAGAGAACCAATTGCAAGAAACAATATTTCTATTGCCTATAGCCCAGGTCCCTCTGAATTAAGAAACACCATTGTCAGTCCAAGCAATATTCTTCTCGGTCTCTTACCATCTGCCTAAACAGAAAACCAGCTACTTTAGTCCCACCCTCTTGTAGCCTACAGCAATCACTTCACTTGGTCCTTATATTCAGAACCTACAAATCACCACACAGAACAAGGCTAGAGAAAGATGGCAGGGACATGTTACATAGCAGTAAAAAAAAGTCAGCTGTGGAGAGGCGGCAGGGCAGAATCCAAGAAGCAGCTCATTCTCCTCCATAGAGATGGAGTTGGACAAAATAGAAGCATCCTTATAATCACTAGAGTAAATTTGTCTTTTATGGTCACGTAAATTACAAACCCCATACTGAACCAGCACTAAATTATTAGCAGGAATTCTTGCTAGACACCAGAAATTATGGTGGGGGCTACACATTTCGACCAGCCCTGCACTTTCCAACAGTAGCTATCAAGCGGATAGCATAGGGTCCAAAGGTACCACATATCCCTATCTTTTATCAAACACCAAATCTAGGTAGAGTTTTTCCCATTTATAAAGATGAGGAACAAGAACAAACAAATCGAGAGCGTCTGAAAAAAATGTATGACATAAGAGAAGCACAAAATTTCTCCATAGAGTCATAAGAAAAAGGTAACTTTGAAAATGGTTAATTATTATAGGAAACAATATTTCAGAAAATAACTGTCTTAAACATACACAGTAATCTATATCAATTGTTTCTCAATAAAACTGGGAGAAAAAAGAAAAGGAGTACTAAAGAGTGGAGCAGTAGGAGAATTTTTCTATTCAAACGTGGCTTTCGTGTGCTTTTGTCAGGGGCAGACCTGCTTTGAGAGCCAGGCAAGATTTACTGGAGAGGATCAAGGTCATAGTTTTAACCAAGTGACCTTAGCCAAATTATTATGAAGATTAAATGCAATAATGTACCACTCAATTAAAGAATAGTATAGGGGAAGAGTCAGCCCAGTTTAGCAAATACTTACTTGGCACTGACTTCCTGCCAGGTGAAAGTAGAAACAAGACATGGTTTCTAGTCTCTGCTAAGCACTGTGTAGCTGAATGACGTCAATCCAGTTACTTAATCTCTGCCTCAGTGTCTTCATTTGTGAAATATAATAGATGAATCAGTATAAATTCAAGATCACCTTCATGCCTAACACTATGATTTTAAGAAAGTCAGGTGGGGGTGGGGGGTGCCTGGATGGCTCAGTGGGTTAAGGGTCTGCTTTTGGCTCAGGTCCTGATCTCAGGGTCCTGGGATGGAGCCCTGCCTCTCTGCTCAGTGGGGAGTCGCTTCTTCCTCTCCCTCTCCCCTCTGTGATCTCTCTCACTCTCACTTTCTCTCAAATAAATAACATCTTTTTAAAAAATAAATAATAAAAATTTAAAAATTAAAAAAAAAAGAGAGAGAGCCAAGTGGGAAAGGATATCGGGAATTATCAAAGTAAGAAGTGTAAACCCGGAAATGGAAGTGACCAATCATTAGGAAAATGTAACAAACACGGTCAGGGAGGAAAGTAAACCAGCAATTTCTTTGTCCTTGTCAGATGCTGACCCTTCAGAGGGAAGTTCTATTTGCATTACAATGGTTACTGATGATTTTCCAGTTAATGATTTAAGAAACAGCTTTTTCAAATACTTTATTAGCCAACCTATGCCAACAGATTGCACAGTTATGAAAGAGAATAAGGAGTTATTCATGAGATATGTAAGTTAAAATTATGTAACGTGGAAAATGAACTATATTATATTCTTTTATGAGGTCTTCAAGCACTGAAAAACTCACACAAATTTTGTATGATTCTTTAAAGTCTTTCATATTCACATTCAACGGTGGGTACAATATAGAAAATAGAAGTATCATAATTTGCATTTTGTCATCCCAGGACAAATATAGACTGATTAGTTTAAAAAATTAAAAGAGAAGTTATTCTGATTCTCTAGCTAAAATATTCCGACCTAATACTTACATAGTTTTCTTTCCTGCCAGAAAAACAGGCATTTAGTAAAAAAGTATGGTAACTGCTTATACCATGTTCTACATACCTCTCACACAAAGATAAAACTTCAAAACAAATGTACTCTTTATTATTTAAATACCAAATTCTTGCACTTGCATGAATATTTAATTATTATTGATTGTGGACCACAGAGGCAAGTGATATGAATCAAGACAATATATTTAATTAAAGCAAAGTAAAATTCAGATAAAATAAGAATCCAATTGGAAAACATTTAGGTGTAACAAAATCATTAGAATACGGAGTCTGTCTTAAGAATTTTTTTTAAAGGGGTGCCTGGGTGGCTCAGTGGGCGAAAGCCTCTGCCTTCGGCTCAGGTCATGATCTCAGTGTCCTGGGATGGAGCCCTGCATCGGGCTCTCTGGCTCAACGGGAAGCCTGCTTCCCCCTCATTCTCTGCCTGCCTCTCTCTCTGTCAAATAAATAAGTAAAATCTTAAAAAAAAAAAGAATTTTTTTAAAAAAATTAGTAATTTAATGGCTTTTTATTGTGTCACTCCAAGAACATGTGAGAAAAAGAAGAAATGGAGGAAAGCGTATCTTTTAAAACCATGTCAGATGATTAAGCTAGCAAATAACTAAGTCTAGTTATACTGCAATCAAGCTCTAGCTCTCGTTGTTATTCATTCATTTTAAATTAAGGTATCAAAAAGTTCAAAAGTTAACATGCACGCAAAAATTGCAGGAACTCAGCCCAGTAACACCCAATCTACATTACCAGGATATGAGTATAAGGACACAGTGAGAGTCTTAATTAAAGCACAGCTATGAGGTAACAAGATTTTCTTAATTATGGGGAATGAGTTGTTTAAAAAAAAAAAAACCAGAAGGGTTCACTATAAAATATTTAAATAATTTAGAAAAGGTTGGTTTGGGGTTTGTTTGTTTTTTGGGTTTTTGTTTTTGCTGTATGCAGTGAATTTATGTAATTTTTTACCATACTCAGGAAAAAAAAATAAGAAATATTTTTACATTATGACCCAACAAACATTTCAAGAGACATTTTTTACCTTTACCACTTGGGATAAATTCTTACATTTTCTTTTCCTTACTTTCTTTTATGTTGATTTTTTTTTTTTTTAAGATTTTATTTATTTTTTGACAGAGAGAGATCACAAGTAGGCAGAGAGGCAGGCAGAGAGAGAAGGGAAAGCAGGCTCCCCGCCGAGCAGAGAGCCTGAGGAGACAAGGACAACACCGGGCTTGATCCCAGGACCCTGAGATCAGGACCTGAGCCCAGGACCCTGAGATCAGGACCTGAGCCCAGGACCCTGAGATCAGGACCTGAGCCGAAGGCAGAGGCTTTAACCCACTGAGCCACCCAGGTGCCCTCTTTATGTTGATTTTATCTATCCTACTGAATCATTATTGTACAACCTATCAGCGGTTCTTAACTTGCAGTTTGAAAAATACTACTTTAGAGCATATACAAACCATTAAGTTTCAACCTTGAATCAAGCTCTAAATTAGGAATATTGAGAATTTCAGTAGGAAAGTTCTCAGAACCAAAGAAAAATAAACCAAGCAACAGGGAGGATTTTGGAGATAGGAGATGGATTTATTCAATAAAAATATCTTATTCTCTCTTATTCCATTTGTGAACCTAAATAGAAACTATATATATGGCTAATAAATGAGCATTCTCACGGTGACCTTCTGCATGAGAAAAAAAATTTTAATTAATCATAACAAAAACACTGCAATCCCGGGGCGCCTGGGTGGCTCAGTGAGTTAAAGCCTCTGCCTTCGGCTCAGGTCATGATCTCAGGGTCCTGGGATCGAGCCCCGCATCGGGCTCTCTGCTCAGCAAGGAGCCTGCTTCCCCCTCTCTCTCTGCCTGCCTCTCTGCCTACTTGTGATCTCTCTCTAACAAACAAACAAATAAATAAATCTTTAAAAAATAAATAAATAAATAAAATAAAATATGTTTAACTCTGACCTAGGAATTTCACTTCTAAGAATTTATCCTACAGAAAAACTCGCAGTTACACAAAAATTATATTTGTAATAACAAAAATTTAAGACAATTTGGGTGGTTACAAAAATAAGATACACTATAAAAAAAAAAAAAAAACCACACAAAAATAAGCTACGCTATATCCAAACTTTAGAATACTGCATACTCACTTAAAAGAGTGAAATAGAACAGTCAATGACAGGGGTGCCTGGGTGGCTCGGTTAAGTGTCTGTCTTAGGCTCAGGTCATGGGATGGAGCCCCGTGGGGCTCCTTGCTCAGCAGGAAGCCTGCTTCTCCCTCTCCTTCTGCCTGCCACTCCCCTGTTTGTGCTCTTTCTCTGTCAAATAAATAAATAAAAATTTTTTTTAAAAAAAGGAAAAACATTTAAAAAAAAAGAATAGTCAATGACAAATATAACAGCTAATAATTACTGAGTGCTTTATGGGAGCTAGATATTCTTTTAAGTGCTCTGCAAGTATCAACTTGTTTCACAAAAACCCTAAGATGTGAGTCTGCATGTACTTAAGTGGAAACATGCTCCTGCCACGCTGAAGAACGAAAATAAGCAGATTACGAAATGATATCCAGTATACTGAAAGAAACATTACTTAAAAGCTAAGGGGAAAAGAAAAAAAAACCCTTCTACTCCACACTTTAACAGTTGTCAAGAGTGGTTACCCCCAGCAGAGTGTTTTCAATAGGGGAAGAGGAGTGGACTTCCGCTTTTTAATCCTCATTGTATTGTGCCTATTTTTCAAAACCATGTAGTGTTTATAATATAAAAATGATTTAAAAATTTTAAAGCATGTAGTGCTTTATAAAATAAAGATATTATAATATAATAAAAGATAATTTATAACCACACAATATCCATAAAGACTGTAAAGAAATACAATAAAACTGTTTAGCTTTTTTTCTTTTATCTATTTTCAAACATTCTATGTTACTTACACTGCTTTTGTTTGTTTTTGTTTTAGTAAATAAAACCTCCTCCCTTCTTTCACAGTCCATTTCAAATGCCATCAACTACTGTATCCCATGAGACAGTGAACAATATGGACATCAAAATCACATAGTTCGAATCCAGCTGCAGGTTTGAATCTAGCAGGCACCACCTTAGTGACTGTGGGCAAATTATTTAAACTCACCAGGTCTTAGTTTTCTCATTTTGTTAGAGAAAATGCAACCAATACCAAGGTGCTTTGTGAAGCTCAAATAAAGCAATACATATGAAACATCTAGCACAGTGCCCACTATAAACCAGGTCTTCCATTAAAATCTCCTTCTTCATAGGAAACAAACTGGTTTGTTTGGAGAGGGATGGGGGGATGGGGTAACCGGGTGATGGAGATTAAGGAGGGCATGTGATGTAATGAGCACTGGGGTATTATATAAGACTGATGAATCCCTGACCTCTATCCGAAACCAATAATACACTGTATGTTAATTGAATTTAAATAAAAATAAATTAAGTAAAAGAAAAATGTAAATAAGATATCCTTCTTTCCATGGAGTCTTGCCTAATTCTGTCCATCTTCTATAACTGCTCTCTTTTTGGAACCTCCAGAAGTTTTGGTTTGGCTAATAAAAAACGTTATCACACTTGCCCCAACTGGTGACTTGTCTTATGGCTGTCTTGTTGATCCCCTTTCACACTGACTAGCAGACAACCCTGAAAACAGCTCTTGTACAGTGTGATTTCCAGAGACTCTGACATTACCCAAACGGAGAGCTATGAAACAAAAGCTACACTTGGCCAAAAGAGTCAACATGTTGGCTTACTGAAGAACTTATCAGAACTCATCCCCTTGAACAAAACTATCCTCTAAAATGTCCAGCTCATTGTTGTCAACAAATCAATAAACCAAAATTTAGCCTCCACTTCTGCATAGTACTCAAATTTTTCCACTTTCATTCAGAAGAAAAAGAAAATATTTGAACTTAAAAGTTTAGCTTTGTAATGAAATACCCCTGATGACACATTTACAAACTGAAAAATCTCCTTTGCCCCTAGGTAAACACTGACAAGATTAAAAAAAAAAAAGAAAGAAAGAAAGAAAAGAAAAAAAGGAGGGGGTGGCAAAGGTCTTACCAGAGCCTTTCTGAAATTCCAAAGGCACACCAGGGGTTGGGGGTGGGGGGAGCTAAAGCTTCTAGATTAAAACATACTTTAAAAACCAACTAAGACTCTAAGTAATCTCCATAAAGGTAATTATGCCATTAGGTTTAATTATATAAGAGAGTTCCCACAGTTTCAAATTTTTTAAAAAGGAGAAACACACGTGCATGAATAAAGTCCATGCTTTTCAGGATCCCAAGCATGACTCTACTTATAATCACCCTTTTCTTGGGATTAAAGCTCGTTAGTCAAAGTCATGGGACATATTATTAACCTAACTCATTTCGGAAAACTCATTAGCTCAATACAAGCTCCAGAACATAATTTGTTAAAGCATTCATTCTGCATAGCCATCGCCGACCGCCCCCATCATCACAGGCGCCTGTTCTCAGTACTGTTGCCTTTGCTGGCTTCAATTTTTAAAAGCTTTGCAAAGAGCTCTGACTTAAAGACAACAGAAGGAGCCACTTACCTTGAGAAGCGAAGGCAGCCCAGCCAACTTCCGGTTTTGTTACAATTTGTATCTCCTTTCAGCAGCTGGGTGGAGCCAGCTTACCCAGTAACCAGAAGGCAAGCTAAGCAGCAAAACTTGATTTGCAAGACCAGTACTAGTGTTTGGACTCCATTTCTGAGAATTAAGGGTTCTGTTTTACATATAAGAGGACTTTGCCAAGTAATAGTTGTTTCATTGAGAAAATTGTGTTTTTGCCTTTCACTACAAAACCACTGGGAAATATATATCTGTTCTATATATTCTAAGTAAAGACAAACAAAGGAACCTAGTTGTGCTTAGGTAGGGTTTCCAAATTTAGCAAATTAAAATACTGGATGCCTGCTTAAACTCAATTTCAGATAAACAACCAATATAAATATTGGTTTTTTGCAATATTTGGAATATAATTATACTAAAAAAATAACTGTTTTTTCTGGCAACTCTAAGGCAGAATAGTAATTAGCAAACTATTTCAATTAACTACAAAAGGTACAAAAGAATTATTTTAGTTTGCAAAATTCAAACTTAGAGGAGTTTGGTTTTCATTTCTTTTTAAGCCTTTAATCTTTGTTTTGCACAAGATTTTTTTGCAAAAGAAAATTTTTAGGGCTAGGAAAAGACAATGTATCTAAAAATATTAAACATTCCACTGTGGGCTATGATTCACAAGTGCAGACTGGAAAATAAATGATGTCATATACACTTTGACCTGTGATCCTTGGTTAACAATCAACACTACTAAATTCTCTAAAACCACTTTAAAAGGAGAGAAGAGAGGGGAAAGAACACCATTACTTTAATCTTTCTCCTTAAGAACTAGTCACAATTAACAAAAACGCCTCTTTATAGGATTTTAGAGAGAGGCTTTAAAAAAAGATGCCAGAGAGCCAGTTTTCTCTCCTAAAGTTGTGAGAAATGTGAACAGACTCAAAGCAAGTCAGTAGAGCTTCAGTCTTTCTGTATAAAGCCTCAGGTGATGACAGAGCTTTCTGCAGTTATAATTAAACCTTTTCCAGAAATAGTACCCAGTGGACATTTGGCATGCCAAAAGCATGATTTAAAAACAAAAAACAAAAAACAAAAACCCTGTAAGACAAATAATTCTTAGACTCTATTATTGTAATCTTTCTCCTAAAGCACTCTTAAATGCTTAAACGGATGAACATGGGGGCAGGGAGTGTGGAAGAGAGGCAAACCAGGAAACCGGGCTCTTAACTGTAGAGAACTAAAGAGTTATCAGAGGGGAGGGAGATGGGCAAGGGGATGGGTAAAATAGGTGATGGGTATTAAGGAGGGCACTTGTGATGAGCACTGGGTGTTGTATGGAAGTGTGGAATCACTAAATCCTACACCTGAAATTAGTTTTACACTGTATGTTAACTAACTGCAATTTAAATAAAAACTTGAAAAAAATAAATAAATAGTAGTGGGAAGGGGCACAGTGGAAAGAACTGAATGAAGTAGCTTCTTAGCTCTATCTAAAAGCACTCTTTTCCAGGCCTACCATTTCCCCTAAAATCCCCAGCCGTAACTCCCCTTATCACTCGCTGCCAGATGTTCACCTCTACAGGCTCTTTCTTCATCAGCTACTTGTCAATTGTCACTAAAGGAACCAAATTTAGTAAGATGTTCAACGGCGCTTGGACTCTGAGAAGTCGATACTATCCTACTGGATCCCATTCTCTTGCCTCTAAATTAGCAGTTCTCAAATGTTTCGGTCCAGACTCCTTTACAACTTTTAAAAATTACTGTGCACCCCAAAGAGATACTCGTTTATATGGGTGATATCTATCATTATATGTATTAAAAATTAAAAGTGAGAAATATTTCAATACTTACAAATTCATTTTTAAATGATAAAAATAAACCCATTACTTATTTTGTTTTTTTTTTTAACCCATTACTTGTTAATATAGTATTTTTTTTTTCTGCTATTGCTGTTATGATTGTTTGCCAAAAATAAGAATTTAGTGAGAGGAGTGTTGTTAAATTTTTGCAAATCTGTTTAGTGCTGGATTCTCACATCTTCTTCTATATTTGATCTGTTGCAGTATCATATGACACATCACAGAACCACTGGAAAACTCGAGTGTATATTGATGAGAGAATGAGAATGAAGAAGGCAAATAAAGTATAGCAAGAATAAGAATTAGCTTTACTGGGGCACCTGGATGGCTCAGTCATTAGGCGTCTGCTCGGGTCATGATCTCCACCGGAATTGGGCTCCCTGCTGGGCAGGAAGCCTGCTTCTCCCTCTCTCACTCCCCCTGCTTGTGTTCCCTCTCTCCACGTGTCTCTGTCAAATAAATAAAATCTTTAAAAAAAAAAAAGAATTTAAAGAATTAGCATTTATTGAGCACTCATTTTGACCAAGGCACATGAACTATCCTAACTCTCACAAGAACCCTAAGCAGAAGGTATTACAGTATTATAGATATTCAACCTCTGAGTGCAGAGGGCATGCAAAGCCAAGTGAATTGCCCAAGGTCAGGCAGAGAAAAAAGGCAAAACAGAGTTCTAAGCCATAGCTACTACTTTCTACCCTGAACCTCACTTCCAAAACTGAATGATGTCTGATGGACCAAACATAAACTTGCCTTTTCTATGATACTCAGCATTTCATAAAACATGGGATTCAAGTAGAACATTGATTAGACCCTGACTTGACTCAATAAATCCCAAACCCACCATCAAAAATGGACCCATTCTCATGTGGCCTTTAATTTTGTCCTCTTATCCAAATTCATTCCCTCTTTATCTCCACTGCCATCACTTATCCTTGGTTTCTGTTACCTCAAGAGTAAAAATGAGGGGTTACAACCAGAACCTTGTGTTCTCTAAGGTCTCCTGCCAAACTGTGAAAGCAGGTTTCTGTTGGCCAAGAAGAGACACATAATGGGCCAGAAAAAGACTAGATTTTTTAGAGTGACAGGTCACTTAAAAGAAAAAAAATTCATCACAATCATTCAACAGCTATTTTATCAAACACCTACTATATGGCAGATACTGTGCTAGGCACTACCCTGTATTTGTACAAAGTGGCTCTAAGTCTAATATATTGTGATTTCTTAGGTGGATACAAAAGGAAGAACAAAAGAAAGAGAGGCAGGGGGGAGGAGAGGAAGGAAGGAAGGAAGGAAAGGAAGAAACGAAAAGGAAAGGAAAGGGAAGAGAAGGGGAAGGGGAAGGAAAGGAAGGGCCATAATTATCTGATAAACCCATGTTCCTATAGATGTGCAGTTCTCATTGTTTTCCAGATGTCACTGGGTTAAGAATCTTGAGATAGAAAGATTATCCTGGATTATCTAGGCATGCCTTAACTGCAATCACAAGTGTCCTTAAAAGAAGAGGCTGAAGGGGGTACCTGGGTGGCTCAGTCTTTTGAGCATCTAACCATTGGTTTGGGCTCAGGTCATGATCTCTTGGGTCTTGGGATCAGGCTCTGCACTCAGCGGGGAGTCTGTTTGAAGATTCTCTCCCTCTGCCCCTCCTCCCACTCACATGCTCACTCTCTCTCAAATAGATAAATAAAATCTTAAAGAAAGAGAGAGAGGAAGGAAGGAAGGAAGGAAGGAGATTACACACAAAAGAAAGACAATGTGACCATGGAGGTAAGCACTGGAGTGATACAGCCACAATAATGCCACCAGCCCCTCAAAGCTGAAGAGATAAGGAAGATTCTCACCTAGAGCCTCTGGAGAAAGTGGTTCTGCCAACACCTTGACTTGGCTCAATGCTAGTGATTTTGAACTTCCGGCCTCCAGAACTGTAAGAGAATAAATAAATAAGTAATAATAAAATAAATAAATAGATAGATAGATAAATAAATAAGCTAAATAAATAAATAGTAAAATAATAAATAAAAATTAGCCACCAAGTTTGTGGTCATTTGTTACAGAGCTGCAGGAAACTTAATCAATCGCCCTTTCCAGTGCTCAAGCAACACCTAGAGATGACTTTCAGCTTTTTGTCTCTTTCATATTTTATAGCTCGGAGTTCTTCAGTTTGGAGCCACAACCCATCTATTAGTGGAATATAAAATCTTTGGTGGGAAGGGCACCTGGCTGGCTCAGTCGGAAGAGCACGTGACTCTTGATCTCAGGGTCATGAGGCTGAGCCCCACGCTGGGGATAGAGATTACATAAAATAAATAAACTTTAAAAAACTATGTAAAGTTTTTAAGGAGTAACAATCAGAAAAATGTTAATAAAGTAACAGAAAAACATTAGAGCACATTGTAAGGATAAATAAATGGTGTTTCTTTATATCTGTGAGTAGATATGTCCTGGTTTGTGCATTTCTTATTTCTTACTGTGGGCAGCAGCCCAAATGTTGAAACCAACTGCTTTTAATATCTCCCCAAGTCAATTATCCAGTTCCTCCTTTCTCATACAGGACTTCCTACTTATTTATTCTGAGTAGGGGAACATGGGGCTCTGGAATTGGATTACCCAGGATTGCAGGTCAGCTCCACCACTGAACTTTGTGATCTAGACCTCTCTGAACCTATTTTCTCACATGAAATGAAGATCACAATACATAATATTGTTGTGAGGATTAACTAAGATAATGTATGTCAAGTGCTTAGTTCAATGGCTAAACATAAAATTGTTCAATAAAATGTGCGCACTGTGATTACCTATGCTCAAATTTTCTGGAACTAATCTCTCCCACTTGCTCTCTCATGACCCCCATGAAGCCTGCTGACAATAGTCCAACTTTACATTAATCTTCCTAAAGTACTGCTTTTATCAATAATGTTCTGTGACTTACCATCGCTTATAGAGTTAAATCCACACTCTTCCTGACATCTAAAGCACTCCACCACCTGGCCACACTTACAACATTCTCATTGCTTGCCCACCAGGTACTTCTGACTCAATCACTCCATGAAACACAAAGTCTTATTCTCATCTTTTCACATTTGCTAATGCTGTTCTCTTACCACCTTTCTTTCCACGTATTAAACGCCACACATTCTTCAAGGTTTAGCAAAAGTCCCAATTCATCTATGAAACTTTTCTGATAATCAGAACTAATATTAGTTCCTCCATTATGAATTGACTATATGGCCAAGTAAAATGATCATATTCTCTGAAGTCTAACCCACTTTGGTTGAAATCTCAGTTCTGCTGTTTAATAACTGGTTGACTTCAGGCAAGTTACTTAACCCCCTACTCTCACTTTCTTCATTTGCATAAAGAAGATAAGGGTACAGAAGTAGGGTTATTGTGATGTTTTCATGAGATCATATCTCACTACCTTTAATGTCTTGTATTAGAGTGAGGAAATACATATTACATAAGATGCTGTTCCCACACACAAGCAGTCTTCACCAGTTGTTTATAATACTCTTCACTACTAAACTGGACATGATTTCAGATCCTTCTCAATACACTATATCAAGTACTCAGTACCAATAGATGAAAACTATACTATAGGCAATCCCTGGGGTAGGGACTATGTCATTACTGTTAATACCTCTTTTTAGGAACTCAAAAAATAGATTTAAATATAAGATCTCACTTGAATTTAAGTAACCGAAAGATAAGATACTAGAAAGTCCCTTCTTCTGTGTTACCTCTTTTCAAACTTGACTTGAATTTCAGTTCATTTTTTTTTTTTTTTAAGATTTTATGTATTTATTTGAGAGAGAGAAAGCACAAGCAGTGGAGAGGGTGAGGAGAAAGGGAGAAGCAGACCCCACTGAGCAGGGAGCCCGGTGCAGGACTTGATCCCAGGACCCTGAGATCATGATCTGAGCCAAAGGCAGACACTTAACCAACTGAGCCACAGGCACTCCTTGAATTTCAGTTCATTTTAAGACCAGTTTATTGACGATAATGAAAGCGTGGCAGACATTCTTTGTCCTCTTCAATTACATTATCTTCTTTTGTAACATTTTAATTTAGTACAAGACAATATTAATATTCTGTAAGTATGTGCCAGAGCTGGCAACACTGATCAAAGTAAAATATTAAAAGTTTGATTCAGCTTTACCAAATCATTAATAAAATCTCTGTTGATCATCTAGAGACATGATATAAAGTTAAAAGTCTTGGCGATTACAGTCAGTGGCTTCTATTATTTTCTATCAGTCAGGGGTTATACTACATTCAAGTTTTTACCATATCCGTTATTAATTCAATTAAAGTAAATTAGAAAAGAAACTAAAAAAGAATCAAGGAAAGAAAGAATATAGCATCTATTTAGTAACGGCCTAGTTCTACTCAGTAATAACCTAGGTTTTGTTTTTTTTTTAGTTTCCCAAGTTTTAACAATGAAGGAATAGTATAATTTATTGCAGAATTTTGTTTTAGCAGCTGTTGGGCCATGTGACTTTTTTACATGCCATTTATTTACAAGATGGCTTAGGTCCTATTGTGTTAAGTCAGTGCCTTTAATATATACGAATGTAATGTAGTTTAGGGGCATCTGGGTAGCTCAGTCGGTTAAGTGGCTAACTCTTGATTTCAGCTCAGGTCACGATCTCAGAGTCCTGGGACTGAGCCCGGAGTCCAGCTCTGTGCTCAGTGCAGAGTCTGCTGGAGGTTTCTGCTTCTCCCTCTGCTCCTCCTACTGCTCACGCTCTCTCTCAGGCATGAGCGCACTCTCTCACTCTCAAATAAATAAAACCTTTTCTTAAAACAAACAAACAAATAAATAAATAAATAAATAAAAATAAAATGGATTCTTGGGCCCATCTCAGACCTACTGGATCAGACTCTGGAGAAAAGCCCAGATTCTGCTCTTAAACAAGCACCTGATGAATCTCAAGAACCCAAGAGTTGCTGTCTCAGAGTCTTTATTGGCGAAATTATATTCATCTTTGCTCTAGACCAGTAGTTCTCTGGTTTTAGTGTTCATCAGCATCACCTGGTAAATTCCTTAAACACAGATTACTAAATCCCACCTCCCAAGTTTCTGATTCGGGAAGACAGGTAAGCTTGAAAAATGCTGATGTTGTTGGTCTGTGGACTACGCTTCAAGAACCACTGCACCAAACTTTTTTGAAACAGACTCCTTAGAAGTAGAATATAAGCACATCTGATTCAAAATGTGCCCCCTTCCTTGGTTAGTAAAATTCTAAGATAACGTGGTTAATTCTAAGATAACGTGGTTAACTCTAAGACAACAAATTTTCTCTCGAGTTTTCTATCTCCCAACACAGCTGGAATTTCCCCTCCTTCAGGGAAGCCTCTCTTTGTAAAGCTTCTCTGCTGAGCCAGTCAGGTCCACCCTCCCTTCCTGAAAGTCAACTGATTATGGACTTGAATCATGTCTACAAAGTATCTTCCCGGCGACACCTAGCCTAATACTTGGTTGAAAAGCTGGGGATCACAGCTTAGCAAAGTTGACACACAAAACTGACCATCACACTACTGTATCTGAAATAGAGTTCCTGGGGCGCCTGGGCGGCTCCGTAGGTTAGGCACCCAAGTCTTGATTTCAGTTCGGGTCGTGCTCTCAGAGTCAAGCATTGGGCTCTGCATTCAGTGGGGAATCTGCGCAAGATTCTCTCTCTCCTTCTGCCCCTCTCCCCCACTCACTCTCTCCCTGTCTAAAAGTAAATAAATAAATCTTTAAAATAAGAGTTCCTTTAATTCTCTACCCCCTTATTCTGCTTTATTTTCTTCACAGAACTTACCACTACCTAACATTATAGAGATATATATAATGTTAGACAGCCATTATGTAAATAAAGGATATATATATATATCTGCTAAATATATAAGGTCTGCTAAATGTAAGGTCCATCGGGGAAAGAATATTGTTTGGGTTTGTTTTTTTTTAACTATTATTTAACTATTATGCTCAAAGAATCTAATATTGGGACATAGTGTTTTCTTCTGTGTGTTGTTACTATGATCAATGTTAATATACATACATCTTGGGGTCACTTTTCCAATTTTTAATTTTTAAAAGTAAACTTTTTAATCTAGTTTTTCTGTTAATATTTTCAAGTCAGGTTTCTAGAGGTATCATTCTACAAGGAGTAATATTTTCCCTTTATAGCATGGAGTTCTGTGATTTCTGACAAGTACATACCATCGATCATGTAACCACCACGATCAAGACATAGAGCATTTCCATCACCTCAAAAAGTTCCTTTGTGACCCATTGTAGTTAACCCTTGCCTCACCCCCTACCCTGAAAACCACCTGTATTAGTTTTCTAAGACTGCCAAACAAAGTACCTCAAACTGGGTGGCTTAAATGACAGAAACTCATTGTCTGGAGGCTAGTGATTTGAAATCAAGGTGTTGGCAGCATTGTTTCCTTCTGAGGGCAATGAGGGAAGGATCTGTTCCATGTCTCCCTCCCTGACTTGTAGGTGTCTATCCTCTCCCTGTGTCTCATTTATATCATCTTCCCTCAGTGTATGTCTCTGTAACTAGATTTCCCCATTTTATAAGGACACTGATCATATTGAAGTAGAGCCCATGCTGAAAACTTTATTTTAACTTGATTACTTCCATAAAGACCCTATCCAAATAAAGTTAATTCTGAGATACTGGGAATTAGGACTTCAACACATAAGTTTTGAGGCAACACAATTCCAACACCACTAATGTGTTTTTTCTCCTTAGAGATTTCCCTTGTTCAGAATATCATATGGATGGAATCATAGTTTTTGTGGCTTTTTGCATATAGCTTCTTTCACTTAGCATGACACATCTGAGATTCATCCATGCTGCATGTATCAGAAGTTTGTTCCTTGTTATTGTTGAGTAATTGTATGTATGTGCTATAGTTTGTTCACCTATTCACCACTGAAGGATATTTAGGTTGTTTCCAGTTAAAGGCAATTATAAATAAAGTCTCTAAAGAAATTCTACACATAACATACTAGTTTTTGTGTACATAAATGTTTTCATTTCTCTTGAGTAAATACCTCAGAGCAGGACTGCTAGATCATATGGTAATTGTATGTTTAACCTGATAAGGAACTACCAAATTGTTTTCCAAAATGACTGTACCATTTTTCCAACCAATAATACTTGAACATTTAAATAGTTAAGAAAATGGGTGCCTGGGTGGCTCAGTCAGTTAAGCATCTGCCTTCGGCTCAAGTCATGATCTTAGGGTCATGGTCAGGGTCATGACCCTGTGTGGGGTCCTGTGTGGGACTCCAGGCTCCATGCTCAGTGGGGAGTCTGCCTGGGATTCTCTCTCTTCCTCTCCATCTGCCTCTCCTCTCCACCCCCTCCCCCTCCTTCTCAAACAAATAAATCTTTAAAAAAAAAAAAAGCAAATAGTACAGAAGCCATATAGTGAAAAGCAATATTCTGTGTTCAATTGTCCACTGATTCCCAAACCCAGAAGCAAACTCTTTCACATATATCTCCTTTGGTTCTTTTGGTGGCTACTTCCATTTCTCTTGATATATTCTTCCTACTGTTTCTTGATATTAATAGGTTGAGATATTTTTATTAATTTCCTGCTACTTTCCCCTGCCCTCTCTATATATCTATTATATTCTCCTTTTCACCCTCTATATTATCATACTGCTATTTGTAGTTCCTCTATTGGCTACTTTTGTGATATACTCAGAGTTCTATCTCATATATAGATATTATCCTTTGAATGTCACCCAAATGAGGATAATAGGACCTGTACCATTCTATTTATATTCCTTCTTATCCCCTCCCATCTTCTGTCAATAACTCCCACATTGTCAAGGTGGATAACATTCATAATCTATTCTGTAACCATAATTGGGTCTTCCCTGTTCTGGTTGTAAATGGATTTCAAAGTTGAAAATTATAAAGAGAATTTACATTATGATTATTAATTATTTCAATATTACTTGATTTAATACTAAAGAGGCAAGATAAATTTCTAATCTATGTCTCCGAAGTCTCGATCCAACTGCCACTCAACAGGACAATGTGCAAAATGAGTTCTCTTATATTCCCACCAATTATTAGAAATTGGGCCATATTTCAGGTTGCTTCATGTTTAGAATATGCCTTTCCTATACTGTTGAAAGTTTGTTTGCTTTGCCTTGGGGTTTCTTATAATCTTTATTTTCTTATGACATAAAGAAATATATGCATTCCAGACAATATCCTTAATGTCATCCACCTTCTTACTCATTCCATCTATTGCTTAGAATCCATTCCATTTTAGTTTATGTCCATGGATTTCCTATTTTAGGTTGGATTCATTTAGACCATGAGTTTCTTGTATATTTTTTTTTCCTGAAGATTTTAAATCGCTTTTCCTTAAAAAAAAAAATTCATCATAGTGCCTTCTTAACGCAGTAGGCAGAGTGTCAGTCTCATAAAAAAATGCATTATGTGCTCTTTGCCATATCCTAAAGATTGTACTATTTCTGTTTAATGGATTCAGGAGTTTCTTAAATTTTTCAGAATTTTGTTATTACATAGTTTCTGTTCTCTGAGATACCTGTTTCCTCACAAGTCAGTTTTTTCACTTTATTTTAGTTCTTCTTATTCATATTTTAGGCTGACTGCAAATGTCAGGCAACTTGGCTGCCTGTTTCAGCTTAAGAATGCAGCAATTACGGTGCCTAGGTGGCTCAGTCGATTAAGCATCTGCCTTTGGCTTGGGTCATGATCCCAGGGTCCTGGGATCCAGTCCCACATCAGGCTCCCTGCTCAGTGGGGAGCCTGCTTCTCCCTCTGCCTCCTGCTTCTGCTCTCTCTCTATCACTATCTCTCTCTCTCAAATAAGTAAATAAAATCTTAATTAAAAAAGGAATGCAGCAATTGAAAGTTAGACAAAGCCTCTGTAAAAACAAACAAACAAACAAAAAACCTTACTCTTCCTCCTAGGGGTCTCTCTTCTTTATTCTGACACTATTACCACACTCAAAACACTCTGTGACACCAGATGTGTGGGGGTTTGTCCTCACACCAACCAATTCTCTTCGGCACCAGCTGGGTATCCTACAACTTAATTCTGACACTATCTACCAGGAGATAGCGTCAGATCCTACGGGTTGAGGGTTTAGTCCTACAGGACTGCCCCCCACTTCGGATGCCAATGACTAGTCCATGTTGTGACCTATTCTTCTGACCAACTTGCTATGTATCAGTTTCCCACGACCTCCTCCTCGAGTTCAATTAGTTTGCTGAAGTGGCTCACAGAACTCAGGAAAACAGTTTACCGACTAGATTACTGGTTCATTGTAAAAGGATAGAACTCAAGAACAGCCAGATGGAAGAGATGCACAGGACACGGTATGTGGGAAGGAGCACAGAGCTTACATGTTCTCTTCCAGCATACCGCTCTGGCCCAAACTCCCTGTGTTCCTCAACCCAGAAGCTCCCTGAACCCCATACTTAGGGGATGTTTATGGAGGCTTCATCACATAGGCATACGGGATCATTAACTCAATTTCCTGTCCCTCTCCAGAGAATGGGGGGGGGGGGGAGTGTGCTAAAAGTTCCAAGCAATCATGCCTTAGTCTTTCTACTGACATACCACCAGCCAGGAGCCCACCAACAGCCACCTCTTAGAAAAAAAGATACTCCTATCAAAAGACACCCAGGAAATTCCAAGGGATTTAGGAGCTCAGTGGAACAAAGATGCTTCAAGCGCTCTTATTTAGGAAATTACGAGGGTTTTATGAGCTCTGTGCCAGGAACTAGGGGCAGAGACCAATATATAGACAGTCCCTGATATAACAATCATTTGCCTTTTTACGACTTTTCAACTTCACATTGGTGCAAAAGCAGCACAGTCAGTAGAAACTGTGTTTCGAAGTCTAAATTTTGGTCTTTTCCCAGGCGAGCAATATGCAGCACGATACTCTTGTGATGTGGGCAGCACCCAGCCACAGCTCCCAGTCAGCCACGCAATCATGAGGGTGAACAACCAATATACTGAGACCACTCTCTATCCATACAGCCATTCCGTTGTTCACGTTCAGTACAGTATTCAATAAATGACATGAGATTCACATGGGCTTTGGGTGAGATGATTTTGCTCAACTTTAGTCTAATGTAAGTGTTCTGAGCACATTTAAAGGAGGGTAGGCTAAGCTATGATGTTTGGTAGGTTCGGGATATTAAATGCATTTTTTTTAAAGATTTTATTTATTTATTTCTTTGACATAGAGAGAGAGATCACAAGTAGGCAGACGCAGGCAGAGAGAGAGGGGGAAGCAGGCTCCCTGCTGAGCAGAGAGCCCGATGTGGGGCTCGATCCCAGGACCCTGAGATCATGACCTGAGCCGAAGGCAGAGGCTTTATCCCGCTGAGCCACCCAGGCGCCTCTTAAATGCATTTTTGACTTACAATATTTTCAACTTACAATGGCTTTATCAGAGCATAACCCATCGTAAGGTCAGTGAGCCCTCTTGCTCAACTATAGACCCCAACAGTTAAAATCAGAAACCGACAAGACCACTTAACTTATGCTCTAACTGAAACTCACCGTTCTTATTTCTTATGGCACTTTCTTGAGGCATGAATGAGGATGTTTTGCAATGACTGCAACATTCCAATCGCCAGGCCAGAGAAGCCCAGAAAGCAAGAGAATGCCTGGAAGAGCACATCCCTTTCCCTGCCCATGATCACATGCTGAACACATCTCGACCCCCACCCATGATCACAGGCTCCTTGCTTGCTCTCTTTCGTGTACCCCCCTGAACCTCTCCCTGTAAAACTCAGGGTGTCCACCTTACAGGCAGAAAAGTCGATTGTTAAGGCTTGACCCTGCCACCTGCTGGGGCTGCCAGCACCTGAAATAAATTTCTCCCTTTCTCTCTACCACACCCCAGTCTCTCAAGTGATCAGCTTCTCTGGTGACCAGTTAGTTTATTCAAGTTTTTCAGCAACAGTGTTGACAATCCCAGCCTGGAGCTATGCTTTCCAGCCCCCTGGGGATTCCCTGGGATTGAGGGGCTGGCCACAGCAGCTGGCTGGGGCTTCCCTATTCACGTCCTAGGTTAGCAGCTATGATAGATCAGTAACAGTAAGTCGAGAAAGATCTGTACATATTTTCTATTATCTCATACCTCTGAGTGAGAGGACTGCACTTATCATCAGACTAGCTTTGCATTAAAGTGGGTGACCTGTTGGAGAATCAGCCCAGTCATCCTGCTGGTTACCAAATACTGCAAAGTTAATCAATAGATCTAAATATGCAGCTGCAACACGAACTTTGAGTATCTGAAGGCACAAAGTAAACATTTCCGGTAGAGCCCCTAGACCAGGTTGAAGAATATAAGCAGGAGGTGAGGCCAGTCGCTTGGTTCCTGGACCTGTTTTCAAAGCCTAAGTACAACTATAGTTGTATTAGCTGCATTATTAACTTCGCTCCACGTTGTGTTTTGTTTCCTACTTAATTACAGTTTTATGCACATCTTATTAATCATTAACTTCACTTTTTCCACTCCAACTTCCTGCAGCTTCCTGCTCACCCACTGATTGTAGAAACCTAATGGGGGCCAAACAGTAGCATTTGTCTTGAAATTATCTGACATACCTGATCATACCAGGTCCCAAATGGCACCTCATTGTTTGGAAGAATGCATACTTCCAAACTGTTTCAAGTTACCCTCCCAGAAACGTTTCAGGAAACACTTCACCCTCCTCTCACAAACTCATTTCTTTCCCCAAACATATATAAGCTGTCCCTAGGCTCAACACAAGCAAGGCTGCTTTGGGAATAATCCCCTGCCTTCTTGCTAGGAAGCCTTTCTTTTTTCTTTTTTTTTTTTTAAGATTTTTTAAATTTATTTACTTGAGAGACAGAGAGAGACAGAGCACAGAGGGAGAAGGAGAAGCAGACTCCCTGCTGAGAAGGGAGCCTGACACAAGGGGCTCCATCTCAGGACCCTGAGACCATGACCTCAGATGAAGATAGACACTTAACTGACTGAGCCACTGAGGCACCGAGGGCTGCCTTTCTGATAACAAAGCTTTCTTCGTTTCAAAACCGGTGTCTCAGACATCCGCTTACTGAGCATCAGGTATATGGACAAGTTTAAGTTCAGTAACAACACCATGCTTCAATTAAAATGTAAGTTTTCCCCACCTCAAAAGATAATTTTCTCTCATCTTACTTGATTTTCTTGTGGCACTGGATACCGTTGGTCACTCCAAGTTTCTTAATATTATTTTCTTAGCATCTGTGACTCCACCTTCTCCTAGTTTTCTTCTAATGGCTCTGGTACTGTATATTCAGCCTCCTGCATGGACTAATTAAGCTGAAAATAAATGATGAGGGAGGAGAGGGCAAGCTGCAGACAAAACATGAGCTCACACCCCCCAAACACTCCTCTTCCAAGGTGGGATATATGTGACATTCCTCAGGCAATCCTTCTTGCCCTAAAACTAAGGGAAGGAAAAAAACAAATGATTAACTTATAGGAATTACAGTCCTGCATGACGGGAGTCTCCCTCAGTTTACAAACGCCTTAGTGATTTACAAGAAAAAAGCAATTTTTTTTTACTTATTATGTTAATTTTTTATTATGTTATGTCAATCACCATACAGTACGTCATTATTTTTTGATGTAGGGTTCCAAGATTCATTGTTTGCCTATAACACCCAGTGCTCCATACAATACGTGCCCTCCTTAATACCCATTCTTATCAATAACCTAACTTCCAGAAGGAAGCTCCCAATTGTCTTAATGTTAATGCCTTACTAGAGGGAAAAACAACCTTAATTTGATGGTGGCAAGGCCTCCAATATCTTGTAGGTTCTCTTTAGCATATGAAAGTTCTTTTGAAAATCAGGGTCTCTGCTCAGCAGGGAGTCTGCTTCCCCCCTCTCCCTCTGCCTGCCTCTCTGCCTACTTGTGATCTCTCTCTCTATCAAATAAATAAACAAAATCCTTAAAAAAACAAAAAGAAAACCTCCCTTTTTTTCTTACCCCCAACTCCCAAGTATATAATCAGTCACCCCTCACAACCCCAGTCCAGCAGCAATTCCTGCCTGCGGGGCCTGTTCCTGTGCTTTAATAAAACCACCATTTTGAGGCACCTGGGTGGCTCAGTCGTTAGGATTCTGCCTTCGGCTCGGGTCATGATCCCAGGGTCCTGGGTCCTGGGATCGAGCCCCACATCGGGCTCCCTGCTCAGCGAGAAGCCTGCTTCTCCCTTGTGTTCCCTCTCTCGCTGTCTCTCTCTCTGTCAAATAAATAAATAAAATCTTTAGGGGCACCCGGGTGGCTCAGTGGGTCAGTGCCTTTGGCTCAGGTCATGGTCTCTGGGTCCTGGGATCAAGCCCCACATTGGGCTCTCTGCTAAGCGGGGAGCCTGCTTCCCCCTTTCTCTGCCTGCCTCTCTGCCTACTTGTGATCTCTCTCTCTCTGTCAAATAAATAAATAAAATCTTTAAAAAAAGCTTTAAATAAATAAATAAATAAATAACCACCATTTTGCACCAAAGACGACGTCTCAAGAATTCTTTCTTGGTCGTCAGCTCCGGACCTCACCCCACTGAACCTCACCTACATTCAAAAACCACATCATAAAGAGCCACAATAAGGCAAACAAGTGTTTATTTGCAGTCAAAGAATTGCAGTTTAGGGAGCACAGATACAAGGAGTAATCCAAGTTGTGTCCCACTTGTAGGGTGAAAGCGAGGGGCTTTTATGAAGAAAGGAAGGGCAGAAGAATTTCCTGTCCCCTTCAAGGTCCTAGCTGGACTAAGAATCAAATCGACATGAGACAGATTAATAGGAGAAAATCACATTTAATTTTGTATGTACAGGGAATCCACAACAGACATGAAAATCCAAAGGCAGTGAAGCAATATGAAGCTTATATGAGTTAAGGAGAAGTGTAGAGGGTCTGAGGATGCAGAGGGGAGAAGGACCATTGCCAGGAAGGTGAGAGGAGATGTGTAGAAAACAAAAGTTGCCCTATTATGCAGATGAGTTTCTCAGGTAAAGAGGAATCTCTGTTAATAGCTCTCTTCCTGGTACAAGCAGGCAGTTGAAGGGGATGTAAAGAGCTTTTCCTGAATCTTTTGGGTTTTAATTGCTTTTAACTCAAAATAATATTCATGCTGATGTGGGCAACAGAGGCAGAAGAAAAGTTATTCAATTTCCTTACTACCTTGAGCTCACTGACAAGTCCTTGAAACAGGCAGAGTGACATTCCTCCAAGGACTCAACAGCCTCCACCTTAATATTTTGCGAAGGGCAAAAGACAATCCTACCCTGACCGCCCCCCACCCCCACCCCAACCCGGATCCTGTAAGTCTACTTTAACATATAAAAATTCCTTTGGAAATTTCTTTTATCTCTCAACCCCCCAAGATATGTTTTGGCAGTCACCCCCAAGGATACGGCCCACCGATATACATCTGAAGGGTCTCATGACTAAGGTTTTATTAGATGGTAATAAATGACCTTTTCCCAACAACAGCTAGCCCCTCAAGGCCCTGGAAACCTTGCTTCCAAAATTCCTTAGAGACTTATGCTATCCCTGACCCCTTCTCAGCTTGCAAGTATATAATGGACCACTCCTCACAACCCCAGAGCAGCAGCTCTTCCTGCCCACGGGTCCTGTCCCTGTGCTTTAATAAAATCACTTTTTTGCACCAGAGACGTGTTAAGAATTCTTTCTTGGTTGTCGGCTCCGGACCTCACCTATATTCTAAAACTTCATCAATGCCAAAGTGACACATCGTGGGGTGGCCTGCCCTTGGGGTAGCCCTACATAACTAATTGTGAACTCTCACACCAGAATTCTTTGGATTGGCAAATTTATGAATATATTTCTTAATTTCTAGAAATGTGTTTTTTCATAGTATGATCTTTTTATAAAGCATAAGACATGTTTACCAACAGATGCAAATTTATCTTTGGTTTCTTGTTATAAAAGTAGATAAACCTATGTTCAGTACCTAATGTTTCATTACTTTATCTTATTTGAAAATGATCTAGATATTTAATGAATATAACATTACTCATCATTTAAGTTAGCAAAACTTTAAAGTGTCAGGTTACCAAAGATTTTGGAAACTAAAGGTTTGCCTACAAACCTTTTTATCTTATTAAATATCTATTTTATTTACAATAATGTTTATTTACACTACCCATAAAACTTCGTGAGGCATTAGACAAAGTCAATCATTATTCTTTTTTTCTGACAAATTTTACAACAGAAATAACATAAACTTATTTGACTTTTATAAGCAAAATAAAAGTTTTATATTTAATGCTGATAACTCTAAAGACATATCTATTTTTAATTAAACCAACAACCTTAAATTAGCTTTAATACTGAATATTTTCCCTTGATCATATGAACCTGAAAAATATTTAGGTTAGTTTCTATCTTTCTGAGTTTTAGAATACCCAATTCTTATAAGTGCTTGTCTTCAAACCAATTAAGCAGAACTCTTTTACAAATTAATTTTAGCAATGCCAGATGTAGAGAAAATATTTCACATCTACAACTTATCTGGACACACAAATACACAAACAAGATGCAACCAAAATCTTATACTGGTTTTACTAATATTTGTGGAGAGGATAGTAAAGGTCCAATTTCCAAAGACTCTTTTTTTCCCCTCAATGAAACACTTCTCCCCAAAATTTGTGTTTCAAAGAATGGCTCTTAGGTCCTAGCGACGAAGCTAGGGTAGAAAATTTACATCATAAAAGCACAGGTGGAGTGTCTAAGTTTTCTCCAAGGCGGATATTTAGAGTATATCTGTCTTTGGAGGTGCTAGAGTGTGGGCAATTTGCATTTTTAAAAGGTTTCTTCCCTCCATCACCCATCTCCTTTTTTTTTTCAGTTTCAGGAGATTATGGACTACGTTTACATTTTAAGATAAGATAAGATTTATAATTTCAAGGGACAGAGGAATAATGTAAAATCTTTCTTTTTTGCAAGTATAGGACAATTTTATTCCATTATTTTGATCTTTTATAATATCCACAAACATTTTGAGAATAGGCAAGGTTTGGTAAAAATAGGTGGGCTTTGACTTGTTTCTAGAGTTGCATTTTTGGTTTTGTAGAAATTTGTAAGGCGAAGACAGTTATTTCTAATTCCCCAAATAATTGAAATTACAGACCGAATATGAAGGAATTGGCCCTGTTCCTTTTTAAACTGAGTTCAGTCTTTTTCTGTATATGAGAGTTTTATATGGGAAAGTGGGAATCAAAAGATTTGTCTTTGTAAAATCTGTGTGAAGTATTTTACAAAAGTCTTTGTTCTGGGTGCACTATTTTAACCTTGGTTTCTATTAGCCCCTGAAGATTAGCCTTTTGCAGATCTTTTGTAAGAAGGCCTAAGAGAAATTTTGGTCCTCTGCTTCCTCTATGAAGAGGAAATTGTGAATATAGTCAAATAATCTTTTGCATTACTCTCTAAATTTGGAAAGATCTTTTGAAAGTAAAGGTAAAAGGCCTTATAATTTAAAAGATCTGAAATAAAATAAAATAAAATAAAATAAAATAAAATAAAAGATCTGCTACTCTCCAGGAGATACAGTGGGGGATCTACAATACACCAGCAAAGGACATTGCATAGGAATGCCTGGAGCTGGCAGAGCCTGACTACAGAGCTCTGGAAGATGGGAGTAAAGTGAGCCTTAATGCCAGTCTCAGATGCTTTTGTTAAATTCATTTCCTGGCTTCCAGCATCTACATGAACAACCTGTATTCTTCAAACATAGAGATTAGGCTGGAGGGCTCCCTGTAAATCTTGTAGGGGAAGAAAAGTTAAAACAGGTAGATAAGGCTGGATTTTAAGATGAGGAATTTACAGGGGTGCCTGGGTGGCTCAGTGGGTTAAGCCTCTGCCTTCGGCTCAGGTCATGGTCTCAGGGTCCTGGAATCGAACCCTGCATTGGGCTCTCTGCTCAGCAGGGAGCCTGCTTCCCCCTCTGCCTGCCTCTCTGCCTACTTGTGATCTCTTTCTCTCTGCCGAATAGATAAATAAAATAGAATAGATAAATAAAATCTTAAAAAAAAAAAAGAGGAATTTACATTAGATGCAGACATTCATATTTAAATCTTAAGTCTGATTTTTGTTGTTCATTTATCAAGAGTCCCTAAGGCTAGCTATTATACTAATGAGACAACTGAAAGCTCTCCATAAAATATGTAATTTTTTTAAAAACATAGCCAATTTAAAAGATCCATCACCTAGTCATTGATGAGTAGGGTCTATTAATAGCAACTCAAACCAATCAGCCTTTTAATGGCTTAATCAAAGATGCAAAAGGCATCCAGAGAAGGCAGAGATGATGTAGCCCCCATGATCCAAAAGTTTACTCCCATGATCCAAAAGTTTACTCCCAAAATTAATCTAAGTAACCAAAAGCCTTTATTGTCCAAGAAGTGGTGAAACTTCTCCAGTCTCCAGTCTCCAGTCTCCATGAAATTGTGAGACACCTCCAGTCACAGACCCCCTGACCTGTGACACTGGGCAGGCATTTCTGGAATGAGACTTTCCAGCACTAACAAGCAACAAACATTGAGACAACAAAGTCTCCTATGGGCTAGAATCTCTCATGGCAAACACCCCTGTGAGTTGGTACAACTGGAGAGAGAAAGAAACTCAGATCTCCAGTCTATTCAAGTGGCCATCAAGGTGCATCCCAATAAGTGCACCCTCCAGATGGTGGAGGCCAAAGAGGACATTCTCACTAGTCACAAAGTCAAGCCCTTAGGACACAGAACAAGACCAAAGGAAAACTATATGCACTTTAACAACTTTAGTTAAGTCCTTGGTCTCTTGGAATCAAACTCATACTTCAGAGGATGTATCACAGTTATGTGTTTTTTTACAGTGTTCCTCATTGCAAGGAAGTTTTCATGAGTATGGCAGGTGACCTAGTGTCAATCTAACCCATTCCCAACCCATGGGGATCCCAACCCATTTAACCCATGACCAACTTATCCTAACATGGGAGGTGGCAAGTTCTAACAGCTTTTAAGTGTTCAACCTATGCCCACCAATTTTGCAGCTTTGGCTCCCAAGATGTCCCTCAGCAATAACCTATAAGCCACAGCACAGTTTGTCTAAGCAGACTCTAGAATGATGAATTGTGAATTTACCAGTCTGTGGGGCCAGTTCCAACAGCAGGATTATAGGGCTATGCCTTCGTTCTGTCCTTTTTATGACATAAGACATAAAAGACACAAAGAGAAACAAAGACCATCCCTGGGAGGAAATGGATCAATAACCAGAGAGTAGGCTACCAATTTCAACCAAAGAATCACTAAGCCCAAGGAACTGATTCCAAAAAAATTTTCTCCTAATAATCTAAATTTAGAAAGAGAGTGTAGCAGAACCTGGGCTGGATCCTGGCGGAAAAACCAAGCAGCACTCGGAGACTAAGAAGGGAGGGAGATTTATTCACCAGTGGACTCAGAGGAGATCCTTCTCCAAAGATCTGAGCCCCGAGCACAAGCAGGGAGGGTAATTTATATCCTCCTCCTCGCGCATACTTGGCATTCTGGTGCACGAGAGGAACAGGGTAGGAGAGAAGAACCGGAAGGGCTCTGAGACAAGGACTGGAGTTCCCTTGCCAGTTTGGTCAGTCGGCTTAAAGTACAGTTTT